>CM058047.1:44317504-44917504 GCA_030169165.1 Centaurea solstitialis
ATCCGTCGCTAATCAGCGACGGATTAGCGACGGATTATTTACGAAAAATAATTAAAAAAGAAATAATTAATTCTGTCGCTGATCCGTCACTAATCAGCGACGGATTAGCGACGGATTATTTATAAAAAATAATTAAAAAAGAAATAATTAATTCCGTCGCTGATCCGTCGCTAATCAGCGACGGATTAGCGACGGATTATTTATAAAAAATAATTAAAAAATAAATAATTAATTCCGTCGCTGATCCGTCGCTAATCAGCGACGGATTAGCGACGGAATATTTACGAAAAATAATTAAAAAAGAAATAATTAATTCCGTCGCTGATCCGTCGCTAATCAGCGACGGATCAGCGACGGATTATTTAAGAAAAATAATTAAAAAATAAATAATTAATCTCGTTGCTGATCTGTCGCTAATAATCTCTACCCTCAAACCTCCTAGGAATCGCGTCAATCCTCCGTGATCACTTCCATCGTAACAGAAGATGTGTATCTGAGATTTGTCCTCACTTTCACGATCAAAATTGAATTCACATTTGATCACCTAACCCTACTATTTAAATACTAAATATCTTTTTAATATCTACTCATTTAGAATGAAGTAGGACCAAAAAACCAGGTAGAGGCCAATTAAACAAACTTGGACTAAAATAAACCCAATAAACTCAGTTAAAACGTATTAATATCGAATTAAGCCAATAAAGTCCATTAACATAGAAATGCCCCTTAATGAACTATGTTAGCAATGACCTTGGATCGTGTATGTATATACATGCATGAGATATTCTGAAATGATCAATAGTCGGTCGTATCCAAACCCATAACGAGTGTTGCTTCATTCTTAATGAACTTGACATTTACAAGCTTCATTCTTAATGAACTTGACATTTACAAGCTTCATCGATGGTTCAAACAACTAATATACATCAATTATCATTAACAAACAACACACACAAACACATACAAACACATACATACGTATGAGTAAAGTATATTCCTAAAAAACCGGGAAAAACAAAAAATGAAAAATTCCGTCGCTGATCCGTCACTGATCAGCGACGGATCAGCGACGGATAAGGGTTGTCCGTCGCTGATCAGCGACGGATCAGCGACGGAATTTTTTGTTTTTTGTTTTTTTCCGGTTTTTTAGGGATATACTTTACTCATATGTCTAGGGGTGTAAGTGAGCCGATCTAGTTGAGCTTTAATTGATATGTTTAGGCTTGGATCGATCTTGTTCGGCTTTAATCAATCTAGTTGGACTTTAATTGATATATCTGGGCTTGTATCGATCTAGTTGAGCTATAATGAATATCTGGGCTTGTATCGATCTACTTGAGCTTTAATGAATATCTAGGCTTGTATCGATCTAGTTGAGCGTTAATTGATATGTTTAGGCTTGGATCGATCTAGTTGGGCTTTAATTGATATGTTTAGGCTTGGATCGATCTTGTTCGGCTATAATCAATCTAGTTGGACTTTAATTGATATATCTGGGCTTGTATCGATCTAGTTGAGCTTTAATTGATATGTTTAGGCTTGGATCGATCTTGTTCGGCTTTAATCAATCTAGTTGGACTTTAATTGATATATATGGGCTTGTATCGATCTAGTTGAGCTTTAATTGATATGTTTAGGCTTGGATCGATCTTGTTCGGCTTTAATCAATCTAGTTGGACTTTAATTGATATATCTGGGCTTGTATCGATCTAGTTGAGCTTTAATTGATATGTTTAGGCTTGGATCGATCTAGTTGGGCTTTAATTGATATGTTTAGGCTTGGATCGATCTTGTTCGGCTATAATCAATCTAGTTGGACTTTAATTGATATATCTGGGCTTGTATCGATCTAGTTGAGCTTTAATTGATATGTTTAGGCTTGGATCGATCTTGTTCGGCTTTAATCAATCTAGTTGGACTTTAATTGATATATATGGGCTTGTATCGATCTAGTTGAGCTTTAATTGATATGTTTAGGCTTGGATCGATCTTGTTCGGCTTTAATCAATCTAGTTGGACTTTAATTGATATATCTGGGCTTGTATCGATCTAGTTGAGCTTTAATTGATATGTTTAGGCTTGGATCGATCTTGTTCGGCTTTAATCAATCTAGTTGGACTTTAATTGATATATCTGGGCTTGTATCGATCTAGTTGAGCTATAATGAATATCTGGGCTTGTAGCGATCTACTTGAGCTTTAATGAATATCTAGGCTTGTATCGATCTACTTGAGCTATAATGAATATCTGGGCTTGTATCGATCTACTTGAGCTTTAATGAATATCTGGGCTTGTATCGATCTACTTGAGCTATAATGAATATCTGGGCTTGTATCGATCTACTTGAGCTTTAATGAATATCTGGGCTTGTATCGATGTAGTTGAGCTTTAATGAATATCTGGGCTTAGATCGATTTAGTTGGAATTTAATTAATCTATCGCTTCGATCGATCTAGTTTGGCTTTAATTTATATATTTGGGCTCTAATCCATATAATTGGGTTTTAATTGATTCAACCGGGGATTTAATTAAAGTTTTCATCTGAACTTAACCGACCAATCTTCTATTCATATGTGTGTATAAATATTATATGTATATATATAATATTTAAGAAAACACGAAACAAAGCTTATGTACAAAATTATATATGATTCACCACTAATGGGGAAAGAACTAAACTTATCGCAACCTAAGTTGCAGATAAGTGTTGTGAATCATATATGATTATTTTGTACGTTAATTTTTTATGTGAATCATATATGATTTTGTACATATTTTTTTCACGTTTCTTTAAAAATCAGCGTTCTCATATAAATCCGTCTCTCTATACATAAAGAAGCTCAAGTTATGATTTAATTTTAATAGTAATTAATATTTCAACAAAATTTAACATAAAAGTGTTATAATACAATATTTACTGCTTTAGATTTGAAAATTGATGAAAAAATTTAATCAGATAAACTCCCTCCTTCTCTTTTTCACTTTCCCGCCGCTCCCTCCCCCTCTCTTTTGAACCCTAATTTCGCCTCCATCTCCGTTACAGATTTCTCCATCTCTTTTGAACCCTGCTTTCAGTCTACACACCACCACCGCTGCTCACTCCATTCTACACACCACCACCGCCGCTCACCACCACCTCCATCGCTACACCACCAACGTCTTCCAAGCACAGCCTTGGCCTCTCTCTTTAAACCCTAACACCAGAGTTGCTTCACATCACTTCCGAAAATTCCACCACCGGCGCCGACCGACCTTACTTCCAGTGAGATATCAGATTTGAGAATTTCAAATTTGATCTAAGTTTCAAAATCCCGATTACATTGATGAATGATGATGGTGAGTAGATTTTGTAATTAACTGATTGATTCTTCTGTTCAAATCTGTACTGATTCATAATCTCCAAGTCCAGGTAATGCTTCTTTTCTTTTTCGTATGTGTGCATTTGGTTATGGAGATGCATTGGAAATTGGAGGATTAGTGTTATTTTTCTAGTCGTTTTCATCTGTTCGATTTCTCGTTTTGGATTTGGATTATGTGTTAGTATTTTTGCGATTTGGTGAAGATGCAATTGAAATCTATTGATTTTGAAATTCAAGTTGGAATACCGATGTGTGCATATGTCTTTTTCTGCCATTGATTGGATATTCCTTTGGGTATTTATATAATGTTTCAGGGGTTTCTTAAGATTGTTCTGTACATGTGAATTCCTTTTCTGTGTGAATGAATTTGAGTGCCTATCAACTTAGATGCTTGCCAAATGAATCACTGTAAATGTTTATTTGTTTTATAATCTTTATTTTTTGTTTCTCTTCCACAATCAAAGAAAATAATCTTCATAATTTGGTAACTCCTTTTAATTCCATTGGATTTCTTTGTCTTTCATAACTTAGGCATTGTTTGTAAACCCAAATTAGCTTATTAGTCAATAACTTGCTTATTATCTACCAGTTGGCTTATCAATTAGCTTACCAAACATAGCCTTAATCTCAAGTAAATTTGACGGTTTTAAACATTGAAGATTGATCATAAGCATGAAAAAAAGTCACTTCCTCTTCGTTGTGGTTATTTACTTATTTAAATATGTATTGCCTAGCTTTCACCTATTGATATTTGGCTACCACTTACTACAAATTAATGGCTCATATTTACTTGCAGAGTCTATTAAGTACCAAGTTAAATGTAAATTGGATCATAATTATTTCATATCTAGATTTGATCAAACATGGTATAGTCAAACTTAATTGATTATGGTATATTAATATATTTTATTTTAAACCTAACTGACACATTAATATGTTTGTGGTAATGGAGAAGAAACTCTAGCAATTTAAACCTGAGCTGAATCATATTGAAGTTAATAGAACCATGTTTTTCATGGGCTTCATTCAATTTGTGACCGGTGCATAACTTAGGGGCTGTTTGTTTTTATATTTCAGATCTTAATTTTATCTTACCACTTGTTCAGTCAGTTGTTTTAGTAATAAGATTGTTTGTTTTTTTGTTTTAATTAAGTGGCACTTAACGCTTAAAATCAACTTACCCAACAAGTGCTAACCTAGGTGCTTTTTTTTCACTTTGTCACTTTAGCGCCTCCATTCATCAGTAGCCGCACTAGTTTTGGTCGATTCATCTGGTCGCCATCAAACTTCTTCAAGGTAATTGAATCCATCTCTGCTGTTTCCATTGATCTTCTCTTTTGTTTGCTACTGATTTCAGTTTGCATCGATCTTCTTTGTTTGCTACTGATTTGATTTCGTTTTTTGGTTTTCTTCATCTAGGAGTCTAGAAGTTGCAGTGACCGAGATTGGACCAAATATATGGTGGAGACATCGCCATTTGCTTATTAATTTCTAACCTATTTCTACTTTGCAAGTGATTTCTTGTTGTCACGTGTGCTTAGTTATTGGCTTATATATTTTGAAAACCCAATATGGTTTTAGAATGTTGGTTAATGTTGGAATATTGGTTTTACAGGATGAACTAATAGGTTGATGGTGGAGAATGTTGACAAGTAGGCAAGATTTGAACCGCTCAACAAAGTCAAGGCTTGTATTATGTTTGTCTTCATTTCAATTATGTTTGTGCCTTTTTTATAGACTATAGATCAAGCGCCTCACCTATATGTGACTTGTGTGTTTTGATCTCAAAATCTACACGTGTATTGTATTAGAGCTTGGTTTTACGGTATTGGATAAGAAAGGGAAGCTACTAATTGTGTATGGATTTTACTTTTAGATGTAATTGTATTTTAGAAATTTAGAAAATTGAGGTTGTAAATAAAAAATGTTGTCTGCCTGTGTGTATTTGTACAGAAAAATACAATTAAATTTTTTTTTAAAAACATTACCAAAAATCAGCGACGGATCAGTGACGGAAAATCCGTCGCTAATCCGATCTGTCGCTGATCCGTCGGTGACACGTGTCCGTCGCTGATCCGTCGCTGAAACCCGTCCGTCGCTGATCCGTCGCTGAAACCCGTCCGTCGCTGATCCGTCGCTGAAACCCGTCCGTCGCTGATCCGTCGCTGAAACCCGTCCGTCGCTGATCCGTCGCTGAAACCCGTCCGTCGCTGACCCGTCGCTGAAACCCGTCCGCCGCTGATCCGTCGCTGAAACCCGTCCGTCGCTGAAACCCGTCCGTCGCTGAAACCCGTCCGTCGCTGAAACCCGTCCGTCGCTGATCTGTCACTGAATTCCATCGCTGATCCGTCGCTGATAGTATCAGCTCCGGGGAGATCACCGACAACCCTTCAACGACAGATCAGCGACGGATAAGAGCAACAACGACGGATCAGCGACGGAATATTCCATCGCTGATGCCCGTTTTTCTAGTAGTGAAGGATTCGTGTATGGGATTATAGAAGGGGCTGAATATAATCACACAATTATGTCAGTTTAAATTCTTGTTTATTATAAACACTTGGAATTTACAGATTGTTTGCAGAAGAGATTAAGACTAAGCTTAACCTAAACAATCTAAGTTACAATTCTTTCACTATGCACTAAGTGAGAAGATAAGAAAAGAAAAGAACTAGAGGGGTTAAGAAAGAAAGGATTAGGGTTTTAAGATGGATGAAGAAGAAGTGTAGAGAACATCCTCTTCACGTCCATTTATACCCATTGCATTAAATGCATGCAGACGTACTATGTGCACGTGTCACACTCTTAGAGGGCTTATTGTACTATTTACTATAAATAATTACTTTTTCATGTTGTGCAAAAGGGTGCTTATATTCAACAGTTGCCTTATGGGCTGATAAGTACGGAGAGAACAGTAAATTGACTGTCCTTTTGTATTATGTGTTAGAAAGGCATGTAATCATTTTGTGCAAAAGATAATAGACACTTTGTTCTTCAGGATCAGGATACTGGTCAGTGAGGAAGGCCCTGATACTGATAGTGATCAGGCATCACTGTATACTGATGGTCTTCAGGAGATCATACGATGTGAGCAGCCTACTATCACTAAGTTCCGTCTTCAGATCACGAGCATTGTTGTTCCTATCATCAACTATTTCTTCGACGTCGCTGATGGTTATTTGTGTATGATATTGATGTCTTTAATGGTCCTAGCTTGAGGTCAGGATCAGTAGTTTCCAGAACAGACTCTATTAACTCCTGATCCTGATCATTTAAACAAAAAGCTACTACTTAAATAACAAGGAATAACACTAAACAGACTCAGTGATAATTCCTCAAGCTGTAATAGAAGCAAAGACCTATTCACTAAGTAAGGTTACAGGATCATTATTATCTTATCAGGTCTTAAGAGAGTTGGATCAACAATCTCCCCCTAAATGATGATGATTAGACAATAGAGAAATTGCCTAAGTCTAGAAACTTAAAAAAAATTCTAAGTCTAGAATAAACAGTAGGAAATAGAACTCATAAAGGTACGTGTCCCATTTACTGTTTTGAAGGATCTTTTTCAGTACTATGATGGAATGAAGTACAATGCACTTAGAAGCATTTTCATTAATCTCATAGAATTAGAATACAAGAGTAAGAAAAATACACAAGTACATATGTGAAGTACTGAAAGACGATTATAAAATAAATCCTAACAATCAGGTTCCTCTTCCTTAACAGGAATTGTAAGTACAACCTCTCCCTTGGCTATTCTCTCATCTAGGATGGATCTGACAGCACGAGCAAATACTTGAGCGTCTTCATTGGTTTTGTCTCTATTGGAGAGGAGCAGAATAGTGACCAAGTGTTTAGTGGGAGCTTTGGGTAGTTCACTGAATCTATGAAGGCGCAAAAAGTTGAACCTATCAGGAAAGAAAATCCCATGAACTGGTTCCTTGATTACTTGTCCTTCCTAGAGAGTTACTCCTGTTGGAAAGGAAAGATTAAGCATGGAGAGGTCTGTAGGAGGAAAGAGGGAAAATCCTAATATTGGAAGACAAGGAGTGTATCTCCTTGTAGAAGTGCCACCTTATCGTCTGGCAGGAGGAAGAACCGTGCGAGGAGGAGGCTGGAGCAGAAAATCAGGGACTTCGATGGTTCTTCTTATTCGAGCAATAAGTCCACTGATGGTCTCTTCCACTTCTGATATGTACTTGATGTTGGCTTTTGGAAGTAGACCTCTAATTTCGTTTCACTCAGTTATGTTGTATCTGTCAAGCTTGTCAAGAGTGTGTTGTGTTAGGATTATGTGCAAGACAGTAACAGGGATTACCGTATCCAATGTTATAAGACACTAGTGGGTCACACCGCTGCACACACCAATTAGAGACCAACTGGATTTACCAGTTCGGTGAAATAATTAATTAAGTATAAGTTAATTATTGAGAGAGATAAATAATAAATAGTCATTTATTATTTATAGAGTAATAAAATATCAGTTTGTATATTTTATTAAATTAAATTGATTAACAATGAATTATTTAATTATAAGGGTTTATATTTAATTAATAGATTAATTAATTAAATATAAGAGTTTGAGTCTAATTAAGATAGGTCAAATGGGCCTTATAATTAGATGGTTTTTATTAATTGGGTATTACCATATTTAAGTATATAAATATGGTAAAACCCTAGTTAATTATTTATTAATCCATTCAATCAATTGAAACCCAGAGAAAAACCCTAAACCTCTAGTCTCTCTCTCTCTCTCTCTCTCTCTCTCTCTCTCTCACTCTCCATCGATTTCGGTATAACCTCGGGTGGTCTAGCAACCGGTCTCGCGGTGGTGTCAGTAGCGGTGTATTCCCCACTTGCCTTTCGGAGGATTTTCACCGGAAAGGTAAACCGTCTAAACCCTCTTATTCGTATCTGTGTGGTTTACGGATGGATCTGGTTTGGGAATCAATGTTTTGTTTTTCCGCTGCGGGTTTATCGCACCCTGATTCCCAACAGTGGTATTAGAGCCACTTCCTAAACCTGCAGATCAGACTGTTTGTTGATTAGGTTTTATAAAAATCAGTTTTTTATCTGTTTATTGTTTACAAAATTGATTTTTCGAAAAGCCTAATGTTTTTTAGACGATCGGCGGTGGAACGACGGTAGTTGGCCGGCCGGACCACCAGGCCGATCACCGGTCATCACCACCGGAAACCAGCGCCGGCCGCACCACAGTTGGTGGTCGCGGCGCTGGCTGTTTCCTCACTGCGAACGCCGACCGCACCATCGATTGTGGTTGCGGCGTCGGCTGCGACTATGATCGACCGCCACACCACCGATTGTGGTGGTGGCGTCGGTTGTGGGATCGAAAGCCACACCACGGTAGCGTGGTGGTTGCGATCGAATTGGTGGTTGGGCTGCCGATCGGCGGCAGTGGCAATCGTCGCTGTCGTCGAGGCGGTGGTGGTGTTTGTTTTATTCGCCGGAAAGTAGCGACGGTGGTGGCGCTAGCTACTGCTGTCGTCACGATCCCACGGGTGGCGACGATGGTGGTTGATTCCACCGTTGTCTTCGTCGGCGACGGCGATTGGTGTTGGCGGTGGTCAACTGCCGCCGAAAGGGGGCGTCGGCTGCTGCTGATTTCGAACAAACAAGGCGAGGCGGCGGCGGTGGCTTTTGGGCTGCTGTCGTCGCCGATAACCGCTGACCACCAGCTCGCACCCCGAGCAGCTCCAGCTCGCGCCGCGAGCGGCGACTAATAGTGGTGGCTGATGTTTTTTCCCGATAACCGATCAGTATGACGGCGATGGCAGTTGGCTATTGTCGTACGCGATAAGCTTCGGTGTATGAGGGTTTAAACCAGATAGGTTTAAAACCCTAGAAATAAAAAATTAATTTTATTTTATTAAATTAATTTCTTTTTAGTTAAATTAATTAAAATCTAGTTAAGATTTTGTTGATTGATCGTATGTGTCATAGTCAAACCCTTTGACCCGTGGTTGTGTTTTAATTTATTTTATTTATTCGGTCTTTGGGTACGGGAGGCCTGCGTGCCATTTACAACCCGTTTTTTGTTTCTGTAATAAATTTAAATTAAATGCCGAAGAATCAAATGCCGAAGACGGAGACCGGGAGACAACCACGGATCTTGGAGCCAGTGGGAGCACCGACAAGTTCATGCCTTGTGGGTTGATGTCACTTAGGAATGAGACCGTCGTTTTGTGTTGGCTCACAAAACCACAATAGTTTTAAGGGTTAAGACTATGACATGTTGTTTATATTTAATTGCGTGAATGTTTAATTGCATGGTTGTAGTTAAATATAAACTGTTAAATTGAATGATTTTAAAATAAAATGGATGCAAATACAGTTCGTGTTTGGATCCAGTTTTAGAAAAACTGGCAATTTTAAAACCCTTATTAAAATCATAGATCAGTAGTGCAACCCGCTTGGGGACACCTCCGGTGTAAGGTATGTAGGGCGTTGCGAGTGAGCACACCTTGAGCGCCCGCGTTCAAACCGAAACTGGGAGGGGATGAAAAGACTCTGCGGATTATCTCCGGGTGGTACCGGCCAGAGTACGTCCAGGTCCCGGGTGGTGCGATCTGTTTTGGTAATTATTTATTCACCGGGTGGTACTAGGCCAAAATGCACTAGAGGGACTAAATATGCACATATTATATCTGATGTCCCGATGTTCTAGAAGTCGTGTTTTTTTTAAATGCGATTGGTATAAGTTTTACCTACCAGAGATAGCATGAGTCGGCTTGTGTGAGCACACCGCTTGCCGACACATGTGAAATATGGATTCTAGTCTAATAAATTTATTTTAAGGGTAATAATTTATTAGAAGTTTTTATAATTACATAAAATAAATTGGAATTTTATTCTTTACTATAGATGTCAAATTATGTAATACCATTTTATACCCCTGAGGAGTCACTCCGTCTCATCAATAGTAAATGGAAGCTTACAGGTCAAAATTTTCCAGTTTGGAAAATGCACGTTGACAATGTCTTGCGTGCACAGGGTAAGCTATACGTTTTAGATAAACCTGTTTCACGACCTAAGAGTAATTCTCCTGAAAAGGAATTTACTCAGTATTTTAAATATTTGACGGATGAATCGGATGTGATGTCAATTCTGATTTTCTCTACATCACCCGAGCTTACAGGAGATTTAAGGGTTAAATCCTGCCACGAGGTCGTGAAAGATATAGAAAACCAGTTAGGTTTCTATAAACACACATGCTAGCTTCTGATCATGGAAGAGATACTTTCACTGAAGCTGAAAAGGGACCAATCAGTTAAAGGTCATCTTATCGAAATGAGAAGGCTCTTTAAATGTTTGTCGCGTTTGGGGTACAAGATGACTCAGGAAGAGTTAGTGTATCTAATGTGGTACTTGCTCCCGAAGGAGATATGTGACACAACTAGTGCCTACATGAAAGAACCAAAGATCGACGTGGCAAAAGTACATGAGGATATTTTGGCCAGTCTAGAGCTGAAGCCAACACCTGCTGAACTCATGAACAGTGATTGGATTGATGAGCTGGGAGATCTGAGTTGCCCAGAATGTGGTGGCCAGGATATTTGCAAGCACTCAATGAATATCGACCAGATAGAGATCGGTTTACTCGATGCTCCAAGTATCTTTATGATAGATTTGTTAATCACTTCTTATGAATCATGGGTAATTGATACAGGCAGTGGTAACCACATTTGTAATCATTTACAGGGATTCACTAGAAGAGAGACTTCGAGGAAGGACCGTTCGAACCTACGAGTTGGCGAGGCACACTGCTTATAGCTGAAGCAGTAGGATCTTATAGTCTTAGTTTACCCTCAGGTCTTGTTTTGGAACTAGAGAACTGTTATTATGTTCCAAAGATGATTAAGAATGTTGATAACTCCAAAATTATACATATTTTACTCGTGTTAATTCCCCACTTTTGCATTTAATTTGAGAGTTTTTGTGATACTGTTTGACTTAAACATGTGTAAATCCTAATCTTGCAGGTTTTGGAGGTGCTTGTGCGTAAAAGTATAAAAAGAGGGTAAAAAGCGTCAAAAAGGTGACTTTTGTGAAGACTTTGTAAATATGGATTTTTTTCTTGGCTCCTAAGACTGCTTTCTTGCTCCCTAAGACGAATGACTTGCACCAAAAGACGGATCTTTAGCAGATAAGGAGAAAATCTTAGAAGAAATCTGGAAGCCGTATCTGTCACCCTCGCGCCGCGAAGAGCACTGCTCGCACCGCGAGGCACCTGGTCGCGGTGCGAAGGAGGAGCTCGCGCCGTGAAAGTTGAAATTCCTCTCTCGGAAGCTTCCAGAAGATTAGGGTTTTGGTCGTTGCATGTTTCGCTCCGCGAAGGTGCCGTTTCGCGAACACGAAACGAACCTGACGAGTTTTCTTATAAATTACAGCCTTGGGTCATTCAGTTTCAGCATCCAAAAATATTACTTTTCAGTAATTCTCTTAGTCTAGGGTAGATGGGAGCCACTTAGGGTTTCCAACGCAAGAAGCCGGAGGCTCGATGTAACAACTACGAAGGAGATGATTCGAGGGGATACTTTCACAAATCGGCCGATCTTTAGTTGGTTTGTTTTTAGTATTTCTTATTAGTATGTCTATGTACTAGTACCCTTTGTGTTTTCATTATGAATTGATTACTTGGTTATTTATTTTAATTAATAGATGTGTGGTTTGTTGAATGTTTGTCTTTGATTCCGAAGTTAGTGTTTTGACTGTGGTTATCTGAACTTGTTGGTTGGGTGTATCTATTAGTGGATAGGTAGACTCATTCGGGCTAAACAACCTTCGTTATCTCTTATTCCGGTAAAACGGAGTAAAGTGGTAATTAGTGTGCTTGAACCATAAGTAGACTATTTAGTAAGATCCCACGACCTAGCATTAATTAGGGTGACTTTTGCTTGACAATCAGTCTTTGCAATTGGGCCGGGAAACTAACCTGGTTTATAGTCTTAGATATTCATGTTCGGGGCTATGTGCTTAAATTCTGACAATAATCATAAATCTATGCCTTATGAAAAGTAGACCTTAATGATTACTGTCATCTCTGATGTATGTTTGTTTATCTGCTTTCCTACTTCTTGGTTAGGTTTAGTTAATTTTATTGTTCTAGTCTTTTCTTTATAAAAATCCTTTTCAAAAGCAAACTCCCCTTTTTCAGATTAACTGATTAATACTTTGGTAGAAATCTAGCTTAACTGTTCCCTGTGGTAAGAACGATACCCAGACTTTCCCATACTATATTACTATCGATCAGGTACGCTTGCCGGTGAATGGTGATTACTTAAGGTTATTTTGTGGTTAAACTTGGTTTTGTTTTAATATATACATTTTAACCGTCAAGTTTTTGGCGCCGTTGCCGGGGAACGGTTGCTTAGGTGAATACTAGTGTAACACCACGGTTACGATTTCACCAAAAACACAATTTAATAACCCAAAACAAAACATACGGGATATCATTTTCTAAGTAAACCACCAAAAGCTAATTATACCTTAATAAGTATTTTCAAATCCAAAACAAAAGCTTACAATCTTATAATTAAAACATTTACCAACCAAAAATTCGGGACAACATAATAACTGCCCGAATATATTTACAACCAAAAATATATAATAAACATAACTATATATATATATATACCAAGACTTGGCAACGATCCCTGAACTAATCACGAACTAACTACACCGGGTTCTTGCCTTTATCTTCTTTCTTTCCTAAAAAAATAGTGAGCTAACGGAATAAGCACATGGCTTAGTGAGATAAAAAGTCTAAACAAATGTTATTGAAATTAAGTCTATACAAACTAGTGAGTGGCCCGCGCGATGCGCGGTACTAGAAAATATTTTAAAAAATATGTTCAATTTAATAAATACTTGATTGAATGTGAGATAAACAAACTTAATAACAAAGTATTGAATTACCAAAATGAGCCAACCCCAAGAGTTGCCTAAAAGTATCTCAACATTCATTCATATATCTACAATTCTTTCATAATCTTTTGTTTCTCTATCAATGTGAGATATACCAAGTCAACTTTTAAATAGGTATTGATTTTAAACTTTTCGTTGGCCAAAATAAACCAACCTATTGGTTTGAAGGGTCAAAATGACCGAATCTATTAATTAAGTGGATTGACCAAAATTTACCAACAATGTGAGTTTAAAGGATTGACCAAAATGAGTCAACCCCATAAGTTGTCACAAAGGCATCTCAACCTCCACTTATATTTCTACAATTCATTGTCCACATTTTGTTTTTTAATCGACGTGGGGTGCACAAAATCAACCACGATTCAAGAAATAAGAAATTCTTAAGTCTTAGGATGTCATATCATTTCTTATGGGTTTTGCTTTTAGATATCTATAAATGGAAGATATTAATTTTAGAGTAAATTACACATTTGGTCCATGTGGTTTACATGATATTGCATTATTAGTCCTTATTTTGAAATAATTATGAAAAAGGTTCTTGTGGTTACATTATATTACACCGTTGGTCCCTGTGGTTTACAATATATTGCACCGTTGGTCCCAATGGTTTACACTATATTGCATTGTTGGTCCCAACATTTTCCATAATTATTTTAAAATAAGGACCAATAGTGCAATATAATATAACCCAAGGGACCACATATGTAATTTACTCTTAATTTTATTTACCGATATTAAATGTAATAAGTATTTAAAGTATAAGAAAAAGGTTAATAATAAGTTTTTAATTTGATTTTAGTTTTATTTATATATATCGGTTCTAACGTCATTTGTATTTATATGAATTTCGCTAAGGTTTTACATAATATATATATAATTTTATAACTTTATATTCATTTAAATTTTAGATATATTTATTTTTATTTACAAATAATAAGCATCAATATATATGTTGTAGTAAAAAAATGATTGTAACTCATATGATTGGTTATCTAAAAGTATATTATTTTCCAAATAGTTACATATATAAAAAGTGTTATGTTAATAATATAACTTAGGTAATAATCATAAGATATTATATTGACATGATTATTGTCATCTTTGGTTATTTATTATAATAATTATAACTATTTTATTTTTAAAAATACACGTGTATTATTATATTCAGGTGTCATATAAAGAGAAATATATATTAATTGTAATTTCATTTATACAATGAGTTTTTAAAGGGGTTAATTATATATATATATATATATATATATATAGAGTCACCTTATTTTGAAAACTCATTAATTTGTGGAAACTTTGGAAACCATGTTTTCCACCAATCATAATCCATTTTCTTGTTTATTTTTGGTAATTTTATTTATTTTATTTTTGTGATGCTTAATTATAGGAGTTGGTGGTTATGATTTTGAATTTTGCAATTAATCTTGTCCATTGATCCTTCTAATCAATGGTTTATATGAGTTTCCAAAGTTTCCACAAATTAATGAGTTTTCAAAATAAGGTTACTCTATATATATATATATATATGTACGTTAAATGTATGAATAAAAATATTAGAATGTTGTGAAAAAATAATGAAGAAATGTAGGTGTAATCTAAGAAGACAAAAAGTTTAATTGAACAAACATTTTTCGAAAAACTAATTCAAAAGGGTAAATTTTGAGAGGTTAAAGAAGAAATTTGGGATTTGGATGGCTAAAAAAATGTCATCTCATTGTTTGCGGTTTTTCTTATTAAATGCAAACTAAAAAACCATAAAAACATAAAAGAATTAAAAGAGAACCCATAACAAAAACAAAAGTAAAAATCCCACATAAATCACACTTTATATTATGATTCGTTCTCAATAGGAAAATATAAAATATTTTTTAAGAAACTACGACAATATAAGTGAACCAATTTAAGAAACCTAGATAAAGCAAATGCACAACATAAGATTATGGAAAACATGAATGAGGGAAAACAAAAATAACAATCGTGGAAAAATACCAAATAAAAACTTACAAACTCATTAACAACAATATATACAATGAAATAAGAACAATTATACAAAGAATAAACATTATTTAAAAATTTGAAAGGAAAAATAAATACAAAACATAAACATTATTTAAAATTTTGAATGGAATAAGAACAATACCAACATGATAATCAATTTTGAAGTATGGCAAAGAAAATAGAAAGGTAATAATTGTGAACAAACTCCAATAAAAAACTAAAAACTTATTTAACAACAATATGTAATATACATAACACTTAAAAAATATATGAAACTCTTTTTAATAGAAAATGCAATGATTGGAATTGAGAATGACACACATATACACACATCAACAAAATGTATAACTCACATAATCATAAAATAAATAAATAGAAGTTTTATTTTACCTTGAAATTTTATGAATGATGAGCAATGGTATCGACGAAAGTAAATTCTACAAAGAAAAAACAAAAAAACAAACATACAAACCTCATAGAACATAATATACAACATAAAAATGATTAATTTCATTTTGGTGGAGGATTAGGTTGTAGTTTATATAGCATGTCATGGTTGGGGGTTTTCTTTTAATTAATAAATGAGAAGATGAAGAGGGTAAATTAAATGTCCTTTAAGAAGTTAAATAATTTGAAAGTCAAAGCCAATTAAATTATAGGTCAAATTACCAAAGAGTCCTTTTTATAATGAAACATACAATTTTCATTTAAGGGTAAAATAGTCTTTAACTTATTTAGTATTTAAAAAATTCAAAACTATGAGAAAATTTTTAGATGCAAATCCTACTCCTAGAGAGTGCCACCTCATTCTCCTTGGTTGTTGTTTTGATATATATAAATGATACACGGGAACAGAAAACCAACCAATTGAATGGTTATATCAATGAGCGATTATTTGAGAGTAACACTTACGTAATAAGAATTGTCCATAATATAACCAAAAATCAAGTGCCGAAATCAAACAATTCATCATGACATAACAATCTTATTTCAATGCAAATTACAAGTAATTATCAGAGGATACCAGGTCAATTCCTTTTCAAGGGATCAATATCATGCGTTAGTCAAACGGTCTAAAGCAACATATCGAAATAACCAAACAATAGAACACATAGGACTAGCAGGGAGCCCATCATTACTGGGTATGCTCGAGCCCCTATGGTTCACAGAATACAATGCTTAGGACTGGCAGGGAGCCCACCTTCATCTCCCGGGTATGCCCGAGTCCCTATACTCGTGCCTCTCTTCACATTAGGCACCGAGTACGGCCAACAGACAATAAGAACGACTAGAATGTCTTACCGATCCCTCCCCCTTCATCGGCATGTTGACATTCACCGTTTTCGGGACAGATCACACAAAGTAATCCCCGTACTTCCGGTTTCACAAGAAATCAAAGAAACAATACCGACGGAATACATGGATATCCAAACCGACCGACATTTCGGAAGAACTCGTAATCGAGAGATCAATACGTACAAAGACAAAAGACCAATAAGAACCGACTCTAAATTCATAGAAATCACATACATATAGATGGTATATAAATATACACTTAATACAATAATATTTGAATAGCTATTTAACTCATCTCACGACCGAATGTCAAATACGGTCAAATCGAACGACAAATGTCCAACCTTGCAATCCAACTATAAGATACCCTCCAAAGGACTCAAACAAGCTTAAATTATCCCCTGGAGTTCATATATCAAGTTTCATAAGCATTGGCACAACCAATCATATTTTATCAACTTAATCATATCATAAGCTAACTTTACTTATATGCTCCAGCTCTGTTTTTACCCTCTGTTTTACCCCACTTAAGCTCAAAACCACACTTTGACTTCAACAGATGGATTAAAGTAGATATTCATATCTTTCTAACGCCACTGACCTTGTATTTTTCTGATTTTTCTACGATTTTATACAATTTTTACAAAACAGTGCTGTAACGTGACTTTCAAACTCGAAAATCATACTTTTGTCCAAATAAGTATCCAATTCCATTTCAATCCTAATCAAACTCAGATGTTAACTTAATTTTATCATCATCAAGGTAAAATCAACAAGAAAGCATGGTCCATTCATCTATTTCTACCAAGTTCATAAAAATCCATCTTTGTATAACAAATAGTCATCATATTCATAGTGAATACTCACTTAATCTTTCCATCTTCTTGCATAACAACCATGTAATCAAAGAACTAACTAATGTATAATCATAATCTGAACATAATATCATGATTTCTACACTTATCTTACACATGCATTAAGCTTATTTTACCCAATTATCATCATACTTGTTACAACTTCAAGAACAAGAACAAGGATGAGATTACCTTCAAATTGTTGTGTAATCCTTCAAGATAACATGATAATAACCAACATAAAACCATAAACTTACAAAATAATCCACTAAATACAAACATGCAAACCTTAATTTCCATGATTGACACTAATTGTAAAGATTAAACTTAGTATTAGAAGTATACCTTCAACAATCTTCACATTTTCATCAAGAAATCATCACTTTGATCTTTGATTCTCCAAAAATTGAAGGTGTTTGAGCTTAAGTGTGTGAAAATCACACCTTTACTGTGTGTATGTTAAGAGACTGAAAATGGTCTAAAATGAAGCTTAAATTCGTTTTTAACAAGCTAAGTTCGAGTTGGGTCGGGTTTGACCCGGTTTGGGCACCCATTTGACCACTAAACACTAAAAATAGCGTAACTTTTCGCTCGGAACTCCGTTTTCGATGAGGTTTTCGCCTATGCGTTCGTAACAAAATAATCTACAACTTCCAATAATAATATTCCAGAAAATATCTCCTTAAAAAAATTGGTTTTACGAATCCATAGCTTAACCGTTGACGTTTTGACTCGTTTTCTCCAACTTTCTCAATCTAACTCCGATTGTCATGAACATTTCTAAATCCTCTCATATACTCCAAAGAAGAATAACCTTAAAATTTCAAACACAAACTCCCACTAAATCATCGGTTACCTTATATGGCACTACTAATACACTTAGTAAAATTTCAACACGCTTAACATTTTCTCGCATGTAAGCACATAATATCCTTCGTAACATATAAAAGAGGCACACTTAGCATATAATATGGTAATTTAGAATTGGGATGTTACAACTAGGGTTTAGTTAGTTAATCGATCCTTGGTTGAGAATTTATTCTCAATCAAGTTACTTGCTTTTTAGTTTAGTTTTTATTTATCTTTTATATTTTTGTGCTACGCGGGGTATTTGACTTGTTTATTTTGCAGATATGGAAAGACTCCAAGAGGCATTAGGGAATTTTGTCAAGCGTTGGGGACCGCTCGAATCACTTGAATCAAATTTTTTGCGGATACCGGAGGAGCCATATGATCAATGTCCTTTGGGACCTACACCAAGTATGGAGGACCTACTCAAGCTAGTTGAATGTAACACCCCGCTAAAGCGGAAACGCGAGGCGTGACAGCTAAGATTTCATTGCGATAAGAGATAAATAACATCAAACATTTCATTTAAAAGTTCATCGTTTACAGTACCATATGTTACATAACCAACGATAGTTAAAACATTCAAACATTACAAAATAATATTACAAAAGAAAGTCTAAGTTTGATGTCGCTTGCAGCACAAACATTTTCTACTAACTTCTATTTTCCTGAAAAGCATGTTAAAAACAAGTGTCAACTACAAGAGTTGGTGAGTTCACATGTTTTATATGCACAAAACAGTTTCATATGCAGAAATCATTATCGTAAAACTTTTGAACAACTTTTCACGTTCAAAAACACACTTATGCACATGATATGAAAGATTGAGCCACTACAAACCATTTCACCCCAACGTTATACCCCAGAGGAGGTCGCGAACCACGTAGGATATAACGCTCCTATGAACTACACTGCAGTGGAACTCCCTCCAACTGTGTAGAACGTTCATCAACGACAACCTCAGCGGTCAGTCGAAGTCTGAAATAGTGCACCCTCTACTCGTTAGTCAGTAGGGTGGGTTCTATTACCAAATAGCGCTATCCAGTAGATCATAGGCTCCTAACGAGTTAATAGTAGTGTATATTCTAAGGGGAATTTTACTCAATACATATCATAATTTGCATAATCACTTGCTCGAACGCATAATTCATATCATAATTTTCATAATCACTTGCTCGAAAGCATAATTCATATCATAATTTGCATAATCACTTGCTCGAAAGCATAATTCATATCATTTTAATCAAACAACATGCTTTTCACGCCAATATATATGAAACAATAAAATAGGGGCCGTGAATACTCACCTTTGTCGACTGGGTGGTTAGCACGAAAATCCGAACTTTAGTCCCGAGCCTACAAGTGCCCTAAACAATTCACAAGTGACGTAAGTCCTATATCATCGATCCAAAATCCTAATTTTAGTCCTTACCGATATCTATATATAATGCCCTTACTCAACTTTAGTTAGCCATATTTAGTATAAACGAGTTTTAATAACCTTATATAACACATAGTTGGAAGAAAAAGTCTTGACATTTCAAGAATCACATTTCTGAAAATTTCGGATGCAGACAAATTCTATCTCTTTGTAAAAATACCAATTCCAATCCTTAATCTTAAAGGGGAAAATTCCCAAACTTTTATCCACAGTAGATGAATGTATTAACAAAATACACACCAAATTTCATTAATTTTTGAAGTGTTTAGCATGCATAAACAATTTCCACAAAAAAGATGCACACTGGACCAAATCAGATTTACATGCTTGTAGAGTTTGATTCGTAGAGGTTTCATTACATCCCCAAATCACAAATTTCCAGAGGGGTTTTGTAGTTAACAACAAACTCTAACTAAAGAATCAAGAATCACTTGAAATGGAGGTATTTGAGTGAGATATGCTTATTCCAACTCACATGAGTGACTCTGTCCTTCTTTGGACAGATTACACCACGATTTTGTCCTTATTCATAGCATGCTCAAATGTCCACCAATCTTAGTGATTCCGGATTCTATGGAAAGCTAACACATTGAACTTGAGTTTAGAATCAAAAATCATGCATTTTGACATTTTATCTAGGAGATATGGATGCATCAAGTTGACATAAAAATCTGACCCGTAGCTGTTTGCACCACAAACAATTTTGAAATAGTTGAGGGGTCTATACTTCGTATTTTTGGATAATTCCAGTGGGGTTTGAACCCCAACTCACAAAATATTGATCCCTTAAAAATTTAGACAAAAATACATTCATATGAACCCTTTTTGGGTCGTCCAAAGATGCATGAAGCAATCTGTCAGCTTCTGCTCAATACAAAATTCACCATTTTCACAAGTAGAACATATAAATCTTTACATATTGAGATTTCTTTGATACTAACCTACAATCCCACATTAAATATCATGAATAATATAGAAATACAACAAACACTTGAGTTAGATTATGCATGCAAAGCTTCCAAAACTCAGATTCACATGTGAATATAACTACAAATTTTTGGGGGTTTTTGACCCTTATTCTTGAGTTCATATTGAAAGCTCATGGGATTTAGCCTAGATATGGATATTTCGATTATCAAAGGCTTTCATCCTCCCCTCTAGAACACCAAGAAAACGTTTTTAACTTTGAACCACAAATAAACATGAAAAACTTGATAAAAAGAAGCACAATAGTGCTTAAAATGCAACTAAAATGCAAGGATGAACTCTTACCCTTTTGATGAACAAGATGAAACATTTGAATCATTAGTTATTATCTTCTAAAATAGATGATGTTGGGGCTGAATTTCTGGAATTTAGAATGAGGTTTTGAAGGTGGAAGAGTAGAGAGAAAGATAAGGGAAATGGATGGATTTTTCTTTTGAAAAACATGCAAATGAAATCAAATAAAGAAAAATGAGGTTTTTATATGGTGTGTAGTGGAGGTGGCCAGCCATCTTATGGGCCCCCACTCCATCACAATTTTTTTTATACAAGAATGCAATCCCATCTAGTTTAAAATGCAACGGTCTAACGGTTTGCAAAGATTTTTCCGATAGAAGCGATTTTGTTCAGTTTATGACCTATTTTTGAAATGTTTTTACTCAAATAATTTATGACATAATAATTTACAAAATATAAACTTTAATTGAGTCGGTCCGACATTATATAAGATTTTTGGGCGATTACGGACTAAAACGGGCTTTTCCGGGCGATTTTCGGGATTTCTAAGTTATCTCCAAAAATTTTCGCAGGATTACACATAAGTCTTCCTAATTAGTTATCTTAAAAAGGAAATTCACTAAAACTTATACTAATAGTGATGATCGACTGCTAACCTGAGACCTAAAAATTGCCGGTTGTCACATTTACCCCTGTTGAAAGAAATTTCGTCCCGAAATTTACTATTTGCTCTTCATAAAGGCTTCTCGCTCCCGGGTGAACTCTGGTCCATGTTTTGAGTTCCAACGGACCTTGACAATTGGTATCTTACTACGCCTTAACTGCTTGACTTCTCGGTCAAGAATTTCAATTGGTTCCTCTGTAATGCGTAGCTGCTCATTGATTTGAACTTCCTCTAATGGTAGAACCACTGTTTCCTCGGACAAACTTTTCTTCAGATTGGAAACATGGAAGGTATCATGGATGGCACTGAGTTCCGAAGGTAAATCCAATTTGTATGCAACTGGTCCGACTCGCTCTTGTATCTCAAATGGTCCAATGAAACTAGGACTCAGTTTTCCTTTCTTTCCTAACCGTAGTAATCCTTTCCATGCTGATACTTTCAAAAGTACCTTGTCACCAACTTGAAATTCCAAAGGCTTCCTGCGATTAGCAGCATAACACTTCTGACGATCCCTGGCTGCTTTAAGCTTTTCTTGGATCGTCTTAATCTTATCAGTTGTTTCCTGAATGATATCTGGCCTGATTAGTTGGCTTTCTCCCACTTCCAACCAATTAAGCGGTGATCTGCACTTGCGTCCATACAAGGCTTCATAAGGCGTGCACTGGATGCTGGTGTGGTAGCTGTTGTTGTAGGAGAATTCGATCAAGGGTAAGTGATAGTCCCAACTACCTCCAAACTCTAACACACAAGCATATAGTATATCCTCCAACATTTGTATGGTTCTCTCTGTTTGTCCGTCAGTTTGAGGATGGTAAGCAGTGCTCAAATCATTTCTAGTACCCAATGCCGTCTGCAGTGACTGCCAAAATCGTGAAGTGAAACGGCTATCTCTGTCGGAGATGATCGAAATTGGTACTCCATGACACATAACTATTTCGTTGACATATAGTTGCGCAAGCCGGTCAATGCTGAAATTTTATCGAATCGGTAGAAAGTGCGCTGATTTCATGAGTCGGTCCACAATTACCCATATTGAGTCATGACCCTTCTTGGTCTTGGGTAATTTGGTCACAAAATCCATTGATATCTGCTCCCATTTCCATTCTGGGATTTCTGGCTGTAGCAGGAGTCCGGATGGCTTCTGGTGTTCTGCCTTAACTCTTGCACAAGTCATGCATTTGCCTACATACAGGGCTATATCCTTTTTCATTCTAGGCCACCAGTAATGCTCCTTTAATCCTTTATACATCTTGTCACCTCCTGGGTGTACCGAGTACTTCGTTTGATGAGCTTCATCCATGATCAATGATCTTAACCGGTCGGCCTTTGGTATCCATACCCTGTCCTTAAAATAACGTATTCCGTCTGATTTCTCCTCAAAATCCTTTTCTAACTGGTGTAGAGTCTCCTTCAGGTTTTCTACCTTCAATTCTTCTTCTTGAGCTTCAAGTATTTGCCTCTTCAAACTTGTTTGAACAAGCATTCCCATAGCTCGTGCTCTTGAAGGTTTAACTCTTTCCTTCCTGCTGAAAGCATCAGCCACTACATTCGCTTTTCCCGGATGGTACTTTATCTCACAGTCGTAGTCGTTGAGTAATTCGACCCATCTTCTCTGCCTCATGTTCAACATTTTCTGGTCGAGGATGTGTTGTAGGCTCTTATGATCCGTAAAGATTGTGCACTTTGTACCTTAAAGGTAATGTCTCCAGATCTTGAGTGCAAACACCACGACTCCAAGTTCTAGATCATGAGTGGTGTAATTTTTCTCATGAACCTTTAATTGCCTAGACGTATACGCGATAACCTTCTCATTTTGCATTAAAACACATCCTAGGCCCTGATGCGAAGCATCGCGATACACCACGAAGTTATCCATTTCTTCGGGTAATGCCAAAATGGGTGCATTGCATAACTTATGCTTAAGTAACTGAAACGCTTCCTCTTGTTTTTTCTCCCCAAATAAACTTCTTGTCTTTCTGTGTTAACATTGTCAAAGGTTGTGCAATCTTGGAGAAATTAGCGATGAATCGCCGATAATAGCCTGCCAAACCAAGAAATTATCGAATTTTTTGTTGGTGTCTTCGGAGCTTCCCATTTCTTTATGGCTTCAATCTTTGCTGGGTCGACATGGATTCCTTCCTTGTTCACCACATGGCCAAGAAAATGTAGTTCTCGAATCTAAAACTCACATTTGGAGAATTTTGCATAGAGTTTCTCGGTTTTGAGCAACTCTAGTATCAATCTCAAATGTTGCTCACACTCTTCCTTGCTTCCTGAGTAAATCAAGATGTCGTCTATGAAAACAATCACGAATTTATCCAGGTATGGTCGACATACCCTGTTCATCAGATCCATGAATACTGCTGGAGCGTTTGTTAAACCAAAAGGCATGACCAAGTGTAACACCTCTATCCCAGAAGATATAAATTTAACGACAATTAACAGAAAATAGTAACCAAAGGTTAGCGGAAGCATTTATAATTTAAAAACATGACAAATTCCTAAAATAACGGGTCCAAAATGTACTAACTTTCAAAATAGCCCAATCTGTAATTAGTTTACAACTCAAATCCCTTTCGATAAAAACCAATTTATAATAACAAAACAAGCAGTTCATGTATCGTGTCCCAAACATAGCTGAACTGATTACGGATCCGAGCCATCAAACGTGAGCCTTTCCTTGTCATTCGACTTGTTACCTGACACTGAACCACATGAACCACAACGGGTTAAGCATAAAGCTTAGTGAGCACAAACCTAGGCCCGATGAATGCATAAACATAACCATAAGCATAATTATAAAACTGGACATGCATCGTGACCTAATACTCAAGGTGTAAACACCAAGAGCATCATGACTGACACTGGTACCAGGCCTCTGAACCCAACTTCCCTAGGGGTAGTGAATACCACCATCGGTACTATCGTGAATATTACATACCAGTTTACATATCAACAACATATACATCATGATCACATGCATATCAAACTTGAACGCAGGTTAATGTACTCACCTGACAATGGAGTCTGAGAGCTACACCCTTGATATATATCAACCTTAAGAGTTCACGCACCTAGAACATACATATAACGTACATATAAACAACCTTTCGACATGACTCTAAAATCGTACCCAACCTTCGAGCCGTAGACAGAGCATATCTATCTCAATGGCTCTCAAATTCTACTATAAATATCCCTAAGAAATTTCCATAAAAGAAAACCTCAAAAGATCGCCGCACAAAACAACTCAAAAACATAACAGCAGGTTTGGCGCTGATCTTGGCGCTAATCAGATCAGCGCGGAGATTACCGCCAAGGCAAAATTGCTCCACGCTAAACATGGCGCTAATCACATCAGCACGCGACGTACCGCTGACACTAGGTCAGAAACCCATCAGCAGGTTTGGCGCTGATCTTGGCGCTAATCAGATCAGCACGGAGATTAGCGCCAACCTGACTGCACCATCTTCTTCAACGCGATTTTGAACGAAATTCGAACCCAAAACCCCATATTCAACAATTTGGGTCCAAAATACTCAAATTAAACCATACCAAACCAAATCCAAACATATGCTAACAATCTAAACCCAACTAATCAACAAATGACATCCAATTGATGATCCAAAGATCATCAATTCATCATAATCCAACTAAACCCTAAGTTTGAATAACACCCACAAATTGACATACACATAAACCATAAACAAGTGATTACCTTGATCACGAACACCGAAAACATGATTTCTACTTTGCTAACCTGATTGAACAATCTCCTCCTTGCAACTTCACTTAAGAACTCACCAATTTCACCAATTGCTCTCCCATTCTCTCCAAAATCGACAAATGATCAAGTGAGAAGGGTTTGGGCTTGAAAACCCACTTATATACACATACACACGACACCCTCCACTTCCTACAATAACATCCAAGTCCCCCTACCTGAAATTACATAAATGACACCAAAAACTCAATAACTTAACGAAAACAGTTAAAACTTAACTGAATGGGAACGGGGTGTTACAACTCTCCCCCACTTAACAAGATTTCGTCCCCGAAATCGCTTGAACATGGAAGATCTCCGTATAGTTTGACCTCCTCTCAGCTTCTGGTTCCCATGTCTACGCTAATCCGTTGCGATGCTCCAATTGAACTTTCACTAAACCAATGTCCTTCATTCTTAAGGATTGGTCTACCTTTCTAGGATTGCACTTGACCTCTCTAAAATTAGGTCATCCATCAATCTGAATGCTGTCGAAAAGATCATGAGACGACTCACCGGTCGAACACTTTTCCAACCTAGAAACATTACGCGTGTTACGCATCCGACTGAATTCTCACGGCAACTTAAGGAGATGAGTTACCCATTCGACCCGTGTAACTATCTTGAATTGATCCATAACTTTGGACTCAACTTCTCCTCGCTCAAAGCTGTATAACTACTTTCCATAGTGTCACTTTAATTAATACATCAACCCCATATCAGACTATAAGTCTGATCTCCCCTTATTGTCATAACATTTCTAACAACTCTGAGTAGTTTCCAGTCTATCTCTGATTATCTGAATACTCTCAGTCATCTCTTGCACTAATACTATACTGTTTCACTTAAAGACTGTCTTAACAGATCAACAAGTGATGTCGTCACTATCAACCTCCATGAGGTATACTAAGAGGAATACCACAAGTTCTCATACCCAACTGAGAGAAGATTCCACAACATAATCTTTTACAAATTCAGTTTCCATTGACTCATGAAATAACAAGGGCTCATATGACTAGTGTAAAAGGGTTCACTTATCCTCATATAGGAAGTGTCGCCATATCTTACACACCATAACTACCATTGAGAGCTCTAAATCATGAGTCGATCATTTTACTTCGTACGTCTTTATCTGACGGAACACATAACCATTCATTTTCTCACGTTCCATCAAAACACAACCTAACCATGATAGGTTACGTCACATTGGATTGTCATGTCTTAACTCTTTCTCACGAAGAGTTAATACCTCGACTCATACCACCTCCTCCGTAAAGTTTCAAATACTACTTTCTGCTTTTCCTCATGCAAGGTCTTCACTCTTTTTAATCACTCTAGTTAACAAAATAGTAGTCTGACATACAACATTATCCTTTAGAGAACGTTTCATACAATGGTTCTCCTCACGTCTCTGCACTTCTTTTAACATTTCACCACACTTATAATCCGGAAATCACTATCCATCTGGAGTTACTAATCACTAATCACTATTCACTATTCATCGTCTTCCCCACAGGATGTGAATAGTGAAACTCAAGATATTCACTCCATTGAATCAGTTCTCCCCCACTTAGAGTTCGAACCACTATTATCTAAATTTCATACTCGAAATGAACGTGTCAACAACTATGTCATTCAATACAGTTATTACACAAACTTCTTTCGTCGCAATATGGTATGAGGTTGATATAAATCTCACTTCTTTTATCTCTATCACATTTAAATTGACAAACTCTTTTCAACAACTATCTGATTACACACTGCATACATCACTTCATTTGGCCCCAAACAACCAAATCCGACAGTTCCTACTTGACTCTTGAAGCCTACGGGTGTAACCACCAGTGTAGGAAACACAAGAATCAAGCAAGATCAATCTAAGATAACAGGCTCAACCTTCATAATTCTCCATACCCAAACTTCCTTTAACTATCTTCAATCACCTTGTTCCTACATGGGTCACCGGGTTTGATACAAACTCCTCCCCATGCAATTTCTTACCATTTTATACAGAATTGACCAATTAATCAATCCAAAAGAAAAATTCCTCTAAATCCTCGTCTCCCAGTAAGGATCCATAAAATCAGACGTTAACTCTGATATCTGCCGTTAACCATGATGATGCCTTAATGACATATTTCATGAACTAGGTTTCCCAATCTTGAGACTTCAATTACAAGCCTTTCTCTATTATAACAATGGGGTCTAAAATCGACTGTCCCGGCTATACTATGACATCTAACTTTCAGAACTTTCTTCTATGCTTCATTGGTTCCTCACCATGACCTAGTGAGTCCATAGCCTTCATGTTTAATGACACAGTGATCTAAATTATTTTCGTACATTTGGAAAATAGTAACCAAAGGTTAGCGGAAGCATGTATAACTCTCCCACTTAATAACTTAATGAAAACTCAATAACTTAACGAAAACAGTTAAAACTTAACTGAATGGGAACGGGGTGTTACAACTCTCCCCCACTTACCAAGATTTCGTCCCTGAAATCGCTTGAACATGGAATATCTCCGTATAGTTTGACCTCCTCTCAGCTTCTGGTTCCCATGTCCACGCTAATCCGTTGCGATGCTCCAATTGAACTTTCACTAAACCAATGTCCTTAATTCTTAAGGATTGGTCTACCTTTCTAGGGTGATGAGCTGGGTGATGAGCTGGGTCGGATGAATCCCTTATCTAACAACTCTTGGAGCTGATTCGACATTTCCTGCATCTCTGATGGTGCTAGACGATATGGTGACTTTGCTACAGGGGCCGCTCCTGGAACTAAATCGATATGGAACTCTACTTGCCTATGCGGGGGTAAACCGGGTAACTCTTCTGGAAACACTTCAGGGTAATCTCGTACAACTGGAAAGTCCTTAATTCGTTTCTCCTTTACCTCTTTATATACAACATGTGCCATAAACGCCACACAATCCTTTCGCAAATGGCTTCGCATTTTCATATAGGATACTATACTGGATCTTGATGTACCTCTTCAGTTCCATTTGCGAATACCTTTCTTTGAGCCTTGCGTCCTTAATTTACTTGATTGGCTTATGTAGCTTTGTTCCTCCTCTTGGTGCTGCTCAAGCCTTTATTCAGCATGGAATACCTATCTCTAAAGTGGTTTGGGGTTCCGTACTCTTAGCACCCTTTCCGGTCCTTCTGACCTTCATTTCCTTTCTGTAGTATCGAGTAGTGTAACCCACTAGGTTGTCCTTGGTACCCAAAATACAAGCTCCTAGGTGATTGCAGTTGTAGCTAGTATATTCTGGATGAGAGTCCATATACTGTCTTGACTCATGGGTCTTTACTCCAAAATTTCTGACTACTTTTGACTTTTATCTAAATGACCTTGAGTTGTCTCTTCTGACTGGTGCTCTACTTTCTTTTATTACCATCTTTCCATTCGATGGACACTACGACTCCCTTATTTATTCTATTTGCGACAAAGTCAGTAGTAACTTGAGTGACTATGGTAGGTACGACTTCCTGGACTTGTTGGGCTATCAGTTGAGCAATGTTGATCGATTAATTCTTACGGTTCACTTTCTAGCTACGGTTCTAAATCATTTGTAAAATGTATGTTTGATTAAAAGTTGTCTTTAATAAATGTTCGAAAATATTTGTATTTTATTTATGACAATTTCTTTAAAATAAAATCGATAAGAACGTCTTTGTGATTAAATAGAAATTAGTTTCATAAAAACTTAATACATATTTGAAAGGGTCAAAATTTGATGCTAATGCATCCTTAAAATATTTTACTCACCCAAGCTAAGATTTAAATGGGCCAACCAAAAAAAAGTACACTTTGATTTATAATAATTTTTTTTTATTAACGAGAATTACAATCGAAAGGATCAACTTTGCCAACAGTACTACCACAACTTTGCCAGCAAAAGTCAACTCTCCTAGTCGTCCTTCTTGCCGTCATAGCATTTTCTACAACATTGGTGGTACATTCCTCCAAGAGATGCACTAATTTTGTCAACTTAATTATGGCCCGATTCTATCTTGATGTCCTGCTTCGACTATTTTGCATTCCGTCGGCGAGTGTTCGCATTGTTCGAGCATCTCTTTGTGTCATACTAGTAATATAACCGATCAATATCCCCAAAAGGATATGAAATGATCTTGCATTATCTTGATGAGTTATCGTCAGTCCACTCCGAATGGTTGCTGCAACTCTCTTCTGAGTTGTCTCATATGAGGTGTTGGGAGGTTCGGGTTAGGCGTAGGAAAAACTGGTGTACTTTGAGATAAGACAGTTGTTGGGAGTAATCGGAGGCGGATCAATTGAAATGTCCTCACTTGTTACTCCAATGTCGGAATCGAATGCTTAGATAGGTCCTTCTCCGAAGTCTAAGTAATAGTGTTCGACATAGTGATTGTAGTGTCCGCACAACTTCTTAACGCGCATTCAAAATATAAGTGACATCCTAAGCGCTAACACAGGAGTGTTCAACAATGACATTACTTTTCTTAACGCGTAAGTGCTATAGTAAATATCAACATCATGATATGCTTATGTAAACTCACACAGTTTATGCTTTTCAGGAAATTTTGGAAGGTTCCAATTCTATCTACTAACAGTAAGATTGGTTTATAAGTTCTACTCTACTTATATCATGGCTAGACATAGTTGATCAGGCTCTGCCTATCTATGATATATCAAAATAGTACCTATCCTAATCATCTTAGTAGTAGAATTCTCCTATATTTTGAAATCTTTGACTAGAAAATTTAAATAATTTTTTTTTTGTAAAATGTTGGTTATAGTGCTTGGTTTTATGAAAAACCGATGTTCTCTATAACCTAAGGCTCTGATACCAAATCTGTAACACCCCGCTAAAGCGGAAACGCGAGGCGTGACAGCTAAGATTTCATTGCGATAGGAGATAAATAACATCAAACATTTCATTTAAAAGTTCATTGTTTACAGTACCATATGTTACATAACCAACGATAGTTAAAACATTCAAACATTACAAAATAACATTACAAAAGAAAGTCTAAGTTTGATGTCGCTTGCAGCATAGACATTTTCTACTAACTTCTATTTTCATGAAAAGCATGTTAAAAACAAGTGTCAACTACAAGAGTTGGTGAGTTCACAGGTTTTATATGCACAAAACAGTTATATGCAGAAATCATTATCGTAAAACTTTTGAACAACTTTTCACGTTCAAAAACACACTTATGCACGTGATATGAAAGATTGAGCCACTACAAACCATTTCACCCCAACGTTATACCCCAGAGGAGGTCGCGAACCACGTAGGATATAACGCTCCTATGAACTACACTGCGGTGGAACTCCCTCCAACTGTGTAGAACGTTCCTCAATGACTACCTCAGCGGTCAGTCGAAGTCTGAAATAGTGCACCCTCTACTCGTCAGTCGGTAGGGTGGGTCTCATTACCAAATTGCGCTATCCACTAGATCATAGGCTCCTAACGAGTTAATAGTAGTGTATATTCAAAGGGGAATTTTACTCAATACATATCATAATTTGCATAATCACTTGCTCGAAAGCATAATTCATATCATAATTTGCATAATCACTTGCTCGAAAGCATAATTCATATCATAATTTGCATAATCACTTGCTCGAAAGCATAATTCATATCATTTTAATCAAACAACATGCTTTTCACCCCAATATATATAAAACAGTAAAATAGGGGCCGTGAATACTCACCTTTGTCGACTGGGTGGTTAGCACGAAAATCCGAACTTTAGTCCCGAGCCTACAAGTGCCCTAAACAATTCACAAGTGACGTAAGTCCTATATCATCGATCCAAAATCCTAATTTTAGTCCTTACCAATATCTATATATAATGCCCATACTCAACTTTAGTTAGCCATATTTAGTATAAACGAGTTTTAATAACCTTATATAACACATAATTGGAAGAAAAAGTCTTGACATTTCAAGAATCACGTTTCTGAAAATTTCGGATGCGGACAGATTCTATCTCTTTGTAAAAATACCAATTCCAATCCTTAATCTTAAAGGGGAAAATTCCCAAACTTTTATCCACAGTAGATGAATGTATTAACAAAATACACACCAAATTTCATTAATTTTTGAAGTGTTTAGCATGCATAAACAATTTCCACAAAAAGGATGCACACTGGACCAAATCAGATTTACATGCTTGTAGAGTTTGATTCGTAGAGGTTTCATTACATCCCCAAATCAAAAATTTCCAGAGGGGTTTTGTAGTTAACAACAAACTCTAACTAAAGAATCAAGAATCACTTGAAATGGAGGTATTTTCAGTGAGACATGTGTAGTTCCAGATTCAAGTTCTAATCAACATACAACAAGTAGAGAATGATTTAGAAAGCCATATGTCATTGATTCTTGGATAATTGAATACACACACTAATACACCAAGAACACACACACTTAAGCACACCAACTCTCTCAAATCAATCTCATTTACAATGAAGTACGTTTATGCATGTCACACTACAAAATGACTTCACATTGGGTATTTATACCCAAACATTTACAACCCTTACACTTTACTACAATTACAAAATCTACCCTAAGAATACAAAACTCTTACAAACTAACATATAAAAGACTAAAACAATAAAAGCAAACTTTGACTTTGTAGTCCACTTTGACTTTGCCTTTGTCTTCACTTTGAGCACCAACTTGTGATCTCGGATACAATCCGATTTTGCATCCAACAATCTCCCCCTTTGGATTCGAGATCACAAAAAGAATTAGGCAAACGTCTTCAAGAAAGCAACAACACTTTAAACACCAAATATAAGCCTTCTTGAACAATAAGCTTCCGTAATAATCTTCACAAATCATCCAATCTTGACACAAGAAGCTTTAACAAACGAAGAATCTTCAAACAATCTTCAAACTTCAATACTTGGAATATTCTGATCATCTTGAAGTATCTCGTAATTATCTCTCGACTTCCTCAAAATATCTTCAAGAATCATTTCTCAACTTTACATTTCGTATCCATCTCCCCAAAGTATCGTCAAAAACATTTCTAAACCATCTCTCCCCTTTTTGATGAAATATGAAATAATCATCAAAACTATAGAAATGTATGATCAGATAACTCGTCTCGTAAAGATACAAACATGTGAACAAACTACCAAGGAAATCAAAAACCATCTCACATAACCATCTCCACCTTGTTACTCCAGAATTCCCCTTTTTCCTCCAAAGAAATACCATCAATTCCATAAAGTAATCCGAATCTTTTCAAATTCAGATTTAATCGGGAAAATCCTGAAACAACTAATGAATCAGTTGGAATGCCTGTGAGAAGCACAAAGCAACTTAGTACAACAAATGCACTATATAAAGAGCTTTAGTGATGATCACTCCCCAGGGCTTCCGTTCAATCATCGCAAATACAAAAAGTATCACTATGAACGTTCCGACAAAGAAACAAATTCCTTGTGTGTATTTGTGATGAAAGAAAATAGCATCAAGTGCTTTCATAAGGCTCAAAATGTGAAAACATTTCACGACTCGATGTGTAGAAATGAAGTTCGAAGGCAGGGCAGCTTCCTTCTGTTTCAATATCGATTTTCCAAATGAAAACCTGATAGATTATGTGCTGCGTCCCCGTGATGAAATGAAACATCTCCTTGTTAAGAAGGAAATGAGTAGCTAGTGGGGTAAAAACGAGAGTCGGCATTGGGCTTTGCCTTATTTCAATATCGGTCACCAAAGAATGTGAACCAATAGATTATGTGGTTGCCCGGCTTAGAAAAGGTTGGTGCAGAGTTTTATTTTTCTTTTAACTCTGTTCTCACACCCTCCAATTCTTTTAAACTTCCTCACGTCTAACCAAGCTCTCATATAACATTTTTCCGCTCAATCACTATGAGAATAACTCGACCACCTGAGTTATCTCCCCCACTCTTTGATGGAGACCCCTCACTCATTTCTCAAGGATAACTTCTTGGGTAGGATTGCCGGTTCTGGAAATCCATAGAAGTTCTGTTAAGCTCACACATCCCATGAAATAAGTTTCCTAAACATGAAAGTACAATGATTCATCGGGTGAATCAATGAGCCAATATGAAGCATGCTCGAACAAATATATATAGACAATATAGAAGCATAAGAATTTCTTCAAACAAGTATATGAAATGAAGAACATGAATGAGATAAACTTGTTTGAGAAAACGGATTCATCATATAATGTGAGATATGTTCATGAAAAAACTGTGGTTCACAACAAAATAGATATTATCTATACGAACGAGATATAGATATAACAGTGAAGAACGTATCCAATCAAAGAAATAATCAAGTACAATGAGGAAATATCAAGCGAGTGTATTACCACCGAATAATATGAGCATATATTGAGACGTGGTAATAACAAGACAAAAGAAGCTAAACCGGTGTGTAGGAATACTTGAAAAGTATATGAAAAGTTAATACGCAAGTATTAATCTTTGGAAACACACGGTTAGAAAATATCCATCAACTCATCATGATATGAAAACATCGAAAATCACACTTCTAATTCGAAAAAAATCATTTGAGAATCGAGAAGTGAGTTTGAACATTTAAAAACGTTTTTCATACCTGAAAGTTGTTCATCTTTCAAATATGTAAGCATTAAAGCTTATTTGAACTCTCCCCCTAAAATGAATATCACTTTTAAGAACTCCCCTCAAATGGATAATCTGCAAAACAAAGTAGAAATTGGTATTCATTGAAAATGAATCCTTAGATGTTAGTCAGATAGTATCCAATCCAGAATAATTAAGCAACTCCCTCTTAAATTAAGATGCGAAACAGATTTAAGTTGGACTAAGCATGCCAAGCTTGCTAACCAAAAAGTTAAAACGCTTTTCATCTAAAGGTTTAGTGAAAAGGTCAGCAAGTTGGTAATCTGTTTGAACAAAGAACATTTCGATATTACCTTTCTCCACATTATCTTTGATAAAATGATACCGAATGTCGATGTGTTTGGTCTTGGAATGCTGAACCGGATTTGACGTTATCGCAATGGCGCTTTCCGAATCACAGTAGATAGGGACTCTCTTCAACTTGTAACCATAGTCTAGTAGTTGTGTCTTCATCCAAAGCACTTGCGAACAACAACTTGCGGCAGCCACATATTCTGCTTTGGCCGAAGAAGTTGAGACGCAATTTTGCTTTTTCGAAGTCCAACTAACAAGTTTATCACCTAAAAACTGACACGATCCAGAAGTGCTTTTCCTGTCCAGTTTGCAACCACCATAATCTGAATCTGTAAAAGATATTAGCTCAAAACTAGAATCATTCGGATACCAAAGACCCATCTCGGGAGTGCCTTTGAGATACCGTAAGATCCTTTTAACTGCCGCAATTAAGGTGTGACTCTTTAGGATTAGCTTGAAACCTAGCACAAAAACATGTGGCGAAATCAGGACCCAAAAGATTTCCAGTTGGCATTGGTGTTTTAATTGGAGAACAATCAGTCATGTTAAACTTTTTCAACATATCTTTAATATATTTTGACTGATTTATAAAGATGCCTTCAGGGTTTTGTTTGACTTGAATTCCTAAAAAGAAATTCAATTCACCCATCATGCTCATTTCAAACTCGGTCTCCATGATTTTAGAAAATTTTGTACACAACTCTGGATTAGTAGAACCGAAAATAATGTCGTCAACATAAATTTGAACTAAAAGCAAGTCATCACCTTTTTTCTTCAGAAAAAGAGTAGTATCGATCGTACCTCGTTTGAATCCTTTGGATAAGAGATGATTAGTCAGAGTTTCATACCATGCCCTTGGAGCTTGTTTTAAGCCATATAATGATTTGTCCAAGATGCATACATGATCGGGAAAATCTGGATCGACGAACCCTTCAGGTTGCTCTATATAGACCTCTTCATGCAAGACTCCATTCAAGAACGCAGATTTGACATCCATTTGAAATACCTTGATGTTCTTGTGAGCTGCATAGGCCAGAAAGATTCGAATTGCCTCGATCCTCGCTACCGGTGCAAAAGTCTCATCGTAGTCAATACCTTCTTGTTGGGAATAACCTTTAGCAACCAATCACGCTTTGTTTCTGACAATCAATCCGGATTCATCTTTCTTATTTCTGAAGATCCACTTGGTTTTAATGATTGATTTATCTTGCGGTCTCGGAACCAAGCGATGCACTTTGTTTCTTTTGAATTGTAGAAGCTCTTCTTGCATTGCTAATAGCCAATCAGAATCTTCTAATGCTTGAGAGACATTCTTTGGTTCAATTACACTCAAGAAACTTTTGTATAGGCAGTAATTTGCAGATGCAGATCGCGTTTTAACACCATCATTGACATCACCAATCACATTGTAGAGTGGATGTGCTCTTGTCCATTTCAACTGAGCAGGAAGAATTGCAAGATCATCTAGATTGTTCTGACTATCATTTTCATCAATGATTGCAGGAATCTCTGATTGATCATCGGGGGTTAACTCTGATTGCTCAACACTTGGAATTGGTATAGCCTGATCAGAGTTAGATGTAGAACAAATATTCTCCGATGGTCCGGAGTCATTTACGCTTGAAGGTTCTGAAACATCGTGAATATCAACTCTTGGATTTCTGGAAAGAACAAGATCTTCATTATCTGCACAAATATCCAGAAAAGCATCCATAAACAATAAATCGAGTTCTGAACTATTTGGATCAGTAATAGAATCAGAAGTCGTAGTAGAAGCTTGACTATGAATTCCGAGTTCTGAACTGCTATGTTCAGAAGTCATCGACACGATTTCATCATAGGTCACATAAACGGTTTCCATAACCATCTTGGTTCTTTTGTTGTACACCCGAAAAGTCTTCGACGTTAGCGAATAACCAAGAAAGTATCCCTCGTCGGCTTTCTTGTCAAACTTACCAAGATTGTCACGGTTATTGAGAATGTAACACCTACAACCAAAAACATGAAAAAATTTGACATTAGGAACTCGACGGTTGATTATATGATAAGGAGTTTTCTTGAAGCGCTTAGTGATGATGGTTCGATTCTGAGTAAAACAAGCTGTGCAAACAGCTTCGGCCCAAAAGGTAAGAGGTAATCCGGAGTAAGCTAGCATCGTTCTTGCCGCTTCCACTAAGGTTCGGTTTCCTCTTTCTACAACTCCATTTTTGTGGAGTATAAGCACCTGAAAAATTATGAGAAATACCAACAGATGTTAGATAAGCATCTAAAGTCGCATTTTTAAATTCAGTGCCATTATCACTCCTAATCTTTCGAACTGGAAGTTGCAAAAGAACTTGGATCCTCTTGATAAATTTTATGATTAACTCGGGAGCTTCAGATTTCATTCTCAGAAATTCTAGCCATGTGTACCGTGAGTATTCATCAACCATAACTAGAATGTACTTCTTTCCACTAATTGATTAAATTCTCATCGGTCCGCATAAGTCCATGTGGAGCATTTCAAGTGGTGATTGACATGAAGATTCTGTCTTTAACTTGTGAGAACTTCTCTTCATCTTTCCCATTTGACAAGTCGGACAAAAAGAATCTCTATCAAATGTCAACTTTGGAAGACCTTTCACCAATCCACCATTAGCTAGTTTGCTAATATCTGAGAAATTCTGATGAGAAAATCTTCTATGCCATAGCCAACTTTCACCTTTTGTTGCCTTGGAAAACAAACAAACTGGTGTCGACGAATCTATCACCGGAAAGTCAACCACATAGAGATTGTAAAACCTTCTCCCTTCAAAAATCTCAACACCATCACTATTAATGATAAGACAGTTAATGATGGAAAATAGAACAATGTTATAACCATCACAAAACTGACTTGCACTAAAAAAATTATGACTTAACCCCTCAACATAAAGTACCTTCTTTATGGACACCTTACCATTTGTAAGAATGCCGTAACCTTTGATGACCCCAGTCGTCTTATTCCCAAAACTAACTGTTCCTCCTGGTCGTTCCACATAATTGTGCAACAACTCCTTGTAGCCAGTCATATGTCTTGAAAACCGGAATCGACATACCACATATGCCTGGCCTGTAGAACATGTTAGTTCATCTTGGGAACCCATATCCAAATGGGTCCTTTCTTGTTAGTCTCATACATTTTTAACAAATCAGAAGATGAACCTAAGATCTTACAGTTTATACCAGACTTTGAAATTTGTGCATTCAATAAATCTTTAGGAATCCATTTGCACACAAATTTCACATCAACTGATTTATCTTTTGCTTTTAAAAGATTTTCTTTTTAGCACTAAACACTTTAGCACGATGATCAAACGAGTAAGCACGAGATTTATCATGAGAAACAACACTAGATCTCTTCTTTTTAACATCCCTAGAGTTCAAAGAAAAAGAATTATCACCACAATGAGTACAATGCAAACGTTGCATAGCAAAAAACATCAAAGCAGAGTCAAATGAGTTTTGACACTTATTGAATCTAACATTCAGATTACATTTATTTGCATCGTCAAAGGACGATTTTTTAACAAAACTCTCATTTGTAGCAAAATGCTTTTTCTTCTTTGAATCTATCTTCTTCCACCCTAGGCCATGTCGTTTAAAACTTTTTAAATCTGTAGAATCAGAAGAACTTGAGTTAATAGGTGTCTTAGGAACTGAACATACATCAGATGAATCTTTTGAAGATGTTTCAAGTGTAGCACAAGAAGTACTTCCTACCTCAAAAGTACTTGCATCAAAATTAATTGAACAAGTTTCAGACTTTGACAAAGTACATGAGGATTTCTCATCTTTTGAAATTCCACTATCACTTGAAACATTGACAACATTTGGTTTATCTTGTATACCAGACTTTGGTTTTTCAAAAACAGCACCAAATTCCACATCTGGTAGTTTGAGTTCTGATTTAAGGATATCACCTTCAACCATACTATCTAAACTTTTGTACACAAGATAACCATCTTTGTCAATAACAGCATAGGTAATTAAATCAGTCACTTCAGGCTTACTATGTTGATCAAAACAAGGTGGAGTATCTTGAGACTCAAACATGGGGTTAGAAATAAAATTTATCTTTTCTTCCTCAACACCCGCTTCGATGTCATCATCATCATTATCAGAATCAAAACATGGTTTGGTCTCATCAGAATCAAAATCAGACTCATAATCAGAAACGCTTTTAGTTTCTAAAAGAGTATTAACTTGTATAAACTCAGAAAGATTTTCACAATCCGTTTCTTTTTCAAGTTCACTTGTCTTATCTTCAGATTTAGAAGTAGATTCAGTAGTCATTGACTCATTTTCAATCTCTTTACTAAGCTTTTCAGATTCAGTTGAAAAAGACTTTACATCTTGAGAATACAAAGAGACACACTGAGTATGAGAAAACTCGGGTTTTCTTGTTTGATAACTTTGATTTAAATCATCATATTGAAAATTACATGTGAAATCAAAGTTACTCTTTCTCTTTGGCTTTGAATCTGAAAAACTATCACTTGAGTCATCAACAACTTTTTCTTTACCTTTATCCGAAGAATCAGATAATGAATTACCAGATTTTACAAAGGTCTCATTTAATTTTGGAAAACTTAAGTTATCAAACTGATAAAGACCTTTAGGGGCTTTCTTTAAAACACCAACTTCAAGTAAACCTAACCCCATTTTCGGATTGTAAAATCTAGTATCCTTTAGATTATTTGTCAAAAGCTTAAGCGTCTGTTGAGTCTGACCTCTTTTGATATTAAGATCCTCCAACTGTTTGATTTTGGCATAAGCCTCAGATCTATCTTGAAAACAAACTTCATATTTGATCATATATTCAGCTTTTTCGGACTCCAAATTTACTAAAGCACTCTTCATCTCAAAAATTTGAGATTCTAGTTTGGCTTTCTCTTTCCTAATCTCAGCCTTTTCAAGCTCACGATCATCAGCTAAACATTTATATAACTCACATTCATTACGGAATTCAATGACTCGAGCTCTTTCGAACTTAATCTTTTCCTTCAAGTCATCAAATTCAGTTTTTAAAATTAAAAACTGTTCATCTAAAGAGCATTCATCATTATCAGACAGATCAAAGTCAGAAGGAGTTTGACTTACTTCATTTGATGCTTCGGTCTCTTTGTGAAGGTTGATGGTTTCTTCCACACTTGCCATGAGATTGTAGTGAACTTGTGTGAAATGGGCAGAATCCTCATCATCAGAAGTATCATCATACCAACATTCCTCTTCCGCCATCAAAACTTTACCTTCACTCTTGCGTTTAGCAAGTTGAGCCTTCTTAGTATAGTAGTCAAAATCCCTAACTTTCGGCGCTCTACAATCTTTGACAAAATGGCCTGGTTTGCCACAATTGAAACATACATTTCCTTTCTCATCTGGGTTGCCTTTCTCATAAGTCTTCCTCTCCGGCCTTTTCTCATATTCTTTTGGCTTGTACTTGTCTCTTTTGTAGTTCTCGAACTTGGGTTTAGAATAGAACTTCTTTTTCCCATACCTCTTGTGGATGGAACTAGACAAAAGAGCAAGTTTATCCGCAACTCTCTTCAAATCAACATCAGATTCAGAACTATCATCCTCAACGGTTTCGGAATCAGAATCAGACAACTCGGTGACTAAAGCCTTTGAATGACTTTTCTTCTTTGAACTAGCACTAGAGAGCACACTCTTGTTCTTTTCAGTTAGAAGAGCCAAAGAATCAGTAATGCTCTTCTGTTTGGTCACAATAGCTTTGACTTTCACTTCATGTTGACTAAGAATGTAATATAGATCATGTAAGTCTTCTTCCGCCAAGTTCTTGTTCATTTGAAGATTAACCGAGTAGTGATCCCATTCTGGATTGAGATTTTTCAAGAACTTGAAGTTTATCTCGGAAGTAGACTTTTGCATACCATTTCTTCTCAGATCATTCAAAATAATGTTGAATCGACTGTAAGAATCAGCAAGTGTTTTTCCCTCTAATGCCTTAAAGCCTTCATAAGCTCTGATTGCTTGGTTTAACTTCGCTTGTATTGATCTTTCCGTTCCTTGAAACTGTTTTTCCATCTCATCCCACAACTCTTTTGCCGTATTTCTACTGTTGGGTGCAAAATCGGATTGTATCCGAGATCACAAGTTAGTGCTCAATGTGAAGACAAAGGCAAAGTCAAAGTAGTCCACAAAGTCAAAGTTTGCTTTTAATGTTTTAGTGCTTTAATGTTCCTTTTGTTATAGTTTGTAATAGTTAGGGTAGAAAGTGTAAATCTTGTAAAGTGTGAGGGTTTAGATGTTCGGGTATAAATACCCATGTGATGTCATTTAGAAAGTGTGAACATGTGTTGGGTGCAAAATCGGATTGTATCCGAGATCACAAGTTGGTGCTCAAAGTGAAGACAAAGGCAAAGTCAAAGTCGTCAAAGAAGTCAAAGCTTACTTTGTTTGTTTACTTGCTTTAATGTTCCTTTTGTAATGTTTTGTATTCTTAGGGTAGAAAGTGTAAGAGTTGTAAAGTGTAAGGGTTTAGATGTTTGGGTATAAATACCCAAAGTGAGTTAGTTTGGTTGTAGGATCATGCATGTACGTATCATTGTGAAAGAGAGTGAATTGAGAGAGTTTGTGTTCTTAAGTGTGTGTGTTCTTGGTGTATTGAGTGTGTGTAAATTTCATTCAAGAATTCAATAGATTACTCTTTCAATTCATTCTACAATTGTGTGCATGTTGATTAGAACTTGAATCTGGAACAACAAGTGGTAGCAGAGCTGGAAATTCACTTGAATTTGGTATGATTTCTTAATTTTTTTATGTTTTTCGAAAATGAGGTATTTTGAGTTTTGATGTTCTTCATTTGATCATTGTTTGGATCTGAATTTGATTGTTTGTGGTTAAAATGAGGTTTTTACTGTGTTTAGGAGTGATTTAGAGTCAAAATTTGGTGTTTAGAGCTGTAATTTTTGAGTTTTTTACCTTCTGCTCGGTTTTTCACTCGTTTTTCCGAATTGTGTTCATATATTCCGAATCGGAATATTCATAAATTCCGAATCGGAAAATACAAATTTTCCGAATCGGAATTTTGAAGTTTTCCGAATCGGGAAATTTTTGGATTCGGAAATCTTGTTCGAAGGTAGTTTTACTCGTTTTCCGACTTGGTATTAATCAAACTCCGATTCGGAAAACCTCATTTTCCGATTCGGATTTTGACCAAATACCAACTCGAAATTTTTCTCGGAACTCTATTAATCTTGTTTTTCCGATTCGGAAAACAACATTTTCCGATTCGGAAAATTGAAAAATCCGAATCGGAATATAGTGTTTTCCGAATCGGATTAGTGTTTTCCGAGTCTGGAAGCGTTTTTCGGGCGTTTTTTCACGTAAACTTTTTTTGACTTCTTATCTGATTTTACTGTGAAAAAGTTCAGTCATTTTTAAGGTCATTTTTTCCCGAAAAATGCCGGTTTTTCCGAGATTTTGGTGATTTCCGAGAGGTTGAGTTTTTTGACTATTCTTTCAATTTCGCAGTCAAAATCAGCTTTCAAATTTTTGAAAAATATTTTTTCTCGGGATTTCACTATTCACCGGTTGACTTTTTAGTTGACTTTTTGACTTTTATCACTAACCTTATCTTTGATCAAAAGAAGTGTTCCGATTTGCATACCTCCAGCAGTTCAGAAGAAATCTACCAGTTTCAGTGAATTATCGATCATTTTCAAGTTCTATTTTCGTATTAGTCAAGATGACGGAGCTAGTTGACTATCATACATTATGGAAGAATTATATGACATACAGTCAGCGTGTTTTTGAGCTAAACAAAGAAAACCAACAGTTGAGTGCTGAAAAATCTTATTTAGAAATAAAGATTGTGGATTTAGAGAAGTTATTACAGAGTGAAAAAGGGCAAGAATCGAAGAATTCAGAATTGTCAAAACAGATAACTGAGCTTCAGCAAACTTTATCTATATCAAATGCTGAAAAGGCTGATCTTCTTATTAAAGTTACTGATCTTGAAGAGTCACTTTCTAATGAAAGAAGTTTAATTACAAGCTTGAAAATTGATTTGCAAAATGAGCATGATGAAATGTTAAAACATTCTTTTGGAAATGCTCAAAACTTAAAACTTGTAACTTCTTTGAGGAAAGAAAATGAGTGTTTGCAAAAGAAAGTTCATGAATTAGATGAAGATAAGAAAGTTGTTGAAAACAAACTTATATCTTCTCATTCGAGAGTGATAGAACTTTCAAATCAAGTAAATGATTTTGAGAAAATCGTGATCATCGAGAGAAGTAACTTTGAGAAAGAAAGACGAGCTTTTGAAGCTAAGATTGGTGAAATTTCTTTGAAGATATCAGTTTTTGATGAGCAAAAAGAAAACAAGATTTTCAAAGAGTTTTCTGAATCAACATGTTATGTTAATTGTTGTTATGATGATGATGATCCAACTCTTATAATGGAATGAATGTTTTTGATTCTCTTGAGTCTTGTACCGATTCTTGTACCAACAAGAAGAATGTTGTGGATAGTGAGTTGGTTAAGATTGAAAAGATGTTACAAAATGAAAGAAAGGTTTTTGAAGAAGAAAGAAAGGTTTTTGAGAAAGAGAGAAAATCTTTTGAGTTGAAAAGTGATAAACTGTCGAAGAAGATTTCTGATTTAGAGAGACAGATTGTGAATGAAAGAAAAGATTTTGAGAAAAAGAAGAATGTTTTTGAAAGTAAGAAGAAAGGTTTGAAGAAAAAGAATGTTCGTGTTGAAAGAGATAGATGTGTTGAGTTTGATTTTGAGGAAGAGAGTAAAGGTTTTGATAAAGAAAGAAAAGCTTTTGAAGAAAAGAGTGTTCTGTTTAGGAAGAATATTGCTAACTTAGAAGTGCAACTTTCGGATGAAAGAACTGCTTTTAAAAGAAAAGAACACCTTTTAAAGTGTGAGATAAAAGGTTTTGAGCAACTGATTGCTGAACTAAAGAAACCAACCTTTGAGAAAAATGATTTTGAAGAGGAAAAAAGGGTTTTTGAGACAGAAGTAAGGAAGCTTACATTAAGATTATCTGAATTGTCTTCTGATATCATGAAAGAACAGATTATAAGTTCTAATCTGAAAAAGAAACTTGATGAAACAGTTGAAGAAAAGAATCTTTTATCTGCAATGGTGAAAGATCTTGAAGATATTGTTTTTAAAGTTAATTTGAATGAACCAAAGAGTCCCGATGTTATAGTACAATCACCATATGTTGATTATGCTGATTCTGTGTGTTCATTCAAAACTGCTCCAAGTTCTCTTCATGCAGATGTTTCTTCAACAAAAAGTTTTACACCAACTAATCAGATTCGTCCTTCTAATCTTTTCTATGATCGTCAGATTGATGGTTCGGGTAAAAATCATTCGAAGAAAGGTAAGTTTGTTTGGAGAGTTAAAGGGTCTACACCAAATGTAGATAAACCAAAGTTATTTGTTCCCAAACAAAATGTTCAAAAGAACAATGTTTTTAAAGCTAAGTCTTGTGTTAAATCTGATCCAATTTACTCTGTAAATCATATGATCAGATTATCTCAAAAGAAAATATGTTGTTCTTACTGTGGAACAAATAAGTTTGTTCGAAAAGAAATGTCGAAAAGTTGGTATGGTACTTATAGTATTCCAAATTATAAACCAACTTCTTTTAACAAAAGAGGATCCACTTTCAAGTGGATACCAAAATCTGTATGATTTTGTTTTTGCAGGTCCCCATATTTTTAATGCATTATTCAAGGGGGAGTTTCTGCAAGCATGTGGTTCCTAAATATATCAGTTTAGGACCCGGATTTCAACTTGTTATTACCACGTCTATATATGACCATATTTTTCGGTGGTAATACACTCGCTTGATATTTCCTCATTGTACTTGATTGTTTCTTTGATTGGATACGTTCTTCACTGTTATATCTATATCTCGTTCGTATAGATAATATCCATTCTTTGTGAACCAAAGTTTTTCATGAACATATCTCACATCATACGATGAATCAGTTTTTCTCAAACAAGTCTATCTCATTCGTGTTTATTCATTCTATATACTTGTTTGATGAAATTTCTTGTGCTATTATATTGTTCATATATATATTTGTTTGAAGCATGCTCTTATATTCTTCATATTGGCTCATTGATTCATCCGATGAATCATTGTACTTTCATGTTTAGGAAACTTATTTCATGGGATGTGTGAGCTTAATAGAACTTCTATGGAGTTATCCTTGAGAAATGAGTGAGGGGTCTACATCAAAGAGTGGGGGAGATAACTCAGGTGGTCGAGTTATTCTCATAGTGATTGAGCGGCAAAATTTTATATGAGAGATTGGTTAGAAGTGATGATGCTTAAAAGATTTGGAGGGTGTGAGAACAGAGTTAAAAGAAACATAAAACTCTGCACCAACCTTTTCTAAGCCGGGCAACCACATAATCTATTGGTTCACATTCTTTGGTGACCGATATTGAAACAAGGCAAAGCCCAATGCCGACTATCGTTTTTACCCCACTAGCTACTCATTTCCTTCTTAACAAGGAGATGTTTCATTTCATCACGGGGACGCAGCACATAATCTATTAGGTTTTCATTTGGAAAATCGATATTGAAACAGAAGGAAGCTGCCTTGCCTTCGAACTTCATTTCTACACATCGAGTCGTGAAATGTTTTCACATTTTGAGCCTTATGAAAGCACATGATGCTATTTTCTTTCATCACAAATACACACAAGAAATTTGTTTCTTTGTCGGAACTTTAATAGGAATACTTTTAGTGTTTGCGATGATTGAACGAAAGCCCTGGGGAGTGATCATCACTAAAGCTCCTTATATAGTGCATTCGTTGTACTGAGTTGCTTTGTGCTTCTCACAGGCATTCCAACTGATTCATGTGTTGTTTCAGGATTTTCCCACTTCAAATCTGAATTTGAAAAGATTCGGGTTATTTTCTGGAATTGACGGTCTTTCTTTGGAGTAAAAAGGGAATTCTGGAGTAACAAGGTGAAGATGGTTATGTGAGATGGTTTTTGATATCTATGGTGGTTTGTTCATATGTTTGTATCTTTAAGAGACGAGTTATCTGATCATACATTTCTATAGATTTTGATGATTATTTCATATTTCATCAAAAAGGGGGAGATGGTTTAGAAATGTAAAGTAGAGAAATGCTTTGAAGATACTTTAGGGAGATGGTTCCGAAATGTCAAATCAAAGAGAAGATTACGAGATATGACCAAAAGATGTTTGCGAGAGATGTTTGAAGTTTGGTGATTATTTGAAGATATCTTGATTCGTTAAAGCTTCGTGTTTAAAGATTGTTAAAGCTTCATGAAGATTTGGATGATTCGTGAAGATTATTACGGAAGCTTATCGTTCAAGGAAGCCTATCGTTGGTGCTTAAAGTGTTGATGCTTTCTTGAAGACGTTTGCCTAATTCTTTTTGTGATCTCGAATCCAAAAGGGGAGATTGTTGGGTGCAAAATCGGATTGTATCCGAGATCACAAGTTGGTGCTCAAACTGAAGACAAAGGCAAAGTCAAAGTCGTCAAAGAAGTCAAAGCTTACTTTGTTTGTTTACTTGCTTTAATGTTCCTTTTGTAATGTTTTGTATTCTTAGGGTAGAAAGTGTAAGAGTTGTAAAGTGTAAGGGTTTAGATGTTTGGGTATAAATACCCATAGTGAGTTAGTTTGGTTGTAGGATCATGCATGTACATATCATTGTGAAAGAGAGTGAATTGAGAGAGTTTGTGTTCTTAAGTGTGTGTGTTCTTGGTGTATTGAGTGTGTGTAAATTTCATTCAAGAATTCAATAGATTACTCTTTCAATTCATTCTACAATTGTGTGCATGTTGATTAGAAGTTGAATCTGGAACAACAACATGCATACGTACATGATTGTAAATTGAGAGTGAACTGAGAGTTGTGTTCTTAAGTGTGTGTGTTCTTGGTGTATTGAGTGTGTGTAATCATTTCTTCCAAGAATTAATGACATATGGCTTCTCAATTTATTCTCTAGTTGTTGCATGTTGATTAGAACTTGAATCTGGAACAACAAGTGGTATCAGAGCTGGAAATTCGTTGAAATTGGTATGATTTCATGAGCTTTTTGTGTGTTTTTTTGAAAATGGTATGTTGAGGTTTGATTTGCTTCTTTTGATCATTGTTTGCATGTAAAATTGATTGTTTGTGGTTAAAATGATGTTTTTACTGTGTTAGGAAGTGATTTAGAGTCAAAATTTGGTGATTTGAGCAGTAATTTTTGAGTTTTTTTACCTTCTGCTCGGTTTTTCCTCGTTTTTTCCGAATTGTGTTCATATATTCCGAATCGGAATATTCATAAATTCCGAATCGGAATATACAAATTTTCCGAATCGGAATTTTGAAGTTTTCCTAATCGGAAAATTTTTGGATTCGGAAATTGTGTTCGAAGTTAGTTTTACTCATTTTCCGACTTGGTATTAATCAAATCCCGATTCGGAAAACATCATTTTCCAATTCGGAATTTGCCCAAATACCAACTCGAAATTTTTCTCGGAACTCTATCAATTTTGTTTTTCCGATTCGGAAAACCACATTTTCCGATTCGGAAAATTGAAAAATCCGAATCGGAATAAATTGTTTTCCGAATCGAATTAGTTAAGCAAAAAAAAAAAAACTTTAATTGTTTTCGGGCGTTTTTTCACGTAAACTTTTTTAGACTTCTTATCTGATTCTACGGTGAAAAAGTTCAGTCATTTTTAAGGTCATTTTTTCCCGAAAAATGCCGGTTTTTCCGAGATTTTGGTGATTTCCGAGAGGTTGCATTTTTGGACTAAGATTTCAATTTCGTGGTCAAAATCAACTTTCAAATTTTTGAAAAATATTTTTTCTCGGGATTTCACTATTCACCAGTTGACTTTTAGTTGACTTTTTGACTTTTGTCACTAACCTTTTCCTTGATCAAAAGAAGTGTTCAGATTAGTTACAGATCATCAGATTTGCATACCTCAAGAAGTTCGGAAGAAATCTACCAGTTTCAGTGAATTTTCGATCATTTTCAAGTTCTGTGAAGATGTCTAGAGATCTATTGAGTATGGGTTCAAAGTCGAAGCCTCCGGTACTTCAGATTGGCGAATATCCTCAATGGCGAGTGAGGATGATTCAGTTTCTCAACAACATCGATAAGACACTTATGGTGAGCATCCAAGAAGGTCCGATAAAGCCGTACATTGATATTCTGGGTACACCCGAGACTGCCATTACTCCCGCAATTGAACCAAGGCGTGTGTTCAAACTCTTTCGGCATTACAATGAGCTTGAAAAGATTAGAGCTGAACTTGATGATAAAGCTCTTACTTTACTCACGATGGCGATTCCGAACGATTTGTTTAATCGTGTTGATAGTAGAAATACGGCAAAAGAGTTGTGGGATGAGTTGGAAAAACAGTTTCAAGGGACGGAAACCAAGCTAAGCTAAACCAAGCAATCAGAGCTTATAAAGGGTTTAAGGCTTTAGAGGGAGAAACACTTGCTGATTCTTACAGTCGGTTCAACATCATTTTGAATGATTTGAGGAGAAATGAAATGCAAAAGTCTACTTCCGAGATCAACTTCAAGTTCTTGAAAAATCTCAATCCACAATGGGATCACTACTCCGTTAATCTTCAAATGAACAAGAACTTGGCGGAAGAAGACTTGCATGACTTGTATTCCATTCTTAGTCATCTACTATCAACACGATTAAACAAATCGTTCGGAATTGCCATCGTGAGTAAAGTAAGAGCTTTTTCATCAAGCTCAGCTCTAATCTTTTCAAGCTCATTGAAATGCCGAAAGAGTTTGAACACACGTCTTGGTTCAATTGCGGGAGTAGTGGCAGTCTCAGGTGTACCCGGAACATCAACGTACGGCTTAATCGGACCTTCTTGGATGCTCACCATGAGTGTCTTGTCGATGTTGTTAAGAAACTGAATCATCCTCACACGCCATTGAGGATACTCGCCAATCTGAAGTACCGGAGGCTTTGACTTCGAACCCATACTCAATAGATCTCTAGACATCTTTGTAGAACTTGAAAATGATCGAAAATTCACTAAAACTGATAGATTTCTTCTGAACGTTTGGAGGTATGCATATCTGAGGATCTGTAACTAATCTGAACACTTCTTTTGATCAAGGAAAAAGGTTAGCTACAAAAGTCAAAAAGTCAACCGAAAAGACCGGTGAATAGTGAAATCCCGAGAAAAAATATTTTTCAAAAATTCGAAAGTTGATTTTGACCGCGAAATTGAAATCTTAGTCCAAAAATACAACCTCTCGGAAATCACCAAAATCTCGGAAAAACCGGCATTTTTCAGGAAAAAATGACCTTAAAAATGACTGAACTTTTTCACCGTAAAATCAGATAAGAAGTCTAAAAAAGTTTACTAAAAAAATGCCCGAAAAACGTTTTTTTTTTTAAAACTTAAAAGAATCCGATTCGGAAAACACTATATTCCGAATCGGAATTTTTTCAATTTTCCGAATCGGAAAATGTGGTTTTCCGAATCAGAAAAACAAAATTGACAAAGTTCCGAGATAAATTTCGAGTTGGTATTTGGTCAAATTCCGAATCGGAAAATGAGGTTTTCCGAATCAGAACTTGATTAATACCAAGTCGGAAAATGAGTAAAACTACCTTCGAACACAATTTCCGAATCCAAAAAATTTCCGATTCGGAAAACTTCAAAAATTCCGATTCGGAATTTTTGTATATTCCGATTCGGATTTTATGAATATTCCGATTCGGAATATATGAACATCAGTTCGGAATTTCGAGCAAAAACCGAGCAGAAGGGAAAAAAAACTCAAAAATTACTACTCAAAACACCAAATTTTGACTCCAAATCACTCAGAAACACAGTAAAAACATCATTTTAACCATATACAATCAAATTCACATGCAAACAATGATCAAAAGAAGAACATCAAACCTCAAAATACCATTTTCGAAAAAAAAAACACAAAAAGCTCAAGAAACCATACCAATTTCAACGAATTTCCAGCTCTAATACCACTTTTAGTTCCAGATTCAAGTTCTAATCAACATGCAACAAGTAGAGAATGATTTAGAAAGCCATATGTCATTGATTCTTGGATGAATTCATTACACACACTAATACACCAAGAACACACACACTTAAGCACAACAACTATCTCAAATCAATCTCATTTACAATGAAGTACGTTTATGCATGTCACACTACAAAATGACTTCACATTGGGTATTTATACCCAAACACTTACAACCCTTACACTTTACTACAATTACAAAATCTACCCTAAGAATACAAAACTCTTACAAACTAACATATAAAAGACTAAAACAATAAAAGCAAACTTTGACTATGTAGTCCACTTTGACTTTGCCTTTGTCTTCACTTTGAGCACCAACTTGTGATCTCGGATACAATCAGATTTTGCATCCAACAACATGCTTATTCCAACTCACATGAGTGACTCTGTCCTTTTTTGGACAGATTACACCACGATTTTGTCCTTATTCATAGCATGCTCAAATGTCCACCAATCTTAGTGATTCCGGATTCTATGGAAAGCTAACACATTGAACTTGAGTTTAGAATCAAAAAGCATGCATTTTTGACATTTTATCTAGGAGATATGCATGCATCAAGTTGACATAAAAATCTAACCCGTAGCTGTTTGCACCACAAAAATTTTTGAAATAGTTGAGGGGTATATACTTCGTATTTTTGGATGATTCCAGTGGGGTTTGAACCCCAACTCACAAAATATTGATCCCTTAAAAATTTAGACAAAAATACATTCATATGAACCCTTTTTGGGTCGTCCAAAGATGCATGAAGCAATCCGTCAGCTTCTACTCAATACAAAATTCACCATTTTCACAAGTAGAACATATAAATCTTTACATATTGAGATTTCTTTGATACTAACCTACAATCCCACATTAAATATCATGAATAATATAGAAATACAACAAACACTTGAGTTAGATTATGCATGCAAAGCTTCCAAAACTCAGATTCACATGTGAATATAACTACAAATTTTTGGGGGTTTTTGACCCTTATTCTTGAGTTCATATTGAAAGCTCATGGGATTTAGCCTAGATATGGATATTTCGATTATCAAAGGCTTTCATCCTCCCCTCTAGAACACCAAGAAAACGTTTTTAACTTTGAACTACAAATAAACATGAAAAACTTGCTAAAAAGAAGCACAATAGTGCTTAAAATGCAACTAAAATGCAAGGATGAACTCTTACCCTTTTGATGAACAAGATGAAACATTTGAATCATTAGTTATTATCTTCTAAAATAGATGATGTTGGGGCTGAATTTCTGGAATTTAGAATGAGGTTTTGAAGGTGGAAGAGTAGAGAGAAAGATAAGGGAAATGGATGGATTTTTCTTTTGAAAAACTTGCAAATGAAATCAAATAAAGAAAAATGAGGTTTTTATATGGAGTGTAGTGGAGGTGGCCAGCCATCTTATGGGCCCCCATTCCATCACAATTTTTTTATACAAAAATGCAAGCCCATCTAGTTTAAAATGCAACGGTTTAACGGTTTGCAAAGATTTTTCCGATAGTGTTGGGTGCAAAATCGGATTGTATCCGAGATCACAAGTTGGTGCTCAATGTGAAGACAAATGCAAAGTCAAAGTAGTCTACAAAGTCAAAGTTTGCTTTTAATGTTTTAGTGCTTTAATGTTCCTTTTGTAATAGTTTGTAATAGTTAGGGTAGAAAGTGCAAATGTAGTAAAGTGTAAGGGTTTAGATGTTTGGGTATAAATACCCATGTAATGTCATTTAGAATGTGAATCATGCATATGTACTTCATTGTAAATGAGATTGATTTGAGAGAGCTTGAGTGCTTAAGTGTGTGAGTTCTTGGTGTGTTAGTGTGTGTAATCAATTCTTCCAAGAATCAATGACATATGGCTTTCTAAATCATTCTCTACTTGTTGCATGTTGATCAGAACTTGAATCTGGAACTACAGATAGAAGCGATTTTGTTCAGTTTATGACCTATTTTTGAAATGTTTTTACTCAAATAATTTATGACATAATAATTTACAAAATATAAACTTTAATTGAGTCGGTCCGGCATTATATAAACTTTAATTGAGTCTGGAAGCGTTTTTCGGGCGCTTTTCACGTAAACTTTTTTAGACTTCTTATCTGATTTTACGGTCAAAAAGTTCAGTCATTTTTAAGGTCATTTTCCCGAAATATGCCGGTTTTTCCGAGATTTTGGTGATTTCCGAGAGGTTGCATTTTTGGACTAAGATTTCAATTTCGCGGTCAAAATCAACTTTCAAATTTTTGAAAAATATTTTTTCTCGGGATTTCACTGTTCACCGGTTGACTTTTTAGTTGACATTTTGACTTTTATCACTAACATTTACCTTGATCAAAAGAAGTGTTCAGATTAGTTACAGATCCTCAGATTTGCATACCTCAAGAAGTTCAGAAGAAATCTACCAGTTTTAGTGAATTATCGATCATTTCAAGTTCTATTGGTGAATAGGCATGATGGCAGATTCAGATGTTAATCATAGATTATGGAAAGATTGTATGACATACAATCACCGTGTTTTTGAACTAAACAAGGAAAACCAACAATTGAGTGTTGAAAAATCTTTTTAGAAATGAAGCTTGTTGATTTAGAGAAGATAATACAGATTGAAAAAGGGCTAGAATCAGAAAATTCAAAGTTGTCAAATCAAATAACTGAGCTTCAGCAAATTTTATCTGTTTTGAATGCTAAAAAAGCTGAACTTATTCTTAAAGTTACTAATCTTGAAGAAGATAAGAAGCTTTTTGAAAATAAACTTATATCTTCTCATTCAAGAGTGATAGAACTTTCAAATCAAGTAAATGATTTTGAGAAAATAGTGATTATCGAGAGAAGTAACTTTGAGAAAGAAAGACGAGCTTTTGAAGCAAAGATTAACGAACTTTCTTTGAAGACATCAGTTTTTGATAAACCAAAAGACAACGAGATTTTCAAAGAGTTTTCTGAATCCAATTGTTATGTTAACTGTTGTTATGATGATGATGATTCTAACTCTTATGATGGAATTAATGTTTTTGATTCTCTTGATTCTTGTACCAACAAGAAAAATGTTGTGGATAGTGAGTTGGTTGATTTTGAAAAGATGTTACAAGATGAGAGAAAAGTGTTTGAAAAAGAGAGAAAATCGTTTGATTTGAAAAGTGATAAACTTTCAAAGAAGATTTTGGTTTGGAGAAACAGATTGTGAGTGAAAGAAAAGATTTTGAGAAAAAGAAGAGTATCTTTGAGAGCAAGAAAGAAGGATTTGAAGAAAAAGTCTCTCCGTGTTGAAAAAGATAGATGTGTTGAGTTTGATTTTGAGGAAGAGAGTAAAGGTTTTGAAAAAGAAAGAAAATCTTTTGAAGAAAAGAGTGTTCTATTTAGGAAGAAGATTGCTAATTTAGAAGTGCAACTTTCGGATGAAAGAAGTGCTTTTAAAAGAAAAGAACACCTTTTAAAGTGTGAGATAAAAGGTTTTGAGCAACTGATTGCTGAATTAAAGAAACCAACCTTTGAGAAAAATGATTTTGACGAGGAAAAGACGGTTTTTGAGACAGAAGTAAGGAAGCTTACATTAAGATTATCTGAATTGTCTTCTGATATCATGAAAGAACAGATTATGAGTTCTAATCTGAAAAAGAAACTTGATGAAACAGTTGAAGAAAAGAATATTTTATCTGCAATGGTGAAAGATCTTGAAGATATTGTTTTTAAAGTTAATTTGAATGAACCAAAAAGTCCCGATGTTATAGTACAATCACCATATGTTGATTATGCTGATTCTGTTTGTTCATTCAAAACTGCTCCAAGTTCTCTTCATGCAGATGTTTCTTCAACAAAAAATTTTACACCAACTAATCAGATTCGTCCTTCTAATCTTTTCTATGATCATCAGATTGATGGTTCAGGTAAAAATCATTCGAAGAAAGGTAAGTTTGTTTGGAGAGTTAAAGGGTCTACACCAAATGTAGTTAAACCAAAGTTATTTGTTCCTAAACAAATTGTTCAAGAGAACAATGTTTTTAAAGCTAAATATTTTGTTAAATCTGATCCAATTTACTCTGTAAATCATATGATCAGATTATCTCAAAAGAAAATATGTTGTTCTTACTGTGGAACAAATAAGTTTGTTCGAAAAGAAAAGTCGGAAAGTTGGTATGGTACTTACAGTATTCCAAATTATAAACCAACTTCTTTTAACAAAAAAGGATCCACCTTCAAGTGGATACCAAAATCTGTATGATTTTGTTTTTGCAGGTTCCCATATTTTCAATGCGTTATTCAAGGGGGAGTTTCTGCAAGCAAGTGGTTCCTAAATAAATCAGTTTAGGACCCGGATTTCAATGTATTGTGGCTTCTAAACATTCAGTTTAGAACCCGATCTTCTATGTGAAATGGCTCTTGAATAAATCAGTTCAAGACCCGGTCTTCAATGGTTTTCAAGGTATTTTTTCTTACTTTGAGAAATAAATAATTCGTTATCCATTTGAGGGGGAGTACTTAAATGCGATATCATTTTTTAGGGGAATGAACAGTTAAAAACGTTTTTCATACCTTGTTTTCACTTGAAAGAGATACCAATTTTAGGGGGAGAGTTCAAATAAGCTTTAATGCTTACATATCTGAAAGACGAACAACTTTCAGATATGAAAAATGTTTTTAAATGTTCAAACTCACTTCTCGATTCTCAAACGTTTTTTTTCAAATTAGAAGTGTGATTTTCCATGTTTTCATATCATGATGAGTTGACGGATATTTTCTAACCGTGTGTTTCCAAAGATTAATACTTGCGTATTATCTTTTCATATACTTTTCAAGTATTCCTACACACCGGTTTAGCTTCTTTTGACTTAGTTATTACCACGTCTCTATATGCTCATATTATTCGGTGGTAATACGCCTGCTTGATATTTCCTCATTGTACTTCATCGTTTATTTGATTGGATACGTTCTTCATTGCTATATCTATATCTCGTTCGTATAGATAACATCATTTTTTATGTGAACCACAGTTTTTCAAGAACATATAATGAATCAGTTTTCTCAAACAAGTGTATATCATTCATGTTCTTCATTTCATATACTTGTTTGACGAAATTTTTATGATCCTATTTTGTTCATATATATATATATATATTTGTTCGAGCATGCTTCATATTGGCTCATTGATTCACCCGATGAATCATTGTACTTTCATGTTTAGGAAACTTATTTCACGGGATGTGTGAGCTTAATAGAACTTCTATGGATTTCCAGAGCCGGCAATCCTACCCAAGAAGTTATCCTTGAGAAATGAGTGAGGGGTCTACATCAAAGAGTGGGGGAGATAACTCAGGTGGTCGAGTTATTCTCATAGTGATTGAGCGGAAAAATATTATATGAGAGATTGGTTAGAAGTGAGGATGTTTAAAAGAATTGGAGGGTGTGAGAACAGAGTTAAAAGTAACATAAAACTCTGCACCAACCTTTTCTAAGCCGGGCAACCACATAATCTATTGGTTCACATTCTTTGGAGACCGATATTGAAACAAGGCAAAGCCCAATGCCGACTCTCGTTTTTCCCCACTAGCTACTCATTTCCTTCTTAACAAGGAGATGTTTCATTTCATCACGGGACACAGCACATAATCTATCAGGTTTTCATTTGGAAAATCGATATTGAAACAGAAGGAAGCTGCCCTGCCTTCGAACTTCATTTCTACACATCGAGTCGTGAAATATTTTCACATTTTGAGCCTTATGAAAGCACTTGATGCTATTGTCTTTCATCACAAATACACACAAGGAATTTGTTTCTTTGTCGAAACGTTCATAGGAATACTTTTAGTGTTTGCGATGATTGAACGGAAGCCCTGGGGAGTGATCATCACTAAAGCTCCTTATATAGTGCATTCGTTGTACTGAGTTGCTTTGTGCTTCTCACAGGCATTCCAACTGATTCATGTGTTGTTTCAGGCTTTTCCCAATTAAATCTGAATTTGAAAAGATTTGGATTACTTTTTGGAATTGACGGTATTTCTTTGGAGTAAAAAGGGGAATTCTGGAGTAAAAAGGGGAAATGGTTACGTGAGATGGTTTTTGATTTCCTTGGTGGTTTGTTCATATGTTTGTATCTTTACGCGAGGAGTTTTCTGATCTTACATTTCTCGAGTTTTGATGATTATTTCATATTTCATCAAAAAGGGGGAGATGGTTTAGAAATGTAAAGTCGAGAAATGCTTTTTGAAGATACTTTGGGGAGATGGTTCCGAAATTTCAAGATGAAGAGAAGATTATGAGATATGACGAGAGATGATTCCTTCGTTAAAGCTTCGTCATGAAGATTTTGATGATTATTTGAAGATATCTCGTTCGTTAAAGCTTCTTGTTCAAAGTTTGTTAAAGCTTCATGAAGATTTGGATGATTCGTGAAGATTATTACGAAAGCTTATCGTTCAAGGAAGCTTATCGTTGATGCTTAAAGTGTTGATGCTTTCTTGAAGACGTTTGCCTAATTCTTTTTGTGATCTCGAATCCAAAGGGGGAGATTGTTGGGTGCAAAATCGGATTGTATCCGAGATCACAAGTTGGTGCTCAATGTGAAGACAAAGGCAAAGTCAAAGTAGTCTACAAAGTCAAAGTTTGCTTTTAATGTTTTAGTGCTTTAATGTTCCTTTTGTAATAGTTTGTAATAGTTAGGGTAGAAAGTGCAAATGTAGTAAAGTGTAAGGGTTTAGATGTTTGGGTATAAATACCCATGTGATGTCATTTAGAATGTGAATCATGCATATGTACTTCATTGTAAATGAGCATGACTTGAGAGAGCTTGAGTGCTTAAGTGTGTGAGTTCTTGGTGTGTTAGTGTGTGTAATCAATTCTTCCAAGAATCAATGACATATGGCTTTCTAAATCATTATCTACTTGTTGCATGTTGATCAGAACTTGAATTTGGAACTACAGATAGAAGCGATTTTGTTCAGTTTATGAACTATTTTTCAAATGTTTTTACTCAAATAATTTATGACATAATAATTTACAAAATATAAACTTTAATTGAGTCGGTTCGGCATTATATAAGATTTTTGGGCGATTACGGACTAAAACGGGCTTTTCCGGGCGATTTTCGGGATTTCTAAGTTATCTCCAAAATTTTTCGCATGATTACACATAAATCTTCCTAATTAGTTCTCTTAAAAAGGAAATTCACTAAAACTTATACTAATAATGATGATCGACTGCTAACCTGAGACCTAAAAATTGTCGGTTGTCACATTGAATCAACTACAAAAAGGGCAAATCAGCTGAGGAAGGCAATGGAACAAGTGGCTCAATTCACCAGTCAACTGCAGGTAAGTTGTCCAAGTTTTGAGGTTAACAATGATTCTAATAAAAAAATTTACTTGGACAGGATTCAAAGCCGAAGATGGAAGACACTTGGTTTGGGGATGACATAGAATCTACTTTATAAGGCGATGATCAAACCGAAGCTCCGAAGGAAGAAGAATCTAGCCCACATGTTTTAACGGAAGAGTGTGCTTTCATATTTGTCGAAGAGGAAGACCTTCTATTTTGTGATTCTGATGATGATTCTAACAAAGAGTGTGTATGGCAGGTGAATACAACGGAAGAGGACCACAATGATAACTGCCTAGATGGACTCGGAACAATAATGCATGATGATCAATTCGAAGAATCCTCATCGGAACATGCCTCTCCTCAACAAAAGGTAAATTTCTCGTTGGTTGATGATAATGAGTTTAACGATGAGTTTTTGCTTTCGCAGGTCAATTCACGCGCAATTCAATATGAAGGAATATTGGTCTGAGATCCGTTTTGGGAAACCAGTTGTCAAAAACAATTAGTTGACCCAACATTCTTAATGACACATTTAAAGGATCTAAGGCCAAGTTCCCACGACGGTAAGTGGTACGCTACTCTACCCGGCGGATCACACAACGGTAAAATTTTCAGCCCAGTTATGTACCACTATTACCACCCTAACTTGATTGCAAGTGAAGGGTGTTGTGTTTCAAACAAGGGTGCATAAGCCCAGAGTCAGGCTCGAGACTCGAGACAAAAACAAGCGCTTCTCGGGAGGCAACCCATGTTTTGTCGTTTTTCGCTTTTTCTTTTAGTTTCAGTTAGGATTGAGTCATTAGAGTCAAAGAAAGTCAACCAAATCGATTTTTAAGTAAAAAAAATTTCGAACCTTGGACAGAAGTCCTTTGCTTTCGCGAAGGACTAAGTTTCGCACAGTGAGAAAGATCAGGGACCAAAATTGAATTTTTGAAAATTTGACCTTCGCACCGCGAAGGCTCAGCCTCGCGCCGCGAACCTTGCTTTAGCTGACCCGTGCCCTAATCAGACCCCTTGCACCGCGAGGTAAAACGCTCGCGCCGCGAGCATTGCAGCAGTCAGCTTTTAAAATCGCGAATTATGGTTCTTTTTGTCACTTTGTCTTACTCTTAGCGCCGCGAAACTCCTCTGTCTAGCACCGATTTTCAGATTCTTCCTCTCTTAGGTTCGATTTTCTTCAAGTCCATGGCTTCCAAGGTACGATTCCTTCTTTCTCCAATTTCGGATTTAAAGGTTGTTTCCATGGTGGTTTTCCCCCAATTTGAGCTTGGTGTGTGAATTGTGTGATGGGTAGGGGAAACCAATTTGTGTGCTTGATTGATGCATGTTTTAGGTTGTTTAGCTTAATAGCATGCTCAATGTTATGAATTTTCCATGGATTTGTTGTTTTGTTGATGAACTCCGTTGTTGAAGCTTTAATGGTGTTTTTCCCCAATTTGGTTTTTGCAACAAGTGATTGAGTAATTGTTAGGGAAAAAACCCTTTCTTGTGCTTAAATGTTGAATCTTGTGGTTATTTTGTTGAATCTACAAAGGTTTTTGGTGAATTCTGTTGGTTAAAGCTTTATTGTTGGTTTTTCCCAAATTTTGGACTTACAAGTTTTTGACGAATGATTGTTGGGGAAAACCAATATTTGTGCATATTTGGTAAATCTTGTTGCTTGACTTCGTGTTTCTCGCCATGTTTTGTTTGTTCAAGATGTCATCCTCTTCGTTTGGTACTTGACCGTTTTTTTTAAGCTTCCAAGCACTAACCAAATTTTCAAATAAACAAGTTTTTAAAAGAGGATGCTTGAAGCTTATTTTACCATCTAAACAAGTTTTTGGAGTTTTTGGTACAAATTGTTTTTGAAAAACTAGATGGTAAAATTTTTAAGTGTGGGAACCCACTTTGCGAAAAACCTTCAAGTTTACACAATTTTGAAAAAGGGTTCTTGTCACTTTGGTTTTTATAAAAATTTTGGTCAATTGTTAAACGGGAAGATGTAATCTTTTGTCGTTTGGCGAAAAGCATGAATTTTTGGTTTTGGAAGTGCTCGTTGTTTTGAAAGTTGTCGATTTCTTGAATTATTGCCTTGGTTTGTTCTTTTTGAAACTTTATCGTTCCACTTTTTGGTGTTGTGACCATAAGCAAATTTTTTTTATATAGAATCTTGTGGCTTTTCTCTCGTTTTAAAACACAAGTTTTTGGCGTCGTTTTATGCTTATCTTTAAAACGCCAATATTTGCAAGATTCTAAGAGTGGGAACCCAAACCGAATAGGAAATTATTTTTTAATATGGGTTCCCATTGGTTTTCAGAGTGGAAAATACGGTCAAACACTAAGTGTGGGAAGATGGGTTTATTCTTTTTGGCAATTATTCTTGAAAGTGTATTTTCTTGATACGTGCTTATTTTGAGTTTTCTTTTTACACTAAGCAATTAACTGCACTTTTATCAAGTCGTTTCGGCAAGTTATGTTTTTGGCCAATTTTTGCATAACTTGTTAAAAACGTTTGATATTATCCTTTTTGCTTAATTTATATTTTGTAAGGGAATAGATTAAATTCTAAGTGTGGGAACCTATTTGATCAAATTTCTTGGCTTTTTAAAATTTTTGTAGGTTCTCATCTCTTTAGTAATTTAATAAAGTGTGGTTAATAACTAAGTATGGGAAGGATACCTTCATTTCTATCAAGTATGTGCATTAACTTTTTGATGTGTGTTCTTGTAGCGTCATCGCATGAATCTTAGGACCGTATCAGGCGAGCACGAGTTCTTACGATTTGGGCCGCATCTGCAGCACGACCGGCAAGAGCTGAGCAAGGATCTTGAGGCGATCAAAAGTCGCCATATTGAGATCGGCCAGACTTTGGATTGGGATTTTCTGCGAGGTATCCAGGCGGCAGGACACATTGAGAGGTACTTTGAGAGAGGTCCGAATGGGCCCGAAGGTGAGCTTAGCAGTATCGCTTGGAAGACCTCTTTAGACCTTCGTGAGTCTGTTTACCGTGAGTTGACATTAGAGTTCATAGCGACCTATTCTTTTGATGAGGAGCGGGGGAGAGAGAGTGTGAGGCAGGCTTGTATTCATTATCGTTTGGGTGGTCGTTGGTTTAGGCAGTCTTTAGCCCAGTTAGCTGTATCCCTTGGCCTTTATACTGCTGAGATGGTAGACACTGATTACTTTGAGTACTATATAGGACAGTGCGCCCTAGCTCCACCGGAGGGTTTAGACTATAGCGAGTTATGGAGCCAGCTTGGTCACGGACCGTACCGATGGTCTAACACCAAGTCTGGTGGCCTAGTAAACCCAGAGCATAGAGTCTTACACAGGATGGTAGCCTATACACTGAACTAGAGGAAATCCAGCCAGGACAAGATAGGGGATTATCAGCTATGGTTACTTCATCAATTAGTAAGCCGAGACCGCCACACACACCTAGCCTATATCATAGCAGACTTTCTCACGGGAGCTAGAGGATTTCGGACCTCGAGTGGACTTCTAGGTGGTCACTACATCACCCGCCTAGCTTCTTCCCATGGTATTCTAACGCCAGAGGTGACAGCCTCTTTGACTTGTTTGGGAGAGTTAGGCCGTATAGATCAGCATCAGCTTAAGGAGATGAGAGTGATCGAGAGAGGAGTCGGGAGTTCGTGGGTTTGGATTGGTATGAGAGTAGAGCCGGAGGATCAAGAGATACATGAGCCACAACAGTAGCACGATGAGGTAGGACCCTCGGGATCACATCAGATACCGCCCGACTGAGACGCGTATACAGCTTTTCAGGGTCTCTCGTCACGTACGCATTACCATGATGTTCAGGTTCACAGATCATTCGACTGGCTGAACCAGTCGATGATGGGTTTCTTTACAAACCCTGAGTACCGGCCATCACCGCCACCGAAGTATGATGTGTGGCACCCACAGGACCCGAGTCCTCCAGGTTATGAGAGTTATGATCAGTGGTGGGACCACTTCACTGGACCCCATTGATTATTTGTTTCGATGATTTGTTATGGATATTATTGATTCGATTTGGTTGTACCGTACCATCTTTTTATTTTTATTTTTTTTCCTTTTTAGTTTGTTTGTTTTTGTTTTTAGTTTTTCAGATTTGGTGTAAAGACTCTTGAATCAGTTGTACGAATTGGATTTCAGTTGTTCATCGGAGCTTCAGTTTCCTTAACCCAGACAGTATTCGTTCTTTATCTTTTTACCTTTCCGCATACATGCTTTAATTGTTATTGCATTGAGGATACTGCAACTTTTAAGTGTGGGAAGGGGGTTAAGTAAACTTTTGTTTGTTTGTCCTTATTGTGCTTAATTGCTTATCTGGTATGATTTGATTTATATGGCATAAATTTTTTTGAAATCCATGATCTTTTTAAAAATTTTGGGAAGTTAAAAGAGTCCTGCATTTAGGAGGATACTTTTTGGAGTTTTTATGAGTTTGAAAAAGTCATGTGTATGCTAATTGCAATGAGTGATCCTTACCCATTTCCTTGAGAGTTTGAGCCTACATTATTTATATTCTATTCATTTCGTGAGGATGCCGACTTTGAACCAAGTAGAACTTGTCACTTTGAATGCTTGTCAAGACCACATAAGAAAAGTATTTATCACCATTGCACTGATAGAGGCCTTCGTTTCAACCTACTTAGCCTTCGTCGGATAATCTCATTATAAGGTTATCTGATTTGCCTAGCCTATTTTGTGAAAGTACTCATCTTTAGTACTTTATCCCTTGTAACCCCTTTGAGCCTTAGCATTTTCATTTCTTAACCCATATTATATTTCCCTTAACCCATTTCTCTTTATCTATCTTTTGGCCATAGCTTAAAGTTGAGAACTTTTTATGTTTTTGGTCTATTTTATGAAATCTGACAAATAAAGAAAGGGATTGTGCAAAAGTTTGGAAGTTGTTAAAATAATAATAATAATAATAATAATAATAATAATAATAATAATAATAATAATAGAGTTTGAAAAAACAAAGTCAGAAACGACTCATCAAAAAGCAAAATCAAAATAGTCGATGTGCTTAAAAGAAAAGAAAAATATCGAAGCCACAAATAAGCAATATGCTTAGGCCGATATAAAAATAGAAGTGATAGAAATCCCGAGCTCTAAATTTCCAAAAATTCAGATGATTAATTTGGATCCTAAACTGATTAGTTTTCAGGTTTTTGCTACAACCCTTAGTCACATAAAAATATCCTTTATCCTACCCTTAACCCTAAGCCTAACATTACAACCCTAAAGTCCTCTTGACGGGTTGACAACTTTTCAGTAGTGGAGATGAGATTTGGTGACAAGCATATGCGTTTGGTAAGAGGTCGAGTATCAGTGTGATCACTATATATAACATATTACCCCTTGAGAGATACACATATTATCAAAAGTGAGGCCAAGAGGTTGAGCATGACTTTGATAACTTAGGAGACTTTGATTTGTGTCTGAATTGTGTCTGATTTCTTGCGACTATCCTTGTTCTTTCAAATCATGATCATAGATGGAGGATAATTTTGTCGTTCTTATTCTTATTTTATCAGATATTTACTTGAGGACAAACAAATCTTAAGTGTGAGAATTTTGATAACTCCAAAATTATACATATTTTACTCGTGCTAATTCCCCACTTTTGCATTTAATTTGAGAATTTTTGTGATACTGTTTGACTTAAAAAGGTGTAAATCCTAATCTTGTTGGTTTTGGAGGTGCTTGTGCGTAAAAGTATAAAAAGAGGGTAAAAAGCGTCAAAAAGGAGACTTTTGTGAAGACTTTGGAAATATGGATTTTTTTTCTTGGCTCCAAAGACTGCTTTCTTGCTCCCTAAGACGAATGACTTGCACCAAAAGACGGATCTTCAGCAGATAAGGCAAGAGAATATTCCAGAAAATCTTAGAAGAAATCTGGAAGCCGTATCTGCCACCCTCGCGCCGCGAAGAGCACTGCTCGCGCCGCAAGGCACCTGGTCGCGCTGCGAAAGTTGAAATTCCTCTCTCGGAAGCTTCCAGAAGATTAGGGTTTTGGTCGTTGCATGTTTCGCTTCGCGAAGGTGCCGTTTCGCGAACGCGAAACGGACCTAACGAGTTTTCTTATAAATTACAGCCTTGGGTCATTCAGTTCCAGCATCCAAAAATATTAGTTTTCAGTAATTCTCTTAGTCTAGGATAGATGGGAGCCACTTAGGGTTTCCAACCCAAGAAGCCGGAGGCTCGATGTAACAACTACGAAGGAGATGATTCGAGGGGATACTTTTGCAAATCGGCCGGTCTTTAGTTGGTTTGTCTTTAGTATTTCTTATTAGTATGTCTATGTACTAGTACCCTTTGTGTTTTCATTATGGATTGATTACTTGGTTATTTATTTTAATTAATAGATGTGTGGTTTGTTGAATGTTTGCCTTAGATTCAGAAGTTAGTGTTTTAACTGCGGTTATCTGAACTTGTTGGTTGGGTGTATCTATTATTAGATAGGTAGACTCCTTCGAGCTAAACAACCTTCGTTATCTCTTATTTCTGTAAAACAGAGTAAAGTGGTAATTAGTGTGCTTGAACCATAAGTAGACTATTTAGTAAGATCCTACGACCTAGCATTAATTAGGGTGACTTTTGCTTGACAATCAGTCTTTGCAATTGGGCCGGGAAACTAACCTGGTTTATAGTCTTAGATATTCATGTTCGGGGGCTATGTGCTTAAATTCTAACAACAATCATAAATCTATGCCTTATGAAAAGTAGACCATAATGATTACTGTCATCTCTGATGTATGTTTGTTTATCTGCTTTCCTACTTCTTGGTTAGGTTTAGTTAATTTTATTATTCTAGTCTTTTCTTTATAAAAATCTTTTTCAAAAGCAAACTTCCCTTTTTCAGATTAACTGATTAATACTTTGGTAGAAATCTAGCTTAACTGTTCCATGTGGTAAGAACGATACCCGGACTTTCCTAGACTATATTACTATCAATCAGGTACGCTTGCCTGTGAATGGTGATTAGTTAAGGTTATTTTGTGGTTAAACTTAGTTTTGTTTTAATATATACATTTTACACCATCAAATGTTATGTCTTTTGATTTATTGGTAGACCAAGGTTTTTATTATAAATATGATTATAAAATGCTTTCAGTCTTTAAAAATAATATTTTCTATTTTAAAGCCACACTTGTAAATGGTCTATATACAGTAAATCTGCAAGAAGATAATAAAGAAATCTATCATATAAGTAAACGATCCAATGACATTGAGGATCAGACTTACCTCTGGCATTGTCGTGTAGGCCACATAAACAAGAAACGCATTGAACTACTCCTAAAAGGAGGTTTTCTAGGAACTTTTGATTTTAAACCTTTTGACAACTGCAAATCCTGTTTATCTGGCAAGATGACAAAGCAACCTTTCAACAAGGATAATGAAAGGGCCACTGACTTATTAGAAATAATTCACACAGATGTGTGTGGACCATTTATTCATGAGGCAAGAGGAGGATACCGGTACTTCATTACCTTTACTAACGATTTCAGTAGATATGGTTATGTCTACCTGATGAGACATAAATCTGAAAGCTTTGAGAAATTCAGAGAATATCATAATGAAGTACAAAATCAACTTGACAGAAAGATCAAGTTTTTACGATCGGATCGCGGAGGCAAATATCTTAGTCAAGAGTTTGGCAATCATCTGATGGAATGTGGGATTGTGTCACAACTCACACCTCCGTATACACCTCAGATGAATGGTGTGTCAGAAAGGAGGAATCGTACTTTGCTAGACATGGTACGATCAATGATGTGTCGCTCTACACTACTAGTATCATTCTAGGGACACACGCTCGAAACAGCAGCGCATATACTGAAAAGAGCGCCAACTAAGTCGGTAGAAAAGACTCCGTACGAGTTTGGAAGGGTAAGAAACCCAAATGGCTTTTCTGAAAATTTGGGGTTGTGAGGTTTACGTCAAACGACCTACTTCAGAAAAACTCAAACCCAAATCTGACAAGTGTTTTTTCGTGGGGTATCCCAAGTCCACCGTGGGATATTACTTCTACAACCCTGACGAGAACAAAGTTTTTGTGGCTCGAAATGAAAAATTTATGGAAGAAAAGTTTCTCAGTTTCAGGAACACCAGAAAGGATGTAGATCTACAGATAGTAGACGAAAATGACACTACACCGACTGTTGAACCAGAAATTCAACATGAAAATGTTGAACCTCAATCAGAGACGATTGAGTAAGTGCAAACACAGGACCTTCGCAGATCCAGTAGGATAAGGCAAGAACCAGATATGTATCTTGGATTTCTTATCACCCAAAGCAATGGGTATTTGAATGAACCTGCATCCTATGGAGAAGCTGTTTCAGGCAGTGAGTTTGAGCAATGGCAGGAAGCCATGAAGGCAGAGACGCAATCCATGTACGACAACCTAGTTTGGGAGTTGGAAGATTTGCCTCAGCACTGTAAAGTTGTTGGGCATAAATGGGTTTTCAAGAAGAAAACCGACATGGATGGGAATGTGCACACTTATAAAGCAAGGCGAGTCGCAAAAGGTTTCACGCAAACTCATGGTATTGACTATGATGAAACTTTTTTGCCAGTAGCCAGGTTAAAGTCAATTAGGATTCTAATGGCCATTTCAGCGTACTTTAATTACGAGATCTGGCAGATGGACGTCAAGACAGCCTTTCTCAACGGAAAGTTAACAGAAGACGTCTATATGCAACAACCGGAAGGTTTTGTAGATCCTAAGAATCTTAATAAAGTGTGTAAACTGCTAAAATCCATTTATGGGTTAAAGCAAGCATCTTGAAGCTGAACTTACATTTTGATGAGCGTATCAAAGAATTTGGTTTTGCGAAAAGTGAGTTCGAGCCGTGTGTTTACACTAAGTTCAGTGGGAGCATAGTAACCTTCTTGGTCTTATATGTAGACAATATTCTACTAATAGGAAACGATGTACCAACCTTACAGAGTGTAAAGAATTGGTTAAGCAAATGTTTCCAGATGAAAGACCTTGGAGAAGCCGCTTATATACTTGGTATAAAGATCTACAGAAAAAGATCTAAGCGGCTTATCGGACTTAGTCAGAGTACATACATTGACAAAATCCTGAAGAAATTCAGGATGGATGAATCCAAGAAAGGATTTATTCCGATGCAGCATGGCATAGTGTTAAGTAAGACACAGGTCCTGTTTCTAGTCAAGATCAGGGCAAAATGAAATCAGTTCCATATGCTTCAGCAATTGGATCGATTATGTATGCCATGTTATGTACTAGGCCCGATGTTGGTTACTTAGTAAGTGTTACGAGCAAATATCAACAGAATCCAGGTGAACCTCATTGGGTAGCTGTCAAAAACATTCTCAAGTACCTGAGAAGAACAAAAGACATGTTCTTGGTCTTTGGAGGATCTGAGGATGAAATTAGTGTCACCGGATATTCTGATGCTAGTTTCCAGACCGACATAGATGATTTTAGATCACAGTCAGGATACGTGTTCACCCTAAACGGAGGCGCGATCTCATGGAAGAGCTCAAAACAGGACACAATTGCAGATTCAACTACAGAAGCAGAGTACATTGCAGCATCTGATGCAGCAAAGGAAGCTGTCTAGCTGAGGAATTTTCTCTCAGATCTTAGAGTGGTTGCCAGTATCTCTAGACCGATTGATATATTCTGTGACAACTCTGGAGCCGTGGCACAAGCAAAGGAACCCAAAGAGCATCACAAGTCAAGACATGTGCTCAGAAAGTATCACCTCATCCGAGAGATCATTGGAAGAGGAGATGTAAGAATATGCAAGATTCCGACGGACGACAATGTCACAGATCCGCTGACAAAGCCGCTAGTGAGGGTGAAGCATGAGGCTCATGCGTGTTCCATTGGGATGCAGTACCTGGACATCAATAGCTAGTTTTAGTTTATTAATTATTACTGTAGTTCATTTTTGAGACAATATATCATGTAAAGTTTTATTTCACAGTGTGATTGAAATATTGGAGGTTTTAAATTCATGATTGTTTCAAAATTAACTGTTTTTGCATATTTAACGCATCCATGATTTGTGCAAAGTTTTTGCAAGAAATCTAAATTTCCGTAGCTACTTATTAAAATGGGAATTTCAATAGGGAGTTTAATGTTATTATAAATGTTTGATGATTTATTCAAAGTAAAGAATAAAAGCACAAGTGATGTGACCAAACATTTATAGAGACTCATCAGAGTGTTTGAGTATTGGAAGTGACCAGTTTCAAGTCTGCTTTATGGAGCCCCAGTCATAAGCATCGACTTGATGATAGGTTGTCCTTAGACATGAGATATTTGGTTTGGGAACATGAGGACTACTGTACTCTTAGCGCGTTCTAACACTGCACCGTAACAGGCCGGCCATACGGAACGTGACTAGATGCAACGAAAGCCATGGATCCAAATGCAAGTAGTCAAGAAGGGATTTGCACCTCTTTTTCAAAAGAGAGATATTTCCGGGCCCCTTGGCGATTAAGATTGGCAGAAAACGCGTGGCCACGCTCGGATAGAATAACAGGTGTTATTTAGTAATATCCGTTACTGCAGGCAATCGAAATCAGAGTCAAGAAATACTTGAATTCGAGAAATGAATCCTCCACTCCATGTCTCAAATTCACTTTAGAAATATCGTGTGCAAAAGGAATGAACCTGTGTACAAATTCAAGTATGAATTGTATCTCTGGATATAAGAGATCTTATAACCTGGTTAACCTAAGTGTCTGGCTAGGGACCTCCTTAGGCTAATGGTAACAGTACCGTTACATGTCTGGCACAAGTGGGAGTCTGTTAGGATTATGTGCAAGACAGTAACAGGAATTACCATATCCAATGTTATAAGACACTAGTGGGTCACACCGTTGCACACCCAATTAGAGACCAATTGGATTTACTAGTTCGGTGGAATAATTAATTAAGTATAAGTTAATTATTAGAGAGATAAATAATAAATGACTATCATTTATTATTTATAGAGTAACAAAATATCAGTTTGTATATTTTATTAAATTAAATTGATTAATAGTGATTTAATTAATTATAAGGGTTTATATTTAATTAATAGATTAATTAATTAAATATAAGAGTTTGAGTCTAATTAAGATAGGTCAAATGGGACTTATAATTAGATGGGTTTTATTAATTGGGTATTACGATATTTAAGTATATAAATATGGTAAAACCCTAGTTAATTATTCATTATTCCATTCAATCAACTGAAACCCAGAGAAAAACCCTAAACCTCTAGTCTCTCTCTCTCTCTCCATCGATTTCGGTATAGCCTCAGGTGGTCTAGCAGCCGGTCTCGTGGTGCTGTCCGTAGCGATGTATTCCCACTTGCCTTTCGGAAGATTTTCGCCGAAAAGGTAAACTGTCGAAACCCTCTTATTTGTATCTGTGTGGTTTACGGATGGATCCGGTTTGGGAATCAATGTTTTGTTTTTCCGTTGCGCGTTTATCGCTCCCTGATTCCCAACATGTTGAACATCCTTAGTCCCAGATCTCTTGATGGTGATGAAGATTTTCCCAGGATGTCCTCTGTTGTCTCTAGTTTTGGAGAGAGAGACACCTGTAATCTTAGCATCGTGATTCCTGAGATGAAGTCGGTTTCTGCACCATCTTCTTTCTTCTGTTTCTTCCTCAGCATCCTACTCGGTTTTCCCGTTGAAGACTTTTTGGACGGCCTTCTGTGCAAGAACTGGATCTGCTCTTATTTCTTCGTCTTCTAGGACGAAGTCTTAAGCAAGCTGTTTCGCGGCTTGAGCGAAGAGAAATGCTTCTCTCTTTATTTGTTCTAGCTCTTCCTGAGCTTTTATTGATTCTTTATATTCCTCTTTCGAGAGGTAGGCGAACTCGGAGTCTCAAGAGGTATGAAGAGGGATTTTTACTCTTGTACTCTCGAGTCCCTCAATGACCTCCTTTAAGCGTTCATCCCTGCCGATATTAGCAGTGGGGTCAGGGATGTCAAAATAATTTTCACCCTCTGATCTAGGTGAGTTTGAAGGAGGAGATCTTGGAGAAGGAGGGATTGAAAAATCATCAGACAGAAATTCTTCATCAAAAGATAGGTCTATCTGGTTTGAGGATCCAGGTTGGTTTGAGGTGGATGGTTGAGAGGTAGAAGGGTTAAAAGAGTTTAAGGGAGTGGCTTTAGGGTTTAAGGGTGGAATGGCAATAGTCATAGTATTGACTTCGGCTCTAGTGCTTTCAGAAACACTATTTTCCATCAAGTGAATTATGTCACTTGTGACGGAGCCGAAGTTGTAGACTTGTTCGGTTTGGGATTCAGGTGTTTGGTTTTGGGGAGGTTGGTAAGGGACAATTTGTAGGTTTAGCTTTGGTGAGGAATCAGAAGAGGTGTCTGATAGGGTTATGGTTTATGGTTGATAGGTAGGTTTAGGTTTAGAAAATAAAGAGGATATGGGAAGAGTATAAGAATCAGGAGAGGAAGGAGGAATGGTTTGAGACGTACCAGTAACGGGATCCTCCCCCTAAGAGAATGCAACCCCTGATGCGTTATTAGTAGCATCAGGAGCTACTCCTAAGGTGGACGCTTGGTTCCCTTCAGGCACTTTCACCACCCCAAATAGATCCTCTTCCTCGAGGATTCCATCATCGTTGTTGTCGTCGGCATCATTATCTTCTATTTGCTCATCCCTCAGTTGCCAGTTGGTGGAGGGAGAGTAAATAGAATGATCTCCTTGTTGTTGTTAAGGAGATGGATGCGATGGTCTCTCCCCTTAGCAGATGCCCTCTGCTTGAAGATTGCATTTGATGATAGGCATCGCTGCATGGCAGCGTTGGTGATGGTGGCGGTGACCAGGGACTCAAGGAGAGCCCTGTCGTTTGTTGTGAAGGATGGCGCGGGAGGAGCAGCAGCAGTAAGGAGGGAGACTGAGTTGGAAAGCTTAGTGACTTTTTCCCTAGAGGCATTAAGCCCTGACTCCTGATCATCCAATCTCCTCACTACTTCATTTTGGAAGGAGGTAAGGGATGATGACCCTGTGGTGATGGTGGTGGAGATAGCAGGGAGTGCAATGACCTTTATATCCTGGATGGACTCTGAGAGGGTGTTGGAAGAGGAGGCGATCGTGGTCACCTTCTCCTGGAGGGTATCCAGGGAAGGGATATTGATGTAGATGTATGTGGAAGGGGTGGCAGCAGCAACAGCCTTTGCCTCAGCCTCAGCAGCAGTAGCTTTGGCAGCAGCAAGCTCAACCTCCAAGGCCTGAAGACGAGCAGCTTCAGCATCCGCCTGATGCTTGAGAGCAGCTTTGGCCTCCTGAAGGGCCTTCTTAGCAGAAGCCCTCCTGTGCTCGGACTCACTGAGCTGCTTCTTAGTGTCCGTCAGAAGGAACTCAACGAAACTCGATGTATCAAGATCGATGCGTTCAGTTTCCTGCGTCTGGCCCAAAGTTGAATCTGTAGAAACAAAGTTAGCTAAATGAGTACTAGAGGTCTCAAAAGCTTTTATAGAAGAAGAAAAGGTAAGTTTTGAAAGATTACCTGAGGTTGGGACGGCATCCGAAGGATTACCATCTTGGTTCTGTGAGTGTTCGAGATGAACAACCTCAGGTTCAACATTAGTGGGAGCTCCACCTGTAGGTTCAGAAGAGTGAGATAAAGGAGATGGGAGAATAAAGATCATAGGAAGTGTAAGACAGTATTTCTTACCAGTAGGAGCTTCCTTCGATTTCTTTTGTGCCTTAGATTTGACACGCTTCTAGGCAGGGGCGTTTGGTGAGGAGGTAGATAGAGGGGGTCGCTTTAGCAAAGAAGGTTGTGCAGCTGGGGAAGTCAGTAAAGGGTTAGCTACTGACATAGCATGCGAAGAAGAAAAAGAAGAAGGGGGTTTGGATGAGATGAAGGAAAACATACATGAAGATGGAGGAGGCATTGGCCTTTCTAAGGAGCCAGTGCCTTTGTCCTTGGGGAGCACCAGGACAGTTGAGAGTGGGATGTCATCAGGCTTGGGAGAGACCTGCTCCAATGTCCTAACTCCCAGGACAACATTTTGAAAGTTGTCGTCTTTGGGGTATCACGCCTGGAGGTGCAGCTCTATGATCGCTGAGAAGAAGCGAACATAGGGAACGATAACATGATGTTTGGTTTCCTTGACCCTGCGAAGCATATCTTCGTATATAGGCTTCACGTAGTCAAACTTCTTGTTGTAGATGGCTGAGTAGACCATCTGGTTGGTAGTCATGGGTGCTTGTTCTGTGCTCCCAGTCTTGGCGGTCAGGCACTGAACGAACGTACTCCAGATGTAGTAGAACGTTGCATTGAATGCCGACTTCTTGATCGTGGAAGGGTTCTTCGTGATGATGCCTTCCTTCACCGGCCACTTGAACTTGATGCGGTCGAAGAACTCGACAAGTTCAGGTTTGGAGGGAGGTTCAGGGTACCGTTTGTATGCTGGGATGTCCAGGATCTTCTGCAGCGTACTGAGGCCGAACTTCACGATCTCGTTCTCCAACTGGAACTTGATCACCTCCTGCAACTCTCCCTTTGAGTCAGTCTCCTGGACCACAGTGGCAGTGGACCATAATTTGATCAGGAGCTTCTTGTTCGGCGGTGTGTCTAGAGTGAATGCCGTCTTTAGGGGTCAGGATAGAAGGAATGCCTTTGCTAAGAGTCTCAAGAAGTTGTTGGACCTTAATTGAACCTCCACGGAGTCCAGGATGATGGAGAGTTGAGTGGTTGCAGGATTTGCTTGGAGTGCCTCCTCAATGAGATGAGCGTCTAGGGATACGCTTGTAGAAGAAGCCATTCTGTAGAAATAACATGGAAAAAGAACAACACAAATGGATGATTAAAGTATCCAAAATATGCATCTTTTCTTCATTTTTACTATGAACAAATATTGAATATTGTTCAAAGTTAAAATGGTGAAGTCCTTCATACTTAAGAGTAGATTAGAGACTAAAAATACAAAAGAAATGTGTTTTAGTGTAACACCCCGCTAAAGCGGAACCGCAAGGTGTAACAGTCTAGATTTCATTGCGATAGGAGATAAATAGCACCAATCATTCATTATCAAACATCAAATTACGTTTACAAAGTTGTACAATCCAACCATAGGTTAAGGTTTACAGATCTTTAACAAAATGAAAATAAATTTCATAATTTGATTGGTGATAACAAAATTCCTCAACTTAGCCAAATCAAACCTTCGGATTTCCTGAAAAGCATGTTAAAATCAAGCGTCAACTACGAGAGTTGGTGAGTTCACAGGTTTTATATGCACAAACATTTTCAATGCAGAAAATCTTTATCGTAAAACCAATGTTCAACCTCAACTGTTAAACATAACATTTATGCAAGATATATTCTCGAGCCACTACTAAACCTAAAACCAATTTGCCCCAACGATCTACCTCAGAGGTGGTTGCGAACCACATGGGTAGAGCGTTCTCGCGAACTACCTCAACGGTGGGACTAAAACCCCACATATGTAGACGCTGCACTACCTCAGCGGTGGGACTAAACCCCACATGTGTAGTACCACATATGATTACGTGCACCCTATACTCGTCAGTAAACAAGGGTGGGTCCACTCTACCAAATAGCGCTATCCACAATAACCATTGGCTCGAAACGAGTTAATAGTAGTGTATTCAACATGGGACTTTTACTCAATATATCATGCCGCATAACATTCCAAATTTAGCTCACAATACATTTCATTTCATTTCGCAGTAATTTCACAATTTTTCACATTCATTTATAAACATGCTTTTCACCCCAAAACTCGTAAAAACGGTAAAAACGGGGGCTGTGAATACTCACCTCGAGTGATTAGCGTTCAAACAACGTTAGTGCGTTTTCGTGTCTCGGCCCCGAATCTAGAATTGCCCTAACAAATACGTAATTTTTAACGTAAGTTCTAAGTTCAACGGTCCCTATCAAAATCGTACCGATATCCATATAATGCCATTATGTTGTTTATATAGTCCAATATAGTAAAAACTCATTTTATCACATTTTGGAGACCTCCAAACATTTTGGAAAGTTTAAAGTTCAAAAGAATTGGATTTTGTAAATTTTCAGAATCTGTCCAAAATTTTAAGATGTAAAAAATTGCCACTTTGAACTTAGGTCTACCAAATGATAAATCGTTAAATTTTTACCCTCTGATTTAGGGGATGTTAGGAACAATTTCACCAAATTTCACTATTTTTAGAGGTGTTTTACTATTTTTAAACATTTTTGCAAAATCAGTGGTCCCTTTTTGTTTTCCAGAAATACCTTTCAGTGATGTTTTATTCATAAATAATTCATAACACCACCAAATTACGAATTTCCAAAGGGATTTTCTAAATAAAACATATACCAAGCTAATGAGACAAGATTCACATCATTTAGGTGATTTTTGAGAGAGATATGCCTCTTTAAAGTTGTGCATGTGGATCTGCCATCTTGGGACAGCTTGCACCATCAACTTGTTTTCATTGGTTAAACCCTCAAAACTCCTCTAAATGACATGATTTTGGACTCATTGGAAAGCTAACTCAGAGTACTTGAGTTTAGCATTAAAAAGTTTGCATTTTGGATGATTTATCAAAGAGTTATACATGCATGAAGATGACTCAAATTCCTGACCAAGTGCTGTTGCACACGAAAATGTTTAATGATGGTTTGGGCTCAAATCTTGGTGTTTTTGTACAAATCCAGTGGGGTTTGAACCCTAACACTTCAAATATTCGACCATAAAAATTTCAAAGAGAAAGGAGTCCGAGAAAACCCTTTTTGGGTCGTGTAAACTACATGCAAAAACATTGACAGAATCTGTCAAGAATCCAACACCATTTTTACCACCAAAACACATAAAATCATAAACTTTTGGGGTTTTTCTTGCTATTTTACCCCCAAATCAGATTATACAAGTGAAAAATAAACTAAACATGTTTTAGTACCATCAAGACTCATGCATGAACTATTAGCAAAGTTTAGCCCAAGAATGATGGTCAACAACATCACATAAACGATTTTCAACTCCTATCTTGTGTTCTTATGGGGAAATCATGGATTTTCACCTTCTTAGATTGTTTTCAAACATTTCTAAGGCTAAATCTCCTTCCCAAACAACAAGAGGATTAAGAAACCATAGAAGTAGGTTAAGACCTCAAGAAAATACGAAAATGAAGCTTAAAATGCTCAAAAACGAGGTTTAACACATACACAATGCTCTTACCTTTGAGATTATAACACTTTTACTCTTGGAATGGTGTTTGATCTTTCAAAAATCTGGTTTGAATAAGGGATGAAGGCTGGATTTTCTAGAGAGAAAGAGAGAAATGAGAGAGAAGAGAAAAGAGAGAGTGTTTGAATTTTTTTGAAATAGAAAATGATGGAGTGTGTGTAAGAAGTTATGGGAAAAGAGAAAAAGAGAGAGAGATGTATGGGGGGAAGGGGTGGTGGCTGGCCACATGGGGCCCACCCCAACCCTTTTCATCTTTTTTTTTTTAATAAAAAACAGTGTAGTCCTTATACTGTTAATTCGACGCAGTACCGAGTTTTGGCGCTTTTTTTCGGCAAGAACCGACTTTTTCAAAGGCACTTTTGGACTATATGGAACAGTTTATTCATGTTTTTAACAAAATTCTTTATTTTGTACATTTCGTTTTCAAATTTTGGCATTATAGGATTTTCGGACGTTTCCGGGCCGGTACGGGCTGTTTCGGGCATTTTCCGGGACTTTTAGGATTTTTGCCTAACTTTTTCACGCAACTAACCTAAATTATTCAGGCAACTTAATTTCTACTTTTTCACTTACGGGAACGCTACTGAGTGGATTAAACGGGTAGCTAACCTGAAAGTCAAAAATTGACGGATGTCACAGTTACCCCCGGTTGAAAGAAATTTCGTCCCGAAATTTAATTCTTGCTGCTACTGCCGGGGTTTTCTGTGAAGAGATGCGGGTACTTGCTTTTCATGAATGCTTCCCGCTCCCTAGTGAACTCAGGTCCGTGCCTGGAGTTCCATCGTACCTTGATGATCGGTATTTTGCTGCACCGGAGCTGCTTGATTTCTCGGTCAAGGATTTCAATTGGTTCCTCCGAGGCGCGCAGTTGCTCATCAATTTGAATTTCTTCCAAGGGCAAAAATACTGTCTCTTCCGACAGGCATTTCTTCAGGTTAGACACGTGGAACGTGTCATGAATAGAGCTCAGCTCTAAGGGTAGGTCCAGCCTATAAGCAACGGGTCCGATCCTTTCTACGACCTCGAATGGTCCAACAAAACGAGGGCTCAGTTTCCCTTTCTTTCCGAATCTTATTAGCCCTTTCCATGGTGATACCTTTAGTAGCACTTTATCACCCACTTGGAATTCCAACGGCTTTCGCCGATTATCGGCATAGCTTTTCTGGCGATCCCTGGCCACTTTCAGCTTTTCTTGAACCATTTTGATTTTGTCGGTGGTCTCCTGCACGACATCAGGCCTAAACAATCGGTTCTCTCCCACTTCCAACCAATTAAGTGGGGACCTACACTTGCGTCCATACAGTGCCTCGTATGGCGCACACTGAATGCTGGCATGATAGCTGTTGTTGTAGGAGAACTCGACTAAGGGTAGATGATCGTCCCAACTACCTCCAAATTCTAACACACAAGCACGTAGCATATCCTCTAATGTTTGGATGGTTCTCTCAGTCTGTCCATCGGTCTGAGGATGGTAAGCCGTGCTTAGATCCACACGAGTGCCCAATGTTGCTTGAAGCGATTGCCAAAATCGTGAGGTAAATCTACTATCCCTATCAGAGATGATCGATATCGGGACTCCATGTCGCATGACAATCTCATCGACATACAGCTGCGCAAGCTTATCGATGCTATAAGTCTCCTTTATTGGCAAGAAATGCGCTGATTTCGTGAGTCTGTCAACGATTACCCAAATCGTATCATGACCCTTTTTAGTCTTGGGTAGCTTAGTCACGAAATCCATCGATATCTGCTCCCATTTCCACTCCGGGATTTCCGGTTGCTGAAGAAGTCCGGACGGTTTCTGGTGCTCTGCTTTAACTTTCGCGCAAGTCAAGCATTTACTCACGTAAGTGGCGATATCCTTTTTCATACCGGACCACCAGTAATGCTCCTTCAGTCCTTTGTACATTTTGTCGGATCCTGGATGTATCGAGTACCTTGATTGATGAGCTTCATCCATGATCATCTTTCTCAACTGCTCCACCCTTGGAATCCAAATTCTTCCCTTGAAATAACACACTCCATCCACTTTCTCCTCGAATTCCTTTTCTATACCGTGAAGAGTTTCTTTCTTTAGGTTGTCAGTCATTAAGGCTTCCCTCTGGGCTTCCAGTATCTGGCTTTTCAAACTGGTCTGGACCAATACTCCCATGGCTCGCGTTCTTGTAGGCTTCACTCTTTCTTTCCGGCTTAGCGCATCGGCTACTACATTCGCCTTCCCTGGGTGATATTTGATCTCACAGTCGTAGTCGCTGAGCAATTCAACCCATCTCCTTTGTCTCATATTCAGCATTTTCTGATCAAGAATATGCTGGAGACTCTTATGGTCCGTATAGATAGTGCATTTGGTGCCGTAGAGATAATGTCTCCATATCTTAAGGGCAAACACCACTGCTCCAAGCTCCAAGTCGTGGGTGGTGTAGTTCTTTTCATGAACCTTCAGTTGTCTGGACGCATAGGCAATGACCTTCTCGTTCTGCATCAGGACACATCCCAAGCCTTGATGCGAAGCATCGCAATACACCACAAAGTTATCCGTTCCTTCGGGTAACGCCAGAATGGGTGCATTACACAACTTTTGCTTTAGCGTTTGAAACGCTTCTTCTTGTTTTTCTCCCCAGACGAACTTCTTGTCCTTTTGCGTTAAAGTTGTCAGTGGCTGCGCAATCTTGGAGAAGTTTGCGATGAATCGTCGGTAATAGCCTGCCAAACCGAGAAATTGTCGAATTTCCGTCGGTGTCTTCGGGGCTTCCCATTTCTTTACGGCCTCAACCTTGGCTGGATCGACGTGAATTCCTTCTTTATTCACCACGTGTCCTAGAAAGTGAACTTCTCGGATCCAAAACTCGCACTTCGAGAATTTGGCGTATAACTGTTCGGCTTTCAGCAGTTCCAATATCAGCCTCAAATGCTGCTCGTGATCCTCCTTGCTCCTTGAGTAGATTAGAATGTCGTCTATGAAGACAATCACGAACTTGTCCAAGTACGGTCGACATACTCGGTTCATCAGGTCCATGAACACTGCTGGAGCGTTCGTCAAACCAAAAGGCATGACCAAGAACTCATAATGACCATAACGAGTTCTGAACGCCGTCTTTGCAATGTCTTCCTTACGAACTCGCATTAGATGGTATCCGGATCGAAGGTCGATCTTGGAGAAGTACGTGGCTCCTTGCAATTGGTCGAATAGATCGTCGATGCGCGGAAGAGGGTATCGGTTCTTGACAGTGATCTTGTTCAGCTCTCTGTAATCGATGCACATGCGAAAAGATCCATCTTTCTTTTTGACGAACAACACAGGGGCTCCCCAGGGCGAAGAGCTGGGTCGAATGAATCCTTTGTCTAGCAGCTCTTGAAGTTGGTTTGAAAGCTCCTGCATCTCAGATGGTGCTAGACGATATGGTGACTTTGCTATAGGGCCTGCTCCTGGAACTAAGTCGATGTGGAATTCCACTTGTCGTTGCGGGGGCAATCCAGGTAGCTCTTCCGGGAAAACCTCAGGAAATTCCCACACAACTGGGATATCCTGGATTTGTTTCTTCTCTGCTTTCTTATCCACCACGTGCGCCATGAATGCTACACATTCCTTTCGTAGATGGCTACGCATTTTCATGTATGACACTATCTTAATGTCTCTCCTTGGCTTTTCTCCGTGTATTTCGAGTACACCTCCGTCGGGTAATGCTAGTCTAACTATCTTCTCCGCACAGCATATTGTCGCTCGGTGGTTGGACATCCTATCCATACCAACTATTATATCAAAACTCCCTATCTTGATCGGGATTAAGTCTATACTAAAGTCCTTCCCTGCCAAGCCTAGAGTACATTTCCTGACTACTTTGCTAGCCTTAATAACTCCCCTTTAGAATACTCAATTAAATGCTCCTCTTTCAAGTTCTGTGATTTCTTGGGTCTTTGCTCCAAAATTTCTGACTTCTTTTCGACTTTTATCTGAATGACCTTGAGATGTCTCTTCTGACTAGTGCTCTACCTTCTTTTATTACCATCTTTTCCATTCGATGGATTCTACGACTACCTTATTTCTTCTATTTGCGACAAGGTCGGGAGTAACCTTAGTGACTATGGTAGGTACGACTTCCTGGACTTATTGGGCTATCAGTTGAGCAATGTTGATCGATTAATTCTCACAGTTCATTTTCTAGCTACGTGTGTTTCTTCTGGAAAATATGGTTCTAAATTATTTGCAAAATATATGCTTGATTAAAAGTTGTCTCTAATAAATGTTCGAAAATATTTGTATTTTTATTTATGACAATTTCTTTAAAATAAAATCGGTAAGAACGTCTTGGTGATTTAATAAAAATTAATTTCGTAAAGGCTTAATACATATCTGAAGAGTTCAAAGTTTGATGCTAATGCATCCTTAAAATATTTCTCTTGCCCATACTGGGGTTTTAAATGGAACAACCCAAAAAGTGCATTTTTGGAATTGTTTCGAAATCACGAGAGTTACAAACGATAGGATCAACATTGCTAACAGTATCACCTCAACTTGCCATCACAAGTCAACTCTCCTAGTCGTCCTTCTTGCCGTCACATTAACATAGTGCTTCTAACTTGATACTCTGCTTCGATTATTTTGCAGTCCGTCGGCGAGTGCTCGGATAGTTCAAGCCTCTCCTAGTATCATACTGGTAGCATAACCGATCAATATCCCCGAAAGGATATGAAATGACCTTGCATTATCTAGTTGAGTTATCGCCAGTCCACTCCGAATGGTTGCCGCAGCTCTCTTCTGGGTTGTCTCATATGAGTTGCTGGGAGGTTCGGGTTAAGCGTAGGAATAACTGGTGTAGGTTGAGATAAGATAGTTGTTGGGGGTAATCGGAGGTGGATCGATTGAAATGTCTTCGCTTATTAGTCCAATGTCGGAATCGTAATGCCTAGACGGGTCTTTCTCCCAAGTCTAAGTAGTAGTGTTCGGTATAGTGATTGTAGTGTCCGCATAACTTACTAACGCGCATTCAAATAATAGTGACATCCTAAGCGCTAACGCAGGAGTGTCCAAACAATGGCATTACTTTTCTTAAACGCGCAAGTGCTATAATGAACATCAACACTATGATATGCTTATGTGAACTCACCCAGTTTATGTTTTTCAGGAAATTTTTGAAAGTTCCAATTCTTTCTACTAACAGTATGACTAGTTCATAAGTCTTATCCTACTTATATCATGGCTAGGCGTAGGTGATCAGGCTCCGCATATCTATGATATATCAGAATAGCACCTATCCTAATCACACAAGTATTTAAATTCTCCTACTTTGAAACCTTATAATTTAAAAGTTTAATCTTATTTTAGAAAGAAGGTTGGTTATAGTACTTGGTTTTTATGAAAAACCGGTGTTCTCTATAACCTATGGCTCTGATACCAAATCTGTAACACCCCGCTAAAGCGGAACCGCAAGGTGTAACAGTCTAGATTTCATTGCGATAGGAGATAAATAGCACCAATCATTCATTATCAAACATCAAATTACGTTTACAAAGTTGTACAATCCAACCATAGGTTAAGGTTTACAGATCTTTAACAAAATGAAAATAAATTTCATAATTTGATTGGTGATAACAAAATTCCTCAACTTAGCCAAATCAAACCTTCGGATTTCCTGAAAAGCATGTTAAAATCAAGCGTCAACTACGAGAGTTGGTGAGTTCACAGGTTTTATATGCACAAACATTTTCAATGCAGAAAATCTTTATCGTAAAACCAATGTTCAACCTCAACTGTTAAACATAACATTTATGCAAGATATATTCTCGAGCCACTACTAAACCTAAAACCAATTTGCCCCAACGATCTACCTCAGAGGTGGTTGCGAACCACATGGGTAGAGCGTTCTCGCGAACTACCTCAACGGTGGGACTAAAACCCCACATATGTAGACGCTGCACTACCTCAGCGGTGGGACTAAACCCCACATGTGTAGTACCACATATGATTACGTGCACCCTATACTCGTCAGTAAACAAGGGTGGGTCCACTCTACCAAATAGCGCTATCCACAATAACCATTGGCTCGAAACGAGTTAATAGTAGTGTATTCAACATGGGACTTTTACTCAATATATCATGCCGCATAACATTCCAAATTTAGCTCACAATACATTTCATTTCATTTCGCAGTAATTTCACAATTTTTCACATTCATTTATAAACATGCTTTTCACCCCAAAACTCGTAAAAACGGTAAAAACGGGGGCTGTGAATACTCACCTCGAGTGATTAGCGTTCAAACAACGTTAGTGCGTTTTCGTGTCTCGGCCCCGAATCTAGAATTGCCCTAACAAATACGTAATTTTTAACGTAAGTTCTAAGTTCAACGGTCCCTATCAAAATCGTACCGATATCCATATAATGCCATTATGTTGTTTATATAGTCCAATATAGTAAAAACTCATTTTATCACATTTTGGAGACCTCCAAACATTTTGGAAAGTTTAAAGTTCAAAAGAATTGGATTTTGTAAATTTTCAGAATCTGTCCAAAATTTTAAGATGTAAAAAATTGCCACTTTGAACTTAGGTCTACCAAATGATAAATCGTTAAATTTTTACCCTCTGATTTAGGGGATGTTAGGAACAATTTCACCAAATTTCACTATTTTTAGAGGTGTTTTACTATTTTTAAACATTTTTGCAAAATCAGTGGTCCCTTTTTGTTTTCCAGAAATACCTTTCAGTGATGTTTTATTCATAAATAATTCATAACACCACCAAATTACGAATTTCCAAAGGGATTTTCTAAATAAAACATATACCAAGCTAATGAGACAAGATTCACATCATTTAGGTGATTTTTGAGAGAGATATGCCTCTTTAAAGTTGTGCATGTGGATCTGCCATCTTGGGACAGCTTGCACCATCAACTTGTTTTCATTGGTTAAACCCTCAAAACTCCTCTAAATGACATGATTTTGGACTCATTGGAAAGCTAACTCAGAGTACTTGAGTTTAGCATTAAAAAGTTTGCATTTTGGATGATTTATCAAAGAGTTATACATGCATGAAGATGACTCAAATTCCTGACCAAGTGCTGTTGCACACGAAAATGTTTAATGATGGTTTGGGCTCAAATCTTGGTGTTTTTGTACAAATCCAGTGGGGTTTGAACCCTAACACTTCAAATATTCGACCATAAAAATTTCAAAGAGAAAGGAGTCCGAGAAAACCCTTTTTGGGTCGTGTAAACTACATGCAAAAACATTGACAGAATCTGTCAAGAATCCAACACCATTTTTACCACCAAAACACATAAAATCATAAACTTTTGGGGTTTTTCTTGCTATTTTACCCCCAAATCAGATTATACAAGTGAAAAAAAACTAAACATGTTTTAGTACCATCAAGACTCATGCATGAACTATTAGCAAAGTTTAGCCCAAGAATGATGGTCAACAACATCACATAAACGATTTTCAACTCCTATCTTGTGTTCTTATGGGGAAATCATGGATTTTCACCTTCTTAGATTGTTTTCAAACATTTCTAAGGCTAAATCTCCTTCCCAAACAACAAGAGGATTAAGAAACCATAGAAGTAGGTTAAGACCTCAAGAAAATACGAAAATGAAGCTTAAAATGCTCAAAAACGAGGTTTAACACATACACAATGCTCTTACCTTTGAGATTATAACACTTTTACTCTTGGAATGGTGTTTGATCTTTCAAAAATCTGGTTTGAATAAGGGATGAAGGCTGGATTTTCTAGAGAGAAAGAGAGAAATGAGAGAGAAGAGAAAAGAGAGAGTGTTTGAATTTTTTTGAAATAGAAAATGATGGAGTGTGTGTAAGAAGTTATGGGAAAAGAGAAAAAGAGAGAGAGATGTATGGGGGGAAGGGGTGGTGGCTGGCCACATGGGGCCCACCCCAACCCTTTTCATCTTTTTTTTTTAATAAAAAACAGTGTAGTCCTTATACTGTTAATTCGACGCAGTAGCCGAGTTTTGGCGCTTTTTTCGGCAAGAACCGACTTTTTCAAAGGCACTTTTGGACTATATGGAACAGTTTATTCATGTTTTTAACAAAATTCTTTATTTTGTACATTTCGTTTTCAAATTTTGGCATTATAGGATTTTCGGACGTTTCCGGGCCGGTACGGGCTGTTTCGGGCATTTTCCGGGACTTTTAGGATTTTTGCCTAACTTTTTCACGCAACTAACCTAAATTATTCAGGCAACTTAATTTCTACTTTTTCACTTACGGGAACGCTACTGAGTGGATTAAACGGGTAGCTAACCTGAAAGTCAAAAATTGACGGATGTCACATTTAGTTTGAAAACTTAACTCTTATTTTGATGAAAAATATCAAAATAATAGTTTTTAATAGATTATCTTAAAAGAAATAAGAATAACTATTGTGAAAGTTTTAACTAAAACTTAGAAGTTTTAGGGTTTTATCCAAGATCAAAAGGAGTGATCTTGGGTTTCTTGAAAAACGTTACACGCATTCTGGGTTGTTGTTGATGAAGAAGATCAACCCAGAATGTAGAGTTATGAAGAAGGTAAGAAGAAGAACAATACTTTGTTGATTCTTAGTAGAAAACTAAGTGTGTGTTCTTGGTGAAAATCGAGATATTCTTGCTTTTTCTTGCTTTGAATTCTTGAGAGAGTTTTGTGAGCGTAAAGAGTAAAATAGAGACGAGTGAGGCTTTTATACCTCTTGGGTTAGAGAGAGAAAATGGATGAGAGAGAAAAGAGTGGTTAAATTCAAACGTAATGATGAAAAAGAAGGTACACACGCTTTCACGCGCCTGACACACGTAGTGGGGAACCAGAAACGTCCCATTACGTGTCAGATAGTACAAAAGAATTGTCTTTTATTCAAAAACCACTTTTTCAGGAGACGTTTCCTATTTTTATGAAAGAGGAAATCTCTTGGGAGAAGAGTAGTTATTGATAAGTACTGTTTTGAGAGAAGTCCTCTTATCACATTAAATGTGATAAGGTTTAAGAGTTCAAGGGTGCTTACCTGGAGAAAATCATCAGGATCATGACACTGAACATAGGTTTTGTAAGTACTGAATATAGTTATCTCCTGATAAAATTTATTCATCAGGATTTAACATTCCCAATTCACTGGTAAAAAGATCAGCAAGCTGATATTCAGTAGGAACAAAATGGAGTTCAATATCACCATTCATCACATGATTCTGATGAAGTGATATCTCACTTCAATGTGCTTTCTCTTGGAGTGCAAGATAGGATTGTTTGCAATGGTTATTGCAGAAGTGTTGTCATAGTAGATGGGAATTTTGGATAATTGTATATCATAGTCCTGAAGTTGATTTCTCATCCACAGGACTTGAGAAAAATAGCTTCCTGCTGCAACATATTCAGCTTGAGCCGTTGATGTGGACACAGTTTTGCTTTTTACTAGTCCAACTCACCAACTTTCCACCCAGTAGTTGACAACCACCAGTAGTGCTTTTTCTGTCAAGCTTACATCCTGCAAAGTCACTATCAGAGTAAGCAGTTAGATCGACCCCTGAGTCCTTGGAGTACCAAAGACCCAAATTAGGAGTACCATTCAGATATCAAAAAATCCGCTTTACAGCAGTCAAATGGGATTCTTTGGGTTCAGCTTGATAACGAGCACATAAACAGGTAGAATACATAATATCAGGACGACTCACTGTAAGATACAACAGGGAGCCAATCATTCCTCGATAAATAGTCACATCAACAGGTTTTCCATTGGAATCCTTGTCAAGTGAAAGAGGAGGAGCCATAGGAGTCTTCATTGGTGTACAGGATGTGAGATCATATTTCTTCAGCATATCAAGTACATATTTACCTTGGTTTATGAAGATTCCCTTATCAGATTGCTTGACCTGAAGTCCTAAAAAGTATGTTAGTTCACCCATCAAAGACATTTTATATTCTAATTGTTGGGTTTTTGTGGTTCCCTCGGGTCAATCTGACACGAGGAATATCATGGATCTCGAAACCTTACTGGTTTGATAAATCCCATAGGTCTGATAACCAAACTGGTAAAAGACCTATACACTAATTTGATCTTATGCGGAAGCGATTAAGCTAAAAACCCAAAAGAAACTTATTGATCTTTATCGTTTGTTTTAATTAATTCTAATGGTTATGGAAGATTTACCTGGATTGCTTGAGATTTGATCCACCAATGAACGACCAACGAATTGTTCCTCTAGCAGAACTGAAACCCGAAAACAACTGAAAACCGAACTGGTATCACGAAGGAGGGGGCGGCGCCGATCAGAGAGGAGAGAGAGAGAGAAAAACTGGAAACTGAGAATTAGATTGAATGAATTAACCTTAAACCCATAAGGCTTATTTATATGGAAGAAAATACAGTTTTATTCAGATTCAGTTTCCTTTTTGTAATTATCCCTTTCTTTTCTTTCAAGAAAAGAATTACTTCTAGATAATTACTTATATATATATTTATCTAATATATATAATTCTTTTTAATTAATATTTATTTATCAAATAAATATACAATCTACTTAATTAATTAATAACCCTCTAACTTTGGGATTTCTGACTGAAATTACCCAACTGATTTATAATTGACTATTATAAATCCTAACTCTCCATTTCTGGGTTTCATATAACTTATTCGATTTATAGGTCCTCACAGGTGTGACCCTCAAGTGTCTTGTAACATTGGATGTGTAATTACTTGGTTTGTCAACTTTGCACATAATTACTAATAGACTCCCACTTGTGCAAGTTGGCAATACCGCCTTGATTACACGGTCCTAAGGAGGCCCCTAGACAGGCACTTAGGCTGACCAGGTTACAAGAACTCTTATACCCAGACAGGTGATATAAATTTTCCGTAAGGAAATAGCATCCACAAAACTACTGTTCATAGATTGGGTATAACTTGGCTTTTCCCTTTGCATCACGATATTTCATCTGTGAGTATGAGCCTGGAAAGTGTCAACTCTAAATACTCAAGATTCTGTTTTCTCGACTATCCGACTTTTACTGATAGGTAAACGACAAAGAACTAATCAGGTCGTTTGGGCATGGCCATGCACTTCATCAGTATATTCAGTCAGTCAAGAAGGGCCCAGAAATATCTCTATTCTGATAAGAGGTGCAAATCCCATCTTGCATATCTGTCTTTAACACCACGGCTTCCGCTGAATCTAGTTACCCCCTTTATGGCCACCCTGTTACGGCGTAGCGGTTGAGTGCACTAAGTATTCAGTAGTCCTCATGACATCAAATCAGATACCTCAGGTGATAGGGACAACCACTGTGAGATTTACTCATGACTGATTCCAAGAAGTAATCTCATCTGCGGATCACGTCCGATATTTGCTACTCTATCAAATATCTGTGCAACTTTTAGTCTACAACACTTGTAGCTGTTATTCAGCAACTGATCATAACTACCTAAAAGTTCACAATGACTTTAACACTTTATCGGGTTCCCACCACGATAAGTTGTCACGGACAAATTTTGAATGAAAAACTGAAAACTAGTTTCACTCCTGGATTATAAAACATGCAAAATATAAAAGTGATAAAGAAATTAATTTTGTATAGTCCATATTACACGCTGTAATAATAACAAAATTAATGACTCTTCTTAATAACTTTTATAATATCTATTTAACATTTGTTAAATACTGATCTAAAATGAAGTATCACCTATCTTCAGTTTAAATCTTTTGATTTAAGTTTACCATTTTAATCAAAGTGATAACCAAATAATATAAGTTCGTATCTACTGATACAATCCTCTTAATTATGCTAATTGTTGTTTTTGCAAGCATTTAAACAAAAATTAGTCTTTTATTATATCCCTTGAACTTGGAGACCTGGAATAACTCTCAGTTCTTGAATATGTAAAACTAAACTGCAACTTTCCTTAGTTGCTGTGTAGATGAATGATTTCTACCTGAAATCAGATTCCATTTACTATGCTGGTAAATTTACTGGAATTCTACATTTAATCCAACACTTTAATTATTGATTTAAAAGTCAATCATGACTCTATTTTGTTTCAAGGATCATTTATCCTTTGACTATAAGGTAAATTATATCTTATGAATTCTCATCCTACCTGGATCATGAATTCCGAGATATATTGAATCAATAATTATATCTTTTATTCTTTATCTTTAGACTAGATAGAAAATAAATTGGGCTCCCACTAGCCTATATGAAAACCAATTATTACTCAAAATTCACTATTGACTTAGTCAAAGCTTTGATTAGTCAATTCTATTTTAAGTAATACACTTGAGAATTCTAACTTTTATAAAACTTAACTGGATTTTTTGTTAAATCCTAATTCCAAAACTTGGAATTTTCTTAGTTTTATAAATACTGTTATTAACTTTGCCTAAGTTAATATCCTGGATTCTCTTCATTTGAATAATTAAACTTGATCAATATTATTCATAAATGTTTTATTCCCAAAAACACATTCCTATGGAATTTCGTGTGTTTTGATAGTTTTCATATAAATTACTTCAATTTTAACCAAAATTATTGAAGTAACTACAATAGGCAATATTTAGGATCTAATTAAGTCAAAACTTGACTTTGTCAAAATTAAAACTTCATGCATAACAGATATTTAGAGTTAAGTTCCGGTGAGACCAAGCTTTTTTGGTGAGACCGGTGAGACCAACATATTTTTCTCAAAACTTCACATCAAAACATTTGTGAAGGTAAAAAAAATTGAACATTCATCGTTAAAACATACTAAAAAACACTATTGGAAAAAAAAATTCCAAAAAAAGGTTAAAAAACGAAACCTTCACAGCAGATTTTTTTGTGAAGGTTTGCATTATATATATGTAACCTTCACAGAACTTGAGCTGTGAAGGTTACGTTTTTTAGCTTGTTTTCGATATTTTTTTTGCATCGAAAGTGAATTTTAGGTCTGCGTATTCTTGTTTTATGTACATTCACGGTGTTTTTTTGTGAAGTTTCATACGTTAGGTATTGGTCTCACGCGGTCTCACGGTAACAGCTTGGTCTCACGTGATCCTATGTCCAGATATTTATTCAAGACAATAACTTATAAAATTTAAAATCATTTAATAAATTATAAGTATTTAAAAAGTAACCATAAATAAAACAACTGTTTCATAAATAAAATTGTCTTGAAAAATAAATGTCTAAAATGAACTTTCATCTGGATCCTTGCAATTCTTGGGCACATCACCTCTGACCACCTGCAATAGTCATTTGCTCTAGGTATCAGTATACTTGTAAACTAACAAGTAAAAAGTGACAAATTAAAGCAATCATAAATATCTGAGGTTTGCATACCTGCTTCATGACGCTTTGGGCAGTTTTGCCTCCAGTGACCGACCTCATTGCATGTGAAGCAGCGGTTCTCGGTCCTAGCTTTATTTGGCTTAACCTTCTTGCCCTTGCCCTTGCCTTTGCCTTTCTTGGGTGCACTCTGGACGGCCTGGACTGGTCCCTTTCCTTTGCTGGTGCTAGTATGCCCATTCTTCTTTTTCACCCCTCCATCTCTTACCATTAGGACATCCTTGGTTTTGTTCTTGTTCCCCATATTCAATTCAGCTGTCTTAAGCATGGAGTGTAATTCTACTATTGACTTCTCCATGTTATTCATGTTGTAATTGACTACAAAGGGCCTGTAGTCTTCTGACAGTGAGTTGAGTATAGTATCCGTTGCTAGCTGCAATGGAACTGGGTGACCAAGCCTCTCCAGATGATCCAAGTGTCGTTTCATTTTCATGACGTGGCCACTTACTGATGTCCCTTTAATCATCTTGCATTCATTAAATGCTTTTGTGGCATCGTAACGTTCTGTACGAGCCTGTATCTGGCACATGTCCCTCAACTGGCGGATCATGTCATAAGCATTTGTATTTATGAGCCCTGCTTGTAGATCTGGGCTCATAGTTGCAAGCATGAGACAGGCGACATCTAGCAGATCATCTGAATGCTTCTTGTGAGCATTCCTTGCAGCAGCCGGAGCAGTTGCCGGAGGAGCCTCCCCAAGAGGCTCTTCAAGGACATACCATTTCCTTTCGTGTCTGAGCACAATCATCAGATTGCGCTCCCAGTCAAGGAAATTCAGGCCGGTTAACTTGTCCTTCTCAAGGATAGAGCGGAGGGAAAGATTATTTGTGCTGGTAACAGTGCTTGCCATCTACACACATTAAAACTTTTGGTTTTTAGCAACTGTAAATAGATTAAATTCCAATAAGTATCAATAAACCGTTAAATGATCAATTTATTGGACTAGGATCCTTATTTCATACGTCCTTATGTGCGGTATGTTATTGCTCCATCAGGACCGTATTTATTTCGGTAGGTAAGGACTTTTACCAATCATATCTAACTGATATGACTCTTAAATCTTTTCGGAACCACGGTAATTATCCGTACATGTTTCGGTCCCTCTTAGTGCATTTTGGCCCGGTACCTCCCGGTGAACTTAATAGTACCAAAATAGATCTCACCATTTTGGGGACCTGATCACTTTACTCTGGCCGGTACCACCCGGAGATAATTCGCAGAGTTATGCAACCCCTCCAGCTTCAGTTTGAACACGGACGTAGAATGTGTGATCACTTACAACGCATGTGTACCTTACGCCGAAGGTGCCCCTAGATGCCTGCACTACTGATCTATGATTTTCGGGGTTTTGGAAAAAAATTTACTTCCAGGTTTTTGAAAAACATAATTCTGAAAAACTGATTGTCATAAAGGCAACTGATGTTTTAAACTAACTGTTTCAAACATACATGCTATTTAAAACTAACCATTTTAAAATCACTTGCTAATTAAAACTAACTGTTTAATAACATACTTAGTTGATTAAAACTAACTGTTTTATCAACTTGCCTTTGAGACCATCATTTATAGGTTAAAAATCTACCGTTTGGAAAAAGTTCGAAAAATTGGTAATTTTTTAAAAACCTACCTTATTTTGTGATATTAGTCAGTTTTAAAACTCCTTCTATTCTAAAACTAATAAACATGTAAAATATCACAAATAAGCATTCAACCATGCAGTTAAATAACAACCAACCACACAATAGCCAATTATAGTTTTTGCCAACGTTTGTTTCCTAGGGACCAATAATGACCTATTCTTAAAGGTTTCAAAACTTGCGTACCTCCCACTGGCCTTGTCATCTTCGTCTGGACTCTTGGAAGGAAGAAAAACTCAAGTAGCTCCTACTGGCCTTGTCATCTTGTAAGAATAAGAGGGAAAAATAGAAATATCTATCCTAAGGTCATTATTACATAAGGGGTTGTAAATGGCACGCAGGCCTCCCCGGAAATATGTCAAGGGTCTAAGTTGGCAAAATTCTATAATAGGCATATATATATATATGTAAGCATTTAAAAACATGCATCTCATATAAGACATAGAATCAAGCAATATATATTTAAGCGTAAATCAAAACTAGATCCGTTAAAATTTTCTTGTTTCGTATATCACAAAGTTTGGTTTTAACCGTTTTATAAAACAAGCTGTTTTATAAACCAATATTTTATGTTTTATAAGTTTTATAAATTTATAAAATGTAAAACAATTTTATAAAATATTAGCCTTTTATATCAAACTTGACATTCCGGACCAACTGGTTTGAACAAAACAAATTTTATTGGATAATAAAAATTTCCCAAATAAACTTATTTTAAACAAAAATTAATTTCTGATAAGATGGCTTAAAACCAAACGAACCCTTTTGGGCCATAACTTGGTCCAAAGAACTCGGCTTTGGGCCTGATAACAGAATTTGGCCCAGACTAACGAAAAACCTAGACGGATAGCTTGGCAGTACTGCTCGCGCTACGAATGCACAGCTTGCGCTGCGAAGGGAAAGACTGGCTCGCGCCGCGAAAGACCTCATCAGGGACCTGTTCGCGCCGCGAGGCCTCCTTTTTGGCTGCTGCCATCGCCACCGATCAACTATCGCCGTTTAACGGGTACCGGCGAAAACAATCACCCCACCACCATTGCCATTGACATTAGCAGCCACGGCCGCCATCGCCTTTCGGCGGTTTCAAATCCGTCGATTGCCACCACCACAAACGGTGGTGTGGCTCTCGATCGGTTACTGCCGCCTCCCGGCGGTCAACAACCATAATCGCCACCACCACCACGAACGGTGGTGTGGTGGTCGTTTCGGAGAACGACGGCAGCAGTAGTATTCACCACCACCACCGCCGCCTCCTGCGGCTGTTCCAAAAACATCACCACCACCATCGCCGTTTCTGGCTTCGGTGGTTTGTTCAATCGATCGCCACCACAGTGGCTTTCGATTTTGATCGCGATCACCGCCACCACAAACGGTGGTGCGGTGGTCGATCCACGCCGTAGCTAGCGCTATCGCAAACGCCGCCACCGTCACTTCCGACGATCGTCACCCACAGGTGGCGATTGGCGTTTCTCGATCGAGTAACAATCGCTTCCCCTACCCGGTTTAACCGGCGACAACGATAACGAAAAACGCCACCGCCGCCACCGTTTTTGCCGCTAATACTTGCGGCGGCTATCGAGAACGAACACCGCCTCTTTCATGGCTGTGATCGGCGGTTTTATAACCGACGCCGCCACCACTAATCTGTGGTGTGGTCGGTCGAAAACGCGGTATCCGGACGCCGTACCGCTCGCGGCCGGCGATCGAATAGCCGTTGCCACCACCGTAACTGGTGGTCTGGCTGGGCAGTCACGAAATCGCCGCCACCACCCCTCTGGTGGTTTGACCGGGCGTCCGCCGCCGCTAGGTGCGGCGGCTATTGCCGTTTAACGTCGTCGTGAACACCGCCATCCACCACCGCTATTGCGGTTTTCTGGTGGTTGCGGGTTTTTGCGAATTGGTCTCGGTTTGTGGTGGAACTCGGCCACAGCCGAGTTGTGCGTTTCAGCTACCACCACCGCCACTACCACCGTCGCTGCTGCGATTGGTGGCCGACTGCGTTCACCGATCTGGTGATGCAGCCGTGGCTTGGGTGCGGGATTCAGCCGTGGTTCACGGCCACCACCACGCTGGCGGCTTGGCCGATGCTTGAACCAATTAGCGATGCTATCACCACCACTTCGGTGGTGGGGCTCATGGTGGTTCGGGTTTGGTGATATTCCGGGTTCTTACGAATGATAAATAAAAATCAAATTTTTTTATGTAATCAAAAGATTTGATACAAAAGAAACAGTTTAATCTTAACGGATCACACGAGAATAAATAAAACTAGAAACGATTGGACCAGAAGCTCTGATACCACTGTTGGGTTTTTGTGGTTCCCTCGGGTAAATCTGACACGAGGAATATCATGGATCTCGAAACCTTACTGGTTTGATAAATCCCATAGGTCTGATAACCAAACTGGTAAAAGACATATACACTAATTTGATCTTATGCGGAAGCGATTAAGCTAAAAACCCAAAAGAAACTTATTGATCTTTATCGTTTGTTTTAATTAATTCTAATGGTTATGGAAGATTTACCTGGATTGCTTGAGAATTGATCCACCAATGAACGACCAACGAATTGTTCCTCTAGCAGAACTGAAACCCGAAAACAACTGAAAACCGAACTGGTATCACGAAGGAGGGGGCGGCGCCGATCAGAGAGGAGAGAGAGAAAAAAAACTGGAAACTGAGAATTAGATTGAATGAATTAACCTTAAACCCATAAGGCTTATTTATATGGAGGAAAATACAGTTTTATTCAGATTCAGTTTCCTTTTTGTAATTATCCCTTTCTTTTCTTTCAAGAAAAGAATTACTTCTAGAGAATTACATATATATATATTTATCTAATATATATAATTCTTTTTAATTAATATTTATTTATCAAATAAATATACAATCTACTTAATTAATTAATAACCCTCCAACTTTGGGATTTCTGACTGAAATTACCCAACTGATTTATAATTGACTATTATAAATCCTAACTCTCCATTTCTGGGTTTCATATAACTTATTCGATTTATAGGTCCTCACAGGTGTGACCCTCAAGTGTCTTGTAACATTGGATGTGTAATTACTTGGTTTGTCAACTTTGCACATAATTACTAATACTAATTGCATGAGTAACTCAAACTTTTTGCAGAGTTTGGGATTGGTTGATCCAAAAATAATGTCGTCGACATAAATCTGGACAAGAATGATGTGTTTCTCACATTTCTTAAGAAATAGAGTACTATCAATCTTACCATGCTCAAAACCTTTAGAGAAAAGGAAGGTTGACAGGGTGTCATACCAGGCACGAGGGGCCTGTTTTAACCCATAAAGAGCCTTGTTTAACTTATAAACGTGATCAGGGAACTTAGGGTCAACAAAACCAGGAGGTTGAGCAACATAGACTTCTTTATTTAGTTTTCCATTTAAAAATGCATTCTTTATATCCATTTGAAAAACTTTGAAATTTTTATGTTCTGCATAGGCCAAGAAGAGTCGAATTGCTTCGAGCCTAGCCACAGGAGCAAAAGTTTCATCATAATCTATGCCCTATTCCTGTCGGTAACCCTGAGCAACAAGTCGTGCCTTATTGCCGACAACAATACCAATCTCATCAAACTTATTTCTGAAAATCCATTTGGATCCAATGATGGTACGTTTTCGAGGTCTCGGAACAAGAAGCCAAACGTTGTTCCTGATGAACTTAGAGAGTTCTTCCTGCATGGCTGAGACCCAGCCAGGATCACGCATGGCATCCTCTATCTACTTAGGTTCGATTTCAGAAATGAAATTAACATAAAGACAGATATTACCAGATTGGCGACGAGTCTTGACACCTGAATTTAGATAGATTTCCAAGAACCTGATCAATTGGATGACTTTTGGTCCATCGAAGAGCAGGAGGTTGATGTTCAGAAAACTCATGTCCTAAAGTAGAGGCTTCAGTATTTGATGGATCAATGAGAAGATAGCAGATGCAAACTATTGATGAGAGGACAAGTCTACACTGCTAGAAGGTTGATCAGCTTCAGGTGCAACTTGAGTAATTGGATTAGCATCAATTACTGCAGGGATAGGTATTTAAGGAGGAATGCAAGATTCTTCAAAACCATCAGGAGGTGTTTGAGGAGTAGGATCAACAATGGGAATACCAGGGACTTCAAAGAAAGAGTCAACCCACTGATTGATTTATTCATTGTCATAGGGGTGAGGAAAGGTAGGACCTAATTCATCAAATCAAACATGAATCGTTTCTTCTATGGTTTGTCTTCGTTTGTTGAACACACGGTAAGTGTTGGACCGATTAATTCCCAAACTGGTATTGAAATTAACAATCAAACTCTAAATAATCAATTTAAGATACAGCGGAAGTGAAAACAGAATAGAGTATAGAGAAGATTGATGAACAATTACACACACACAGTTTGATTATATGAAAATGATGAAGATTGCTCCAAAAGTATTTGATTCAAGATGAAATCAAATTAGACAATTACAACTTAATGGAACAGTGAAAAGTTCTTCAAACATCAGTACGAATTACAATTGAGAAGACATCTATTTATACTAGTTCCTAACCGACTAGTAGACACCTTTCCACGTAGATCAATCCCAGCGCTTGAAAGTAAGTCGGTGAGTAACCAACTACACATGCTAGGTACGTGACCAGGAAGATCCTTCTAGTTTATCAAAAGTTAACATCCATAGAGGTTGGTATTGTAGAACCTCTATCATCGCTTCCAAAGGCTCTACGGTTCTGTACTTGTGAAGATTTGTGACCTCTGTCGAACCTTTTGTGAGATGAAACCTCTGGTAGAGCTGAGATGCCATTTTTACATACTTGTTTACATGAAAAGGTTGGAGCTAACAATCTCCCCCTAAGTATGGAAAAATGAACTAATTACAAAAAGAAATCTAAGCTCTGTTAAACAAAGAACTGTTTACAAAATAAAGTATAGGTTACAAAAGAAAAGCCTCAATCTTTGACATCTGGGAAGTCATTGATTGGGTACAAAGGATCACTTTGCAATGTCTCAAAGAGCTTGAGCGTGAGCCTTCTGAAGTTGATCACTACTCTGATTCCTTCAACTATTCCTTCTGTCTCTTCTTTGGTCATGCGTCCATCTCGTACCTCTTTCATCATCACTCCATAAATTTTGTACAGAGTTGTGTTTGAGTATTTGTAGGCATCTCCTGGACTAAAGAACTTCAGAGTCCCGTTTTCATCAATGTAGGTGAACCCATGTTGAGGCTCTGAGATAATTCTGTTTGGTGGCACACTATTGATCCAGGAGGGTCCGATAAGAAGGGCAGCGGTTCTGAAGATGCTTTGACCAAGATAGAGAGCCATGTGGAAGTCCTTCTGACTTGTGAGCATGATATGGGCTCTCATCACCTCTGCTACTCTTTTTCTAGATGAGGCATATGAGTTCTTGACCTCCATCATTTTGTCAAGCATGGAGTAGAGGTAGGAAAGGTCATAAGGATTCAAATTGTGTAGATCTGCATCTGTGAAAGTGTACTCAGTGTTATCTTCTCTGATCACACAGTACTCAGTGTACGCACGAGGCTGATTACAGAGAGTACGTGGAGAGATTCTCTTCAGATGGATAATAGCCTTGTTGGATACAACCATATCTATCTCTTGAGTCTTCTTTCCAACGTGGGAAAGTAATAGCTTATGCGTCCCGTCAATTGAAGACGCATGAAGCGAATTACCCGACTCACGATTTAGAGCTTGCAGTGGTGGTTTTTGCGCTGAAGTTTTGGAGGCACTATCTTTATGGTGTTAAGTGTACCATTTGTACTGACCATAAGAGCCTTCGATATTTTCTCGATCAACAGAATTTAAACATGAGGCAACGGCGGTGGCTAGATGTGGTAAAGGACTACGACTGTGAAATCCTCTACCATCCGAAAAAGACCAACGTAGTGGCGGATGCCTTGAGCAGAAAAGGGCTATAATGTTGTGACACGAGGGTCGTCGATGAGACTGATTGTGACGACTTCTTTACTTGAGTTGATTAGGAAATCTTAGGCTGACACAGTAAAGGAGGAGAATCAGAAGAAAGAACGGATCAAGGGTCAGCTAGCCCTACTTGTGTCTGATAGTAGGGGGCTTTTGACTCGCTCCAGTCGTGTTTGAGTGCCAACGTCGTGTGAAGGAAGGTAGATTCTGTTGGATGAGGCGTACAAGTCCAAGTTTTCTATTCATCCGGGAGCTACCAAGATGTATCGGGACTTGAAGACCGGTTATTGGTGGCCAGGAATGAAATGGGATGTGGCCGTGGAGAAATGCCTAACTCGTCTAACAGTTAAAGCTGAACATCAGAGGCCTCATGGGAAGTTGCAACCTCTGGATATACCTGTTTGGAAGTGGAAGAACATTACGATGGACTTAATAACGAAGTTACCTCGTACTCCTAGAAATGTGGATGCAATTTGGGTGATCGTGGATAGGCTGACTAAGAGTTCCTATTTCATTGCTATAAACAAGAACTCCTTATTTGAGAAGCTAGCTGATATCTATGTGAAGGAGGTAGTAGCCAGACATGGGGTACCAGTGACAGTAATCTCCGATAGAGACGTGCGGTTCACATACCGTTTTTACGGGAAGTTTCACGAGGACTTGGGCACTAAGCTTCAATTCAGCACCACATTCCACCCTCAGACTGACGGGCAAAGTGAGAGGACGATTCAGACTCTCGAGGACATGTTGAGGGCTATTGAGGGCGTGTGTGCTCGATTTTGGTGGTAGTTGAGATACCTACTTACCGTTGGCCGAATTCTCGTACAACAACAGCTATCATGCCAATATTGGCATGCCTCGTATGAGATGTTGTACGGGAAAAGGTGCAAAACTCCCATTTGTTGGGGAGAGGTGGGTCGAGTTACGCAGTACAGAGATTGTACAGAAGATGACGGAAAGCATCGAGATGATTCAGGAGCGGTTACGGACCGCCCAAAGTCGTCAGAAGAGTTACGCCAATAGCAGAGGTCGGATTTAGAGTTCAGTGTAGGTGATGATGTGTTATTGAAAGTATCACCATGGAAGGGGGTAATCCGATTTAGGAAAAGGGGCAAGCTCGACCCTAGATTCATCGGAGCTTTCAAGGTGATAGCTCGTATGGGTAAGGTTGCGTATAGACTGGAGTTGCCATCGGAACTCAGTCAGATACACGACACCTTTCTAACGGGTCGACACACGTTCCTATTGATGACATCCAAGTCGATGAGCGTTTGAACTATGTTGAGAGGCCAGTCGAGATTCTAGAAAGGAAGACCAAAACCTTGCGGAATAAAGAAATTGGATTGGTGAAAGTGCAATGGGAGCATCGTAAGGGATCGGAGTGGACGTGGGAACCAGAAGCCGAGATGAGGGCGAACTATCGGAGCTATTCCATGACTAAGCGATTTCGGGGACGAAATCTTGGTAAGTGGGGGAGAGTTGTAGCGCCCTGTTTTCCAACGTTAGTATTTTAACGGAATTAGTTTTATGTTATGTTAACTTTTGGGTTAATTGTGTGAATTTTGTGAATTGTAGAACTTTGGGGGCCTAGGGGTCATTCCTCAAAGTGGAGGGTGAGTAATGACTTGTATATATAGGGTTAAAACCCTAACATTCTCTCATACTTTTCCCTGGAATGACTTTTGAGAGAGTGAGTAGAGGGTTGGCGATTTTAGAGTTTCAAGTGGCAAACTAAGAGCATCAATTGGCTTAGCAACCGTTCAATTCACGTTTTGTTGGTGTTATTGGTGAAAGGTATGAACTTTAATTCAAGTTATTACTGCGTATTTGAGTTGTCTATGGGTTAGGGTTTATATGGTTGGGGTTTGTTTAATTGATGTTTGATTTGTTAGAATTTGGGTGTTAATTCAATGTTAGCTGTTACTCTGTGGTTGGGGATGCTTCTTTATGCGTCAATTGGTTTATTGGTAGCAAAAATTAGTGTTAGGAGTGAAAACTTCGACTTCGGGACGAAACCCCATTTAGAAGTCGATTTTGGCATTCTGGGCAGTCTTCGCGTCGCGCCACGAAAATTCCTAGTTTCAGGAGTTTTTCGTTTCGTCGTCATCTCGCGTTCGCAAAATTCAAATCTCGCGTTCGTGAAATCCCTTTGTGTTGATTTTGGACTTTTCCGAATAGGGTTCGTTTAGGTTTTTCTGATGTATACTCCCCTAAGGGATGTCAGAACTAGATGTTACGTGAAGTTTGGGGAAAATTGGACTAGCGTAGCTAGGTCATTTCGGTTAAGGGGTCAGGTTATGTTTTAGAACCCATTTTGGATTGAGTTTTGATATGTGTATGCATGTGTATGTGTTATAGGTGTTTAATACTTACTTGTGGTGATCCAAACTCGTGAAATTGTGACATTGTGACAGGTGAGTATATTAACCCTTTTTATGTGGCTATATGTGCTAATTGCGTGTATACGTGTTGTAGTTTAAATGAGACTGACTTGCATCTTTTGGTCGTGCCCATTGTAGTATGGTGCTGTTAGGGATTATGTGCAGAGTTGACAAACCAAGTAATTATACATCCAATGTTACAAGACACTTGAGGGTCACACCTGTGAGGACCTATAAGTCGAACAAGTTAGATGAAACCCAGAAATGGAGAATTAGGATTTATAATAGTGTATTATAAATCAATTGGGTAATTTCAGTAAGAATTACCAAAGTTGGAGGGTTATTAATTAATTAGGAGATTGTATATTTATTTGATAAAATAAATATATAATAATTAATTAATAAAGTGATATATATATATATTAGATAAATATATATATTTATAATTATCATATGCAAATTCTTTTCCAGTTAATAAAAGGAAAGGATTTGAGATAATTATAATATGGAAACTGAATTCCTTTCAGACTGTGTTTTCTTCCCATATAAATAAAGGCTTATGGGTTAGGGAATAATTAAGCTTTTCAGAAAAACACAAATCAGTTTCTCTCCTCCTCTCTCTCTCCTAACCGGCGCCAACCTCCCCCCCCCCCCCCCCCCCCGCCTCATTCGGATTCCAGTTTTGCGTTTCCGGGTTTCATTCGGTTCAACTAGAAGAACGTTCGTTGATCAATCACCGGTGGATTAAATCTCAAGCAATCCAGGTAAACTGGTCTGAATCCAAATCGTTAAGATTAAAACGATTAAAAGATCAATAGGCTATTAAGGGTTTTAGCTTTTATCGCTTCCGCATGATAGGATCGAAACAGTGTGTTTCTGATCACATAGGTTTTATCAGTTTGATTTTAAACCTATGAGATTTATCAAACCAGTGAGGTTCGTTAGATCTTAGTTAATCCTCGAGTCAGTTTGATCCGAGGATACCCACGAAAACCCAACAGTGGTATCAGAGCCATTGTTAAAAATCGTTTTAGTTTTTTATCTATTTATATTAGTCTATGTGAGATCCGTTAAAATTGTTACATCTTAAAGCTTTATATTTATCGTTTTAATTTTATCGCTTCAATCACAAACACCCATCAAGAACACCTAACCGACGACCGGCTGTGGAACGGCGGCAGATTGCCGACCGGACCGCCAGGCCGATCGCCGGCGATAAAGATCGCACCACACGAACCAAGCAACCGGCCTCACCACAGTTGGTGGTGGAGGCGTCGGCTTTTTCCCGGTTCGCCGGCCGCACCACAACGGTGGTTGCGGCAGCGGCTGTTGCCGTGGCGACCGATAGCCGTACCACCGTTTGCGGTGGCGGCATCGGTTTCGGTGGTCAAAGCCACACCACAGCCGTGGTGGTGGCCGATTCGAATGATGGCCGGAGATCGGTGGCGATAGCCGATAGCTGTCGTCGTCGTTAAAGCGGCAAGCGGTGGCGGTGATGTTTTTCATCATTGCTGCCACCGATGAACCACCAATCGATGGTCGATGTCCGCCATCCGGTGGCATAGAACACTACCAACGATCGAACTCGCCGGGAAGCGGCGGCGGCGGCGGTGGCAATTGCTACTGTTGTCGTCGCAAAACCCCACCGGAGAACGCGGTGATGGTGGTGGCGAATTTCCGCCGCGGTCACCGATCGCACATAGGAAGAAAAAGATGGTGGTGTCAATCGCCGATCAACAAATCCACACCACCAGATTGGTGGTGGACAGCAACCACCGGAAACCGCAATCGCGTTGGTGGTCTCGATTGGCGGCGGTGGCGAAACCCATGCCGCCGGCTGTTGTCATCGGCGGCGACGGTGGCCTTTGCGGCTGCTGTCGTTGCGATGGTAGGCGGCGGTGGTTGTTTACCTTCGCCGTCATGAAACCGATCAAAGGGTGACCATTTGTTACTATCATCGGATTGGTATCGATTGTTTTTCGAAACCCGAAGCGATAAGACGGGATTAGGATTTTTTCGATCCTCGATAGTTTTTCGAGCAAATCACGAAACCCTAATGGCCCAAGACTACCAGTTTGGTAATGGGCCTATAAGCCCAGTTTTGGGACCAAGTTTCTGGCCCAAATAAGTTTTGATTGGTTTTATTTACCCAGATTAACTTATTCAAATAATTTTATTGTTTTAGTTTTTTATTAAAATTTTTATATAACCGAATAGTTAATAAGTCAAATAGGCCTTGTATTGTATTTGATAAAATTGGTCGAATCTAGATACAGTTATAAGGCCAGTATTATGTATCTCGACCAGTTAGTTCAAAAATACCTGTTTTCGTTTTTTTTTTGGGGTAAAAGGTTGATATTTTAAAATAAAAATGGTTTTAGTTTTATAAAATAAGGATTTATTGTTTATAAGTCTCAGTTTTTAAGTAAAAACCGTTTTTCAGCTTAAAATATTTTGGTTCATAAAACAGTTTGTTTTTGAATCAGTTATAAAACCAAGTTTTGCGATAATTGAGACAAAATAATTTTAACGGATCTAGGTTTATTTCTCGCTGTATGCTTTATATGTATGATTGATTGCGTGATTGCTTGAACTTTATATATGCATCTCAGTTTGGAATATATATATGTATGCCTAATATAGAGTTTTGCCAACTTAGACCCTTGACATATTTCCGGGGAGGCCTGCGTGCCATTTACAACCCCTTATGTAATAATGACCTTAGGATAGATGTTCGGGATAGCAAGGCCAGGGGAAGCTGCTAAAGTTTATTCTCTTACCAAAGTACTGACAAAACATGGCGAGGCCAGTGGGAGCTACGCAAAGTTTTGAAGCTTTTAGAGAAATAGGTCATTATTGGTCCTTAGGAAATAAATGTTGGCAAAAACTATAATTAGCTGTTATGTGATTAATTGTTGTTTAATTGCATAGTTAACTGATTATTTGTGATATTTGCTGATTAGTAGTTTTAAATAAAGAGGTTATTTTTAAAACTAGGATATATCACAAAAGTGTATAGGTTTTTAAATTACCAGCTTTTTCAAACTTTACAATACGGTAGTTTTATTTTAAACCTATAAATGATTGTTTTACATAAAAGGCAAGTTGACAAAAACAGTTAGTTTTAATCAACTAGATGTGCTATTAAAACAGTTAGTTTTAATTAACAAGTGATTTTAGAACAGTTAGTTTTAAAATTGCATGTATGTTTGAAACAGTAAGTTTAAGACATCAGTGGCCTTTATAACAATCAGTTTTTTTTTTAAATCCTGGAAATAAAGTTTTTCAAAACCCCGAAGATCATAGATCAGTAGTGTAACCCATCTAGGGGCACCTACGGCGTAAAGTACATAGGCGTTGTAAGTGATCACACATTCAACGTCTGTGTTCAAACTGAAGCTGGAGGGGTTACATAACTCTGCGAATTATCTCCGGGTGGTACCGGCCAGAGTATAGTGATCAGGTCCCAAAATGGTGAGATCTATTTTGGTACTATTAAGTTCACCGGGTGGTACCGGGCCAAAAAGCACTAAGAGGGACTAAAACATGCACAGGTAGTTGCCATGGTCCCAAAAAGATCTAGGAGTCATGTCATCTAGACATGATTGGTAAAAGTCCTTACCTACCGAAATAAATATGGGTCTGGTGGAGCAAGAACATTACGCACATCAGGACGTATGAAATAAGGATCCTAGTCCAATAATTTGATCATTTAAGGGTTTATTGATAATTATTGGAAATTTAATCTATTTACAGTTGCTAAAGACCAAAAGTTTTATTTTGTGTAGATGGCAAGCACTGTTACCAGCACTAACAATCTTTCCCTTCGATCTATCCTAGAGAAGGATAAACTGACCGGCTCTAACTTTCTCGACTGGGAGCGCAATCTGATGATTGTGCTCAGACATGAGAGAAAATGGTATGTTCTTGAAGAGCCTCTTGGGGAGGCACCTCCAGCAAATGCTCCGGCTGCTGCTACGAATGCCCACAAGAAGCACTCCGATGAGCTACTGGATGTTTCCTGTCTCATGCTTGCAACAATGAGCCCAGATCTGCAAGCAGGGCTCATAAATACAAATGCTTATGACATGATCCGCCAGCTGAGGGACATGTTCCAGACCCAGGCTCGTACAGAACGCTACGATGCCACCAAAGCATTTAATGAGTGCAAGATGATAAAAGGGACATCAGTAAGTGACCATGTCATGAAAATGAAACGGCACTTAGATCATCTGGAGAGGCTAGGTCATCCTGTTCCGTTGCAGCTGGCAACAGACACCATACTCAATTCACTGTTAGAAGACTACAGGCCCTTTGTAGTCAATTACAATATGAATAACATGGAGAAAACAATAGCAGAATTGCACTCCATGCTTAAGACAGCTGAACTAAATATGGGGAACAAGAACAAGACCAAGGATGTCTTGATGGTGAAAGACGGAGGGGTGAAAAAGAAGAATGGGCATGCTAGCACCAGTAAGGGAAAAGGACCAGTCCAGGCCATCCAGAGTGCACCCAAGAAAGGCAAAGGCAAGGGCAGGGGCAAGAAGGTTAAGCCAAATAAAGCTAGGACCGAGACCGCTGCTTCATATGCAATGAGATCGGTCACTGTAGGCAAAACCGCCCTAAGCGTCATGAAGCAGGTATGTAAACCTCAGAAAATTTATGATTGCTTTAACTTGTCACTTCTTACTTGTTGGTTTACAAGTATACTGATACCTAGAGCAAATGATTATTGCAGGAGGTCAGAAATGAAGTGAAGTGCCCAGAGGTTGCTGAGGATCTTAAGTACAAGTTAATTTCGATATAAGTCAAGACATTTTGAATTTATGGTTTTAAAACAGTTATTTTTGGATTTATGTTTTAAACAGTTTTTGGGATGATTATATTTTGGATTTATAATTTTATGGTTTTATTTTCAAAATTGTTGTCTTGACATATCTGATTGTGCTTAGTATTCTTAAATACATATGATCCTAGTTGTTGCCTGTTATATTTACTTCAATAAAATCTATTAATTTGAAGTAATTTATATAAAAACTAACAAAACACAAGAAATTCTATAAGAATGTGTTTTAAGAATAAGACATTTATGAATAATTGTTTTGTGATCGAATTTTAAAAGGGAGAATTTAAGATATTAACTCAGATAGCGTTAATAACAGTATTTATAAAACTAGAAAGATTCCAAGTTCTGGAATTAGGATTTGACCAAATCCAGTTAAGTTTTATAAAAGAAATTCTCAGAATTAACTAATCAAGTTTGATCAAGTTTTATTATTCAAATGTTCTAAAAAGAGAATTTAGGATATTAACCCAGATGACGTTAATAACAGTATTTATGAAACTAGAAAGATTCCAAGATCTGGAATTAGGATTTGACCAAAATCCAGTTAAGTTTCATAAAAGGAAATTCTCAAAGTTCATTACTTAAAATTAGAATTGACTAATCAAAGTTTTGACTGAGTCAATAGTAAATTTTGAGTAATAGCTAGTTTTTATATAAGTAAGTGGGAGCCCAATTTATTCTCTATCTAGTCTGAGATAAAAGAATAAAAGATACAATTATTGAAGTATCTCGGAATTCATAAATCCAGGTAGGATAAGAATTCGTAAGATACAATTTACCCTTTTAGTCAAAAGGATAAAAGTTTCAAGATCCATGAAACAAAGGTCGTGACTGACTTTAGAATCAATAATTAAAGTGTTGGATTAAAATATAAGATTCCAGTAGATTTGCCAACATTGCAAATGGAATCTGATTTCAGGAAGAAATCATTCATCTACACAGCAGCTAAGGAAAGTTGCAGTCTCACATATTCAGGAACTGGAAGTTAGTCCAGGTCTCCTAGTTCAAGGAATATGACAAAAGTCTAGTTATTGTTTTAAAAGGTGTTTGCAAAAACAATAAATAGCAGATACAAGTAGATCGACTTGTATTGTTTGGTTATCACTTTGATTAGATTGGTAAACTTTAATCAAAGGGTTTAAACTGAAGATAGGTGATACTTCATTTTAGACCAGTATCTAACAAACGTTAAATAGATGTTATGAAAGTTATTAAAGAAAAGATATTTGATTTTGTTATCATTACAGTGTGTAATGTGGACTATACAAAATTGATTTCTTTATTACTTTCACATTTTGCATGTTTTAAAATATCCAGGAATGAAATCAGTCTCCGATTTTTCATTCAAAATCTGTCCGTGACAACTTATCATTGTGGGAGCATGATAAGGAGTTAAAGTCATTGTGAACTTTTAGGTAGTTATTATCAGTTGCTAAATAACAGCTACAAGTATTGTAGACTAAAAGTTGCACAGATATTTGATAGAGTAGCAAATATCGGACGTGATCCGCGGTTGAGATTGCTTCTTGGAGTAAGTCATAAGTAAATCTCACAGTGGTTGTCCCTATCACCTGAGGTATCTGATTTAATATCATGAGGACTACTGAATTCTTAGTGCACTCAACCGCTATGCCGTAACAGGGTGGCTATAAAGGGTGTAACTAGATTCAGCGGAAGCCGTGGTGTTAAAGGCAGATATGCAAGATGGGATTTGCACCTCTTCTCAGAAGAGAGATATTTCTGGGCCCATCTTGACTGACTAAGCATACTGATGAAGTGCATGGCCATGCCCAAACGAACTGATTAGTTCTTTGTCGTTTACCTATCAGTAAAAGTCAGATAATCAAGAAAACAGAATCTTGAGTATTTAGAGTTGACACTTTCCAAGCTCATACTCACAGATGAAATATCGCGATGCAAAGGGAAAAGCCAAGATATACCCAATCAATGAACAGTAGTTTCATAGATACTATTTTCTTATGGAACATTTATATCACCAGTCTGGGTATAAGAGTTCTTGTAACCTGGTCAGCCTAAGTGCCTGTCTAGGGGCCTCCTTAGGTCCGTATAATCAAGGCGGTATTGCCAACTTGCACAAGTGGGAGTCTGTTAGGGATTATGTGCAGAATTGACAAACCAAGTAATTATACATCCAATGTTACAAGACACTTGAGGGTCACACCTGTGAGGACCTATAAGTCGAACAAGTTAGATGAAACCCAGAAATGGAGAATTAGGATTTATAATAGTGTATTATAAATCAATTGGGTAATTTCAGTAAGAATTACCAAAGTTGGAGGGTTATTAATTAATTAGGAGATTGTATATTTATTTGATAAAATAAATATATAATAATTAATTAATAAAGTGATATATATATATTAGATAAATATATATATTTATAATTATCATATGCAAATTCTTTTCCAGTTAATAAAAGGAAAGGATTTGAGATAATTATAATATGGAAACTGAATTCCTTTCAGACTGTGTTTTCTTCCCATATAAATAAAGGCTTATGGGTTAGGGAATAATTAAGCTTTTCAGAAAAACACAAATCAGTTTCTCTCCTCCTCTCTCTCTCCTAACCGGCGCCAACCTCCCCCCCTCATTCGGATTCTAGTTTTGCGTTTCCGAGTTTCATTCGGTTCAACTAGAAGAACGTCCGTTGGTCAATCACCGGTGGATTAAATCTCAAGCAATCCAGGTAAACTGATCTGAATCCAAATCATTAAGATTAAAACGATTAAAAGATCAATAGGCTATTAAGGGTTTTAGCTTTTATCGCTTCCGCATGATAGGATCGAAACAGTGTGTTTCTGATCACATAGGTTTTATCAGTTTGATTTTAAACCTATGAGATTTATCAAACCAGTGAGGTTCGTTAGATCTTAGTTAATCCTCGAGTCAGTTTGATCCGAGGATACCCACGAAAACCCAACAGGTGCCCACCGTGGGTATTGGTGGTGTGATAGCCTGGTACCAGTGTCTATCGTCCTTGAAGGTTGAAAGCCGTAAAGACATAAGTTGTGTTGCATGACCAGTTCTTATTTTACGTATGTTGTTATGTGATATATATTTTACTGAAGTGTGGTTTGTGCTCACTAAGCGTAAAGCTTACCCCTTTGTGGTTCTATCTTTTAGTGACATATACTTCTAGGGTTGATAAAGGGAAAAGTCATGCCTGAAGCTCCGATGTGGCTGAGAATCAGCTCTACTTTTCAAATTATTGAACCTTCGAAAACACGTTGAATAATATTGGTTTGCTTTTTGGAAGGATTTTATGATGTTAATTGGTTGGACCTCGTTTTGAGGATTTGTTTATGTTATCAAATGTTTTATTTAATTATTTATCAACCTTTATGTTTCAAAGTTTAAATTTTTATGGACCTTATTCGCTGTTAAGGTTACTTTTCGTTAAAAATCTTGTGTATTCCGTTAAAAGTATGAAAATTTGGTTTGAGTTGTTACAGTCATGGAGTATTAGTTGATGTCTATAGAGATAGACATAGTGTAGAGATGCTGTTAATTTTTAGTTATTTATTTATTTTATTAACCTATTTTGTTTTATTGGTTAACTATAAACTATTATAACTTTAATCAAGAAAATAATCAAATAATTTCATTAAAGTATTCATAAGTAGATGATATATTTTTTTTTCAAAGCTTTGGTCCATAAGGTTTGTCAAACATTATAGATTTGGTCCTTAAAGTTCGTTTATTATAAAATAAACCTCCAACCGTTCATCCTCCAAGACGGTTCATCATCTCTCTCTAATGCAGCTTCTTAAGATTCAATCGACCTAATTTCAGTCAACTTCAGAGGTACGTTTCCTTCTCAATCGACCTTCTTCACAATTGATTTCTTCTTAATCGAGTTTTTAAAATCGTTTTCTTCTGCTATATCATTCTTCTTAATCGATTTCATATGTAGTTACTTCACTGATTGAATGATTTCTCCACTGATTTTTCGATTAGTTTTTTTAGTTTTCTGCTAGGTTTCTTTCTTAATAGATTTTGAAATCATATACGTCTTCTTTCTTAATGGATTTCTCCTTATAATAAGTTTTGTTGCGGGAAACCATTGGATTGAGATAATTTCATAAACTAGTTAATGGCCCGTGTAATACACGTGTTATTTAAATATATTATTTGTTGTTCCAGATTCAAGTTCTAATCAACATGCAATGAGTAGAGAATGATTTGAAAGCCATATGTCATTGATTCTTGGAGAATTGATTACACACACTAACCACACCAAGAACACACACACTTAAGACCTAACTTTCTCTCTTCACTCTCCTTTTACCATAAAGCACGTATGCATGTCACCCTTCCAAACTAACTCACTTTGGGTATTTATACCCAAACATTAACAACCCTTACACTTTAGAACATTTACACATTCTACCCTAAGAAAGTAAAACTATTACAAAGTACATTTAAAGCAAGTAAACAAACAACTAACTTTGACTTTGAAGACCACTTTGACTTTGCCTTTGTCTTCAACTTTAGCACAATCTTGTGATCTCGGATACAATCCGATTTTGCACCCAACAATCTCCCCCTTTGGATTCGAGATCACAAAAAGAATTAGGCAAACGTCTTCAAGAAAGCATCAACACTTTAAACATCAACAATAAGCTTTCTTGAACAATAAGCTTCCGTAATAATCTTCACGAATCATCCAAATCTTCATGAAGCTTTAACAAACTTTGAACACGAAGCTTTAGCCAATCAAGATATCTTCAAATAATCACCAAACTTCAAACATCTCTCGCAAACATCTCTTGTCATATCTCGTAATCTTCTCTTTGATTTGACATTTCGGAACCATCTCCCCAAAGTATCTTCAAAACATTTCTCTACTTTACATTTCTAAACCATCTCCCCCTTTTTGATGAAATATGAAATAATCATCAAAACTCTATAGAAATGTATGAGCAGAACAACTCGGCTCGTAAAGATACAAACATGTGAAAGTACCACCATAGATATCAAAAACCATCTCACGTAACCATTTCCCCCTTGTTACTCCAGAATTCCCCTTTTCACTCCAAAGAAATACCGTCAATTCCATAAAGTAATCCGAATCTTTGCAAATTCAGATTTAAGTGGGAAAATCCTGAAACAACATATGAATCAGTTGGAATGCCTGTGAGAAGCACAAAGCAACTCAGTACAACGAATGCACTATATAAAGAGCTTTAGTGATGATCACTCCCTAGGGCTTCCGTTCAATCATCGCAAATACCATAAGTATCACTATGAACGTTCCGACAAAGAAACAAATTCCTTGTGTGTATTTGTGATGAAAGAAAATAGCATCATGTGCTTTCATAAGGCTCAAAATGTGAAAACATTTCACGACTCGATGTGTAGAAATGAAGTTCGAAGGCAGGGCAGCTTCCTTCTGTTTCAATATCGATTTTCCAAATGAAAACCTGATAGATTATGTGTTGCGTCCCCGTGATGAAATGAAACATCTCCTTGTTAAGAAGGAAATGAGTAGCTAGTGGGGTAAAAACGAGAGTCGGCATTGGGCTTTGCCTTGTTTCAATATCGGTCACCAAAGAATGTGAACCAATAGATTATGTGTTTGCCCGGCTTAGAAGTGGTTGGTGCAGAGTTTTATTTTTCATTTAACTCTGTTCTCACACCCTCTAATTCTTTTAAAACCCTCACTTCTAACCAATCTCTCATAGAATATTTTTCCGCTCAATCACTATGAGAATAACTCGACCACCTGAGTTATCTCCCCTACTCTTTGATGGAGACCCCTCACTCATTTCTCAAGGATAACTTCTTGGGTAGGATTACCGGTTCTGGAAATCCATAGAAGTTCTGTTAAGCTCACACATCCCATGAAATACGATTCCTAAACATGAAAGTACAATGATTCAACGGGTGAATCAATGAGCCAATATGAAACATGCTCGAACAGATATATATGAACAATATAGGATCGTAAAAATTACTTCAAACAAGTATATGAAATGAAAAACATGAATGATATAAACTTGTTTGAGAAAACTGATTCATCATATGATGTGAGATATGTTCTGGAAAAGCTTTGGTGTACACAAAATGAATGAATGTTATCTATACGATCAAGATATAGATATAGCAATGAAGAACGTATCTGATCAAAGAAACAATGAAGTACAAATAGGAAGATATCGAGCGAGCGTATTACCACCGAATAATATGAGCATATAGAGACGTGGTAATAACAAGACAAAAGAAGCTAAACCGGTGTGTATGAATACTTGAAAAGTATAGGAAAAGATAATACGCAAGTATTAATCTTTGGAAACACACGGTTAGAAAATATCCGTCAATTCATCATGATATGAAAACATGGAAAATCACACTTCTAATTCGAAAAAAAATCATATGAGAATCGAGAAGTGAGTTTGAACATTTAAAAAGATTTTTCATACCTGAAAGTTGTTCATCTTTCAAATATGTAAGCATTAAAGCTTATTTGAACTCTCCCCCTAAAATGAATATAACTTTTAAGAACTCCCCCTCAAATGAATAATCTGCAAAACAAAGTAGAAATTGGTATTCATTGAAAATGAATCCTTGGATGTTAGTCAGATAGTATCCAATCCAGAATAATTAAGCAACTCCCCCTTAAATTAAGATCCGTAACAGATTTAAGTAGGAGTAAGCATTCCAAGCTTGCTAACCAAAAAGTTAAAACGCTTTTCATCTAAAGGTTTAGTGAAAAGGTCAGCAAGTTGGTAATCTGTTTGAACAAAGAACATTTCGATATTACCTTTCTCCACATTATCTTTGATAAAGTGATACCGAATGTCGATGTGTTTGGTCTTGGAATGCTGAACCGGATTTGACGTTATTGCAATGGCGCTTTCCGAATCACAGTAGATAGGGACTCTCTTCAACTTGTAGCCATAGTCTAGTAGTTGTGTCTTCATCCAAAGCACTTGCGAACAACCACTTGCGGCGGCCACATATTCTGCTTCGGCCGTAGAAGTGGAGACGCAATTTTGCTTTTTCGAAGTCCAACTAACAAGTTTATCACCTAAAAACTGACATGATCCAGAAGTACTTTTCCTATCCAGTTTGCAACCACCATAATCTGAATCTGTAAAAGATATTAGCTCAAAACTAGAATCTTTCGGATACCAAAGGCCCAACTCGGGTGTGCCTTTGAGATATCGGAAGATCCTTTTGACTGCCGCAAGGTGTGACTCTTTAGGATTAGCTTGAAACCTAGCACAAAAACATGTTGAGAACATAATATCCGGTCTAGTCGCAGTGAGGTACAAAAGAGAACCAATCATGCTTCTGTAAATCTTTTGATCAACGGATTTACCGGCTAAATCAGGACCCAAAAGATTTCCAGTAGGCATTGGTGTTTTAATTGGAGAACAATCAGTCATGTTAAACTTTTTCAACATATCTTTAATATATTTTGACTGATTAATAAAGATGCCATCAGGGTTTTGTTTGACTTGAATTCCTAAAAAGAAATTCAATTCACCCATCATGCTCATTTCAAACTCGGTCTCCATGATTTTAGAAAACTTTGTACACAACTCTGGATTAGTAGAACCGAAAATAATGTCGTCAACATAAATTTGAACTAAAAGCAAGTCATCACCTTCTTTCTTCAGAAAAAGAGTAGTATCGATCGTACCTCGTTTGAATCCTTTAGATAAGAGATGATTAGTCAGAGTTTCATACCATGCCCTTGGAGCTTGTTTTAGACCATACAATGCCTTGTCCAAGATGCAGACATGATCGGGAAAATCTGGATCGACGAACCCTTCAGGTTGCTCTATATAGACCTCTTCATGCAAGACTCCATTCAAGAACGCAGATTTGACATCCATTTGAAATACCTTGATGTTCTTGTGAGCTGCATAGGCCAGAAAGATTCGAATTGCCTCGATCCTCGCTACCGGTGCAAAAGTCTCATCGTAGTCAATACCTTCTTGTTGAGAATAACCTTTAGCAACCAATCGCGCCTTGTTTCTGACAATCAATCCGGATTCATCTTTCTTATTTCTGAAGATCCACTTGGTTTTAATGATTGATTTATCTTGCGGTCTCGGAACCAAGCGATACACTTTGTTTCTTTTGAACTGTAGAAGCTCTTCTTGCATTGCTAAAAGCCAATCAGAATCGTCTAAGGCTTGAGAGACATTCTTTGGTTCAATTCTGCTCAAGAAACTTTTGTATAGGCAATAATTTGCAGATGCAGATCGCGTTTTAACACCATCATTGACATCACCAATCACATTGTAGAGTGGATGTGCTCTTGTCCATTTCAACTGAGCAGGAAGAATTGCAAGATCAACTAGATTGTTCTGACTATCATTTTCATCAATGATTGCAGGAATCTCTGATTGATCATCGGGGGTTAACTCTGATTGCTCAACACTTGGAACTGGTATAGCCTGGTCAGAGTTAGAAGTAGAGCAAATATTCTCCGATGGTCCGGAATCATTCACACTTGAAGGTTCTGGGACATCGTGAATATCAACTCTTGGATTTCTGGAAAGAATAAGATCTTCATTATCTGCACAAATATCCAGAAAAGCATCCATAAACAATAAATCGAGTTCTGAACTATTTGGAGCAGAAATAGAATCAGAAGTCGTAGGAGAAGCTTGACTATGAATTTCGAGTCCTGAACTGCTATGTTCAGAAGTCATTGACACGGTTTCATCAAAGGTCACATAAACGGTTTCCATCACCATCTTGGTTCTTTTGTTGTAGACCCGGAAAGTCTTCGACGTTAGCGAATAACCAAGAAAATATCCCTCGTCGGCTTTCTTGTCAAACTTACCCAGATTGTCACGGTTGTTAAGAATGTAACACCTACAACCAAAAACATGAAAAAATTTGACATTAGGAACTCGACGGTTGATTATATGATAAGGAGTTTTCTTGAAGCGCTTAGTGATGATGGTTCGATTTTGTGTAAAACAAGCCGTTGAAACAGCTTCGGCCCAAAAGGTAAGAGGTAATCCGGAGTAAGCTAGCATCGTTCGTGCTGCTTCCACTAAGGTTCGGTTTCGTCTTTCTACAACTCCATTTTGTTGTGGAGTATAAGCACCTGAAAAATTATGAGAAATACCAACAGATGTTAGATAAGCATCTAATGTAGCATTTTTAAATTCAGTGCCATTATCACTCCTAATCTTTCGAACTGGAAGTTGCAAAAGAACTTGGATCCTCTTAATGAACTTTATGATCAACTCGGGAGCTTCAGATTTCATTCTCAGAAATTCTAGCCACGTGTACCGTGAGTATTCATCAACCATAACTAGAATGTACTTCTTTCCACTAATTGATTGAATTCTCATCGGTCCGCATAAGTCCATGTGGATCATTTCGAGTGGTGATTGACATGAAGATTCTGTCTTCGACTTGTGAGAACTTCTCTTCATCTTTCCCATTTGACAAGCCGGACATAAAGAATCTCTATCAAATGTCAACTTTGGAAGACCTTTCACCAATCCACCATTAGCTAGTTTGCTAATATCTGAGAAATTTTGATGAGAAAATCTTCTATGCCATAGCCAACTTTCGCTTTTTGTTGCCTTTGAAAACAAACACACTGGTTTCGACGAATCTATCACCGGAAAGTCAACCACATAGAGATTGTAAAACCTTCTCCCTTCAAAAATCTCAACACCATCACTATTAATGATAAGACAGTTAATGATGGAAAATAGAACAATGTTATAACCATCACAAAACTGACTTGCACTAAAAAGATTATGACTTAACCCCTCAACATAAAGTACCTTCTTTATGGATACCTTACCATTTGTAAGAATGCCGTAACCTTTGATGACACCCGTCGTCTTATTTCCAAAACTAACCGTTCCTCCTGGTCGTTCCACATAATTGTGCAACAACTCCTTGTAGCCAGTCATATGTCTTGAACAACCGGAATCGACATACCACATATGCCTGGCCTGTAGAAACATGTTAGTTCATCTTCGGAACCCATATCCAAATGGGTCCTTTCTTGTTGGTCTCATACATCTTTAACAAATCAGAAGATGAACCTAAAATCTTACAGTTTATAGCAGACTTTGAAATTTGTGCATTCAATAAATCTTTAGGAATCCATTTGCACACAAATTTCACATCAACTGATTTATCTTTTGCTTTTGAAAGATTTTTCTTTTTAGCACTAAACACTTTAGCACGATGATCAAACGAGTAAGCACGAGATTTATCATGAGAAACACCACTAGATCTCTTCTTGTTATCATGACTAGAGTTCAACGAAAAAGAGTTATCACCACATTGAGTACAATGCAAACGTTGCATAGCAAAAAACATCAAGGCAGACTCAAAAGAGTTTTGACACTTATTGAATCTAACATTCAGATTACATTTATTTGCATCATCAACGGATGACTTTTTAACAAAACGCTTTTTCTTCTTTGAATCTTTCCTCTTCCACCCTAGGCCATGTCGTTTAAAACTTTTTAAATCTGTAGAATCAGAAGAACTAGAGTTAATAGGTGTCTTAGGAACTGAACATACATCAGATGAATCTTTTGAAGATGTTTCAAGTGTAGCACAAGAAGTACTTCCTACCTCAAAAGTACTTGCATCAAAATTAATTGAACAAGTTTCAGACTTTAACAAAGTACACGAGGATTTCTTATCTTTAGAAATTCCACTATCACTTGAAACATTTACAACATTTGGTTTATCTTGTGTACTCGACTTTGGTTTTTCAAAAACAGCACCAAATTCCACATCTGGTAGTTTGAGTTCTGATTTAAGGATATCTCCTTCAACCATACTATCTAAACTTTTGTACACAAGATATCCATCTTTGTCAATAACAGCATATGTACTTAACTCAGTGACTTCAGGCTTAACACTTTGATCAAAACAAGGTGGAGTTTCTTGAGACTCAAACATGGGGTTTGAAATAAAATTTATCTTTTCTTCCTCAATACCCGCTTCAATATCATCATCATTATCAGAATCAAAACATGGTTTGGTCTCATCAGAATCAGACTCATAATCAGAAACGCTTTTATTTTCTGAAAGATTATTAACTTGAATAAACTCAGAAAGATTTTGATAATCTGTTTCTTTTTCAAGTTCACTTGTCTTATCTTCAGATTTAGGAGTAGAATCAGTTGTCGTTGACTCATTTTCAATATTGTGACTAAGCTTTTCAGATTCATTTGAAAAAGACTTTACATCTTGAGAATACAAAGAAATACACTGAGTATGAGAAAACTCGGGTTTTCTTGTTTTGTAACTTTGATTTAAAGCATCATATTTAAAATCACATGTGAAATCAAAGTTATTCTTTCTCTTTGGCTTTGAATCTGAAAGACTATCACTTGAGTCATCAACAACTTTTTCTTTACCTTTATCCGAAGAATTAGATGTAGAACTACCAGATTTTACAAAGGTCTCATTTATTTTTGGAAAACTTAAGTTATCAAACTGATAAAGACCTTTAGGGGCTTTCTTTAAAACATCATTTTCAGGTAAACCTAACACCATTTTCGGATTGTAAAATCTAGTATCTTTTAGATTATTTGTCAAAAGCTTAAGCGTCTGTTGAGTCTGCCCTCTTTTGATATTAAGATCCTCCAACTGTTTGATTTTAGCATAAGCCTCAGATCTATCTTGAAAACAAACTTCATATTTGATCATATATTCAGCTTTTTCAGACTCCAAGTTTACTAAAGCACTCTTCATCTCAGAAATTTGAGATTCTAGTTTGGCTTTCTCTTTCCTAATCTCAGCCTTTTCAAGCTCACGATCATCAGCTAAAGATTTATATAACTCACATTCATTACTGAATTCAATGACTCGAGCTCTTTCGAACTTAATCTTTTCCTTCAAGTCATCAAATTCAGTTTTTAAAATTAAAAATTGTTCTTCTAAAGAGCAGTCATCATTATCAGACATATCCGAGTCAGAAGGAGTTTGACTTACCTCATTTGATGCCTCGGTCTCTTTGTGAAGGTTGATGGTTTCTTCCATACTTGCCATGAGATTGTAGTGAACTTGTGTGAAATGAGCAGAATCCTCATCATCAGAAGTATCATCATACCAACATTCCTCTTCCGCCATCAAAACTTTACCTTCACTCTTGCGTTTCGCAAGTTGAGCCTTCTTTGAGTAGTAGTCAAAATCCCTGACTTTCGGTGCTCTACAATCTTTGACAAAATGGCCTGGTTTGCCACAGTTGAAACATACGTTTCCTTTCTCATCTGTCTTTTCTTTCTCATAACTCTTCCTCTCCGGCCTTCTCTCATAATCCTTTGGCTTGTACTTGTCTCTTTTGTAGTTATCGAACTTGGGTTTCGAATAGAACTTCTTCTTCCCATAACGTTTGTGAATCGAACTAGACAAAAGAGCAAGCTTGTCGGCAACTCGCTTCAAATCAACATCGGATTCAGAGCTTTCATCTTCAGGTGTTTCTGAATCAGAATCAGACAACTCGGTGACTAAAGCCTTTGAATGGGTTTTCTTCTTTGAACTAGCACTAGGGAGCACACTCTTCTTCTTTTCAGTCAACAGGGCCAAAGAATCAGAAATACTTTTCTGCTTCATCACAATATCTTTGACTTTCACTTCATGTTGACTAAGAATGGAATACAAGTCATGCAAGTCTTCTTCCGCCAAGTTCTTGTTCATTTGAAGATTAACGGAGTAGTGATCCCATTCTGGATTGAGATTTTTCAAGAACTTGAAGTTGATCTCAGAAGTAGACTTTTGCATTCCATTTCTCCTCAAATCATTCAGAATGATGTTGAACCGACTATAAGAATATGCAAGTGTTTCTCCCTCTAAAGCTTTAAACCCTTCATAAGCTCCGATTGCTTGGTTTAGCTTAGCTTGGATTGATCTCTCCGTCCCTTGAAACTGTTTCTCCAACTCATCCCACAACTCTTTCGCAGTATTTCTACTATCAACACGATTAAACAAATCGTTCGGAATCGCCATCGTGAGTAAAGTAAGAGCTTTGTCATCAAGTTCAGCTCTTATCTTTTCTAGCTCATTGTAATGCCTAAAGAGTTTGAACACACGCCTTGGTTCAATCGCGGGAGTAGTGGCAGTCTCGGGCGTACCCGGAATGTCAATGTAGGGCTTAATCGGACCTTCTTGAATGCTCACCATGAGTGTCCTCTCGATGTTGTTAAGAAACTGAATCATCCTCACACGCCATTGAGGATATTCTCCAATTTGAAGAACCGGAGGTTTGGACTTCGAACTCATGCTCAATAGATCTCTAGACATCTTCACAGAACTTGAATATGATCGGTAATTCACTGAAACTGGTAGATTTCTTCCGAACTTCTGGAGGTATACAAATCTGAGAATCTGTGGCTAATCTGAACACTTCTTTTGATCAACAAAAAGGTTAGTGACAAAAGTCAAAAAGTCAACTGTAAAGTCAACCGGTGAATAGTGAAATCCCGAGAAAAAATATTTTTCAAAAATTTGAAACTTGATTTTGACTGCGAAATTGAAATATTAGTCCAAAAATACAACCTCTCGGAAATCACCAAAATCTCGGAAAAACCGGCATTTTTCGGGAAAAAAATGACCTTCTTAAAAATGACTGAACTTTTTCACCGTAGAATCAGATAAGAAGTCTAAAAAAGTTTACGTGAAAACACGCCCGAAAAACGCTTCCAGACTTTTTTTTTTTTTTTACTTAAACTAATCCGATTCGGAAAACACTATAATCCGATTCGGATTTTTCAATTTTCCGAATCGGAAAAGGTAGTTTTCCGAATCGGAAAAGATAAACTTGAAAGAGTTCCGAGAAAAATTCGAGTTGGTATTTGGGCAATTTCCGAATCGGAAAATGATGTTTTCCGAATCGGAATTTGACTAATACCAAATCGGAAAATGAGTATAACTACCTTCGAACAAGATTTCCGAATCCAAAAATTTCCCGATTCGGAAAACTTCAAAGTTCCGATTCGGAAAATTTGTATTTTCCGATTCGGAATTTATGAATATCCCAATTCGGAAAATATGAACAGAATTCGGAAAAAACGAGGAAAAACCGAGCAGAAGGTAAAAAAACTCAAAAATTACTGCTCAAATCACCAAATTTTGACTCTAAATCACTCCTAAACACTGTAAAAACATCATATTAACCACAAACAATCAGATTCAGATCCAAATCATGATCAAATGAAGAACATCAAAACTCAAACCTCCATTTTCAAAAAAACATAAAAAAACTCAAGAAATCATACCAAATTCAATGAATTTCCAGCTCTGATACCACTTGTTGTTCCAGATTCAAGTTCTAATCAACATGCAATGAGTAGAGAATGATTTGAAAGCCATATGTCATTGATTCTTGGAGAATTGATTACACACACTAACCACACCAAGAACACACACACTTAAGACCTAACTTTCTCTCTTCACTCTCTTTTTACCATAAAGCACGTATGCATGTCACCCTTCCAAACTAACTCACTTTGGGTATTTATACCCAAACATTAACAACCCTTACACTTTAGAACATTTACACATTCTACCCTAAGAAAGTAAAACTATTACAAAGTACATTTAAAGCAAGTAAACAAACAACTAACTTTGACTTTGAAGACCACTTTGACTTTGCCTTTGTCTTCAACTTTAGCACAATCTTGTGATCTCGGATACAATCCGATTTTGCACCCAACAATATTTTAATTTTTAACAAGAATAGACATTTGCATTATAAAATTCACAAATATTAACTATATGGGTATTAAATGTAACCTATAAAATTTAAAATGAAATTTAAATAGATAGTATATATATATAGATAGTTAAAAATATAAAGTTTAAAGTTAGAATGTAATAAAATGCAAACAAATTAATTTATATCTATTTTTAATATTTAATAATATGATTAAATTAAAAAATATTCAATATTATACTCATTTTGAAGGTATTGTCGAGACGATTATACATTTTATACATTTTAGTTAATATATATTATTTATGTTAATATATATTATTTATGTTAATATGATAAGGATGGAAAGTGAAAAATGAAAAACTGAAGGATAAAAAGTAATTTTATCAAATAATTATAAGGGTAGAAAATGTAAATTATAATTTTGAAATTAATGAATAAAGAAAAGAGATATAGATGATGACATCATCAAATTATGAATTGTTTTTAATTGACCAATAAAATTGCTCAATTTTATATTGACGATGTCAGCCAAAACATTCTTTCAATATATATAGATGGGTGCCAACCATGTGTCTCCAAGGAGATGATTAATATGCAATCAACCATATTGCTGAAAATTAACTTGGTTTTAGTTTATAATTGTAATGATATTAATTTTAAGAATCAACTTTTTCAATCATATTAACTTTAAATTAAATAAAATCAAAGTATGATACTTTGAGTGACTGATAATATAAAAAAAGTATTAAGGTAGGATTAAAGGGCTTTTACGAAAAGATTATTCGAGTAAGCACTAAACTACGGTAAGAGTCTTAGCTCTCACTTATCTGGTAAGGCTCTTGGTTGTTGTTTAACTCTTACAATGGAGCCGTTTATATACTTACTTAGGTAAGCACTTATCAAGTTATATTCCTGTACCAAATCCATATGACAAGAACCAAGAATCTTACCTGCTACGAGCTACGACAAAATTCGAGAGTCTTACCCGGTAAGTAACAGCCATCATCTTTTACCATGGTTAGCGATTATTGGGTAAATTAGTGCATAGAATACTTTGGTAAGTGTTTGGTAAAAGGCCCTAAGTAAGATTCTTGGTCCTTATCATTTCATCTTTTAAGATAATTTAACTTGATAAACGTTCGTCCAATAAGCAAATCGTAACACCCCTTAAGTGTTCAAGTTTTCGGCTTCACAATTAAAGTCCTTCCGTTGTATTTCACGGGTAAACAACTAGTCATTATAGGAAAATCTATATCTATATATATATATATATAAAAGGGGGATGTTGGGTGTATGATGTGGCATCCTCCTAGAGTAGGATTCATAGCTAGGAATTTTGTGGTTTTTTTGAATTTTTAAAATACTAAATATATTAAAGACTTTAATGTCCTTCTATAAAAGATATGTTTTTCATTGTAAGAAGGTTACTTTGGTAATTTTGATACTTCTTTTATTAACTTTTAATTTATAGACCTTCCAACTTCTTACAATTAGTTTACTCTTTCTATCTTTTAAAGTATTTTACTTAAGAAAATTAATCATGTTTTTTATTGTATTATGTTAATTAAAACATTTACTTCTACTTCTTTAGGTTATTAACCTTTCATTTTCCTTCATTTATTTTAATTAATCACTCATTTCCCCTTATTTAAATACAAGTACTTTTTCTTTGTTGAAGATGCTATTGGCTTTTCAATTCTTCTTTGTATTATAACTAATCTCTCATTGCTATTTTTCTACCACATTGTCTCTTAGTATGGATTTTTGTTTATAATGAGTTCTTTAAACGTGCCTTGATTTCATATGATCTTTCTATATGTTTTTTTGTAGTGATACGAGCGGAAACAAGCTCTAATGATCATCAAATATGCGAAAAAAACATCAAAACTTTGTCACCATCGTATACATATATATTACTACATGTAAGTCTCTTTCATTTAATTACTTTGGAAATGTTATTGGATTTTCAATTTTTTTCATACAATAACTTACATCTCATTCTTTTTTTACCACATCTTCTCTTACGAAAAAGATGGATCTAGGGTATGAATTTTTGTTTATAGTCAAATTCTTTAAAAGTGTCTTGATTTCATATGATCTTTATATATGTTTTTTTTTTGTAGTAAGTGACACGAGCGGAAACAAACTCTAACGATCATCAAATATGCGGAAAAAAAATCAAAACTTTATCACCGTCGTATACATATACATTACTACATGTAAGTCTCTTCATTCAACTACTCCTTTAATTTCAATATATTTTTGAGTTTCTCTATTTTATACTTTCATGATATATTATAACCTTATTTTTATTTTTATACTTTTTTCAGGAGCATAACCCACAACACAAAAAAACACATTTGTTATTGTGTATTCAAAGATTACATTGTTACGCATTAAGGGGTCGTAAATCTACGTTTTGATATTCACTTATTGTTTGATATATATATATATACTAATGCATTTTTAGTATTACATTTGAGAAATCAAAGTTTTTATACAAATGTAAGTCAACTAATAATATCCAAAGTTTGTTTTCTTAACCTTCAATTATTGAAACATGTTTAAAAGTAGATTGTTTTCCTTTATGGATTTACATTTTTACTTCATACAACCTAAGAGTTTCAAATATGGAACATTGCTACAATCTAATGAGATTTATACACACCGTCAACAATGTTGCCGACGACTTTCAATTTAGAAAATAAAGTTTTTGAATCATTTCACACAAGAAAAATGAAAAAAAAGACGGTGTTTAACAATGCTATGTAATCGTGTTCAGGTGGCGCACATACACCAATTAAAATTTTGATCCAAATTGCAAATGGAAAAACTAATTTAAAGAATTACTTCTGAAAAATATAAATATTGGAAGAAAATAATCATGTGATTAAATTAAAGAGAAGGTTAGCCTTTGATTTTTTTTCTCTAATTGAATAAGATTTTTATAATGAGTAAGATTTTAAAGACTTTCTCAGCCTTTTTAATAAAAAAGATATTAACTATGATAAAAATAATTACTTTTTATATTACATTTAGTCATATATTATTATATGTGTTTATAATTCATTATAATCTAAAAAATTATAATATCAAGTTATTTTATACGAGTGTCGTTTGAATTATATATTTTAATGATGATGATAATAATAATAAGAATAGCAAATAAATAAATAAGTTTGATAGTTTTAATAACAATGATATAAATATTTGATGATATAGCTTTATGAAATAATTATTGATATTTTTTATTTATCTACTATTTCTATTCATTGTAAATTCATATAATTTTAATTTTTTTATTAGCTCTTATGGTGTTGAGTTTTGTTTTCTATTTAATTTTTTTTACTATATTGGAGTATTTTGACTAAACTTTTCACTTTTATGTTGTTTTTTGTATTTACTTATTTTAAAGAATATCAATAAATGTTATATATAAATATTAAAATTGTATTTGTTATTAATTATTTCCATTGCACATTCAACAAATATAATAACTTTATTAATTAAAATGGTTCAAATCAATGTTTATTAAAACTACAGAGATATATGAAATTAGTCATATTACTAAAAATGAACCACTATCAATAAACAAATAAAGTTTACAAACATAGAGAAGTCTTTTAACATGTTCAAAAATCAATATTTAGACAAATCAAAAATTTAAGAAAAAATGAAAAGATATTCTAAGTATTAGAAGATGCTACATAATCTCTTTACGCCAACATAGAAACATATGAGACCATGTTTATTTGTGAGAGCTTTGATACCACCTAAACGATGGTATTGAACCTTCATAGGAAAAACAATGTGAAGGTTTATAAAGCATTATGTTACATTGTGGTTTCGTCAGAGTCTCACAAACTTGAATATTCTAACTTTATGTATGTATGAATAATCAAATAAAAATCACTTTTTTTGTGAAAACCCGTGAAAACCAACTAAAAAATATTTTTTTAGGATTTTTTTAATCAAATACTATGATAATAACTATTGTTACACATATATATTTTTTCATAAGGTAAACATCATCTATGAAAAAATACAATTTTTATTCATATTATGAATCGAAAATATACAACATTTTTATTCATATTATGAAACAAATTCATGGATGATATTCATTTTATGAAAAAAAAATATATGTGAAACAACATATCAATTCTAACATTTGATGGAAAAAATCTTTAAAAAATTATTTTTTAGTCGGTTTTTACGGGTTTTCACAAAAAAATGGTTTTTCTTGAAGATCCCTCTGTATATATATATATATATATATATATACTAGATTTGATCTCGTGTAATACACGGGGTAATTCTAAAAAAAAATCATATTAAAAAACTAATATTACAAATATGATTTGGTTAATTTAAACCATTTACTATAATCTAATTTTAATTTAATAGTATTATTATAAACCTTCGAAATTTGTTTATTCCACAATGTAATCGAATTAATATTGTTTGAAAGAAATAAACGAATGATTCCAACCTTCACAGTAAAATCATCTTTTTGTATATCAAGGTTGTCTATAAGAGTGATATTCTTTTCATCCATTGTTCTGTGATATGGTAAAAATTCAAAAGATTAAAAAAAATAAAAAATTAGAACTATTTTTGTAATACAAAATAACACAAAAGGTGTAATCAATGAGCATAAATACAAAGTCATATACGAGAAATCAACAACTCCAAATTGGACTGTAAACATGAATAGAATCATCATAATCATATCATCATGTGTAGGAAAAAATAAAAATTGAAGAGCGTTTGTAATACAAAATAACACAAAAAGTGTAATCAATGACCATAAATACAAAGTCACATACGAGAAATCAACAACTCCAACTTGGACTATAAACATGAATAGAATCATCATAATCATATCATCATGTGTAGAAAAAATAAAAATTAAAGAGTGTTTGATTAATTACCTTTGTGTGTGTATGTGTAATTGGTAGTGGCTTAATTAAGAGAGTTGCAGCAATTGATTGAGATTGAGAGATTGAAAGGGGTATTTATAGATTGAGATTAAGAGATTGAGATTGAGGTGTGTCTTTTTGGATTAAAACTGTTTGATTTAATTATGTAGAAGATTTTTTAAAGTGGTATTTATCTTTTATATTATTTTATTTATTGTTTTCATATTTATCTATAGTTTGGATTAAAAAATGAAAATTTTTAAAGAGTTTGAGTATATTTTTTTGTTCTAAGAAGTTATATGGAATTTTCTTAAGAATTAAGAAAATAGGAAAAGTAAGATTTTTCAACTTTGGAAAACTCTTAGAAAATTGTACTTTGAAAATAGAGAGAATATTTTTAATTCTTTATATCACCAACGAAAAATAATAATACGTGTATTGATTATATTAAATATTACACAAATATATGTAGAGGATTTTTTAAACCGTTTGATTTAATTATGTATTTTTGAAAGTGGTATTTATCTTTTACATTATTTTATTTATTGTTATTTTATTTATTGTTTTCATATTTATCTATAGTTTGGATTAAAATGTTTGATTTAATTATGTAGAGGAGGATTTTTGAAAGTGTATTTATCTTTTATATTATTTTATTTATTGTTTTCATAACTGAAACCGGCTCACCAGAACGTGACATGTGGCAATTCGGGTCACCAGAGCACAACACGTGTCAAACCAGTTACTCTTTTATTATATATATATATATATATATATATAGAGAGAGAGAGAGAGAGGGAGAAAGATATATGGAAATAACCAATAAAAATTATTTTTAAATTTTTGTTAACATATATTTTAATCATCGCGCAACGCGCGATGTCGAACACTAGTATATATAAAAGGAAGATGTTGGAAGGATAATGTGGCACATTGTGGGAGTAGGATTTGCCTAAAGAAATTTTCTCATTGTTTTGATTTTTTTTAAATATTAAATGAGTTAATGACTATTATACCCCTTAATTAAAATTTTGCATTTTACTATAAGAAGGCTTATTTGGTAATTTAACTTACATTTTAATTAATTAGCTTTACCTTTCAAATTCTATAACTTCCTATAAACATTCAATTTAATCTCTTCATTTTCCAATTTATTAATTAAAGAAAAACCTACAACACAATCATATATAAACCACAAAGCTCCATCAAAATGTATTATATCAACACCTTTATGTTCTATAAGAAGCCTTCCTTTGAATGTTTGTTTGTTGTTTGTCTTTTGACAATTAATTTTCGTCAGTAATTTTCAATTTTTGTAAAATTTTCAGGTAAGGTAACAATTTTTATTATATATTTTATGATTTATGTGAGTTATATGTAGTTTTTGTGTCTATATGTGCCAAAAGGTATATATAAATAATTTTCGTATATTTTTTTTTGTATGTTTTGTGTACATTATGTATTGTTTTTAAGATAAGTTTTTGCTTTTTATCATTTTATTCATGATTGTCGGATTCGTTTTTTCCCTTATACTTCCTAATTGAATTTTTTTGTCGATACTATAGTTATTTTTCTTCCATCAAAATTTCAAACAATGTTTATGGTTTTGTGTATTATATATGATTGTTAACAGTTTTTTGAGTTTTTTTGTTGGATTTTTTTCACAATTGTTTTTTTGCTTTTCCTCCTTCATGTCTTCGATTTAATATTATGTTGTACAAATATTTTAAGTGAATTTTATTTTCACAATTTGTTGTGCTTATATTGTTGTTTGCAACGATCAAACTCCAAGGTATGATCCATGTGGTTTTTTTACTTATGGTTTTGTTGTGGATTTTGTTCTAATTCTTTTATGCTTTCATAATTTCTCAATTTGTAATTTTATAAGAAAAAACATTAACAATAACATGACATTTTCTAAGCATTCCAATCTCAAGTTTCTTATTTTTCCTTAAAATATTCCCTTTTTTGATGTTCTTAACAAAATATTCAATTAATTAAATTTTTTATATTTTTTATTTCATCTAAATTTTCAAAACTTATTCTAATTGTTACCTTTGTTTTTTCATTTTCATATTTCCTAATTGATATTTATGTTGATACTATAACTTTTATCTTTCATTGAAATTCAAATAATGTTTTTAATTTGTGTATATTATATATGATTGTTAATAAGTTTTTGAGTTTTTATTTGTAATTTCTTTACAATTGTTATTTTTAATTGTTTTATTGATATTTTCTACTTGATATTTTTGGTATACAAGTGTTTTAGTGGGTTTTTTTTCTTAATTTGCATTGTTTATATTGTTATAGTTCTATAAAAAAGAAATTGTTGACAACAATCAAATTCTTATGTGGTTTTTTATGCTATGTTTTGTTGAGATTCTCTTCTCATTTTTTTATATTTTCATAGTCCATCAATTTATTTATTTTTATTAAAAACCACTAACAATGAGATGACATTTGTTAAACATCCTAATCCTAATTTTTTATTATTTTAAATATACTAAAATCACTAATAAAAATGAATGACAATAGAATCAATATATATAAATAAAATTAGAATCAATATATAATTAAATACTTATTATCATAAATTTTTTTAATAAATGAATTATTTTTTTTACGAATGATATTGGAAGTATGATGTAACATTCTATCTATTGAGTATTTGTCTATAAAAGTTCTCTTTTTTTTTTTTAATTTTTTAAATATTAAATAATCTAAAGACTTTTCTATCCTTAAATGAAAATTATATTTTTATTTTTTATTATATACAAGGTCTCTTTGATCAATTGACTTAACAATTTAATTAGTTTAACTTTTAAAAACATTTATTTTACCCTTTTCACATTCTCATTAATTAATTAAAAGAAAACTTACAACATAAGCATCTATAATTACAACCTAATTAATATATAATTAAGTATGTGTTATTAACTCTCACATTGATAAATTAATAAATACTTATTATATTTAATATCATTAATAAATAAATAATAAAGTTAAAAAATTACAAGGTACATATAAAGTTAAACTATAACCAAACTAAAAGATATCGGAATCAATTAGCAATAAATGAAAGAATATATATATATATATATATATATATATATATATATAGGGGAAGTATCAAATACAAACCAAGTAGTTTGTACAAACTCTACAAACCTAATCTTAACCATTGATTTTCCATTGATTTCCATTGATTCTGTTTATCTCCTAATTTTTAGGCAATTTTCAAATTTGGTTGAGAGAAAATTTAGGAACTTTATTAATCCACACCATTGATCATGTAAATGTATGGTTGAGATTGGTTTGTATAGTTTGTACAAACTATCCGATTTGTAACGGATATGACCCCTGTATATATATATATATGTGTGTGTGTGTGTGTGTGTGTGTGTGCGAGTTCAAATGAAAACTCAATTTTCAGATTCACCTGAAAATAACAACTTACTACAATTAATAATATATTCACCATGCAATTTTTTAGTTAAAAGTTTAGAATTTGTAATATGGACCCGTGTGATCCAATACTTTTATAAATTAGAATTTTCTATATGGGAGTTTTACGATTACTTTCTAATTTCATGTTGTTTTCAATATTAAATGAAGGTTTAGTGCATGTTATGAAAAAGTAAGTTGATTATGATTAATGAAAAGTATAGGGTTGTTAATTCGAAATTAATCATGTGAATAGGGTTGTACTTCTCCCGAATTATTGTGTTATGTTTTTTATTTTATTTTATTACTTGCTAAACCCCGTTGTTCTAATAAAGTAGATATATGTGTAGACATTATTGAATGTTTGGCACAATTTGGTGATCTTGAGACAATTGATGGCGGTTATACAAAAGGGATTTGAAAATTATTTTGGATAATTAAATTTGTTAAGTAATTATATACAATTCTTAACATTTTTAACCAAAGTTTTAATAGAACATATCAATTAATTTTTGCATAACTCGATAATTTGCATAGTTACATTACACGGAGAACTTGGTGAGATTGATGAACATTCGATTGAGAATGGAGCACCCCTTTGATTTATTTTCGTTGCCTCTTAAGCATAAAGTTCCTATTAAAAACTCTAAGGAATTTTTAATTGTTTCCAATTTGTATATTTTCAAAATTTTCTATAGCAAATAATAAATATATATGTGTTATACGTTCGTTGGAATATAATAAGTTTTCATCAATTTCTCTATATCATAAGTTGACATCTTAAAAAAAAAAGACTCTAATTGATTTGTTATTAATTTCCTAATTCTACATTAGTTTCACAATTTCACATGTTTGACATAACATTGATATATACAACAATGGTTTAAACTAATTAACACAACAACATTTTAAAGTACTCAAAAGTAGAAGAGTAATGTTTACAATTTTCTCAAATATTGAGAAAACTAATTACCCAAGTAATTTTAAAATCCAAAAACAAATATTAAATTTTATCATTATAAATATTACATATAGATTTGTAACACAATTTTTTTTTACATTAAAAATGATGATAGATTTTTTTTTAAAAAAGGGTTAATTTCATGTATGCCCTTATTAAAGTTCAAAATATCATATTTACCCAACTTAAACTACAAATATCATATATGCCCTTCCTAACCTATCAAAATATCATATTTACCCAAATCACATCTTTTATCAATTTTTAATGATTTTAAATCAAATTAAATAATAAAATGACTATTATACCCTTTTTAAGTCTAAACACAAATATATGATATGTTCTTACTAATCTAATAAAAATATTACATTTACTCAAATAACCATTTTATTAGTTTTTCATTAGATTAAATAATAAAAAATAATTAAATGATTATCAAAATTAATTATTTTAATGAGTTTAAGCATAGAAACACCATATTTTTAGTTTTAATAATGTGTATAAAATTAACTAAAAAATAAGAACAAAGAAACGAAAAAGCAAAATCATGAACAAGAAAACTCATGCTACACTACAAAAAATCTGGGAGTGCTACTGCATGTTCATGAACATCCATTCATCAAGAAATATAAGCCGCCATTGGATCAAAGAATATGAGAGAAGAATATAATTGAATTAGTTGGAAATGGGTTTTATATTAATTAATTAATATACCCATAAAGTAATTCTAGAAAACCAAGACTCATCGTCTTCATAGGCAAAACCCATCTCCATGAACCTCCACCAAATCCTCAAACAAACCATCGCTACCAGCTCCTTATCTTCCTCCTTCATTCATTCCTCTTGCTTTCTCTACGCATTGATGTCAAAAACGCCACTCATTCCCACACCTCTTTCATCAATAACGACCCTTCTATTTAGATCCCTCCTTTCTCGAATTCAACTCCCCCAAATCCAAGCATGACCACCACCAGACAACGCTGCTGCCGCCGCCCCTTTCTCAAGGTCACCCGTGTCAGAAACTTCGATGACGATTCTTCTCAAGAGAAAGAATTCCATCATCGATTCTTCGGAAGCCTCGCCAAACCCGAATTGAATGCCACCTCATTCATTCTAACTCCTTTGATCCCCAATTTGGGGTTCTCCATTTTCACATCTGATAATGAAATTAGGGCTTCCAATTTGTTTTGACTTTTTTTCAATGAAATTTAAATAGGGGTAAATATGTCTATTCATTATAAGTTATAATTGTAGATTATTAAAAATGATTAAAAATAGATAAAAAATGGTATTTGGGCAAATATGATATTTTCATAGGTTAAGGCTATGTTTGGTAAACTAGCTGATAAGCTAGCTGGTAGCTGATAAGCTAGCTGTTGACTGATAAGCTAAGTGGTAGCTGATAAGCTAGCGGATGAAAAAAACATGTTTGGCAAAAACTAGCTGATAAGCTAGTTGACAAATGTAAAATGACTAAAAAGGACATGTTCAAACATTATTAATTTTCACATTAATTAAAACAAAGAAAACCTTAATTATAACTCTCTCTAGTCTAACCTGATCTCCACCACTTTTTTTTTCCACCTATTACCATCTAGCATCATATTTCTCCAAAGCATAAAAAAATCATAAATAATAAATAAAGGAAAATTAAGTACATGTAAATGATTTGCCAATAACCAATTAACCAATACTGTTATCACAAAAACATTTTTAACATAATAGTATTATAATCAAAATAAACCACTAACATAACTTTATCATTATATAACTAAAACAAATTTCTAGCATCCCATATCATATTTGCAATGTTGTTACGAATTTCTCGCATCTCATTGCTTGACTCTTGCACATTACCATGAGTATAACTTGTTTCGCCATCTAACTCTTCCATGGGTATGTATTCACCATGTTGTTGAACAATGTTGAAAACCATATCTTCCATGTCATTCCTTCTAATATAATTATGAAGAGCAAATGTTGCCATTATAACATCTATTTGTGTTGTCTCACTAAACTTTGGCATTTTGTTCAATATTTTCCACCTCTTCTTCAAAACTCCAAATGATCGTTCAATACAACTCCGAAGAGATGAATGCACACGGTTGAAAGCCTCTTGAGCATTAGTTGGAAGCACATGTTCAAATTGTGATTGGTGATATCTAATACGGGAATATGGTGTTAGATATCCTTTTCGGCCAGGATATCCCTTATCTACTATGTAATATTTCCCTATAAGAAAGAAAAAACAAACTTCATGAGGTTATTGGCACATATTTATGAAAGTATGTCAAATTAATTATACCTTCCGGTGGCTTAGGAAAATTCATAGACGGTGTTTCAATTGCATGAATGAAGACTCGGGTATCATGTGCCGATCCTTCCCACCCAACGGATATGAACGTAAAACACATGTCAAAATCACATACGGCCATTACATTGAAGGTGGGGACTCCTTTTCTTCCTCTATATTTCATTTGGTTTGGTACCGGAATACAAGCATCTATATGAGTACCATCAATGCACCCAATGCAGTCCTGTAAACAAAATTGAATGAATGATTATTTATAAACTTGAGGTAATTATAATTAATATATAATAAGCATTTACCTTGAAGTAAGGCATGTATCGACTGTCATTTTCAATATGTGGTGGTATACATTGAAATGTTGGATCTTTCGGTTTAATATAGTCACGTGCAAGACCCATGAACCCTTTGCTCCGTCCACATATGGATTCCAACACATCATGAAAAGCTCGACTAATTGTTTCTCCGGAACGTTGGAACCTTTCACTGACATCTCTATTTGAAACACCTAAGGCAAGAGTATACAAAAATATTCCAACTTTCTCTTGCACCGAGATTTTAGAACTTGGCATTAACCCATGCTTTCGTTGTAACTCTTCACAAAGTTGCATAAACAAGTCTGCACTCATTCGAAAGGCGTTAACACACCGGATTGGATGGCCACTCAAAATTTCCTTCATCCATGCATAACCCGTTTGTGTCGATGTCATGCACGGCTCCTTGTAAATCCGAGTATAGTAATAAGTAGCTAATGTTGTGTTTTCTTCCAAATTGGCTAATTCCAAAAGTAAAAGAAGTTGATTCCTTTTAGTGTCATCCATTTAAAGCTGCACCATATTAAAATTCTAAATCAAACATAATTACAAAAAATACATTAAAAATAAAGTCTAACATAATTCCATCACATTCAAGTACAAAACATTATCATGAGTTGAAGTTTAAAAGATACATTCAAGTACAAAATATTATCATGAGTTAAAGTTCAAATGATACGTTCAAGTACAAAAGACTATCATCACTTGAAGTTCAAAGGATACATTCAAGTACAAAATATTTCACTAGTTTAATCAACATAAGATATTTAAACCGTGTCACGTTGTTTAGCAAACTTCAACCAAGACAACCTAGCATCATCATTCGGCATCTTAAAGAAGATTTCCCTAGTAGCCGGATCCCGAAACATAAGCATCGCATGGCACCAAGTATCTCCACCAACCACAACATCACTATCTATAGCTATTCGATTCATAATCTCCATAACTTCATCAATACTCACCTCATCCCTTTTAGTGTTGGTTCCTTGCTTGAACAAATCCATTATTTCAGAATGCCTTTCATCGACCTTTTTTAGATGTTGCCTTAAAAAAGTGGACCCCCCAGATTCTCTCCTTTTGCGCTTCACTCCTTTAGTAGGTTTCATACCACAAGTATTTGTAAAAGTCTTCTCTTGAGGAGATGTAAAAGTGCCTCTAACCTCATTAATAAAACCACTCCAAAAACCTTCTTCTTGCTCATCAAGACTTCCTAATCTATCATGGTAAGTCCCACCGTCTTTATCTTGAGTTTCGCCTTCTTTATCTTGAGTTTGCTCCACTTGACTAATTGGTTCATCTACAAACTCTTGATCTATCGTTAACGAGGGTGCTACACAACCTTCTCCCGTGGCCACGACATCCCCGAACAAATGATCCCACTTTTCTTCTACTAGTGGAGAAAGTCCCTTAAATCGAAACTTTTTGGCGTCGGGTTTCTCCTAAATAATAGATTTATAAGATATTAAAATTCATATATCAATTAAAAGAGTCAATAATATTAGTAAAAATATTTAGATGCTACCTTTAGCTTTCTTTCCCACCAATCATCTGAACAATCAAGTTTCCCGGTCGTAGAATTCCAACCTAAACCGGTTTCTCCTATTTTTAAATATTTCCAAAGACGCCAATCTTTTTTCATTGCGTCATATTTGTTTTTTAAGCTTTTGAAGTGGCACTTTTTACCAACTTTGTCCGCAAACTGATCTTGTAGATCACGCCATCTAAAAGGTTGACCTCGTCCATTTTTGGTGATGAAATTGATACATACATCACAGAAGATCACAACATATTCATCGGTCCAGCTAAAAGTCACCACATCAACGTCATTCTTAGTAGACATGCTTTACCCCTATATTGAATCAAGAAAAACAATTGGTGAGCTCTAGATTTTTAAACACAGCCAAAGGCTTTAAAGTACATGCTATGGCATCCAAATCCATTTTTATTTCTTCTTCCACCTAAAGATCCATGCATCTCTTTCCTTATCCACAATTTATCTCAACCTTTTTTTGCCATCTTACAACTGTATATCATCCACCCCAATAAAATTACTCAAATACCCATCAACTAAGTCCTATTAACTTATCCAAAGATAAATTCTTCCTGTTTGGATTCACATGTGAATTCAGTCATGTTTAATCAAGAGATAGGGGTTTTTATTATCTTTGATTTAATTCAACATTATACACATTCATATTCAACAAGATGCAAATTCATATATAAAGCTTATGGCGCTACTCAAGATCACATCCAAGAACAATGTAAACAAACGAATGTAAATGAACGAATAAACGAACATAAACGAGTGTAATCCAACGAATGTAAATGAACGAATAAACGAGCGTAATCGAACGAACATAAACGATTGAAATTAATGAACGTAAACGAGTGTAATCGAACGTAAACAAACGATATGTAGGAGCAAAAATCATGAATAAAGAACAAAAAAATTGAAAGTAAACTCAGGGGCTGGAATTAAAGTGGTTACCATGAATAAAGAAAATAAAATCAAAAATCAAGTTATGTAGGATCAACATCTTTTGTTTCAAGCACCCATTCAACAGCCATTAAAAACCCCCAATTTAGATGTTTGAATTATTCAGATGTTTCGATGTTAACTTGCAAAGAAATCAAAACATATTATCATATAAGCAAAGCAAAGAAAAACCAATAACTAATTAAAATCAAACCAATAACCCATTAAAATCAAACAAAACCCTTACTAAAATCAAACAAAAAAACCCCAATTTAGCAATACAATTTAAAACCTAGTCACACAATATGCACTTCTATATATGGAGTAGAGGAAACAACGATTAGAGAAAATAAAAAATACCTTTTAGTTGCAGATTTGAGTTGAATCTCTTGAAAGAATGATCAGTCCATCAATGGAGAATGGAGAATGGAGAATGGAGAATGGAGATGGAGAATGTGAATCGTTTGCAGACAAAGGAATAAAAAAGGAATAAGGTATTTTTGTAATTCCCATAAGGGTATATGTGGAACAAAAAATTAAAAAGCTCCATAAGCTTGTGAAACGCTACCTCAAGTAGCTTTTTCAGAAGCTAGCTTATAAGCTAGCTTATGTCCATCCAAACATGTACACCAAAAATAAGCTAGCTTATAAGCTAGCTTATTTTTGCCAAACACAGCCTAAGAATGGCATATATGATATTTGTAATTTAGGTTGGGTAAATATGATATTTTGAACTTTAATAAGGGCATATATGAAATTAACCCTTTAAAAAAATTCCGGAATGACTTTTACATACCGCGCAACGCGCGGTTCGGTCCCCTAGTAAACCGTAATTTTTAGACCATAGGTCCAAAATCGTAGCTTTAACAAACTATAGGAAGAAAAAAAGTAAACCGCCGTAGTTTTAAAGATATACCACGTGGCAGTTGGTCCCACACGACGAAACTCCTTTTTTTTCCCAAGCGCCATCCATCCTTGACTACTGTGGTTGGCGATGATAACCAGAGAGAATTTGTTATTCCATATTTACCCCTATCTTTTGCAGGAAATTGCTCGTACTCTTCGAATAAAAAGCCCACAGTGGCAGGGTTAGTTTCGTCAATGAGCTGTTACCAGTCCATCAATTCTTCAAATTAATACGTTAAGATTAATAAGAACCCTAACCGACCCCTTCAGTTCTTGGCTATAATAAATACAAAATTCATCCAAATTAGGGCTTCTCAGATTGCAATTTGTTGCATTTTGCAGTCATGAGCACTGGAGATTTCCTCAACCTTCATCCTTCTGAACTCAAATTTCCATGTAAGTGATACTTTTCGTTTTCAATTTGCTTTCCCCTTTTTTCTTCATAATTTTGTATTTTGAGAAAAAAGCCTTAATTTCTGTTGGGGAGTGTTTAAGTTGATCACTTTGATTGGATTTCATGGTAGCTGCTGAATGGATTTCTGTTTTGAAATCTGTTCATGGATACATTTTTAGGGTTTTTGATGAACAAGTCTTTTTGCTTGCTTTTAAAGTAGTCAACTTGAAATCCCCCTTTATTATAAAAATAATGGCTTTCTACTAAGATTAGTAATATGAAAAACCTGTAAAATTTGAAGTTAAAATTTCATCAACTCATCTGATTCTTTTGAGTTATGTAGTTGTTTGGCATGATCTGTGAAGTGTTCTACTAATAATAGCTTTCTACTAACAAGGCTTGTGGCGTAACGGTAAGGCCTGTGGGGAATGTGGATGGTATCCCATTCACCCCAGGTTCGAATCCCCTCGTGCACATCTTGTGGCCAGGCTTAGTCTCAGACGGCCGAATTTCAGTTTCTGTTCTAATTTGCCAAGGATGTAGTCTAGGCAAAGCCTAGATGAACCTTCTCCAAAAAAAAAAAGTTTTGTTTTTTTTTTTTAATTAGGATCTGTGTCTTATTTAGGCTGCCACTTCATTTAGGAGAATCTTGATGCACTTATCTTTGTTCTTTTTTTTTTCAGCACACTATTTCAGCCCCTTCAAAATAATCATCCTATTCCTTCCCAATAAGGGTCTGTAATAAGTAGCACAATGAGCAAAAGATTAGGGTTCTCAGTATTTTGGTTGTAGAAGTCGAATTCTGGTGCAAGGTACATGGGTGAAGAGTAGCCAAAGGTGGATTCAGAAAAACTTCCGAGCAGGGCGAAAAATTAACTAAGATAAAATTAATTATGAGAAGCAGATTTTAGTTGAAAATGACAGATAAGTGGTTTTTGTGTAACACTCAAGTGAGTGTCTCTTTTCTTTTTCCATCGTTATTGTTGCTGTTAGCCTGTTACCAAAATATTAAAAGAGAGCCAAAAAGATTCGAACTTGCAACCTGCAAATTGCAGTATCAGATGCAATGACACTACCAGTAGTTTGCATCCCCTTTTTGTAAACTTATGGGAGCACAAATATATTAAAGCGAAAGGCGCATCCTAAAATGTTTGTATTGCTTCGGGACGATAGAAAGGGGGCATTGGCATAGGCATAGGCACCTCCTTAACCTATATACTCCGGCCCTGGAAGTAGCAGCCGACCAAGTTTTATATAGTGCTCTTGTAAATTTGACAGATGCAAGACATTTGCTTTTGGGATGTCCAAAGCTAGAAACAAATGTTCCTTGTCCAGCAAATTTTCAATCATTATTACAAAAGTTCATCAAATTCAAGCCCTAGCATGAGAACCCTAAACTATTGATGGCAGTGGTTATGGTCTATAAGATTCTGTTATTTTGTTACCACTAAGAGGTTGCATTTTATAATTGGCAATACTCAAATACAAGTATTATTTATTATAGGATGGAGGGCGTATCATCAAAATACTAATCTCTGGCATTGCTATAAGCCAAAATGCACAAAACTAGACTCAGAATATGATCCCATTCCTCATATGAGCAATTGATTTTTACCCCCTTCATGCGCAGTGGCAAATAAACTATAATAATTAGTGTCTTCATCTAGCTAGGAAGCCAATAGACTATCAAGCATAAAGTTAGTGAACCACAAAAGGTTAAAACATTTACCACTTTGCATACAACTTATGTTTGAAGTGCTCCCTCTTCTAAAAACCACCACCATACCACATGCAATGACACTACCAGTAGTTGCATCCATCCATCCAATTTTTGTTAACTTATGGGAGCACAAATACATCAAAGCGTGTGCACCTTTGAGACCCATAAAATTTTCTATTGCTTCAGGACAATAGAGCAGGTGCATGGGCATACTTATTAATAGAGTTAGGAAGCATTTTTTGAGAACTAATGTTATCGGTTCCAAAGGTGTGTTTGATAATTGCATGGGTTCAATTTCTGGCACTCATAACTGATCATAAATCTAGAGCAGAATCAGTGCTTGCATGAGCTTGATTGCTTCTGGTAAACTGCCTTTTTTTACGCTCTTAAAATGTAGATGTCTTTTTGTGGGAAAAATTATTGATTGGTTTTGTTTATGATAGTTGAGTTGAAGAAGCAGAGCTCATGTTCCTTGCAATTGACCAACAAGACTGATCAATATATTGCCTTCAAGGTACCTAATTGTTTTTTAAGTTTCTTCAGTTGCTTTTGATTTATCGGTATTGCATAAAGTTTGACAAGCTATTATTATCTGGTTGAAGGTTAAAACGACCAACCCCAAAAAATATTGTGTTCGCCCAAACACCGGAATTGTTTTACCGAGATCGGTTTGCAATGTCACAGGTAAGAACATTGGAATTGTTTTACTGAGATCGGTTTGATTTATGTTCTTCCAGAGGTGAAACCTTGTTCCAGAATCTTTTCATAATAAAATTGTTGTCAATAGCCTCGGACTATCTCCAGTTGAAAGTGCTAAACATTGCACTGGTGCTACAGCTTAGCACTCAAATTTTCTTTATTCACCAGAATAGCACTAGTCAAGCTGGCATCTCCATTCGACTAGTGTTAGATTATATCACTATTATATATTTGACCTATATTTATTAATTCATCATTTAACTATAATCATTTTTGTGTATATTAATTAGTTAAATTACCAAAGGGCCATTAGTCCGGCGTATCCGGTATCCCAACCTTTTTTGAGGTCAAGGTTCCAACTTCATAAAAGGGAGGGAGAGTGTATGGGTTTCATATGATGTTATAAACATTATATACTTTAAAAGAAACAGTTAAATTGATCTTTATAATGTATTACTTTTTTCTGTAAAATTCTTTTATTTTGTAAATTTTCAATCTATTAAAACAAAAGACGTGTCAAGATTACACCTTATTCGAGTTAAAATAAGGTCCATATATCTTTTCCAAATGCTTGCCTATATGTGGACTATTTCTGACCCATCAAGTAGCACATTTTGATTACCTTTTTAGCACTTTAGCTCATTGATAGAAAATGGTTTATAGCTAGTTTAGCACATTGGTTGAAGATTGTTTTACATTTTTGTATGTTTTTGTCATGTTACATTATGTTAAGAAGAGATGACCTCAAAATGATCAAATGTTTGATGTCTTAATTCACAATCTGAAACGATTGACTTCTCTAGTTACAATGCAAGCACCGAAAGAGATACCTTCTGACTTGCAGTCCAAAGACAAGTTTCTCCTGCAAGCTGTTGTTGCACCTAATGGGGCAACTAATAAGGACATAACTGCTGACATGGTGGGTCTTCTTTTTTCCTTCTAGAAACTCTGTTTGTTTGTCATCATAATGATTACTTTTATCTTTGTGTTCTGTAGTTCAACAAGGACGAGAAAAAGGTTGTTGAGGAGTTCAAATTGAGGGTTATATACATTCCTGCAAATCCTCCCTCACCTGTCCCAGAAGAATCTGAAGAAGGTTCTTCTCCAAGGGCTGAGGATGGTAGTCACAATTCTTCGTGGCCTGATGCTGTAAGCATTTGCTTTGGCCTCTCTCTTTCTTTTATATATATATACATATATATATATAGGGGCGGGTTCAAATGAAAACTCATCTTTCATTGCAAACGTGAGGACAACCAATAGCGCGACACATGTCCCATTTAATAATACAGGATTATTGAGACTGAATGTTCATGCATTATTCAGACTGAGTGGGACATGTTCATGCATTATTCATGATGAATAATACCACATTCAGTCCAAATAATGGCATTATTCAGACTGAGTGGGACATGTGTCGCGCTGGCTATCCTCACATTGGCAATGAAAGTTGTGTTTTCAGCCGAAATTTCGCATAACTATATATATATATGTATAGAGGAAAGTTCAAATGTGAACCACTTTTTGGTTGTGAACGTGAGGACAGCCGAGAGCGCGACACGTGGCGGCTTTGAGTGTGGTCCCCTCCTTTAATTCAATGCCCTCCCATGAATCGCGCCTAGTCATCCGCGGTGGACCTGACGTGGCGCAACTTTGAGTGTGGTCCCCCCCCTTTAATTTAATGCCCTCCCATGAATCGCGCCTAGTCATCCGCGGTGGACCTGACGTGGCGCAGCTTTGAGTGTGGTCCCCCCCCCCCCCCCCCCCCCCCCCCCCCCCCCCCCCCCTTAATTCAATGCCCTCCCATGAATCGCGCCTAGTCATCCGCGGTGGACCTGACGTGGCGCCTAGTCATCCGCCACATGTCGCGCTCTCGGCTGTCCTCACGTTTACAACCAAAAAGTGGTTCACATTTGAACCCACCCCTATATGTATATATATATATAGAGGAAAGTTATTTTACAACCCAGTAAAAGGTTACAACCCGTACAACCTTCATCTAAACCATTCATTTAGCCCATTAATTATGATTGATTCCTCATTTCATGCAATAATCTTACCTAAAATGCATTAAAGGCATAAACTAACATGGGATGTATTGTGTTTCATGAAAGTATTTTGGGAAAGTCATCTCATTCATGAAACAATAAGCATTCCATGTTTGTCTATGCATTTAATGAAAATGTTATGCATTACATGTAAAATTATTGCATAAAATCAACAATCATTGATGAATCAAGTAATTAATCATAATGAATAGGCTAAAACGAATGGTTTAGATGAAGGTTGTACGGGTTGTAACCTTTTACTGGGTTGTAAAATAACTTTCCTCTATATATATATATATATATATATATATATATATATATATATATATGAACACCAAAATTGCGCCACATGGCAATCTAAATCGGCTGTCCTCACGTTTACAACCAAAAAGTGGTTCACATTTGAACCCACCCCTATATGTATATATATATATATATGAACACCAAAATTGCGCCACATGGCAATCTAAATCGGCGTCTAAGCTTTATTCAGTCTGAATAAAGCTTTATTCATTTGGTCTGAATATTCATGCTTTATTCAGACTGAATACAAGCTATATTTTGTTTGAATAAAGCTTTATCCAGTCTGAATAAAGCATGAACGTGAGGACAGCTGAGAGCGCGACATGTGGTGGGTTCAAATGTGAACCACTTTTTGGTTGTGAACGTGAGGACATCCGAGAGCGCGACACGTGGCGGATGACTAGGTGCCACGTCAGGTCCACAGCGGATGATTCGGCGCGATTCATGGGAGGGCATTGAATTAAGGAGGGGGACCACACTCAAAGCCGCCTTTATTGACTAGTCTCCGCCACGTATCGCGCTCTCGGCTGTCCTCACGTTCACAACCAAAAAGTGGTTCACATTTGAACTTTCCTATGAGATGATCCAACAGGTGTTATTAAGAAGGTGGTTATCGCGACTTTTTGTTAAAATCCCCCTATGTGGTACTCTTGTTCATGTTTCATGGTGTTCTCGTGTTCTCTAATTTTGACTCAGTTCTCATTTGAACCCAGCCTTATATATATATATATATATATTCAAATCACCTTTGCATTGCATTTGTGTAAGCTTGATGCATTTATTTGACTTTTATGAATGTTAGACAACAAGATCCGTGGAGCCGAAGGAGAAGCTCTCTTCAGAGGTGAATATAATTTTATTTTTCTTTCAAGAAACCTACTTGGATTATTATGAAATGTCTATGCAATAAAGTTATGGACTTTATCGATCTTATAATGTGCTTTTTTTGTCATTTGTAAATCTGACACCCATTATTGAATCCTTATCTTTGAATTAAAATTCTTTACCCTTCACCAAAGTCACCATGTGAGTTAATGCACAGTCTCTCTTTGGACAATCACCGTCTTCTTTCTTGGGAAGGAAGAAAGATATTGATTTGATGGTGAAATTGGGGGGTTGCAATTTTATATGTTTACTAAGGTGCTGTTTGTTTTTTAAGAGGTCTGAAGTCTTATTTCACTTCTGATTAATAAGAGGTGGTGCTGAGAGATCTGAATCAATAAGACTGTTTTTGTAATGTCTGAATTGATTTCAAGTTGTTTTCAAAATTGACCGGATTTGATCTCGATTTGGGTCGATACCGTTTGGAGGCCGTATGAACTTGGATGTTGTGTCTTGAGGGAAAGGAGACGCTCTGTGAACTTGAGTGGCTAGGCTAGGTTACCACTTATTGTTTCAGGCGTATTTAAGAGTTAAGTAGGTCTGAAATCTGAAAAAAAACAAACGGTCTGAATATGAATGGTCTAATTGGTTAAAATTAAGAAGTATTAAGAGGATTTTTTTTTTCAAAAAAACAAACAGCCCCTAAGCTTCTGGAACGAGTGTATGTAAAAGTTGCCTTCAGACAAATGAAGACGACCAATGAACATGTGATGCATTAAATATCTGATTGGGTGGTTTTAGAAACTACTTGTTAAATGTTACATAAATTTACAATAAAATCTTGTTATCATAGTAATCCTAAAGTATGAGCCTTGGAGGAACCAATAAGATCACATAGTTGTAAAAGGTTTTCAGGTTTTAGTAATTTACCACCATCTTCCCTATATTGTTCCAAGTTAAGTCCTTTTTTATGATATACTTATTTAAATGTTGCAGTCACGGTCTATAATATCGAAGTTGACTGATGAGAAAGCAGCCGCTCTTAAACAAACCCAGAAGCTCCAACAGGAACTGGTATGTCTTTTCTTGCATATCATTACTAGTTGTAATTTTCGTGTAATAAGATTCAAAATAATGGTCAAAATCAAAACGCATCACATGTTTGCCTTATTCTTGTTTAACATTTAAATTCGTTTTCGTTTCGTACCTATTTTATATGTAAACGAGTTTTCGACGTACATGGCATTAATTGAATTTGATGTGCCATTTATTTACGTTATCAAGAATTATTATATAACTTGACATCCATGGTATCGGTAGTTACAAGATGTCACGATCTACTGATATGTTTGCTGCATACACTCGTCTTAATTTTTGTTTTATTCATTTTGAATTGAATAGGAAATGCTGAGAAAAGATGCGGTGAAAAGCCGTTCGAGTGGTTTTTCGATATTGTATCTGGTGATGGTGGGTATAATAAGTTTTGTGGTTGGGTACTTTATCAAGCAGACATAGAAGCAGAAGCAAGCAGTGGAATTGTGGAATTGTGATTTATTTTAGATGCAAATTTTCATGGTTTTGCTTTGCTACAAAGATTGTTTATTTTTACTCTTGTTGTAAGTTTAAAAACGAATTCCGTACAGAGTATGATTCCGTAAGCTTGAACCCGAGTTCCTTGACTTCCGTGTTTTAGTATGACTACCATAAACGTTTATATTTTTCAAGGCTTAGAACATGCAGTCTGAAATAGTTTAGACAAACTAGTTGATAAAGTGAGTGTTTTTAACACAACATCAACAATTAGAGTTCTTATATGCATAAAGAAGGTGTTTTGTAAGTCCTTATAATTAATAAATACAGGTAATCTAATTATTTTTAACTTTATTTATAACTTATCTAATAAATTTATTAAGAAAAGCATGGAACTCAAGTCCCTTTTCAAGTCCTATAAATCAAGCGCATCAAAAAGTCTAAAACTCTAAATCCAATCCTTCAACTTCAACTCCTTTTTAAACGAGGATTGCTATTTGCATCCTACTTTATGTCAAAATCAGGTCATTCAGTGTATTACGATTGTAAAAGGCAGTGTGTGATGTTGATGTATCTGAGAAGAGCAAGGGTGCAACTAGCAATCATGAGGATGCAATTAGCCTTTCGTTGCGTTATTGTTTTAACCAATGTGATTAAAATGTCAAATTTTAAGGTTTTTTAAGTCACTTAATTGTGGATGTAAGGTTTGGCTTCTAACGTCTCTTAAAAATTAGTCATGTTTGGTAATGAATTAAAGATTGACAAGATATGTGACAATTTGAATTATTTAGGCAAACTTTTATAAAAATAATTGAAATTATTAAAAAAAAAATCAAAAATGTGTAAAGAGGGCGACCTTGGAGGTCATTAAAATGTAATCTAAAAAAATAGGGGTGACTAATGGTGGGTATCCGGTCAAGGTTATGAAATCGGAACCGGTTGCACCAGTTCTTCATATTTAGAAACCGTCCCAAATTCGTCGGTTTTGAAACTGGGTACCCGGTATCTAATTTTTAAATGTTTTAAAATATTTTATGTTATAAAAAAGTAACTATTAGTTATTACATAGTCACAATGTAACGAAATAAATAGTAAAACGATGAAAACTTATTCGGCTAAAACTATATAAATAAATACGACAATTTTTGAAAATGAAAATAACAAAAAACACAACTTGAAATGTTAAATATGATATAAAAAATATCGAAAAAAGAGAATAAATAAGTCGAGTGAAAAGGTGGTCGTAAGTGTATGTGTATAACATAAAAGGTAAAATAATAATTTCAAAGTTAGTCTATTAAACATAACAGCCATATATATAAAATTATTTTTATTAATATATATATATACACACACACAAATATATAGCCTAACCGGTTTCGGCGGGTACCCGGCGGTTAGCGGTTCCACAAAAATGAGAACTGGAATCGGAACCGGTCTCGATCGATTCCGTATTTTAGGAACCAGAACCAATCACATCGGTTCCGGAATCGGAACCGGCGGTTCCGTAGCGGTTCCGGTTCCAAAAAAGGGTACCCGGTTTCGATGCTCACCCCTAAAAAAAGCTTTTATAGAAACTAACTTATAAGCTAACTTTATGGTTAATCAAATCAGAATTTTTCAGATTACTTAACAAAATAAGATAGGATGTCGAACATGACCTGATTAGGAAACATATAGCATACCACTCACGCCGATTAAAAGGTGTGTCATCAACATTCCTCTCAAAAACTTGTCATAACTTAGACTCCAACCACCAACACGACTCGATCTCTGGTGGCTGCCACCACTCTTATATGTATCTTCCTTGCGGTTGTCCTTTGTATATTGTAGTTGTGTCAATGGGTGATGGAAACAATGACAATCAAGATGATGACTCCTTTGCATTCCGGTATTGGTAGCAATGGGGATGGCAACAATCCTGGTGGTGACGGTACTGATCTTTAGTGACCATCCGATTGAGCGATGACATATCTCTTGGAAATATATGCTCCAATGAGTCCTCTCAGAATGAATGAAAACATAAGACCTTTTCTTTTCCTCCTTCAAATTTGTGCAAAAAGCTTCATTCGTTATGTAATATTAATATTATTCAAAACTGATCAAAGTTGTCTTCTTCTTCTTCTTCTCCGAGCCTATTTTCTTGGATCTTGAACCACAAGTTTAACCTTTGAGTAAACTACGATTTTGGTCCTTATGGTTTGATGTTTATAACTATTTTCATCCTTAATCTTTAAAAATTGCTTTTCCAGTCACTGAGGTTTCCGTTTTATTTTGTTTTTCATCCCGCGAACTAACTTTATTAAATAAGTTTGTTAATTTCAGGACAATTTGGTCATTTTACATTTTATTTTCATTATCCATTTTCTTTTATTAAATTAAAGCACTTACAAAATAAAGCAAAAACAAAACTACCCACCCTCTTCTTATTCTTCATCTCTTCTTCCTTCATAGACGACCTATGGACCTGCAACACCTTCTTGTACCCCCCACACCCATCAAGCTGCAACATTTTCTTCCCTATTAACCCTTTCTCAACATCTTTTTTTTTTTTTTTTTTTTCCATTTCTCATATCCAAGGCAAACCAAACCCATTAATGGAGGAAGGCAATTAAGACCTAAACTCAAAGCCTCTTGATGGTGCATCGGAGAAGAAGATGAGAGGAGAGCCAAAATGATTGAAGAGATAAGTGTCACGTACGTCTATCCAGATCAAAATAGTTAGTTTTATGAGATTATAGCAAAAAAGTACAACAACTTACTTGAGAGTTGATAACATTATGTTTTGACCACTTTACAAGTTTAAATAATCAAACAAACATGAAATAGCAACACCTAAAAGATTAGAATGACCTTTAAATATAAAACACTAATTTTCAATGTGATTGCATAAATGGAATTGTTTGGATTTCATTTGTCTTTGATATGGGAAATTGGTAAAAGAAAGGTACTGAAAAGGGGTTAATGGGAAAAAGGAAAAAAAAAATGGAGAAACAATGTAAAATGACCATATTGTCCTGTATTTAACAAACTTACTTAACATAATTAACTTAAGGGATCAAAACAAAAATAAAATGCAAACCACAATGACCTTAAAAGCAATTTTTAAAGACTAAGGACGAAAAAGGTTATAAACATCAAACCATAGAGACATCATAGTTTACTCTTAACCTTTTATTCAAGAATATATCACTTATTCAAGCAAATATTTCTTGGGTGTTAGTATATATAAAACATTGGAGATGTAAAAAGAATATGATGAGGGTGCTAACATTTAATTATATATATATACATACAGGGGTGGGTTCAAATGTGAACTACTTTTTGGTTGTGAACGTCTCTGATGCCTAGAAACGTCCATATGGGTGCCGCTCCCGTATCAGAAACGTTTAGGATACGGATATGCCGCCGATACAGCGGAAAACGTTTCTGATGTAGTCGAAACGTTTCCGATGGAGTTTTGGGCAAGTTTCGGGGAAGTTTCGGGGAGTTTCGACGGAGTTTCTGATTTTTTAGGGTAATTAATTTTTTGTGGGCTTTTTAATTGCCAAGAATTCTAATGGGCTAAGAGATTAATAAGCGCCTATTCGATTCCTTCCGGCTATCTACTTATAATTCGATCGATCAATCCAATTCAATTCCATCAATCACCAGTCAATTGTTATTCGATCAATCCTCAACTAGTTAATGGCCCGTGTAATACACGGACAATTTAAACATATTGTTTTAGTTTCTAATAAGAATTAACATTTGCATTATAAAGTTCACAAATAATTCACCACAAACCAAACGTAATATCCAATTAACAATATAAATATGACTTAGTTAATTGATAAAAGAAACATTAATGATTTAGTTTAATCATAACCATTTAGGAAATTATATATATAACATTTAAATTACTTTTCTTTCATTTTTTTATTCAAAGCTTTCTTTGAAATTGAGTAAGTAGAGAATTATTATTTATTAAAATAATTCCAATTAATCAACGATTTAAATGGAAAAAAAAACTACTCTTACTTTATTATTAAATATTCTAGTCATCTAATAGTTGTTAAAATATCTGAAAATCTTTTGTTGAAAGATTTGGATTTCGTGAATGATTCTAAAACGGGAGGGACTCTGAAATAAATTATATAGTGTTTTTGATTTGTAGGGTTTTAAAAAAAATTATGATCTATAGAATTGGTAAGATTAAAATGATGGAATCTTTAAATTTCAAGAACATCAACAATAGCGTTTTAAATAAAATAAACTTTTATTATTTATAAATAATCTATAAAAAAATTTAGATTAAATCTTTAAATTTCAAGAACATCAACGATAGAATTATAATAAAATGTAAACAACTTAATTTATATCTATTCTTAATATTTACTAATATAAATAAATTAAAAAATATTCAATATTATACTCATTTTGAAGGTATCGTCGAGACGATTATAAGGGTGTAATTTATAAAAAGAAAAACAAAAAACTTAAATGGTTTTAATTCATATACATTATGTGAATCCCAAAAGGAGTGAGAATGAAAGATGGAGAGAAACTAAAGCTAATGATAGAGCTATGAAGAACAATAATGGTGAGAATGTTGGTGAAAAGGATGTAGAAGACAATATGGAGAACAAGAGAATATCTTGGGATTGCTTCTCATTAAAAGTAGGCTACCAACATCTACACAAAACCCTAGGCTATAACATTGTTTATATAGCACTAGATATAAGGAAATTACAATACAAGCCCTTAGAGTCTATGACTCTTTACAAAAGAGGGCAAACATAAACTAAAGCTAAATACTAGAATAAGGAAAATACTGGATAGACCCTTGACTTCTTCACAACCTCAAAGTAGGGTCTAACAATCTCCCCCTTTGGGAAGAAGTCAGAAGGGTGGTGGAAGCTCAAGCGCTGGTTCCCACTTCGACATCTGAAGGAACTCCTCCCATTCACCAATGATCCTAGCACGCATCTGCATAGCCGCTTCCACTCGTCTGTACATGAGCCTCTCCTTGAGCTTTCTCTCGATCAGGTTCATCGCCTCCAAAATCTTTCCCTTTCCATCTATGAACTTCCGACTCGGTACCTGATCAGCCAAGAGTCTGCTCTGCATCTCGTTGAAGACGTAGAGAAGGGTTCCGTCGCAGAATTTAGCAAGTTCGCTAAATCGCATGAATCTTCGTTCCTTCTTCTTCATCGTCACATAAAGAACCCCGTGCTCCGGTATCCTGGTTGGCATGTATGGAAGATAAGCATCAATACCAGGTACGAGCAGGTTCGGGCGGAGCAGGTTGACCTTCAGCTGGCGGCTCTCAATAGCAAGCTGGTAGTCCGTCACACGCGCGAGGGTGATCGCATGACGAACATACTTCTTCAAGATTTCGGTGCCGTCTCTGTAGTGCTCAGGTCAGAGTATCGGGCCCTGGAGGTACTTGATGAGCGCGAGAAGATCTTCCAAGTGCACCCGATCAAGATCTGCTTCCGTGAAGGTCCAGTTCTGCAATTCACCTCGGGGAACGCCGGTCCCGTACATACGGACGTCGTACTCAAGGAATAACTGATGGCCATGTCTGTAAGGGCGCATCGCAGTTACCTTGGTGAAGCGACGTCGGATTCTTTGACGTCCGTGGGTGGCCCAGTTACACATCCTCTGGTGCACGTATGCAGTTCTTCTCCTCTTGTTCTTGATGTGCGAGATCCCGAAGTAAACTTTCTTGACCAGACATGCAGGTTCTCCTGCTGGAAGATGCGACTGAAAGATTCCTCAAGGAATGGCCTGAATATGACGGAGTGGTTCTAGTTGAGCTGGATGACAACTGGAGCGGTGGTCTCTGGATCTGTCGAGTGAATGGTGCGAGGAGCATCCGGAGTGGGAAACTCGAACGCTGACAAAAGGCTGGTGTAGTCGGTGTTTTGGAGAATGTCGTCCCCCTTCTTGTATATCCTGAGGCTCTGAGCGAGCGACCGAAGAATCTTCCGGGCTTCCTCCGGAATCTGAAAATCTGAAGGGTCTGTCGGTGCTGCTTCCGGGGGAACGACCTCGATCCCTGCTGTCTCGTTCAGATGAGGAAAGTCAACTACCTCACCCGCCGGAATTGGCTCGTAGCGCCAGCTCCCCATGTCGGGAATCGCCTCCGTATCTGAATCTATGAAAGAAGTATCGGCGGCGGCTGATTCTGACGGGGCACTCGAGCTAGCAGATCGTGATGCTGAAGCTGTAGTAGCAGGCGCGGAACCCGAGGCTTGAGCGAGGCCGATGCGAGGTCGTTTGGCTCCTTGCATCTCCCCCTCATGAGGACCTGCGCCCGGGTCAGTGTCATCATGTCCCCGTTTGGAGGACTGAGCCTGAGGCCGGCACGCTGCCTCGAGTTCGCGGATACGTCGGTTGGCGGCCTCCAACTGTGCTTCCCTCTCACGTAACTGGGCATCCCTGGCGGCTAGTAGTTCTTCCGCGCGCTTGAGCTTGGCCGAAAGCTTGTCATTCTGAGTCGTCAGCGCGGAGACCGTCATGTTGAACTCGTCTTCATGAACATAGCCCGGAATGGCTTCCTGATGTGTTGGTCGTGGAGGTTGTAGGCGGAGGACTGGCTCGGTACGAGGAGGAGCCACTGACTGGTGCATCTGAAGCTCGGTCGACTTGCCCTTGGCTTGGCGTCGAAGTTCTTGCAGTTCTTCCTCCCGTTCGGCGTCGCGAGACTTCAGTGTCTCGATCTCTCCCCTTTGCTCGTTGAGAGCACTCTCGAACGCCTCAAGTTTGGCATTGCGAGAGGCCTCGGCGCGGTCGAGCTCCGCGAACCTGGCTTGGACGACTTTAAGGATGTCGCCCGAATCCGTCGGACCCAGTCCCGGTAGTGCAGTACCCGGTTGACGAGAAGAGTCCTACTTAGGTGCTCTCTCGGCCTGAAGTCATAGCTGGAATAGGGTTGACTATGTCAGGACTTCCGGTGGGTCCTCGAAGGGCGTCATCAGACGCACCGACTCCCCCCGTTCCGGCCAGGCCACTCGAGCCGGCAGATGATGCTCCAAACAGTGTCCTATCCAAATGAATGACGGTAAACGTCTCGGTAAGTGGATCTAAGACTACTGGTGCACGAAAAGAAGTCGAGAGGTGGGGCAGCTCCTCTCTGATATCAACACCGGCAGACTCCGAGTGAGTGGCCGGTGGAAGTTGTGCTATAAACCCGTGTGAAGATGAAACGACCATCTGTTGAGAGATGGCCGAGTGGGTGGCAAGGGTGTGCAAATGCGCTGGTTGGCTGCCAGCGTCTTGACCCGACGTCACAAGGTGACCGGTCTGTATGTGGGTTGCCTCTGTGGGGGAGTGACTCGAGGTAGATGGGAGTCCTAAGGTGTCTAACCTAGCGGGTTCTTCTTCTCCTCCCTGTTCTTCTATCCTTAGCCACTCTTCGTCTAATTGGACCTCTTCGTCGACGGTCTCTTTTCTTTGACCCTCACTTACGCCCTCAAGGTCTTCATCACCTTGTCTCTCCACTGCCGTTTCCTCTTCATCTTCTTCACCATCATGACCTTCAGTTCGGCCGTCTGAATCAACATCATCCGGTTTGAGGATGTCAACGGAGTCGTCTCCGTTGAAAGAGGATGTTTCCTCATCTTCATCTCTTTGAGCCTTCCCGCTCTTGAGGTTGTCCACCTCCTCGGAAGAACCATCACCGAAGTCCACTTGTTCAGACTCGGTGGCCTCGACATCAACAACCTCACGGTTGGACGGAGTGTGCTTGGAGGAGGACTCGTCACGGCCTTCATCACGGCCGGTATCATCACTGGAATCATCTCCGGAGGGTTCGCCTTCTGGATCTCCTAGTGGCCCAGGAGCAGCGTCGGTTTGAGGAGGCGAGGGAACGTGTGCTTGTTCTTGTGGGGAAGCTTCCACGTCCCCACCCTGTACTGCTGGTGATAGTGCTGATGGCTGCTCCCGTTCGTCAGAATGGTATGGAGAAGGCGGTGAGTACCTTTGAGCGCCGGTGTACCTCTTTGTTCTTGCGCGAACGTAGTACTCGTTGGAGTGCTCATCAATCAACTCCCGACGTGTGCGGCGACCTCTCGTTTGACGCACCCGTTGGTAAAGTGCGCTCGGACCAACCTGTGGCACATGTGGAACCGCGGAAGTACCGACTACTCTACCCGGCGACCCCCTCACGTCTACTCGAAGCACACCCGATCCGGAGGCACCCCCAGTGGTGCCCCGGGGCTCGGCACCTAAGGCCCGAGCCGACTGATGGACGGCTTGCACGTCCTGGGCAGGGCTCCTCGGCTCTGAGGAGTCTGTGGACGTGTCTCCTAGACCTATGGACGCCCTATAGAGTCCTACGCTCGCTGCTTCCCTATCCGCGGTGGCCAACACATGGCGAGGTATCGGCATCTCCTCTTGACCAGGTTTGAGTTCCCGAGTCTTGGATCTGGTGATCTGTTTGCTCTTGAAGAGCGGGTGACGAGATCGAGGGTTGACTTCTGGATGACGGCTCATGTGGTCGCGAATCATCAGGGCAAAGAAACGCATCCACGGGATGGATGAGTGTTTGCTGCGCTGGTCGTTCGGATCTACATCCCGTGTGACGTCTGTCCAAAGCTGGGCCGCAGTGTCGATCCTTCGGCCGTAGATGATCGAGTGGATGACTTGCCACAGATGGGTCGAGGCTTTGTCTATGCCCTTGACCTTGGCAGATAGACATCTGTTCAAAATGTTGAACAGAGTCGCCCATAGAGGTGGCAACATGTTGTTTGTTACGTGAGAGATGCCGTTCAGCTTCTGACCCGGATTTGCCATGACGCCGATGGCGAGGATTTCGCTGAATAGGATCGGTATGTCGACTATCTGCTCGAATGGGGCTTCAGCAGACTCAATAGGCAGATGTAGGATGTGTCGGAAATCGGCAAGGGTGACGGACATCTCTGTTTGATCAACGCGTCCCACAAGCGTTCGGCCTCCAGCATGATGAACAATCCTGGAAGTGTTCCAGAACTGTTGAAGGTAGATCATTGGTATGTCAGCAGTGGCCTCGAGAGCATAGGCCAGAGGGTGCACCTTCAGGATCTCCAAAATCACCGGTTCTTGGGCCGGGAAGCTGTTCAGATCAACGTACTCATTGTTCTGAGTATTGGTTTCAGATCCTCCGCGGAGATCAGTGCGCGGTCAGCAGCTCCGTTGATTGGTAGGGCCATTTCTGATCAAAGACGAAGACATTTAACAAGTTAGTATGATCAATGAAATGACAAGTGTTTGAAAAAAAATTGGAAAACAAGGGAGTACCAAACCCGATTCGGGTTTAGGCAAAACCCGAATCGGGAATGTGTCAAACCCGAATCGGGTAAGACTACTCTCGTGATCAACCAATTTTCTGACACTTTGAAAGATTTTGGCATGACCTCGACTCAACACGAGTCGAGAAACACGAGTACCCGAATCGGGTTACTCAGTTTCCCGAGTCGGGAATTGAGATCACTTAAAAAGGGTGTATTTCCTCAAGAAACCCGATTCGGGAAAGGTGCATACCCGAATCGGTAAAGAGAGTTAGAAAATATTTTGGATTTCCTATAGAAACCCGATTCAGGTTTTTTTTGAGAATACCCGAATCGGTAAAGAGGGTTAAAAACACTTAGAGATTTTCAAAAACGAGTTCAAAAAGTCCACCCTCACAATGGATGCGGGAAACTCGGATACCCGAATCGGGTTAACCATGTTTCCCGGATCGGGATTTTGAAAACGAGATAACGAGGGTTCCACGATGGATCGATGCGGGAAACCCGAATACCCGAATCGGGTTATTAGGTTTCCCGAATCGGGACTTATAAGCAATAAGAATGTTCAAGATACCCGATTCGGGTATTATGAACATCTGAAGAACATTCAAGTTCCCCGAGTCGGGTATTATGAATACCCGATTCGGGTTATATGAATGTGAGCGACGGTTCGTTTTTCTTAAGCCCAAATCGGCTCAAAAACACGATCTATGAACTTGTAAACTAGTACATTATGATTTAAAACAGTTCTAGACTAGTTTCTAAACAACAAACGATCGAATGGACGTCCCGAAAACCCATTCCAAAGAGTTTGGGTTTCGGGTTTGTCCAAGAAGCTTTAGGCTTCGATTCGGTAAAGAAAACGAAACAGAAAAGTGTTAATGCTTGTATCATTGTGTCCGAAATCTTACCGTGATCGTCTGGATGTAGTCGGATCGAAGAACGGAGGTCGGGATCGCCGGAAAAGTGACCGGAAGCGGGATGGTGAGTTTGGCGGTTTCTTGAGTGAGAGAGAAGGATTTGAAAAATATTCTGATTTTGTAAAACGTAAAGAGAAAGAAACAAAGTGTCCTTTTTATAATCAGGAAGTCAACTTATCAGTTTAAGGATAAGTGTACCCCCTTTTCACTCTCAACTTTCGAAAATGGCACAAACACCCCCTGGACTACAAGTTTCGCGAAAGTTGCAAAACGAGTCCCTGAACTTGAGTTTTAGAGAATTTTCAAAATCAGTCCTTGAACTTAAGTATCAGGAGATGACAGATTTGGTCCCCGAACTTGTAAGTTCAGAAACTTGTCACATCCACCCCTGAACTTGCAAGTTCACAAAAGTGCACAAGTTCAGCCCCTAGACCTCAACGTAACGACTAACCTGGATATGTTTTCATCGGGTATTAACTGTCTAACCCCGGTATCGGATTTAGCGTGAGTCCTGATCTGATTTAATCAGAAGTCGTTGTTGTGGTCCACACCTACAAAACAAAGTTTAGGAAGGTATCCATTGTAGTGTGGATCCGAGAACGTTAGCACAAACAAACATATGATGATACAGACACTCCCCCTCAAAAGATGCTATATATACAGGTCTCCCCTACACACATGCATCCTAACAGATCCCCAACTCCCCCTAGACTTTAGGCAGGAGGTCTAACATTCCTAGCTTGCTTAGAAGGAAGAAATGGCGTTTCCCATCAAAGGCCTTAGTGAACAAATCAGCAAGCTGAAGGTCACTTTCCACAAAATATAGTTCAATATTACCTTTTTCGACATGATCCTTGATGAAATGGTACCGAATGTCGATATGCTTTGTTTTGGAGTGCTGAACTGGATTTGCGGTGATCTGAATGGCACTTTGAGAGTCGCAGTAGATTGGAATCTGGTTCATGGTGTACCCGAAATCCGCCAGTTGGGTTTTCATCCATAGAACTTGTGAGCAACAACACGCGGCCGCAATGTATTCAGCTTCGGCCGTGGATAATGACACACAGTTCTGTTTACGTGACGACCAACTCACCAACTTGTTCCCGAGGAATTGGCAGGCTCCGGAGGTGCTCTTTCTGTCCAACTTGCAACCTGCGTGATCAGAATCTGTGTAGCCAATTAGCTCAAAACTAGAACCCTTTGGGTACCAAAGGCCAAAGTCTGGCGTGCCCTTCAGGTACCTAAGGATTCTCTTCACAGCCTTAAGGTGTGAGTCACGCGGGTCGCACTGATAACGAGCACAGACACCCATGGAGAATACAATGTCAGGTCTACTGGCCGTGAGGTATAGCAAAGAACCAATCATGGCCCGATATTTCTTTAGATCAACCGGCTTGCCAGACAAGTCGGCGTCCATTTGAAATGATCTGGACATTGGTGTAGCAGCAGAGTTTGAGCCAACCACATCAAAACGTTTTAATAAATCGTGAACATATTTTGATTGGTTTATGAAAATGCCTTCAGGGCATTGACGGACTTGAAGTCCCAAAAAGAATGTCAATTCACCCATCATACTCATTTGAAATTGTGATTTCATAGTGTGCTCAAACTCTTTGCACAACTCAGGCCTTGTAGATGCAAAGATGATGTCATCCACGTATATCTGTACAATAATTAAATCATCACCTGATTTACGAAGGAATAATGTGGGGTCGATTGTACCTTTCTTGTAGCCAGCTCCTAGCAAGTAGATAGTAAGAGTTTCATACCATGCTCGTGGAGCTTGCTTGAGACGTAAAGTGCCTTGTCTAATGCATAGACATGGTCGGGAAACCTCGGATCTACAAACCCTCGGGTTGTTCAACATACACCTCCTCATGAAGGACACCATTCAGGAATCCACACTTGACGTCCATTTGGTAAACCATCATATTCTTGTGAGCGGCGTACGCGAGAAAGATCCGTATGGCTTCTATCCTTGCAACCGGCGCAAACGTCTCGTCGTAATCGACACCCTCTTGTTGGCGAAACCCCTTGGCGACCAATCGAGCCTTGTTACGAATAACAAGGTTGTTTTCATCCTTTTTGTTCCGGAAAATCCATTTTAAGCCGATGATGGACTTCCCCCATGGTCGTTTTACCAGGCGCCAAACCTTGTTCCTTTCAAACTCTGCCAATTCGTCTTGCATGGCTCTTACCCAGTCCGGGTCTAACAGAGCTTGATGGATTTCCGACGGCTCGAATTCGCTTAAGAAGCAGGCGAAGAGACCTAAGTTGTCGGATTTCTTTGATGATCTAGTCTGGACATTCCGAGATGGACTCCCGATGATCTGGGATGGAGAATGACTTCTTGACCACTTTCTTGAGTGAGGAAGAGTGACATAGGACTCTTGGTTGTTCGTTGTGTCGTTCTCATCTTGCACGACGAAGTTTCTTGACTGGATTCCTCCGGAAGGACCACCTGCAGTCCTTCCCAGTGGCTCAATATTCAAAACAACTTCCAGTCTGGGCTCCCGAACCACTTGAGCATACGATCTTTGAGAGGTGCTCGGAGATGGTTGCGGAGCGGCTTCAGTGACCGGAGCACGAACAGGTGTTGAATTCTGTGCTACAACGGGTTCTTGTGAAGCTTCTGAAGGTTGTTCGTTGGATGAATTATGAGGTGGTGAGACCACTGGTTCTGTAGTCGCATTCTGAGTGGAAGTAGTAGCCTCAGAGGTGCTTTCCGTCACTAAAGCATCGGACGATACAGATGTCGTGGAGTTTCCAGGTGCAGCAGGTATGATGATCGGACCAGTTAAGATCGGCAAATCATAGTCTGAAGGATCTATAAAATCTGAATCAAAAGTGTTAGGTCTAAAATCTGTGCTCAGTGGTGCATTAGGCAAATCAGGCAGAATAGCATCAGAATTACTGGAGCTAGCATCAGAGAGAGTTTCGGTTTCAGAGAAATCTACGTTCGTACTTTCCAGGATGGTTTGGGATCGTTTGTTGTAAACCCGATAGGCTTTTGAGTGTGGTGAGTATCCTATGAAGATAGACTCATCAGCCTTGGGATCAAACTTTCCCAAATCTTCCCGGTCATTCAGAATATAACACTTACAACCAAATACCCGTAGATGCTTGATGTCAGGCTTACGCTTCTCAATCATCTCATAAGCGGTCTTTCCGGTTCGCTTTACGATGAGAGTACGATTCTGTGTGTAGCATGCCGTAGCAACTGCTTCAGCCCAGAATGATATAGGTACGCCTGAGTGAGCCATCATGGATCTCGCTGCCTCGACCAACGTCCGATTCTTTCTTTCCACTACCCCGTTTTGTTGAGGGGTACGCACGGCTGAAAAGTTGTGAGAGATTCTCACATGTTCAAGGAAGGATTGCAACTTCGAGTTGCGGAATTCGGTTCCGTTGTCGCTCCTCAACTTCTTCACCTTTAGATTCAAGGAAACTTGGATCCTTTTGATGAAGGCAATGATTCGATCCGCAGCATCAGATTTGGCACGAAGAAATTCAAGCCAAGTGAACCGAGAGAATTCGTCAACCATGACTAGCATGTATTTCTTTCTTGCTAGACTTTCAATCCTCATCGGCCCACATAGATCCATGTGTATCATGTCGAGTGGAATTCGACAATTAGTTTCCAACTTTGGAGGATGGGAACTTCTCTTCATTTTTCCTAACGCACATGCAGGACAAAGTGTGTCCTTGGAGAGGCGTGTCTCAGGAAGTCCACTGACCAGGCCTCTTGAAACTAGCTTGTTCATGTCTTTGAAGTTCTGATGACATAGCCGTTGGTGCCATAACCAACTGTCCGCCTTGGTAGCTTTCGCGAGCAAACAGATTTTGTTGTCTGGTTGTGATAGATCTTCAAACTGAGGATGTGATTTGGGGAATGCATCTGAAGACGGTGGTGTACAGATTTCCAGTTCTGCGTGCAACTAGAACGGGATCCTCATCTTCCGTGTTCACAGTAGCTCCGTACATGAATTGTTTGCACCAGTAGCCATTGTCACAAAATTGGCTGGAGCTGAACATGTTGTAAGCCAAACCCCGCACATACCTCACCTTCTTGATTATATACTTCCCATCTGTGATGCTTCCATACCCCTCTATCCTTTTAGGTCTTGAATCAGCCATCTTGACGTATCCCTCAAACTTTTCAACAAAGTCAAAAAGGAAGGATCGATGACCAGTCATGTGTCGATGGGCTCCTGAATCTAGTACCACACATGACTGACCTGCAAAAGGATTAAGCTTGTTTAGGGACCCATTGCCCAATGGGTTCCTTAGGGTTAGATGAAGCAGGTAAAACACTCGGTGCAGTCTCCTTTTCGGATTGCTCCTTAGGCATAGGGGACTGTACTGAGGAGGAGGTTTTAGAGTTGCCTCTTCCCCTCCTTCGTCTCTTATGAGACTTGGCATTCAAAGTATGAGCATTTAAAGAACTGGCCACACCAAAGCGCAAGAGATTGTCAAACATAGTGCACATGTCATTCCTAAAGGTAGCAAAAACATTGTTCAAATTCCCATTACGGGTTACAGACAAGTTTGAATCAAATCCTACGCTAGGTGGGGCATGACCAAGATCCGCACGAACAGGGCCACGCCTCTTAGGGAAAGCAGAAAAGGGTTTGTTCCTTCCTTGATCCTTTCTTGGTGGCTTCACATCTTGTCCACCATCTTCTTTCCTCGCAACTGCATTAGAAGCAATGTGTGAGTTAGAGGACGGTTTGTGTGAAATGGATTTACCACCTTTTCCAGATGACGGTTTTTGAAAGTTAGGTTTTGTGGAATTGAAAGGCTGTTTCTGATTAGGTTTGGCCCGAGAGTTCTCACCCACTTCAAAGGAGCTTGAATTGAGCTCAAGACTTTTTATGGGTTTGGCTGAAACACAAGCATCAGCAGACTTGGAATTCTTGTTCTGGAGACCTTTGGGTGCGTGAGGCTTAACTGACTTCCCTTTGTCAGTACCAACACATTTTTCACCCGCAGGTTTGTTTATCTCAGAACTGGATGCAAGTGTAACAGTGGACTCATCGGGTTTGGTTGGAACGCTTACCCTTTCCTTAGGAACAAATCCGGAAGGATCATCACCCTCATCTAAGAAGATCTTAAGATTATATTCAACAGTAGGGTCTTGGACGGTCTTAGGTTCACTGATCCTATGGTGTGAGCTAAGGACAGTCTCATCATCATCTGATTCTATCGAGCAAAGGTTATCAAATTCAAGGACTTTCCTTTTCAAAAGGGAATTGGACACCAGTTGGTTGGTTAAAGCTTGACGATACTTAATCCTCTCATCATGAAAAAGTTCTTTTGTTATTTCAAGGCGAATGTCTGTGAGGATGTACCGAGTTTGAAGATCTGCAACCTTCGTTTTGAAGATAGTAAAAGAAGAGGTTGCAGTTTCACACTCTGAAGAGAGCCTAATTCTCTCAGCGTTAGCCTCAAGAAGGTCCTTTTCGAGTGTGAGAACCAATGTGTCCTTTTCCGAGACAATCGCTCTTAGATTCAGAATCTGATGTTGACAGGCATCTAAGTCCATGGCCTTCAACCTAAGCTCAAAAATCTCCTTCTCCAGCTTGACTAGGTCAGGACTCTTAGTTGCTGAAACATCCTTTGGGGGGATAACTAAGACATCCTCTGATAATTCCATCTCCCTAGAGTCATAGCTTGAGTTCAGGTTGGAATAGTCTATGGGAGGCATCGCTACCTTAGGAGTTCTGGCTTTGATGCTTTCCCAGTCTGAGTTGGTATTCCTAGGATCCTTAGCTGGAGTGAAGATAGGTCCTATGGGAGTGGGACTGGTGGGAGGACTGTTGGAGGTGTTGTCGGACAGGCTGGTGGTCCTAGTTATGACTTCTCCGTTAATTACTTCACTAAAGGTCACAGACTGTCTAACAAATTCCTCAGTGGTGAGTCCTCCTACAAAATCAGGTTTGGGCCTGGATGCAGACATGTTCTCAAAGGTATACAGATGTGACGGTGCTTTATCTAGGATGTTCTTGTCTGAGTGTCCTAGACCAGGTTTAGCATGATAGAAAGGATTATTATTGGCATGAGCAGTGAGAATATGCAGAGTCTGTTCAGATTGACCCCTCTTGAGATTGTTGTCTTCAAGCTCTTTGATTTTTGAAAACAGTTTGGTTCTTTCTTCCGAAAGCAATTTAAATTTGAGCTCGAGTTCTCCATGACTACTTTTCAGTTCGTCGTGAGATGTATTAAGGGACAACAGTTTGTTCACAAGATAGGTTTCTCTGATGCTAGACTCGAGAGTTTCACTATTATAACTAATCAACAAGTCCTCGTAGGAGCTCTTATACACCGCACTGTCGGTTCTAAATTTCGTGACGAGAATTCTCTCCGTTTGGAGTTCATTCTCAAGTGCACAAATTTTAGATTCCAACATGGATGTGCAATCAGATATATCGGGAGTAGAAGATACCTCGAAGGCGTCGTTGTTGTATTGCAGGCCGGCTTCAGCATCAAAGTCGACCACTTCGGTGTTGCTACTGTCCGGCGCCTCGAAGTCAGCCATCAAACACGGTCCACCGACCATATGATCCTCCTCATCTGAGCTCTCCTCCTTGCAAACCCAGTTTTCTTCATCAACCAGCAAGGCCACGCCCTTCTCTTTCTTTCTCATAAGAGCGGCCTTCTTCTCAAAGTAAGCGGCATCCTTGTACACCGCTTTGCAGTCTTTTGCATAATGACCAGGCGTCCCGCACTTGAAGCAGGTAGGCCCGTGGCCATTAGTCTTCCCTTGAGATGATGACATGGGTTGAGGATTCTGGACTTGAGTACTGCTTGTTCCCGACTGCTGTTCACTGATTTGAACACCTTTGCCATGTGGAGGTTGCTTGGGGTGACTTACGCCACTGAAGTTTCCACCATGATTGTGTTGATCTGCTCCACCAATCCTTCCTTGTTCAAAGCTTCCTGAATGATGATTAAACCTTCCATCATCATATCCAGCACCGTTCTTTCCTTCGTAACCTTGCCCAGAGAAGGTTTGTCCGTATCCACTGCCTTGACTGTTGTAGTTTGAACCATGTTGATTGTATCCAGATCCCTGATAGTTGCCTTGATAGTTGCTTCCATTTCCCGAGCCTTCTTGGTAGTCCAAATAAGTGTTGTCACGCCTGAAGTTGTTCCCGAATCTTCCTCGACCACCTCTTCCGCGATCAGATGACTGATATCTCCCTCCTTGTGAGTAGTGACCTCTCCCTTGATCAAACGACTGATGTCCATTTCTTCCCGGACCAAAACGGTTTCCACCATGAGAGCTTGAACGGTTGAATCCCCGATTAGCAGTTAATCGTTGCATCTTGTGTGTGATCAGTGCAAGGGACTCATTCATGTTATGCAGTTCCTCATCAGTGACAGTGATGATCGTCGGATCATTAAAGTTGTCACTGTGCTGGTAGTAGTCTTGGCTCATATCATAGTGGTAGTCTTGATAGTGTTCTTCCGGGAAAGGATTTACCGGTAAGTTTGATCCTCCATGGTGCACGGCAGCCAGTGCAAGAGGGTCAATAGCTTTCCTTGGTTTGTTGCCGGTGATGTATTCCTCATGTTGAACCATCATACTGAACAGGTCGTGAAGTCCCATGTGACCAAGGTTCCTACTCAGCTGAATGTTAATGGCCAAGTTTCGCCATTCAGGGTTTAAGTTCTTCAAGAACTTCACGTTCACCTCGTAACGCGACTTCTCAACCTTTAGTCGACGAAGATCGTTGACTAGGGAGTTCAAGCGTTGGTATGAGTCGTGCAGCTGTTCGCCTTCTCTTGCATGAAACCCTTCATAGGCATTCATGGCAGATTCCTTTTGGAATTCTGAAGCAGTGTCTCCCCCTTGCATTTGCTGTTCTATTTCATTCCAGATATCCCTAGCATTGTCGAAGCTGTCGACGCGGGAATACATGTCATTTGGGAGAGACATGATGAGAAGAGACATTGCACGTTTATCAATCTCATGACGAGCGCGTTGTTCTTGGTTATACAAGTGATACGGTTTTTCCACTGTGTATGAGGGTAGGAGCGGGCAGGTGTCGGTTTCCGGTACTTTTGCAACGGTGACTGTAGGTCTTACTGGACCTTCCCTGATTGATTTCATCAGGTTCCTATCAAGCTGATCGAGAAAATGGATCATCCTAAGCTTCCATTGAGCATATTCTCCCATGACGAGCACTGGGGGACATGACTCAGACCCCATGCTGACGATTTCTCTCGACATCATATCCTCACAGATAAAGATCCCCTTCGAGTGGATGACTTGGTTTTGGAAAAGTTTTCGAAAAAGACCGTTCGGGCGAGCACTCGTGACACAACTAGCCTTGAAAGATTAACGGTTTAGTAAAATGGCTAAGTATCGGATTTGACGCGAAAATTGAAAATTTCCGGGTCAAAGAGTGCGAGACCCAATTCGGGATCGTGAGATTCCCGATTTGGATCTGGCCGCGAAACCCGATTCGGGTATTGGTAAAACCCGAATTAGGTGAACAGCAGAGTCCCGATTCGGGTATTGGAAAAACCCGAATTGGACTATTTTGAGCAAAACCCGGTTCGGGAAACCCGTTGCCCGATTCGGGAAACCGAGGTTTTCCTGATTCGGGTAACGTGTAATTCCCGGTTCGGGTATGGTACACTTACCCGATTCGGGTTTCGAGCTGATGAATCAGTTCAAAATACCCGATTCGGGAAAGCTGACCAGGAGCTCCGAAAAACAGCTAAAAATCATCAAAAAACCACTTCTTGAATCAGTGAAAAATGTTCCAATTTGTGTAAAACAAGTGCAAAATCCTTTTGAAAACACTTATCACTTAAAAACAATAAGAATGGAGTGGATTTAAGGTTCAAAGTGAGCAAAAGTTGGTAAAACCAAGTTTTTCAAAAACTTTTCAAACCATTTCAAATAAGCTAAAATCTCCAAGAAATCCACCAAAGGTGTGGCTCTGATACCAAATGTGAATCCCAAAAGGAGTGAGAATGAAAGATGGAGAGAAACTAAAGCTAATGATAGAGCTATGAAGAACAATAATGGTGAGAATGTTGGTGAAAAGGATGTAGAAGACAATATGGAGAACAAGAGAATATCTTGGGATTGCTTCTCATTAAAAGTAGGCTACCAACATCTACACAAAACCCTAGGCTATAACATTGTTTATATAGCACTAGGTATAAGGAAATTACAATACAAGCCCTTAGAGTCTATGACTCTTTACAAAAGAGGGCAAACATAAACTAAAGCTAAATACTAGAATAAGGAAAATACTGGATAGACCCTTGACTTCTTCACAACCTCAAAGTAAGGTCTAACACATTATTTACCTTAATATGATAAGAATGTGAAGTGAAAATTGAAAAACTAAGGGGTAATAAGTAATTTAATCAAATAATTATAAGGATACAAAATGTAAATTATAAAAGGGAAACTAATAAATTAATGAGAAATTTTAGGTATGTAAATTTTGGAATTCGAGCCTTCCTTGAGGGTTTCTTCCTTGGGGTTAGTCTCCTCTAGGGAATATTCCGTTGGAGCAAGTGTTAGCAGCCCTACCGAATTAATTAGGGGGGGTGTAGTGGAGTGGATTCGAACTCGGGGCCCGGATCACTTGTTCGCAAGATCAACCGGGTTCGAATCTTGTGCCTCTACCGCTGAGGCGAAGCCGTTAAAAAAAATGTAAATTTTGGAAAAAAATGTAAATTTTGGAAAAAAATGTAAATTTTGGAAAAAAATGTAAATTTTGGAAAAAAATGTAAATTTTGGAAAAAAATGGAAATAGATTATGACATCATCATTTGATAGGATTTGTTTAATTGACCAATGAAATCACTCAATTTCATTTTGATGACATCAACAAAAACCTTCTTTTAATATATATATAGATTCTGAAGTGAATTCAATCCTACTAATTCTCAATTCCTAGTAAGTCGCAATTCTCAATTCTGAAGTGAATTCAATCCTACTAATTCTCAATTGCAATTCTTAGTAAGTCGCATTCTCTTCTCATTCTCAATCTGTCGATCAGATCACTTATTACTACCATTCTCAATTCTCAGTTTTGCAATTCGATTATGGCTTCTTCTCAATCCCAAGAACAAGAAACACAAGGATCATCAACAGACCAACCTCCATTGTGGGACAATGTGAGTAAATTGGAAAAACTTCCTGGATCAGGAGGCTGTTGGAAATTTAAGTGCAACTTTTGCAGTGAAATTTGACAAGGATGGTATTCTAGAGTTAGAGCACATTTACTTGGTATCAAAGGTAATCTACTTATCTTTCTGTTAGTGTTAACTGGTAAGTACTTAAGTTACAAGTTCATAAGTTCATAATATATTAATGGAATTACTTCTTCAAAATGTATCCAACTATCCCTAATATACTATTGTGTGTATCAACCTAAAAAAATTCCTTTTGTATATATCAAACTTTATTTTTGAGTCTATTATGTGTATTTTTGATACACACAATAGTATATTGGGGGATAGTTGGATACACATAATAGACTCAAAAATACACACAATAGACTAAAAAATAAAGTTTGATACATACAAAAGGAATTTTTTTAGGTGGATACGTACAATAGTATATTAGGGATAGTTGGATACATTTTGAAGAAGTATTTCCTATATTAATATACTAATATAGGTTTATGTTAATATAGGTTTCTGTTATTAAAGTTCATAAAGTTCATAAGTTTCTATTCATAATAAAGTTCATAATATATTAATATTCTAGAGTTAGTGTTGGTACTTAAGTTTCTTTTATTAAAGTTCATAAGTTCGTAATATATTAATATACTAATATAGGTTTATGTACTAATATAGGTTTTTGTTAAGAGTTATAGTTCACAATTCATATCGATTTTGCAATATATTATATAGGTTTGGGGGTTTCTATTTGCAAGAAAACAACGGCGGCCGACAAACTCCACATGAAACAATTAGAAGAGGCGTATGAAGAGAAGAAACTCGAGTCACAAGCAAAAGACGTCGAGTTGCCATGTGAAGCTGGTGTTGGATTTAAGAAAAGAAAAACTATTTCAACACCTATTGAAAGAGCTTTTGGTGTTGAAATTAGGGATCAACTGGATCAAGAAATAGCTAGGATGTTTTATACCGGAGGTTTGCCTTTTAATCTTGCAAGAAATCCACACTATCTTAGGGCTTTTCAGTTTGCCGCTAACAACAAATTTGATGGTTATGTACCTCCTGGTTATAATAAGCTAAGAACAACTTTACTTCAAAAAGAAAAAGAACATGTTCATAGGCTATTGGATCCACTCAGGTCTACATGGAAAGAAAAATATGTGACTATTGTGACTGATGGTTGGAGTGATCCTACAAGAAAGCCTCTAATCAATTCCTAATGATGATGAGTATAGCAAAGTCCTTGACGAGTATGCAATGTTTTCAATGAAGACTGGTCCTTTTGAGGATTTAACAAGTATCTCAAAGATGGGTACTATGGAACCCAAGAATTGGTGGGTTAACTTTGGTGCTCAAACTCCTTTACTCCAGACTTTGGCCTTTAGATTCCTTGGACAGTCTAGTTCTTCTTCTTGTGCTGAGCGTAATTGGAGTACCTATGCATTTATTTCACTCTCTTAAGAGGAACAAGTTGACTACAAGTCGTGCTCAAGACTTGGTTTACATCCACAATAATCTCCGACTTTTGTCAAGGACTCCGAAAGAAGATGTAAAGATGTAGGATGTGAGTGGAGATGCTTTTGATTCTATGGAAGATGTAGGTTTTTTGGAGGTTGCGGATCTGTCACTAGATGAATCCGAGTTTGAAAATGATTTGATTATTGATAATTAGTTAGTAGTTTAGTAGCTTTGAATGATTTAGTATTTTTGGAGTTTACACTTTGCAATTTTGGATTTTTGGAATATCAATTTTGGAGTTTCTTTAATATATATTTGTTTTTTTTTAATTTTATATTTGTCGTATCTCGCCGTATCCGTATCTTCAATTTTGGATTTTTGCCGTTTCCGGTATCCGTTACGTATCCGTTTCCCGGTGCCATATCCGTTTCTCGGTGCCGTATCCGTTTCCCAGTGCCGTATCCGTTTCCGTGCAACCTAGGTGAACGTGAGGATAACCGAGAGCGGGACACGTGGCGGATGACTATGATTTTTTGCAAGGGTATGAACTTAACTTACTTCGCATTTTTTGTTTGCAGTGCATGATATACTTGTACCTTGTGAAAAACTGCTATGTATATTTGTTGTTTGCTGCTTAGATTTTGTCCCGTAACTGCTCATTTTATCATTTCATTTCAGGTCCTATATATATATGGTGTGTAACATTTTCTGTCAATCTGCTGAATAATTTCTTTTAGTTTTATTTAACTATCTTGCATTACTGTACAGATTAAGCACAATGAAGTCATGAAGGCGGGCTCTACTATTTATGTGCCGGTATCTGTTGCTGAATCTAGAATATCCAGAAGATTCGATACCATACCAAGTGGGTCTCTATGTCCAAATGCAAACGAAATACAATATTTGCAAAGGCTTGTTTTTTTTTTGTGAATGATTTGTATATATATATATATACCTATGTATTAGGGGAATATGGCTGTTCATAACAGTATGGAAGCACTGGCAGCTACAGCATTGTGTTATGATTATGATGAGGGACCTAAATTGGTAATCACTAGTCCGATATGATTTTAGGTTTAGTTTTGAGGTCGTCATAGTACGTGAGATTTTGCTGAATATGTGACTGCCATGTATTTATGTTCATCGTCTTGATCGAGAAAGCAGCGGGATTCTTCTAATGGGAAGATCAAAAGAGAGCATCTCTCATCTGCATTGGTTGTTCAGTGATGCCGCCAATAAAACAAAATCCTCACTTAAGGTATAATAACTATACGTTGGACAAGGTGGAAAGTTAAGAGACTGTTTTAAAATTCTTTTGTTACAAGAAGAGTTGAACCATATAATTAAGTATTTTGATTTTCTAAACAAGAGTGATTATTGTTGCACTATAAGTTGACATGGCATCACCGACGGCAGCAGCCGTAGTTGAAAACAACAAAAACTGGTGTATTGCCGACGGCTTAGATTGATGAAAAATGAGTTAACCAAATAAATTTTCCAACGGATATTTATAACTACCGATGGCATATACCGACTAATTTCCGAGGAACCAAGCTTAGCATTGTATAATCGACGAGTGCCTGTTTTAACAGTATGTCATATTTTATACGCTTTCCAATTTCGGTTTGTTTCCAAAACACATATTGCTTATTTTTTTAGTTCTAAGTTTCTAACCACTTTAAACACCTCTTTTAACTTCCCAAAAACATAGCAAAATCAATTAACTTCAAATCTCAACTGGTTTTATAATATAAAGTTATAAAGTTATTAATAGTGTTATTAATTACTAAACGACATATACCGTCCATAATAGAGTTCACAATGATCATCAAATCTTGTGTGTAGATCCGTATCCGAACATTTGTGCATAATTTAATGATAAAGATTTTGTAGTCTGAAATGCTGCAGTCCTCAATGGACAAACAAATTTTAGAAAATCAAAATGTGACTGCTGAATATCTGCGATGCTATAAGTTGATGCTTAATTAGATCATACAGTTTCCAGACAATTTTTTTTCCTATGAAAAATGTCATATTCTGATTGCAATAAGAGAAAATTATTATTATAGCCAATCTTCTTAAATAAATTTGTCTCCTATCCATTCTCTCCCAATACTTACTTATATACCCACCGAGCCGCCAAACACCTGCCGCCAATAGTGGCCCATTTCATTTACCCATTTTTGGCGGCCCATTCTCTCCTTTCTCATACATTTTGGCGGCCAAACACATACCAATTTCATGATTGTCAATGACCTTTGAGCCGCTATTGGAGACTCAAATAAGTGGGTCTCTATTGGAGACTCAAATAATTGGCGGTCCATTCAATTTTTTTGCCGGAATGTATGTTTATGAAATGGGTCGCTATTGGAGACTCGGTTTTTGCCGGGTCGGTGGGTATAAAGGGTAGGAGTGGAATTTAATTTTAAAAAATGGGTATAATAATAATTTTCTCTTGAAATAAAGGAGAAAAAAATGGAAGATATGGATAATTAAGAAAAAAGAAAAAAAAAACTTGCGGGTGGGTTTCATGGGGAGGGAGGGAGAGAGATAAATAAGAAAAAGGGGTAGGGGAGGTGGAGTAGGGTAGGTTACCTGGTAACAAATAACTTAGTAGAGACAAAAATTGAAAAGGAAAAAAAAACGATTAAAAAGACTGAAATACCTCTTGACTTAAAGTGAGGGCTTAGAACGTACATTTTGCATATCACAAGAATGAACATTATATCTTTTAGAATGGTAAGATAAATGACGCACTAGCAAAGGAGCTTCGGCTAGGCCATTACTCCCACCTAGAGAACCCAAGAATTATTAAAAACGCTTCTAGCAAGGTACTAGAAGGCAAAAAGAAGCAGGATAGAACAAGACTAAATCCGAAACTGACATCCCAAAGGCACAAAGGAGAAGCAAAAGCCTCCAAAGAAAAAGCCAACGAGAACTAAACAAAAACAACTGGAATTAGCTGCAAAGGCAACGACAGAAAAGAAAGCTAGACCTCCCTTTGACCCACGCTTCAACCGAGAACTAATTAAGCTTTAAACAGATTGGTCGACAAATTATTCCAATTAATAGGCAACTTGTTATGCCTATTACCAATCCAAAGTCTTGAGATATTTTGAACATATAGGAATTGGTCATCCCCTTTCTTCTTGCTAACCTTTTCACCTTCGAAGAATAGGCAACCATTACGCCACTTAAAGTGATCACACAAACAGCCAAAAAGACATTACCCCAACTGCGATTGGAACCAGTTTTCTGAACTAACCTTTTAAAACCTACCACCGAGGTCAGCCTAAGGGGTTTCACGTCCCACCAAGCCCAAACATTCCTCCATAAGTTGCTAGAAGCAGGGCAAAGAAAAAAACAGCGATCCATCATCTCTACTCCTATATCTCAATGAACGCACTATAAAGATTGGATAGGAACACTTTTCTTTTACATATTTGGCCTCGTTGGGATTGCACCCTTTAAGAAATGCCAAATGAAGATATTAAGCTTAATGGGCATTAACCTGCTCCGATAACGCAATTCGAATGCGATCCACCAATTCTTGGATTTGATTGCATCATTTGGGCCATTTGGTTAATCGAAAAAGGTCCCTTTCTTGTCCGAAAACGAAGTCAATGCATCCGGACCCGATTTGTTAAAGTTCAAGGAAGTTAGTAGGCCCACCATAGATTGAAAGTCTCCGAAAGCTCTTCCCATGATTTCATTGCGCCAGTCCCAAACCCTTTTCCAAATGCCTTCCTCACAGGTCCATCTATCTTTGAATTTCACATCTTTCTCTTTCTCGAGTGTGAAAAGCCTCGGAAAGATATCTTTTAGTTTTATACCACCTCCCACTGCCTCATCCTTCCAAAAAAAAGAATTAGAGCCCTTTGCGATCGACTTTTTGATGGAAGACGGGAAATATTGATCAACAATAACTACATCTTTTGCGATGCCACAATAGAAGTCCGTGCTCTTTCTACTTGCACGATTGTTGGAAAAATGTATTTTAAGGATGATATCCGAAATATCAGCAAACGATTGCGACCGAGAATGTAATTTACTCAAATAAAAATAAAGTTTGTCAAACGTATATATCTTAATTAATTACTACTTTTCAAAAAGGTAAAACTTAAGGACTTAATTAAATATCTCAATAAAAGCATTTATTGAAGTTATATTATTTATGCCGTTCACAAAAATGAAACAATATAAAATTTACTTTAAGTTTCATATAATTTACAAAAGCATGTTTAAAACCTGTAGTAAACAATTTTGGTTCATTAAATAAGAGCATTCATAATGAAGGTTTTTTTTAAGGTTTTTCTTAGGAATTTTACAATAACCTCCATTGTAGAACAAAAATTCTTGCCTAGTCACAGGTTCTTATTGGCCATCCTTAGCCAGGCCGGTAGGAGACCGGTACCACACCGGTACCAGCGGGGAACACCAAAGTGGATGACCGGTACCACACCGACACCCCCATGCCACTCTCTCTCCTCACCCCACCCCACCTTTCTCTCTATCTCTCTCTTCTTTCTTTCTCTTATTTTCTTTTTATTTTATTTTATAATTAATTAATTAGATTGGTATGGAATTGGTATGGGTAAGGATGATATGGTATGATATTGGTAAGGTGTTGGTAAGATAGCGGAAAACTGATGTGGCGCTGAGGTGGCAGTTGGTAAAGGTAGTACGGGTAAGGATGACCTTAGAACCTAGGTGCTTGAACAATAACTCATGTTCTTGTAATACTTTCATTTTCTATTATAAATACTAATTTCCATAAATAAGAATTATATTATAAATAAAAAAGGGAGGTGAGGTTTTTGTAAGAACCTCCGTTGTAGAGTTTTAAGGAGGTTCTTTCTTTATTGAGATGACAATGATATGGTTTTTATTGGTTTTTTAATTGTTGATTTTTTAATGTTTTTTACTAAATTTTTTATTGTTGTGATTTTTAAAAAACATTAACCGTACTCAACCTATTATTTTTCTTAATGTTTTTTTACTGCCGATTTTTTTACCATACTAAACATTATGTTTTATATTGTTTTTATATGATTTTTTTTCAATAAAAACATTAATCGTACTTGAGTTTTATTGTTGTTTTTATATGATTGTTGTTTTTTCAATAAAAACTTAACCGTACTTGAGAGTTTTTTTTCAATATATTTTTTTGGAACATATTAATAGTACGTATTAATACTCACATTAATAAAAACATATTTAAAATGTTCGTGTTTTTCAGCAAGTTTGGTTCTGAAAATGCCAACTCAAACTCCACACCATTTTTATACCATTTTTAATGGTTCGGGTTTTCGAACAGGTTTGTCTTTATATGTTTTTTTTTTCAAAACCATATTATTCTTTTATTTTTTTTTTACTTAACCGTAAATATGCTTTTTATTTATATAATCTTTAAAAAACATTAAAAAATCAGCAATAAAAAAATAGTAAAGAAAAATAGGATAAAGACATTAAAAGCCCATTAAATAGAAAACTACACCTAAATGGTAAATATGTTTAAACATTAAAAGCCCATTGAATATAAAACTACACCTAAATGGTAAATATGTTTAAAACAACACCGTAAATATGTTTTTTTAAAAACACCTATTTGATAATAACTCGTTGTCCAGCTAGGTGTAATAATTGTATTAATATCTCACCAACTAATTTCGTCTAACATGATAAGGCAGTGGTTGATTTTGTCTATTATATTTAAAGTACTTTAATAATTCAACATGGATGCTATATACATCAAACATGTTTCTATTTTAAATGGTACCAGTTAAAAACCACACAAACACAGCCGCCATGGCGACTTCCTTGAACGTGGCTGTCATCGGTGCTGGTGTCAGTGGACTAACTGCTGCGCGTGAACTTAGAAGAGAATCCCACAAAGTTGTGGTGTTCGAAAAGTCACATCAACTCGGCGGAACCTGGGTTTATGATCCCCGAGTCGAGTCTGATTTATTGGGGCTCGACCCAAATAGAGAGATCGTTCATGGATCTCTCTACAAATCCATGCGAACGAATCTTCCAAGAAAGCTCATGAGCTTCACGGATTTCAAATTCGAAGAAAAAGAGTATGGAGATCCGCGTATATTTCCAGGCCACAACGAAGTCCTAAAGTTCTTGGAAGATTTTGCAAGTAATTTTCAGATCACTGAGTTGATTCGGTTCAACACTTCAGTGATCCGAGTGGAGGTCATTGGCTCGGGGATCACCGAGTTTGTGGTTGAGTCACGGAAAGATCAAGTGAGTTCGGTGGAGGTATTTGATGCTGTGGTCGTTTGCAACGGCAGCAACACTCGACCTCGGTTGGCAAAAGATATTCCAGGTACGAGATATACTTATTTTAACTCTTTTGACTTTAGGTTAATTAGTTATGTCAAAAAAATAAATCATGTAAATTGTTCAGGGTACGTTTGGTTGTGGAAACGATTTTTAATTACTTAGAACACGTATTCAAAAAATAGAGTTGTTTTTTCAATACCGGTTTTCTATAAAATTTTTAGAAAATGCGTTTGATTGAAATTGTGGATTTTCTTTTTCCATATCAGGAAATTAGAAAACGTATTTACAAGGTTTTGAAAAGTTATTATAATCAGTTTTCTAATTTACGTAGATTTTAGAAAATAGAAAATTTTCATTTTCTTTGAAAACTTTCGAATATTAAATGAAACAAATGAGTTTTCTAAGTTATTAGTTTCCTTAAAAAGAACTCGTGAAAAACTTAGAAAATTTTCCACCACCAAACGCAAATTTGAGATTATGACGATGTAAATTAGAAATCATTTAAAGATATAGGTGATGTAATTATATATGATGGTTATGATTGTTGTATTAGAATTTGTAGTGAGATGTGTTTATGATCTTTAAGAAAATATAAACCTAACCGCCAACATAATTTGTAAGCGGAAACTATGTAAAAAGGTTTAAACGAAGAAAATGAAGATTTTAAGTAATTTGTTGTTCCAATATTTTTCAAAAGTCTCTGTAAAATAAAGAAAAATAAATAGAGACAGAGGCTATAATTTTCTCCAAATATAAAAATCTCTTCAAAAATAATTATTAAGAAAAAAAAATTATATTTTTGTTACATCCCACAAATATAGATTTTTAAATAAGTTATTTAAAAAAATATTTTATTAAATATAAATAATATAATTGATATTTTATAGCCAAAATAGAAAATCTGATGCATCAAAATATCAATCTGATGCATCAAAATATCATTACAAGTATCACAAAATAATTATTCACTTATGGTGCTAGAATAGCAAATGAATACGATTGCTTAAGGCTTTGTTTGGCAAGCATAAGCTAGCTTATAAGCTAGCTGATAAGCTAGCTTATAAGCTAGTCCATCCAAACATGTACCAGGAAGCTAGCTTATCAGCTAGCTTATAAGCTACCTTTTTGAAACGCTACTTTAAGTAGCTTATGAGGAGCTTATTGTAGCTTTTTCCAATTATACCCTTATTAATATTAATTATAAGCTACTTTGAGTAGCTTATGGGTTTTTTTTAATATAATCAAACGAAATCAATTAGCTAAAGGAGTCAACTAAAATTGGATAACATATTTAACTCGATCGATGGGTTTTTATTTAATATCTTAGTACGTATTTCTATTTATACACGGTATGTAATTGAATATCAAAAATATATATATAGAGAGAGAAAGGTTCAAATTAATCGCCCACACACATGAATATGAAATATATATATATATATATAGAGAGAGAGAGAGAGGAAAGTTCAAATGTGAAACACTTTTTTTGTTGTGAACGTGGACAGCCGACAGCGCGACACGTGGCGGCTTTGAGTGTGGTCCCCCCTTTAATTCAATGCCCTCCCCATGAATCACGCCTTGTCACCCGCCGTGGACCTGACGTGACGCATAGTCATCCGCCACATGTCGCGCTCTCGGCTGTACTCACGTTCACAACCAAAAAGTGGTTTACATTTGAACCCACCCTTATATATATTTATATATATATATATAGGGGTGGGTTCAAATGTGAACCACTTTTTGGTTGTGAACGTGAGGACAACCGAGAGCACGACACGTGGCGGATGATTAGGCGCCACGTCAGATCCACGGCGGATGACTAGACGCGATTCATGGGAGGGCATTGAATTAAAGAGGGGGACTACACTCAAAGGCGTCACGTGTCGCGCTCTCGGTTGTCCTCACGTTCACAACCAAAAAGTGGTTCACATTTGAACTTTCCTCTATATATATATATATATATAGGGTCAAGATATTTTGTAAACCAGTTTTTGGTTGTAAACCGTGTAAACTCATGGTTGCACAGCTTAAATCAACGAAATTTCTTCATGGAGTTGTTTAATACGATGAAAATGTTTCATATACTAAATTTTTTTACGAAATTGTTTCACATTTTAGTGTTTTTTATTCACACAAACGTTTTTCTTATTTATGTGAAACTTTTTTCATTTCTACGTAAAATACACCGAAATGTGAAACAATTTCGTCAAAAATTTTAGTATATGAAACATTTTCATCGTATTAAACAACTCCATGAAGAAATTTTGTTGATTTAAGCTGTGCAACCATGAGTTTACACGGTTTACAACCAAAAAGTGGTTCACAAAATAACTTCCCTCTATATATATATATATATATATATATATATATATAGGGGTGGGTTCAAATGTGAACCACTTTTTGGTTGTGAACGTGAGGACAACTGAGAGCGCGACACGTGGCGGATGACTAGGCGCCACATCAGATCCACAGCGGATGACTAGGCGCGATTCATGGGAGGGCATTGAATTAAAGGGGGGGGGGACCACACTCAAAGACGCCACGTGTCGCGCTCTCGTTTGTCCTCACGTTCACAACCAAAAAGTGGTTCACATTTGAACTTTCCTCTATATATATATATATAAACACACGTAGTGTTAGGTTAAAATGAAAACTCAAAATTAATCGCAAATATAAAGATAATTGAGAGTGTGTCACGTATCAGAATAATATATAGAATTACTCAAATTGAATATGATGCATTATTCAGAATGAATAATACTGTCCCGACAGAATATAATAAACACCATCTAATATTATTGTATTATTCAGTTTAAATAGTTCATAATATTTAGCCTGAATAATCTTGTATTATTCAAATTGAATATGTTACGTGGCGCACTCTTGGATGTCCTCGTGTTTGAAATCAAATTTAAGTTTTCATTTGACCATTTGAAGCTGACTATATATATAGAGATATTTTTTTAAGTTGTTCTATATAAGTAAATATAAATTTTTAGTTTAATTATATCTTGGTTTTATATATGATTCTATTATAAAATGATATCCATACATCCAATTAACAACTGAAATCTAATAGATGACTATTTATTGAGGTAGGTATTGAGACATGGTCTAAGAAGCAGATGCATAGTCATAATTATCGTGTTCCTGAACCATTTCGAAATCAGGTAAGCAATAGAAAAAGAAATTCAGTTGGTCTTTCTAAAGGCGGTAATATCGTTGGGGGGGGGGGGGGGGGGACTATGGATGACATCCCAGTCTACCCGGGTTCGAATCCAAGGTGAGTTAATTGAGGTCATGAGGAGTACCCAGTTCTTGGCTTGGTTCAGTCATAGATTGGGTTGCCTCCAGCCAGTCAAAGACTGTGGTTGGCCTCTAGGTCCAGCATAAGATGGGCAAGGACAGCGGCGGATTAGTGGGCTGCCCTTGGAAGCCCGATACTGTTGGGGATGCGAGCGTGCATGCGTTTGTGTATTTGTAGTAGTCATTCGTTGGTTCGATGCCGTTTTACCTCAAAAAGAGGTAAGCAATAGAAAAAAATATATCAAGTATTAAGAAGATGATATTATCAATTAACGGTTTGTGCATACTAATATTGTAGACACTAAACCGTTTTACCAAAAGTGTCATTTTATTATAATTACCAACTCGGTAATATTATTACTGAATACATTCATAATTTTTATGATTACACTTTTGATTGAATATGTGGTTTAAAAATCAGATTGTAGTTGTAATTGGGAGTGGACCAAGTGGAATAGACCTATCAAGGGAAATAGCCATGATTGCCAAAGAAGTTCACATGTCATCAAGATCTCCAAATGTTAAAGTCCCTAAATTGGAGAAGTTCAACAATGTATGGCAGCATTCTAAGGTAATATTTAGTTCCTCCTTTCTTACACAATGATTATGTTGTAAAGTATATCAATATTTAAGAGCTACCACATTTTCTTGAATTAGGAAATAACTAGCATATCTTTATGAATTAAAAAATGCTAGCACATTTAACTAACTTATAGAATGTATAGAGATCATTTTCTTTTAGAATTTTAATGCATTGTCTGAAGTCATTTAGGTCTTGTTATATCGTACCTTTTATTCGTAATATCTTTAAAACAAAGTTGTTTTCATATGATTTAGGTTTATAGGACCAAAATATAAACAGCATAATAGGTTTGTATGACATTTTTCGGCATCTTAACAAGTTTTTTACGGAACTTATAAAATAAATTGTCCTATTAGATATTTTACGGATACTTTTAGGAAGTGTCCTATATATAAATATACTTTTTCATTGGATACTTATGTTTATAAGACGCTTTTTTCAAATAATGTCGTATAAAATAGTTAGTACAACATGTTATCTTAAATACGTCGTACTTTTTTTTTTTGTTAAAACGTTCTATAAATTTATTGTTAACACTTTTTGTTAGAAATAAAATGTAGATTAAATTACAGATTTGGTCATCGTGGTTGGTAGTTTTTATGGATTTGCTCCCTAAACAACAATAATTAAGAATTTGGTTCTTGTGGTTTGCAAATTCTATTGGATTTGGTCCCTACTTACTTGCACCACACCAAATTCAATAGGATTTGCAAACCACAGGGACCAAATCCCTAATTATTGAAGTTTAGGGACAAATCCATAAAAACCACCAAACCACGAGACCAAATCCGTAATTTACTCTAAAATGTATTAAATGTAATATTCATTTTATTGTGTTATATGGGCTTGGGCTTCAATGTTTTGGGCTTCATCATTTTATTGTGTAAAGAACCTTGGGTTTAGGGTCTCATTCATGAGAGTCGCTTAATCATTTATGTGTGTAATCCTTTGAAAGTGTTCTATAAAATACACCTACTTCATGATTTCTTATATGATTCCTTATTTATCTTGTTGAAATTGGACCTAACACTTTTCTATAGGAAGCATTATAGTTTGGTCCTCCTACAAAGCTAAGGTGTTGTTCGGTTCATTTTCTATTAAGACCTAAATTGCTTAACATGAACTTAAGAAACAAAAGCTACTATATGATGCCTAAGTTTCCTCTTTGGCTAACCGTGGTTCTATGTTGCTTAAGTGTGACCTTAGGCGACATATATATGATTGTTTGTTGCCTAAACTATCTTAAGCAATAGGTTAGCCTACGTTGCCTTAGTTGAACGTTGACCACACATATTTTGTTAAAGATAAATAAAAGGTAACTTAGACAACATATAATCTTGGCTTCATACTTTCTTATGTCTATGTTTCCTTGATTGCATAAGATCTTTTCCAGGCTTCATACTTTTCTTGTGTCTATGGTGTATAATTTAAAAAATATTAATAAATACATGTAGCTGAAAGATTTAACCGACACCCTATTAAATATTCTTCAAAGTTAACTTAGGCAACATATAATGTATTCCATTGGTTGCTAACGATATGACTTAAGCGACATTTTTTCTTGTTTTTATGTTGCCTAGGGTTAAAAAACGTAATAACTATGAACAGTTGAATGTTTTAAGGTTGACAACCAACATTGTACTATAGATCAATCAAAGTTTACTTAGACAACGTAAAATCTATTGTTTTGTTGCCTAATATCAAAACTAGTTAAAATATTCTTGGTTCCCACATTATTCATTATCAAAAGGCATGTAAAGATTTTTAGGTAATACCAAACGTTATTCATCACAAAATCCCACAAAATCCGATACAATTCGTTAAGATTCATTAGTTCAATACTACTTATCAAAAACCTAATTAGAGTCAATATAATCATATACCAATCCATGAATGACATTGTGCAATAAATAAATAGAATCTTGTCGATTAGATGTTAATATACTATATTAACCTTTTTGGATTTAAGGTTATCGTCATAATGTAGTTATGATGATAATGTAATATACACTTATATTGGTTAAATATATAAATATAGATCACATAACCATGTACACATTTCAGAAACCCAAAAGTAGGGTACTGACAACCAATTTTAAAGTTTAACTTAAAGAACTTTTAAGTAAATATTTATATCCATGCAAAAGAGCATAAAGACAATGCAGAGGGACAATCAACTGAGCACCATACAATTGTTGCACACCTTAAGAACCAATCTCATCCATCCATCTAGTCTTAATGGATATATAATATATTCATAGTCTCTCTCTCTCTCTCTCTATAAATATTTAAATCATAATAAATGAATCTTCATTATTTCCATAAAATACACTAATTCATTGGTTCTTAAGGGTGTGTAACAATTGCATGGTGCTCATTTGATTGTCCCTCGGATAATGTATATATATATATATATATATATAGAGAGAGAGAGAGAGAGAGAGAGAAAGAGGAAAGTTCAAATGTAAACCACTTTTTGTTTTTGAACGTGAGGACAACTGAGAGCGCGACACGTGGCGACTTTGAGTGTGGTTCCCCTCTTTAATTCAATGCCCTCCCATGAATCGCGTCTAGTCATCCGCCGTGAATCTGACGTGGCGTCTAGTCATCCGCCAGGTGTCGCGCTCTCGATTGTCCTCACATTCACAACCAAAAAGTGGTTCACATTTGAACCCACCCATATATATGTTAATATCATAGATGATAATATGTAAAATTTGTAACATTATTAGATACTTGAATTTTGAGTTGATCTCTTATGCTTCAGGATATATAATGCTGAAACAAAATGATACATCTTTTATATTTATATTTATATATTACAGATTGAACGTATTAATAAAGACGGTACAATAACATTTCAAGATGGGGTCTCGATTGAACCGGATATCATATTCCATTGCACCGGGTAAGACCGAGATAACGTACAATTCTCAAAACACGAATACCCATAATTTTCATATATTGCATTACACATGTACATGTGGGAATAATCAATCAAAACCCCAAAGATGTCAAGAATGGTGAGAAGGAATATCATCTACCCAACCATTTTTATCCAACAACTTTAGTTAACCATCTATATTTATTCACAAGGAGTTATTTTTCGAGGAAAAACGAGTAATTATACTTCATGTATGTATAAAAAACTAGTTGCTAAGCCCGGGCTTCGCACCGGGTTCATGAAGAGTAGCTATCGACACTTTAACATATTTCAGTCAATATGTTATATATGACTAAAACGTAAACTGAAATATAGAAAACTAAAAAATATAACGTCAATAAATATTATAAGTTTATGGGCCTGATATGTAAGTTTAAAAGTGGGTATAGGATTCGGGTCGGGTAGAGCGTATATATAGTATATCATAAAATAAATACATGAAAAAAATATTCAATGTTAGACCCATTTCGATCTTATCGACCATAAGATTATAATGTGTACTTCGTTAACATTAAAACGTGTTTTTAATATATTTTAGATCGTATCGACGATACGATTATAATGGCATAATTTGTTAAAATTAAAACGTATTTTTGTAACATGTTCCAACCAATACAGTTACACGATATATGAGTAAAATGTAAAATGAAATATAGAAAAGTAAGGTATAAAGTGAATAAAGATTATAAATTTAGGGGCTAATATGTAGATTTGAAAATGGGTATAGGATTCGGGTCGGTTGGAGCGTATATATAGTATATAATAAAATAACGCCATAAAAAAATATTCAATATTAGACTCATTTCGATCGTATCGACGATACGAATATAATGGCGTAACTTGTTAAAATTAAAACGTATTTTTTTTAACGTCTGTTTGCCAATACACGATATATGACTAAAACGTAAAATGAAATATTGAGAAGTAAAAGGTATAAAGTGAATAAATCTTATAAGTTTTAAGTTTAGGGGCTAATATGTAAACTTGAAAATGGTATAAATTTCGGATTGTTTGGAGCGTATATATAGTATATAATAAAATAACTACGTCAAAAAATATTCAATATTAGACTCATTTCGATCGTATCGACGACACAAATATAATGGCGTAATTTTTTAAAATTAAAACGTATTTTTTTAACGTCTTTTAGCCAATACACGATATATGACTAAAATGTAAAATGAAATATTAAAAAATAAAGGGTATAAAATGAATAATCATTATAGGTTCAGGGTCAAAATTGTAAAATTGATGATGGGAATAGATTAAAGAGGACGCGCGGGTCATGGGGATTTATGGGTGGGTATGGAGCGGGTCAAGGGTGGGTTTGGGTCAAAAGTAGAGAGCACAGCTGGAGCGGGTCGGGTTGCGGGTCGGATGCGGGTCAGGGTGGGTGCTGGCGGGTCGGAGTTCCTGCTAATTGTATAGTATATATAATAAATACAGATGGTTAATGGAATACATGTAGCCCTTTTTACTATTATTATAGTAACATTATTTAATACTGATTGCACTCAAATATATATTGCCATTTTAGGTATACATTTGATGTTCCATTTCTCAAAACCAATGGCATTCTAAGTGTCCAAGATGAGTGTATTCGACCTCTATACAAGCATATTTTCCCCCCACAAGTTGCTCCAAGGCTCTCTTTTGTCGGATTACCCAAAAAGGTTTTACATTTATTTTTATGTTTTTATTTATTTAGTTTTAATCTACTGAGATTTATATAACCAGTAGAATTTTCCAACCCCAGGGCCTAACATTTCTAATAGTTGAGTTTCAATCAAGATGGATAGCGCAAACGTTGTCAAGGAAGGTATCGTTGCCATCGGAAGAAGAAATGTTGAGTGATGTTGAAGAGCATTATCGTAAAATGAAAGCAAACGGGCTTCCAGGACACGATACTCATTCCGTTGAATTTAAGGTAGTTTTTTTTTAAATATATATGTTTTACAATTCTTTAATTTCAATAATTAAGAGAAATAATATTAATAACCCATCCTCTTTCTAACCACAGTCTGATTACATGGATTGGGTATCTGCTCAGTTTGGGATGGTCGTGGATAAGGGATTACAAGAAATGTTTACATACCTCATCCATTGTTTCATATCTTATTCAGATGGCTATATGGATGCATTTTCATTGAAATACGGGATATGATTTAGAGATTTCCCTTTTCAATGCTCCGTTACATTTACATGATGAATAAATACTAAGAAATGTAATAAGAACAAATATATTTCGTTTTTAAATCAAACTTTATTTTCACATTCCTTAGTCTTTTATCAAAAGATGCATCATATTAGTTCAAAATCCAATATACTTCATGTATTCCAAATTAACTTGGACTTACATCAGGGTTACTTGATCGATCTTGCACCTGATTAACACTTCATCTGGGTCAAATGGTGGGCAGCCCTGATGCAGCGAATACGGTTGAAATATAAATTGAACACGTTTATTCTATGAATACTCGTGTTCAATTTTCTCTAAGGTTTGTTGATTCAACGAATGCCAAACCTTAGGCTTCAAAATTTGAATTCTGTCAAGAACCCAAAAGTTGGGAGAAAAAACGAAAGTTTCTTAATTCAATGATATGACTATCCCAATTACACCATTGAAACATAAATAAGAGACCCCAAACCATATGGGATTAAAAAAGAAATGAGCCAAACAAAAAAGGCACAAAGTAAAAGCCCAAAAAGGCAAAAAAAACATGAAAATGTCCAAAAACTAGGTTAAACGGCGATTTCGGGTTCAAAAAGTCCAAATTAGGACATGCTCCGTGTTCCAAGCTTCGGTTCTATAGCTGGACCGTCTAAACGGACACCCTGAGCGAAAATTATGCACTTTCAAATTCGACCCTATTTGATCATGGGCCTCAAAAAACTTCAAGGCCTTTTCATCAACGTCTAAATAGAAGCATCTTCAAGGCATTAAGCCCCAATGTACTCTTGTCCAATGATTTCATCTACATCTAAATAGAAGCATCTTCAATCTCAAAGAAGAAATTGTCTAATGTAAATGGTCCTAACTCCTAACACTATAGGACTATAATACCTCATTCAATAATAATGAAATCTTAAAAGAATTCGCTATTTAAAAGCGGAAGCTTGCCCAAATAGAAATCATTTAACCCAAAACATAACTTGTCATTTGAACGGAAAGGTTTAGAAGGCGTGGATAAAACCATCCGATTTTTTTAAAGAAAACAACAATGTACAGAAACTTAGAAAATAATCCATGAAAACTACCAGTATCCTTCAAAGGCATTAATTTAAACATGGTTCTTATCAAACTTCCAACATAACTTGAATGACTGAGCCGCTGACATTCCCGGAACTTCACACGTGAGCCTTCCCCTTGCTATCCGAAGGTGTACCTGACACTAAAAGAGTAAAATAACAACGGGTAAGCTTTACGCTTAGTGAGCACATATCTAAACTAACTACAACCATGAACATATACAACCAAGGTACATAGTCATCACATGCACGTAATTTAATCTACTGACACTGGTACGAGGCCTATTATTCTATAGCATCTTCCCTAGGGGCAACAAATACCACCATAGGTACTATTGTATCACATATCGTATAACATAACACATAATCACAAGCACATTAGTCACATACGCATGATCATATTAGCATAGATAGAGTACTCACCTGTTGGTAGCTCAATATCACACACACACACACACATGCAATTAGGATGTTCAAGACAAGTCACCTAATCAATTACATGCAACATATCAATACATAGCTCAAAATGAGTTCTAAGTTTAACCCGAACTTTCTTATCCAAATAACATAGCTACACTAACCTAATTACTCCCAAACTTTACCAAACACTAAGTTTCAATGTCCCTTAGGGAAACATGAACCAAAGAACCCCAAAGGAACCCGATTCGGGAAAGTGAAAAATCTACTCAGCGCAATCGGCAGGTCGCCGGCGGGTGGGGACCTGCGGCTTACCTGTCGTTACCCGTATATCGAGTTTCTTACTCATGGGTTACGACTTCAGTCGGGGATTACACCCAAAATTCTTAATCTAACGTAAAAGTAACCAAAACTTGTTTATACAAGTTTCTCCAATCATAATCGACCAATCTTTAACATAATTTAACACATAACACTCCAATAGGTGATCTAACAATCACAAATTCTACACCAAAAACCCTAATTTCACACAATCCCCCAACATGACCCTATAACCAACGATTATAGAAATTAAACCATACCCTGTATGAAATCATTCGACTAACGATTCCCTCAAGCCAATTGCTCGAAATCCCAACTCTCCTTCAATTTGGTATCCAAAATTGCCAAGGTTTTTCCCCCTCACTCCCAAAATCGATTTTTTCTGAAAACTAAAACAGAGTGGGTTTGGAACTCTTTTATACACATACTATACACCACCCTCCACTATCTAAAATGTCAAAACAACCTCTGAACCTGAAATTCAACATAAACAACCCATAAATAACGTAACCTTTATAATTGAGTCAAATTCTTAATATAGGAAATGGGCGTTACAACTCTCCCCCACTTACCAGGATTTCGTCCCCGAAATCTTCTATGCTCGGAACAGCTCAAGATGGTTCTTCCTCATTTCGTCTTCTTGTTCCCACGTCCACTTTGAGCCTTTTCTATGCTCCCAATGTACCTTGATCACCCTGACCTCTTTGTTTCGCAAGGTCTTGATCTTTCTTTCTAGTACCGCAATGGGTCTCTCCGCATAGTTGAGCCGCTCATCCACTTGGATGTCGTCGATTGGTACATGCACTGACTCATCCACCAAGCACCCCCTTAACTACGAAACGTGGAATGTGTCGTGTATCTGGCTGAGTTCTGGAGGTAACTCTAGCCGATACGTTACCTTACTCACTCTAGCAACCACCCTGAAAGGTCCAATGAATGTCGTGTCTAACTTTCCCCTCTTCCGAAAACGTATCACCCCTTCCAAGGTGACACCTTTAAGAGCACCTTGTCTCCGACATTAAACTCCAAGTCTGAACGCCATCTGTCTGCGTAACTTTTCTGCCGACTCTGAGCAGCCTTCAATCTCTCATGGATCATCTGTGTACTCTTCGTGGTTTTCTGCGCTGTTTTGGCACTAATGCGGTAATTTATATATAAGTTTAACCCTTAATTTACCCAACTGATATTACCACATATATAGGCAAGTGTATCCGATTGTGAGTAATATAGTGTAGGAAAGTACCAGGTATCGTTCTTACCACTGGGAACTGTTAAGCTACATTTCCACCAAAGGTTTCGTTAATTAATCTGAGAAAGCATTATTTTGAAAGGGATTTTGATTTATAAAATAAAAATAAATAAATAAACCTAAACAAGAAGTAGAAAACTGATAAACACACATACACCAGAGATAATTGTATTCATTATGATTATTTAAGATTTACTTTTCATGAGATATAGATTGATGATTATTGTAGGAATTTAAGCATAAAGCACCCTAACATAAATATTTGTGATTATCAACCAGGTTGGTCTCCCGACCCAAATACATGGACTATGAAAGTCTAGTAAAAGTCACCCTAATCAATGCTAAGTCGTGGACCCTACTATCCAACTAACTTAGGTCTAAGGGTTGCTTACCACATCACTCCACGTCACCGGAGCGAAAGGTAAGGGAGGTAGGAATCTTATTAATTAATTGTCAGATAACAAATAAAACCCCAACCAACGAATTCAAGTAGCCACAGTTAAGACATCAATATAGGAACCACAAGATAATCATTCAATAAACCATAAATCTAATAAATTAAAATATCATCCAAAGTAATCACACCATAATGTAAACACAACGTGAAAATAACACATAGACATGTTAATCATAGTTACTAAATCAAATCTAAGTGCATTTTGGCCCGGTACCACCCGGTGAACATTTTAGAACCAAAATAGATCGCACCGCTCAGGACAAGGTGTACTCTGGCCGGTACCACCCGATTATCGCAGAGTCTTTTCACCCCCTCCAACTTGGGGTTTAAACGTGAGCACTCAAGGTTTGAGCACTTCCAGCGCCCGCGTACCTTACGCCGGAGGTGTCCCCAAGCGGGTTGCACTTACTGTTCTATGATTTTCTAGGGTTTTATGATGCGGTAATTATCGTATATAAAAAGCGTAACAAGTTTTAACCTCTAATGCCTAGCCACCGTCTTACCACATATACAGGCAAGCGTACCTGATCGTGAGTAATATAGTGTAGGAAAGTCCAGGTATCGTATCTACCACTGGGAACGGTCAAGTTATCGTAGACTAAAGTCTGAATCGGTTTAATTAATCTAAAAAGGGGGTTTTGTATGAAAAAGGGTGTGAATACTGAAAAAGATAATTAACTAAGAAAAACTAAGAAAGCGGTTAAAATAATAATTTAAGATTATAATAAGGGAAAAACAGCAGTACTTATCATGATAATACGAATCCCCAATATGGATGACATGAATAGGTCGAAGGTTTGGTTGTTTTGACTATTGTAGGATTTTAAGTCTAGGACACCCTAACATGTGCAATTTATGGCTATGAACTAGGATATGGTCCTCCTAATTCCAATCCTAAATCGTTTGGTCCACAATTCAGAATCGGTAAACCCTTCCCAATCAGTATTGCAATGGCTCTTTTACTATCGGTCACTTATTGGTCAAAGTAACCCCTTAACATAACTCTATGGTCCAAGTCAGGCTAAGGTAGGTTGATTATCCTTTCGGAGTCTATCTGTTTTTGGTCTAACAAATACACCCAACCAAGTGAATTCAAATCGCCACAACAACAATAATCAAGAAAGAACCATAAACGACATTCAATTAATCAAAAACAAACCAATAAACATTAACTGCAAAGTATCATCCACAAAGGTTCATCTATCATGACAAGCACTACTAATAGACTACTCACTCATAATGAAAACAAAAACATAAACAAGAGTAGATATCGACATGATACCGACAGTACAACGATAGATGATCAGAGATCGACTTCCGCAGTGTATCGGCACCTTTCGTACTCTCACTCTCGTTCCTCTGTATTCCCCTCGTGTATCGCACTTCAAAACTCATGTCCAGAATTGAAGGAGGAGGCTGATATTTAAAGAAAAACGACCAGGCACCATCTGGCGATCGCCAAACTGCTCACTTGGCGACGCCAAACACTTAGTTTAACCCTAATTTGCACTTCAGTCGAACTTGGCGGCGCCAAATATGGAACTTCGCGATCGCCAAGTGTCTTCTGTGTTGACTTTGTGCATTTTTCACGTTTTCTCGCCTTTTTCCGTACTTTTCCGTTCCACGGCCTCCAAATCCTTCACAATCAATAAAAAGCTCATTTAGTGCATGAAATGATCATAAACGGGTGAGAAATAGGGTAAAGTAATACGATTACGCGCAACCAAAACATGTATAATTTTGGTGTTATCATTTTACCTAAGTTTTGAAAAAAAAACTTTATAATTTCCAGTATTTTAAAGTTGCTATTTGAAAACTCACTGTTTAAAAAAGGCAACGGGTGTTTACAACTAACTGTTGAAAAACACTCATGCTATTAAACTACCTGTTTAAAAGCATACTTGCTAATAAAACCAACTGTTTTAAAAGTATATCTGCTATTCAAAACTAACTTGTTTTGAAAGCACAGTTGTCGAGCAAAACTAATTGTTTTGTCAACATGCCTTTATAAGAAAAACTGTTAGGACATAAAATGTCCTTATATGTGAAAGTTTTATAAAGAATCATTCTATTGTAAATAATAGAAAGGGAGGGCTTAAAATGTAAATTGTTGTATAGATAGAGGGGCTATAGTGTAGAGGTATATATAGAGATGGAGTGGCAATTGAGAGAGTTATGAGAGTCGTTTAGAGAGCTTTGTGTGTGTTTTCCAAGGTGTTCTTTGTACTTAGTTCCACCATGGATGAATAAAGTGAAGCTTTTGATTCTCAATCTCTCTCACCTCTTAATTGTTCTTGATTTCTTATTCTAACAAGTGGTATCAGAGCTGGAACGAATTAATCAATTCGTTTCGATCCTTAGAAATCAAGCAATGGAGGTTTTATTTTGGATTTTTGAAGATTTTGGTGCAAAAATGGTGAAAATTGGATTGGAGCTTGAAGATTATGAAGATTTGATGTTTTGGATCTGGATCAGTGTTCTCATGTTGTTAGAGTTGAGTTTTTGGAGTTTTTGAAGATTTTCGATGATTTTTGGGCATAAATTGATGGATTTTCGAGGTTTTGTTCGAAGTTCATCAATGGAGGTCCTTTAATGGAGTTTTTAGCTGCAGATTCATATGTCTCGAGTCTAATCTTCATATGTCTCGAGCCTAAAATGAAAATTTGTTCAGAAAAAGTACAACTCAAGCATTTTTTTCAAGAATTTCAGTCAGAAAAAAATATGGCTCGAGACATTCTCTCTCTTAAGGATGTCTCGAGTGTACTTTAATGCAGAAAAAGTACATCTCGAGTGTACTATTTGGTCAGAAAAAGTATGGCTCAAGACATTCTCTCTCTTAAGCCATATTTCGAGCCATTTTGTTCATAATTCGAGCCATATTTCGAGCCATAATAGTCATATCTCGAGCCAAAGTTTAAGAAATCAGCTAGGTCAGACGCGAATAAGCAATCAGAGGCTCGGTCAGCACTCGAATAAGGGGTCAGAACTCGAGCAGAGCTCGGTCAGCGCTCGAGTTAGTGGTCAGAGGTCAAGCAGAGCTCGGTCAGAGCCAAATTCGCTCGGTCAGAGGTTGCTTCCTCAGTCAGACGCTCGGTCAGCGTCCTAAAACCCTTGCTGACCGAAAATCTGATGTGGCAACACACCCTTTCAGCGCTGATGTGTCAACTTGTGAGTGGTCCATGTGGTTCTTCGAGCTGAGTTGGCAAGCTTTGAGTGGTCCACTTGTTGTCTCGAGTTGAGGTGGCGAAATCTGGTTGGTCCACGTGGTTTTTGGCGCTGATGTGTCTCATTTTAATTGGTCCACATGTTTTCTAGGGCTGATTTGGCTGATTGTTATTGGCTGACGTGGATTTAAGGGCCGAATTGTTATTTTTTTGAGCTGAGTTGTCAATTTTCATTATTTTTATTGAGATCAGATTTGGTTTCTGATTATGACATAATTGGTCCCTGCTCTTCATAGTTGTGAAGATGTTCCAGTTCAACCCTGAAGTATTGGCTTAAAAAAAAAAAAAAAAAAAAAATTTCCGCTGACCGGGCAGCGGAACCCCCGTATCAGGTGGTTCGAGATTAAAAGAGCTTCCTTATAAGAATTTTTTAATGGGACGATTATTTGAAGAGCTGCAATGTCATATCCAGTTCAGATTTTATTTTTCTGATGCACGTTCAAGATCAAAGGATCAATCGAGCTTGCAAGTTTTATTCAGTTGGGCCTAAATTTCTTTTTCGACCGTGAAGTTCAGATTGGCCCAAGATTGATCACCAATTTTTTTGTGTAACAATCCAGATTCAATCCAATCCAGTTCCAGTTAGCTTCAAAAATCCCTGTACTTAACGGCCAATTTTCCCATCTCTATTTTTTCTAAAGCCCAATAAAAGCCCAAAATTCAATTTTTCACTTCTTGAAAATTGAATTTCTTTCATTCCCTCATCTGTTCCAAACCCTTTGAAGCCAAGTCAGATTTGTAACAATTTCGGGACGTCGATGATTGAGTGTTGTGTTTGGTTGGATTATTCAGAAGGATGATTTCCTGCTTTCTTATCTTCAGAATCTAGTTCTTTAGCAGTTCTCTCCCCCTCACCAGCTTCAATGAGTGTATGGTTTCTTGTGGGCGACATTGTTGTAACCACTCATTGTTGTCGTGGTTTTTGCGCTTATCGGCACTGAAGTTTTGACGGTGGTTCTTGTCATCTGACTGTTTAAGAAGATTAAATCAATTCTTAGTTTCTTTCTGTCTCTGAAGTTGTTTCGGGAATCGACTACAAACTGCAAGTTGAATTTCTCTCATTTCCCCGCTGATCAGATTCTTTGAAGATAAGCCAGATTTGATGTTGATATTCAGACTGTGGATGATCAGATTTTGTTTTCGGTTGGATTGGTTAGACACCTGAGCTTCTGCAATCGTTCTTCTGGAGTTTTCCTTGTGGGAGCTAGACCGTTGACTGGTTTTTATCAGTGTTCTAAACTGATCACTTAGAGCGTTGAGAGCTATCCGTCAGTGTTCTAGTTCTTGTGGATGCTAGCTCTTTGAGTGCTTTCTATCATTGTTCTGGCCTGATCAACTAGAACTTTGAAAGTTTGCATTCATTGATCTGGAGTTATGGTTGTGATCTAGACGTTCGAGTGCCGATGATCATCTGTCTGATTGAGAAGGTTGAATCAGAGTTTGGTTGTGTTTCAGTTCTGAAGGTCTTCAGGAAATCGGCTAATTTCTTGATCAGTTGAGAGATTTAAGAAGTTGTGCATCTCTTTCAGTATCTTCTCCTAGTTCTTTCATGATTATGGTGTCTTAGTGATCCAAGCTTCTTGAGAGTGTGCTTTTGTCAGAATCAGAGTTCTTGAGCTGAATGGTTTCGGATGATGGTCGGATTCTTTGTTCTTTGATGTTATACAGATAAACATCAAAGTGACTCGCACTTGTATCTATCCCACAGTGGGATGAACAAATCTGCTTGAGGATCGGCGATTTGGTTCAGAGGCTAACCGTTGTGCTTGAGTCCGTTGAATCTTATTTTTCGTTTGATTCAAAAGTTTCAGAGCTCGTGTTAAGGGGGAGCTTGGAATATGCAACGTAGCTGAGCACTGCTAAAGTTTTCTTAAAGAAGCAGGGGGAGAAGATCAGAGATGCTTCTTTATAAAACTTTAGGGGGAGATTGTTAGGACATAAAATGTCCTTATATGTGAAAGTTTTATAAAGAATCATTTTAGTGTAAATAATAGAAAGGGAGGGCTTAAAGTGTAAAATGTTGTATAGATAGAGGGGCTATAGTGTAGAGGTATATATAGAGATGGAGTGGCAATTGAGAGAGTCATGAGAGTCGTCTAAAGTGTTAAGTGTGTGTAAATCAAGGTGTTTTGTACTTTCCACCATTGATGAATAAGATGATGACTTCATGATCTCTCTCACCTCTAATTGTTCTTGATTTCATGTTCTAACAAGTGCTGCCGATGATCATCTGTCTGATTGAGAAGGTTGAAGCAGAGTTTGGTTGTGTTTCAGTTCTGAAGGTCTTCAGGAAATCGGCTAATTTCTTGATCAGTTGAGAGATTAAAGAAGATGTGCATCTCTTTCAGTATCATCTCCCAGTTCTTTCATGGTTATGGTGCCTCAGTGATCCAAGCTTCTTGAAAGTGTGTTTTTGTCAGAATCAGAGTTCTTGAGCTGAATGTTTTCGAATGATGGTCGGATTCTCTGTTCTTTGATGTTATACAGATAAACATCAAAGTGACTCGCACTTGTATCTATCCCACAGTGGGATGAACAAATCTGCTTGAGGGTCGGCGATTTGGTTCTGAGGCTAACCGTTGTGCTTGAGTCCGTTGAATCTGATTTTTCGTTTGATTCAAAAGTTTCGGAGCTCGTTTTAAGGGGGAGCTTGGAATATGCAACGTAGCTGAGCACTACTAAAGTTTTCTTAAAGAAGCAGGGGGAGAAGATCAGAGATGCTTCTTTATAGAACTTTAGGGGGAGATTGTTAGGACATAAAATGTCCTTATATGTGAAAGTTTTATAAAGAATCATTCTATTGTAAATAATAGAAAGGGAGGGCTTAAAATGTAAATTGTTGTATAGATAGAGGGGCTATAGTGTAGAGGTATATATAGAGATGGAGTGGCAATTGAGAGAGTTATGAGAGTCGTTTAGAGAGCTTTGTGTGTGTTTTCCAAGGTGTTCTTTGTACTTAGTTCCACCATGGATGAATAAAGTGAAGCTTTTGATTCTCAATCTCTCTCACCTCTTAATTGTTCTTGATTTCTTATTCTAACAAAAACAATCTTATAATTATGGATTTTGAAAAAACAAAAATACCATTTAATTTATTTATAAAATCGGTATCTAAAAATCAAAAACCATTTTCGTGATTTCATGGGTTTTAAGAAAAACTAAAATAAATCCATTTGATAAGACTAAGCAAGTTATATCAATAATCACGAACATATAAACATAACCACACAGTTTATAAAAACATGTAATTATAGCTTTGCCAATTAATTCATAAATGACCAAAATGATCTAAAACTATCAAGCATTATTTCTCCTGCGTAGCTTCCACTGGCCTCAGCATCTTTGAAAGAACTCCAGAAAAAAAAACTATCCTAAGGTCATTTTATATTATAAAGGGGTTGCAAGTGGCACACAGGCCTTCCCCTAAATAACTGTAACATACACTTTCTAACCTTGATCAATGGTCATGATTTCTTTGCTCATTGGCTTGAAAATGAGTATTATGTGATAGTATGTAGATTAAAGTGCTCAAGGTAGTTTGTTATAATAGAAAAGATTTATAAGTGCTAAAATGCCATGTTCGGCACGGCTTTGGGTGTTGGGTTCTATCGAAAGATGTTTATTTTAAGATTTGAATGTTTGAAATTAAGTTTAGAATCATTTGAGAAGTATTAGAAGTGTTGGAGAAATTTTAGGCAATTCCGACCAAAAAGTCAAATTTTGGAATCAACAAAGGTGTAACGTCTAAGTTTCAAATAGGTAAATTGATTTTTGGGAGATCTTTCTGAAATATTTTTATTTGAGGGTGTAGCATATCTCGTTACGAACGCGTAGGCGAAAACCTCATCGAAAACGGGGTTCCGAGCGAAAAGTTATGCCATTTTTAGTGTTTAGGGGTCAAAATGGATACCCAGCCGGGTCAAACCCGACCCAACTCGGGTTTTGAGTATAAAACACTATTTTTGGCCCATTTTTGACCCATTTCGACTACTGCCTTGTGTGTGAAAAATTGAGGTGTGATTTTCATCTATAAAGATCAAATCCAACTTCATTCTAAGGAGATTATCATCAATCTTGAAGATTTGAACATCAAATTGAAGGTATATATCATTCTTGTTCTTATTCTTGTAGTTGCATAAAGAAGTATGATGGTTTTGGGTGAGCTAGGGTTTAATGCATGTGGCTTGAAATCATGAAAGGATGGTTAGATTATGAATTGCATGTGGCTTAAACATGTTTATTTCATGAAATCTAAGCTAGATGTGAAGCTATTTAAGAGAAACCATGTTTCAGCTCTGTTTTACAAAAATCGTATAAAATCATAGAAAAATCAGAAAAATATGAGGTTAGCGGCATTGGAAATCTTTGATTGTCTACTGTGTTTTGTATTCAGACCTCAAAAGCTAATTGCAACATTAGGATGGGTAAAAAGCGTCATCTATTCAGAGCTGTAATGCTGATTTTTGACAGCTTTCTGCTGCTGTTTTGCAAAATTAGTAGAAAATTGTAGAAAAATCTTTAAGATTTGTAAAAATAGGCCCTGGAAAGGTATGATAAAGGGCTACAATTCATCTTTGAAAATCATTTGATGATTTTGAGTTTAAGATAGGCAAAACAGGTCTGCAAGTAGATGTTGTATCGCAAAAGCAAAGTAGAATGCTTGAATTAAAAAAGGTTAAGTTTGTGTTGTTGTTGTGCCTTTCTAATGAGGCTCAATATATGAACTCCAGGTGATATTTAAGCATAATTGGAGGCCTTGGAAGTGTTCTCTAACCGCTGAACAAGAGTTGAGATTCGACCTTTCGGTTTGGCATTTGGTTTGATTAACCGAATTTATTGAGCAACACTGTGAGTTTATGTGAATATATGTGTTACGTTGTGGTTATATATGCATATGTGCTTTATTATTCACCAATGAATCATGTTAGATCTTGGATATCCCTTTGAATTGTCATATTTCTTGTGTTTATCCTTGTTGTATGTTTTGGGCGCCGATTGTCGATATTCCATGGAGTCCGGTGAGACAATCGGAGGGGCTGCCATACTCACCGCCTAGTGGGAGTCAGGGGGTGAGTATAGGACTTTGGTACAATCCGGTAGAGGATGGACGGATTCGGTACCAAGTCTTATGATTTGTGTGAAAGTTAATTGGTATTTGAACTTGCATGTTCTCGATAATGATAAGGTTAATTATGATGCTATCTTTGTGATTTCCCTCGTTCAAAGTACGTTTTATGTATGACTTCATGTGGTATAACTAAGTTGTTTCCTTGTACTATATGAACTTGCTTTTGGCCTCTTCGTTTTCCTTGCATGTACAGTTATATAACGCATTGTAACCGTATATTTGCACATGAACTCAGTAAGCTTTATAGCTTACCTTTTAGTGGTTTAACTTTTCAGGACAAGTTGACAAAGGTAAGAACAAGGTCGGTTGATCAATAGGGATTAGCAAGTGAAGGCTACTTTTGGTTTAGGTATATATATATATGTATGTATGTTTAACTTTTGGGTTTGTACATTCCGGGTAGACATGTTCCCGATGATCATCTTTTGTAATTATTAAGCTTTGAAATCATGTATTTTGGGTTGTACATTGTTATCCGTGATTTGAGGTTCTAGTAACTTAATTAACTTAATGGCGATTCGGTAAGTGTTTGTTGTGTAACTGTGTTGTTACAAATATGGTATCAGAGCAGTGGTTTAAGTGAACTAGGTTTCTATAAAGGTATCTAGACTTAAACTAGGCATTGATGTTGTATAGTAGTAACTAAGCAATGATTAATACGGGATATAGACCTTAAGCGAGACTAAAGTTGGGCAAAGGACCATGAATAGGATATTGTTTTAATACTCTCCTTATACATACACCTTTTTAGGACAATGTCTGTAGGCGATGCTGCTAGCCACAGTCCACCAAACCCTGATGGTGGAGAAACTGATCGGGACCTCAACCTGGATGAGGATGATACTCCCTTGTCACCCCGTGGAGAACGACTAATGAAACGACTCACGACATTCGTTTAACAAACTTTTGAACAGTTTATACATGACACGGGAAAGGGTAAAGAGAAAGTATTGGTTAATTCCACAAAATCCAAATCTGAACGGGTCTTGTTTAAAAACTTCCGTAGTAGCGGCGCTACTGAATTCAACGGACTCTCTGATCCGGTAATCGCGGTCCAATGGATCCAGAACACCGAAAAGGTGTTCCGAATTTCCCGAGTGTTAAATGAGGATAAAGTGAATTATGCAAGTGCAATGTTGACAGAGCGTGCACTAACTTGGTGGGATGCAACTTTTGAATCCCTGACTGAAAATGAACGGGAAAGCTTGTCCTGGGAGTCTTTTAAGACTCGTTTCATTGAGCAATTCTGTCCGATCGACTTGCAATGGAGACTTGAGAAAGAATTCTTGGAACTCAAGCAAGGGAGCATGTCTGTGATTGAGTATGAGACTCAATTTAATCGAAAGGCACGTTTTGCTTTACGATTCTTATCTTCCGAACATGAGCGAATAGAACACTTTATCGATGGTTTAAGGCGAGAAATACGAGAGTTTGTTTCTAATCGTGATTTTCCGAGTTTCAATAAAGCAGTAGAGTACGCTCGTCGTCGTTAGCACGATTTAACTATATTGGATGAACCAAATTCTGAGCCGAAAAAGCAACGGGCTGAAAGAACGTTCTCTGTACCTACTCAACGACAATCTCGATCTTTCACTCCAAGGCGAAGTCAATCGCAAAACATTCTGCGTGCTCAATCCTAAGCCTATTCAGTTCAGTCAAATGCATCATGTCCTTGCCAAAGATGTAGAAAAACTCACCAAGGACGATGCCTTATTGAATCAACAAGCTTGAAATGTTTCTGTTGTGGCGAAATGGGCCATGTTCGTAAAAGCTGCCCAAAAAGAGATCGAGCATGTTATTCTTGTGGAGTATTTGGTCATCGACAACTTGAATGCCCCCGTATAAGATAGGAAGAAAGTAAGGCGTCGATCCAACGACCGACGATGGGTGGTGTCTCAAGTCAAAAGGAGGAGGTACCCAAAGCACGAGCACGAGCTTTTCAGATTACCGCAGAGGAGGCTCACGATGAGCCAGATGTCGTTACCGGTATTTTCCTAGTTAACTCCCAACCTGCTCGTATTTTATTCGATCCTGGAGCTACAAATTCTTTTGTGACGCATGATTATGTTCGCTAGATGAACTCTGTTCCCTTTATGCTTCCTATTCGTTTACTATTGATACTGCTAATGGAGTTAGTCTAGTAGCTAATAGAGTATTTAGGGATTGCTCTTTAGTGTTAGACAATCATGATTTTTTTGTAGACTTGATACCTATTGATATTCGTGGCTTCGATGTCATGATTGGTATGGATTGGTTAATAAAGAACCGTGCGGTTATCATTTGTTATGAGAGAATGGTTCAGATACCAATTAAGAATAGAGACTACTTGTATATTTATGGGGAAAGACATACTGGTGACGTGAAGATAATATCTATGCTTAAAACATTGCGCTGCATAACTAAGGGTTGCACTTCTTTCATGGCATATGTCTTGGATGCAACCAAGAAAGTGAAGAAAACTGTGAAAGATGTACCTATAGTATGTGAATTCCAAGATGTTTTCCCTGATGACTTGCCTGGTCTACCGCCGGACAGGCAAGTAGTATTTCACATTGAATTGGCACCAGGGTGCAACACCCATTGCAAAGACACCCTATCGTCTTGCACCGGCAGAGATGAAGGAGATGAGGAACCAATTGAAAGAGTTGTTAGATAAGGGTTTTATTCAACCGAGCACTTCACCTTGGGGTGCTCCTGTATTGTTTGTGAAGAAGAAGGATGGATCGTTTCGTATGTGTATCGATTACCGTGAACTGAATAAGGTAACGATAAAGAAGAAATATCCATTACCATGTATAGATGACTTATTTGATCAGTTGCAAGGCGCAAGTTATTTTTCAAAGATCGATTTGAGGTCGGGTTATCATCAACTCAGAGTACGTGAAGAGGATGTACCAAAGACAACTTTTCGTACACGATACGAACATTATGAATTCCTTGTTATGCCGTTTGGATTGACTAATGCCCCTGCAGCTTTTATGGATATGATGAATCGAGTATGTCGTCCTATGCTTGATAAGTTTGTTATCGTTTTCATTGATGACATACTCGTATATTCTAAGTCTGAGGCTAAACATGCTACACATCTTCGAGAGATGTTGGAGCTGTTGCGGAAGGAAAAGCTATATGCTAAATTCTTAAAATGTGAATTTTGGCTTCGTCGGGTACAATTCTTGGCGCATGTGATTTCTGGTGATGGTGTTTCAGTGGAACCATCTAAAATTGAAGCTATACAAAAATATGAGCAACCCAAGAATGCTTCAGAAGTTCGTAGTTTCCTCGGTCTAGCGGGTTCTTACCGACAATTGATACGGGATTTCTCAAAAATCGCTGTACCGCTTACTTCACTTACCCGCAAGGATGTGAAGTTCGTATGGTCTGAGGCTCAAGAGGATGCATTTCAGACTTTGAAAGATTGTTTGACTCGTGCACCGATACTTGCCTTACCCGAGGGCAATGATGACTTTGTGGTTTACAGTGATGCTTCTAAATTAGGTTTGGGATGTGTGTTGATGCAACGGGGTAAAGTAATCGCTTATGCCTCTCGACAATTCAAAGAATACAAGAAGAATTACCCCACACATGATCTTGAGTTAGCGTCCTTTGTCTTTGCTCTTAAGCTTTGGTTACATTATCTCTATGGGACGAAGTGCCAATTGTTCACAGATCACAAGAGCTTGAAATATATTTTTGACCAAACGACTCTGAATATGCGTCAACAAAGAGCTATGGAATTGATCAAAGATTACGATTGTGAAATTCTATACCATCCAGGTAAAGCCAATGTAGTGGTAGATGCATTGAGTCGGAAGGCACACGTAGCTAGTATTTGCTATACTATCACTCATGTGACAATGAAGTCTACTCTTATTGACGATCTTCATAGGTGGCAAATCGAGGCTTTAATGCCAGAACACATGAAGTCTGAACGTATGGTTGATTACGTAGACTCCTTATCTGAAGACAACCGTGGTCTCAAAGTCTTTAAAACCCGAATATGGGTACCAAGTATTGGGGGTTTGCGAGAGGTTATTTTGGAGGAAGCACATAAATCACGGCTATCCATTCATCCTGGAGGTATGATAACACCAAAATTTTACATGTTTTGGTTGAGCTTAATTGTATGACTTTACCCCATTCTCACCCGTTTCTGATCATTTTACTCACCAATTGAGCTTATTATTGCTTTTGTAGGTTTTGGAGGCCGTGGAACGGAAAAATACGAAAAAAGGCGAGAAAACGTGAAAAATGCACAATCTCAATCCAGTAGCCTTTTGGCGATCGCGAGATTTTAAGTTTAGCGCCGCCAAGTTCGATAAAGATGAAATCCAGGGTTTGCCCTAAGTATCTCGCGCCGCGAAGCTGCCGTCTGGCGAACGCGAAACAGGCCCTGGACGCTCCTTTTAAATACCAGCCTCCTCCTTCAGTTTAGATATATGCATAGACAATAGAAACGACAGAATAAAGAGTGAAGTCTGAGTGGTGCCGATACGCTGCGGGGTTCGATCTTCGATCATCCGTCGTTGTACTGTCGGTATCATGTCTGTGTCTACTATCATGTTTTCTGTTTGTATTATGTCTAGTGAGTAGTCTTTTAATAGTGGTACTTATTGTGGTCGATGAACCATTGTGGATGATGCTTTTGTGATTTAATGTTTATTGGTTTGTTTTTGGTTAATTGAATGTGTGTTATGGTTCCGATCTAATTCATATTGTTTGGCTATTTGAATTTGTCGGTTGGGTGTATCTATTTTGACCAAGATATATAGACTCCGATAGGATAATCAACCTCCTTTGACCTACCCTTCGTCCCGGAGAGTTGTGTTAAGTGGTTACTCAGACCGATAGCGACCAGATAGTAGAATACTATGCAATAGAGATAGGCTTGGGTGACCGGTGCTAGATTGTCTGACAAACGATCTATGTATTGGGACTAGGAGGATGAATACCTAGTTAACAGCCATAGTCATCACATGTTAGGGTGTCTTAGACTTAAATTCCTACAATAACCAAAACAACCAAACCTTTGGCCTATTTAAATCATCCACTTGGGGATTCACTATACCATGATAAGTACTAGTGTTTTCCTTCATATAGTTTTAATCCATCTTTTAATTGCTTTCGTAGTTCTTAGTTAATTTAGTTTTCTTTTTACTTATTAAAACTTTTTTCATAAAAACCCCCCCAAAAACTTTTAGGTTAATTAAACTGATCTAGATTAACAATCTACGATAACTTGACCGTTCCCAGTGGTAGATACGATACCTGGACTTTCCTACACTATATTACTCACGATCAGGTACGCTTGCCTGTATATGTGGTAAGACAGTGGCTAGGCATTAGAGGTTAAAACTTGTTTCGCTTTTTATATACAATAATTACCGCATCAAGTTTTTGGCGCCGTTGCTGGGGAACGGTAGTTGTTAGATTTTAGTCTTAGTTAGTTTTGTTAATCGATCCTTGTGAGAGATTGTTTCCCTTGCAAGTTTTTCGCTTTCTAGTTTAATTAGTTATTTATTTTTTTATTTTATCTTATCTCTTTGTTTCCCGCAAGTTGCGCGTAACTGTTTGTTGTGGTTTCAGTCACGGCAGACTTGTTAGAGCCATTTGAGGAGCCGGAGAGAGAATTCAGAAAAAGAAATAAAAAGAAGTCAAAAGCCAACAAAGTTCGCCCGAGAGCTTTGATTTTTGAAATGGGGGACGAAGCACCGATGTGGACCGCCAGGAGAGCCGCTCCAACCGTACCCACCAATCCGATCACGAAGCCGGACCTAAACAAGGAATCCCGGGGAAGCTCCTTCACATGATCAAGGACCTTACCTTCGACGGGAAAAATGATAGCAATCCTATCGTGCATATGGAGAACTTCGTGGATATATGTGATCTGTTCAAAACGGAGGAAGGCCGAGATGATGCGATTCGTCTTCGAGTCTTTCCTCTTACACTTACCGGAGAAGCTAGAGCTTGGTTGCGATCATTAGATCCAAGTTCGATCACCACTTGGGTAGGACTTCGTTCAAAGTTCCTCTCCCGATTCTTTCCACCATCCAAAATCGACAAGTTAAGAGCCGAGATCTGATCCTTTCAACAAAATGACGGGGAGACCATATCCGAAGCATGGGAACGTTTCAAACACCTTCTAAATTCGTGCCCGAGTCACGAATTGAGCAAGAGTGAACAAGTCCAAACTTTCTATAGTGGGCTTGCTTATTCTTCACGATCTACATTGGATTCATCTGCCGGAGGTGTCTTTATGTACAAAACGCCCATGGAAGGATACAAGCTTCTCGAGAACATGCTCATACACAACATAGACTGGAGGACGGACAAGCGCTTGCAAATCCCGAGGATGGCCGGCATGATCTCAATCGACTTCGATCCATCTGATGAATTAGCCGCAATGAAAAACCAACAGGTAAAGTTCGAACGCAAGATCGAAGAACTAATCAAATCTGTTCATGCTTTGCACGTTGGATGCAAGGAGCGCAATGGACCACACTTGACTAAGGATTGCCCGAATCGTCCAATGATGACACCCGAGGAGGTGAACTATCTTAATCGAGGTGATTATCAAGGGAGGTGGAACAACAATCGTAACTTCATTCCGAGACCTCCCGGTTTCCTTGCACCAAATCAACAAAACCAAAGTCCGGATGGAGAGCCGCGTGTTTCTATCGAGGACCGAATACTCCAATTCATGGATGCACAAAAGAAGCTAAACGATGAGGTAGGTTCGTACTTACGTAACCACCAAAGTACTATCCAGAATTTGGAATTGCAGGTTGGCCGTGTTTCGCAAATGGTAAGTGAAAGAACTCAAGGGGAGTTACCAACGCAAACCCAAGTCAACCCGAAGGTAGAAAACGTAAAGCCGATGCTCATGATGACCGGGGAACCATCAAAGAAGAAGTGGACGGACATCTACACAAAGAAGTATGTGGAGAGCGATAGTGTTAGTGAACCCGATTATGCCACGGATTATGACTCGGAGGGGTTCACCATTTCGTTCAAACATCTAGGACTCAAAGGACCCGTTGCTTCAAGTGATGATGAGGAAGAAGATGGAAAGCAAGGCGGATACGCGGAGTTCGTGATACCGAAGAAAGAGGATAAAGGGAAAGAGAAAGAGAAAGCGGCGGAAGATGAGCTCACCTACATTGCACCTATCAAACATGATCCGGGAATTATAGTTTACCAATTTCTTGTCATAAATTTAAGGGTCTTGCTTTGGTAGATACAGGTGCCGCACTTAACATGATGCCTGTTGGTTATTGCAGGAAAATGGGAGTCAAGAAGATCCTGCCAACAGACTATCAATACCGAGGAGTGAACGGATACATGACCAAACCGTTAGGGATAGCGGAAGGAGTCCCGATTCGCATAGGCAATTTTGTTTACTTTACGGACTTCATCATAGCTAACCTTCCATAGAACACGGAGATCCCGATCATTCTTGGAAGAGCTTTTCTCCACACCGCCCAAGTGAATACTGATATGCGGAATCAAGTGACGAGCTTGGGGTACGGAGACAAGCTAATTTACTTTGATCCCTACGGAGAGCCGGTCACACATCTCGATGAACCGTATGAAGATCCTTCTCTAGCCTACAAGAAGAACACGAACTGCCCGTTACTCCCTCATGAACATGGAAAGAAGACGGAGGATTATCCGAACCCGATACATCAAAAGGATCAAACACCCAATGGGTTGGGACCCTCCAAGAAAGAGTATAGAAAGAAGAAGGGCTCCTCAGCCCGACGTGCCAAGAAATGAGCAGAAAAAGGGGTCGAGCTCTAGACCCATTCAAAAATGAAGCGCTTCTCGGGAGGCAACCCGAGCATTTTCTTTCATTTTTTTGTTTTTATGTTTTTCGTGTGTGTTTTTGTTAATCTTTTTGTTTGATATTGCTTAGGTAACCATACGGAGGAGATAGACGCAAAAATTGAGCAAATCCGACGCGCGATAGAGTTTTTGAAAAGTTGGAAACAGAAGGCAACTCGCGATCGCCACTTTTTAAGTTTGGCGACGCGAGGTTGGCCAGCCTTGGTATCAGGTAAATTTTTTGAATCTCGCGACGCGAGAAGGCAACCCTAATTCTCTCTAGGCGCGATAAAGATGAAATCCAGGGTTTGCGCTAAGTATCTCCCACCGCGAAGCAGCCGTCTGGCGAACGCGAAACAGGCCCTGGACGCTCCTTTTAAATATCAGCCTCCTCCTTCAGTTCAGATATATGCATAGACAATAGAAACGACAGAATAAAGAGTGAAGTCTGAGTGGTGCCGATACACTGCGGGGTTCGATCTTCGATCATCCGTCGTTGTACTGTCGGTATCATGTCTGTGTCTACTATCATGTTTTCTGTTTTTATTATGTCTAGTGAGTAGTCTTTTAATAGTGGTACTTGTTGTGGTCGATGAACCATTGTGGATGATGATTTTGTGATTTAATGTTTATTGGTTTGTTTTTGGTTAATTGAATGTGTGTTATGGTTCCGATTTGATTCATATTGTTTGGCTATTTGAATTTGTTGGTTGGGTGTATCTATTTTGACCAAGATAGATAGACTCGATAGGATAATCAACCTCCCTTGACCTACCCTTCGTCCCGGAGAGTTGTGTTAAGTGGTTACTCAGACCGAGAGCGACCAGATAGTAGAATACTATGCAATAGAGATAGGTTTGGGTGACCGGTGCTAGATTGTCTGACAAACGATCTATGTATTGGGACTAGGAGGATCAAGACCTAGTTAACAACCATAGTCATCACATGTTAGGGTGTCCTAGACTTAAATTCCTACAATAACCAAAACAACCAAACCTTTGGCCTATTTAAATCATCCACTTGGGGATTCACTATACCATGATAAGTACTACTGTTTTCCTTCATATAGTTTTAATCCATCTTTTAATTGCTTTCGTAGTTCTTAGTTAATTTAGTTGTCTTTTTATTTATTAAAACCTTTTTCATAAAAACCCCCCAAAAGCTTTTAGGTTAATTAAACTGATCTAGATTAACAATCTACGATAACTTGACCGTTCCCAGTGGTAGATACGATACCTGGACTTTCCTACACTATATTACTCACGATCAGGTATGCTTGCCTGTATATGTGGTAAGACAGTGGCTAGGCATTAGAGGTTAAAACTTGTTTCGCTTTTTATATACAATAATTACCGCATCAAGGTACGAAGATGTATCATGATTTACGTAGCGAATACTGGTGGCCGGGAATGAAAGTTGATATTGGCCGATATGTTCAAAAGTGTATCACATGTTTACAAGTGAAGGCCGAACACCAGAAACCATATGGAAGTTTTCGGCCTCTTGAAGTTCCGGTATGGAAGTGGGAAGAATTAATGATGGACCTTGTGACGAAATTGCCAAAGACATCTAGACAACATGACAGTATCTGGGTTATCGTAGACCGATTGATGAAAAGTGCTCATTTTCTTCCTGTTCGCGAGTCTTATTCGATGGAGAAATGGGCACAATTGTACATTGACGAGATTATTGTGCGACATGGTGTACCGGTGAAAGTAATCTCTGATCGTGATTCTTGGTTCACTTCCAAGTTCTGGAAGAGTATGCAACGAGAGTTGGGAACACGAGTTGCCCTTAGTACCGCATATCATCCCCAAACTAATGGCCAGTCAGAACGTACCATTCAAACATTAGAAGACATGTTGAGAGCATGTATACTTGAGTTTGGAGGAACTTGGGATATCCACTTGCCATTAGTAGAGTTTTCTTATAATAATAGTTACCATTCATCGATTAAGATGGCCCCGTTTGAGGCTTTGTACGGACGTAAGTGTCGTACGCCTCTTTGTAAGCAAGAAACGGGTGAAAAGATTTTGGCAGGCCCTGAGTTGATTGAAATTACTCATGACAAGATCCGAGTTATACGAGAAAGAATGAAAGTGGCGCAAGATCGGCAAAAGTCATATGCAGATAAACGGAGGCGACCAATTGAGTTCTTCGTGGGTGATATGGTCATGTAGAAAGTATCGCCTTGGAAGGGAGTTTTGAGATTTGGTAAGTAGGGAAAACTAAGTCCTCGTTTTGTTGGACCCTTCAAGATACTTGAGCGAGTGGGAAAGCAAGCTTATCGGTTAGAGCTACCGGAAGAACTCGCCGGTATTCATGATGTCTTTCATGTGGGTTATTTACGAAAGTGTCTTGGTAAGCATGATGAGACAGTTCCCTTGGCAGAGGTAAAACTTGATAACCGGTTGACATATGTTGAGGAACCGGAAGCTATTTTGAATGAAAGAACGGCAAACCTTCGAAACAAGAATGTAGAATTGGTGTTGGTCAAATGGAAGCATCACCGAGGTCCAAATTGGACTTGGGAGAACAAAGACGAGATGAAATCCAAGTATCCACAACTATTTGAGAAACAATGATTTCGAGGACGAAATCCTCAAAAGAAGGAGGTATTTGTAACATACACTTTCTAACCTTGATCAATGGTCATGCTTTCTATGCTCAATGGCTTGAAAATGAGTATTATGTGATAGTATGTAGATTAAAGTGCTCAAGGTAGATTGTTATAACAGAAAAGATTTATAAGTGCTAAAATGCCATTTTCGGCACGGCTTTGGGTGTTGGGTTCTATCGAAAGATGTTTATTTTAAGATTTGACTGTTTGAAATTAAGTTTAGAATCATTTGAGAAGTATTAGAAGTGTTGGAGAAATTTTAGGCAATTCCGACCAAAAAGTCAAATTTTGGAATCAACAAAGGTGTAACGTCTAAGTTTCAAATAGGTAAAATTGATTTTTGGGATATCTTTTCTAGAATCTTTTTATTTGAGGGTATAGAATATCTCGTTACGAACGCGTAGGCAAAAACCTCATTGAAAACGGAGTTCCGAGCGAAAAGTTATGCCATTTTTAGTGTTTAGGGGTCAAAATGGATACCCAGCCGGGTCAAACCCGACCCAACTCGGGTTTTGAGTATAAAACACGATATTTGGCCCATTTATGACCCATTTCAACTACTGCCTTGTGTGTGAAAAATTGAGGTGTGATTTTCATCTATAGAGATCAAATCCAACTTCATTCTAAGGAGATTATCATCAATCTTGAAGATTTGAACATCAAATTGAAGGTAAATATCATTCTTGTTCTAATTCTTGTAGTTGCATAAAGAAGTATGATGGTTTTGGGTGAGCTAGGGTTTAATGCATGTGGCTTAGAAATCATGAAAGGATGGTTAGATTATGAATTGCATGTGGCTTAAACATGTTTATTTCATGAAATCTAAGCTAGATGTGAAGCTATTTAAGAGAAACCATGTTTCAGCTCTGTTTTACAAAAATCGAATAAAATCATAGAAAAATCAGAAAAATATGAGGTCAGCGGCATTGGAAAGATTTGATTGTCTACTGTGTTTTGTATTCAAAAGCTAATTGCAACTTTAGGATGGGTAAAAAGCGTCATCTATTCAGAGCTGTAATGCTGATTTTTGACAGCTTTCTGCTGCTGTTTTGCAAAATTAGTAGAAAATTGTAGAAAAATCTTTAATATCTGTAAAAATAGGCCCTGGAAAGGTATGATAAAGGGCTACAATTCATCTTTGAAAGACATTTGATGATTTTGAGTTTAAGATAGGCAAAACAGGTCTGCAAGTAGATGTTGTGTCGCAAAAGCAAAGTAGAATGCTTGAATTAAAAAGGGTTAAGTTTGTGTTATTGTTGTGCCTTGCTAATGAGGCTCAATATATGAACTCCATGTGATATTTAAGCATAATTGGAGGCCTTGGAAGTGTTCTATAACCGCTGGACAAGAGTTGAGATTCGACCATTCGGTTTGGCATTCGGTTTGATTAACCGAATTTATTGAGCAACACTGTGAGTTTATGTGAACATATGTGTTACGTTGTAGTTATATATGCTTATGTGTTTTATTATTCACCAATGAATCATGTTAGATCTTAGATATCCCTTTGAATTGTCATATTTCTTGTGTTTATCCTTGTTGTATGTTTTGGGCGCCCATTGTCGATATTCCATGGAGTCTGGTGAGACAATCAGAGGGGCTGCCGTACTCACCACCCAGTAGGAGTCAGGGGGTGAGTATAGGACTTTGGTACAATCCGGGAGAGGAAGGACGGATTCGGTACCAAGTCTTATGATTTGTGTGAAAGTTAATTGGTATTTGAACTTGCATTTTCTCGATAATGATAAGGTTAATTATGGTGCTATCTTTGTGATTTCCCTCGTTCAAAGTATGTTTTATGTATGACTTCATGTGGTATAACTAAGTTGTTTCGTTGTACTATATGAACTTGCTTTTGGCCTCTTCGTTTCCTAACATGTACAGTTATATAATGCATTGTAACCGTATATTTGCACATGAACTCACTAAGCTTTATAGCTTACCTTTTAGTGGTTTAACTTTTCAGGACAAGTTGACAAAGGTAAGAACAAGGTCGGTTGATCAATAGGGATTAGCAAGTGAAGGCTACTTTTGGTTTAGGTATATATATATATATATATGTATGTATGTTTAACTTTTGGGTTTGTACATTTGGGGTAGACATGTTCCTGATGATCATCTTTTGTAATTATTAAGCTTTGAAATCATGTATTTTGGGTTGTACATTGTTATCCCGTGATTTGAGGTTCTAGTAACTTAATTAACCTAATGGCGATTCGGTAAGTGTTTGTTGTGTAACTGTGTTGTTACAATAACTCCTGGGTCTAAATTGGCAAAACCCATAATTACTTATACTAAACATGTATAACAAACCACGTAATTTTATAAAGCATATATTAAGCATATAAGGTAAACCTAGATCCGTTAAAATTATTTTTGTCACAAACCATGGTTTCAACTCATTTGTAAAATCAAACTGTTTTATAAATCGTTACTGATATTTTAAACTGAAATTGATTTTTATAAAATTGCCAAGATTTATAGGCTATAAATCTATTTTATAAAAACATAGTCAATTTTCTAAAATATTCGCTTTTTGACAAAATTAAACCAAGTGTTCCAAACAAACTTGTCGGAACATCAAACACCGGCCCGTGAACTGTGTTGCGATTCGACCAACCAGTCTAAAAAATTACACGGGGCTTATTTGACCGAATTGTGTCAAATATCTCGGTTTAATAAAATTATTAAGAAAAATAAAATTTCTTAATTTCACTAGATAAAAATTAATCAAATAATTCTCTAATTATTATTATTGGGTTAAAAGCTTAAAATACCCAATAATCCTTTTGGCCATAAGCTTGGTCCAATTTACCCATGGTCTAAGCCCATTATGGAAAAACGACAAGTTTTTGGGCTTTTGTAAAATCGAGTTGGATACGAATTTGCCGGAACTTATCACAACCACCGTGGGACAGTAGCAACATCGTGCCTCTACCGTCACCGCGATTATCGCTAACAATGTGCGGTCGGCGATGTCGACAACAAGCAACCGCCGCCAACACCGCCGATGGTCGGCGATCGAGTAAACGACCCACCGCCGCCATCACCGTCGATGCCCCTCGATTGAGTAAACCACCGACCGCCGCCATCGATCAACGCCATCGATCAACGCCATTGATCACCAATATTCTGGTGGCGATCGACCATCGTCGTTGCCGGCGATGACGATGGCTACCACCGTACGAGCAAACCACCACCACAACCATACATCGCCACACCACCGCGTCCACACCAACGACCACCGCCACTGCCGTGTAGGGTGGTCGACGATGATGGTAAACAGCCGCCGCCACAGTTGTCGATTCAAAACCACTTCCGCCGCCGCTAGGGTTTAACCACAGTCGGCAAGGAACCATCGTCGCCGCTTCCTAGCGATCAATCTTGCTATGGTGTGTCCGGCGACCAAAGTGGTGATAATCGATCGCCACCGTTGTCTCCGGTGGTTCTAAAACAGCAAACCACCCCGAGGCCACCTAGGTTTCTACCAAGGCAGCCGGCGGTTCCCGAGTTCAATTACCACCGTCTGCCACCGTAGTGGCTTTTGGTGGTTGCGGTTTCGAATAGATTGACCATCGCCGCCGGTGTTTGGACTTCGTCGAAGTGATCAAACAGCCATCGCCACCGATGTGGCTTTCGGCGGTTGCGGTTTCAAACAAAATGACCACCGCCGCCGCTAGGCACGGCCGTAAGGCAGCCAGCGGCTTGGCGGTTGGTCCTCACCGATCGACGAACACACCACCGCCGTCGCTTGTCTTCCGACAGCAACAGTCGACCGGCCGCGTAAGGTAAAACCACCGCCGTCGATTGTCGTGGCCACCACCGAACTAGTGGTTTGGCCGCCGTTTTGATCACCGCTATTTGGGGATCGAGTTGCGGTTGTGGTTCGCGGTTTCTTGACAAAAATCCAAAAAATCGATAAACTAACAAACTGATAAAGTTTTTAATTTTATTCAAACTGATAAGATCAAAACTTTAAACTGATAAAGATTTAATTTTTAAGGCAAGCTGATAAAAATTAAAACTTTAAACAAAAATAATTCTAAACGGATCTGTACAATTAATAGATAAAACAAATAAACCTATTGCTCTGATACCACTGTTGGGTTTTAAGTGCAATCCTCGTACCCAACTGACACGAGAAAACCTATGAAACGAACTGTTATCAATAAACAATCAAATCTAACTGATTTGATTAGCGGAAGCGAATATGTGATAAAACCCTTGAAACACACAAATCTTATTGTTTTATCTATAATCATAATTATAATTGAGTTAGAGATTTTACCTAAACTGCTTGAGCTTAATCCACCCGTGATTAAACCACACAAACGAACCTTTTAGCCGGCAAAAACCCCGAGTTCACGAACGCGAGAGTTTGATCGAAAACCGAACTGGTTTTGGCTTTGGGTAAGCCGTCAATCAAGAAGAGAGAGATAGAGAGAGAGAGAGAGAGAGAGAGAATTTTTCGCGTTTCTTTTAGTTGGAAGAAAACGAATGAATGAAACTATTTACCTAGCTGTCTATTTATAAAACAGTTACCATAATCAATATTTATCCATTAAGGAAATTATTTATTCTCTTTTCTTTTCCAGCAAGAAAATAATATTATTTCCACTTTTAATTCAGAAAAATATTAAACTGTTATATATTTATTTTAACTAATAAATATATAAACCTATTAATTAAATCTGTTATATATTTATTTAACTAATAAATATATAATCCCATTTTAATTAATTCCAGAAACCTTTAACTTTGGAGTTTCTTACAGAAAACACCCAACTGATTTATAATTAACTATTATAAATCTAACCTCTCTTAAACTATGTTTATTTTACTTGTTCGTATTACAGGTACTCACAAATGTGACCCTCAAGTGTCTTATAACATTGGATGTGTAATCACTGATTTGTCAACTTCTAAACATAATTACTAAAACTCTCAACCACACATCTTGTTCTTTTGTTGTAGACACGATAAGATGGAGAGTCCTTGGAGTACACAATGAAGACACCTTCGTCACCTTTTGGACAGAATTTATCAAGGTTGTCTTTGTCATTCTTTACAAAGCATTGACATCCAAAGACTTTGAAAAACTTGATGCTTCATGGTCTGTTGTAGACCAATTCATACGGAGTCTTCATGTGCCTCTTATGGATGATAGACCTCTTTTGAGTAAAGCAAGCAGTTGCAACGGCTTCAGCCCAGAAATGTAAAGGAAGCTTGCAGAATATTAGCATGATACGCACAGCTTCCACTAAGGTACGATTCTTTCTCTCAACAACACCATTTTGTTGAGGTGTACGGGCAGCTGAAAAGGTGTGAGAGATACCAACACAATCCAGAAAAGAGTCAAGTGTATGATTCTTGAAGTCGGTGCCGTTGTCGGTACCAATAACTTGAATAGGAAGTTGCAATCTGACTTGCACATTCCTAATGAAAGAAATGATTACCTTTGGAGCTTCATCCTTGCTCCTTAGAAATTTCACTCAAGTGTATCGGGAGTAGTCATCCACAATCACAAGCACATATTTCCTTCGATTAATGCTTTGCACACGTATCGGTCCGCACAAATCCATATGGAGAAGCTGAAGTGGTTTGGTGGTACTATGTTCCACTTTCAGCTTCTGGGACGATCTCTTTATCTTCCCCATATCACATGCCGAGCATAGTTGTTTCTTGGTGAACATCAAGGAAGGAAGACCAGTCACCAGTCTTTCCTTAGCTAGTTGGTTGATCGTAGCATAATTCAGGTGGGATAGTCTTCTGTGCCATAACACATTCTGGTTGAAAGATGCCTTAGTGAGAAGGCAGATTTTTATGGTTAGACGAAGTTTCTGGAAGTTGACTGTGTAGAGATTTGATTTGCGAGTACCTCTAATAAGTTCCTTTCCCTTCAAAGTTCTGACACTGCATTTGGTCTCCCGAAAGTTGACTTCAAGGCCTTTATCACAAAATTTCCCAATGCTGAGCAAGTTGTGACTCAAGCCATCCACATAGGCTACTTTATTGATGGTGATTTTATCACGAAGGATATCAACGTAAGCCATTATTGGTGCTGATGGCTTATTCCCAAACCGAACATTCCCACCATATTTGTTCTTGAAGTTAGCGATAAGTTCTTCCCTTCCGGTCATGTGTTTGGAACACCCCGAGTCCATGTACCACACATGACCGTCCTGCAGAATCAAGTGCAAACATTTTTAGGAACTGCAGGTTTGGATTCATTGTTGCTCTTTTTAGGAGTTTCCTCTTTGGTTTTGATTTACGTTTCTTAGCATGAGTATATTGATGAGCATGATTGTAGAATCCATAAAAGTTAGGAGCAAAGTAATCATTCACAAAGGCATTTGCACAATAACCAAATCTAAATTGATTTTGACAACGAAAATTGCTATGACATCCATAGACAACATGTTCACAATCATAACATTGAAATGGAGTTCATGGTACATGCCTATTAGTTCTAGAAATACAGCATTGGAAAAATTGTTTCTCGTAAATCTAGGCTTATGTGCAAATGGCTTCGGACAATTGCCTTCTTTTGATCTACTCTCATTAGCTCTACGTCTACCCTGTCTCATATGATTATCTGTCATGTTTGGAGAACCACAATTAGTATTCTTGACATTATGAGAATGAGTATGAGAAGCATTTTTCCTCGGATGGAAGTTGTGTGATTGTTCCTTTGGTTTGGTAGTATTCTTTGGTATTCGAAAACGTCTGTTTTTCTTAGGAACATTCACTTTGGAACGAGATGAACTCGTAACTTCAGACCCAGGGAGTCAGGGGTAACCACTTTGTCTTTCCGAGTTGGTTTGGGAGGAGCAACGTTTCTTGGTTTAGACATGCCTGATGATTTACCATTCTCTCCAACCCTATTGGTACAATCATCCGATACAATCTCAGAAATTTGTACCGTTGATTTAGGTGTCGTATATGTTACGTCATCCATGTGTGAAATAGTTGTGCAGATTGGAGACCTTAGTACCATAGATTGTGAGTTTTAGAAAGAGGTACTTGAAGGTCTAAAATCTGGATTCCCTTGGCTATCAGAAGTGCTTGGAGATCAAGTCGGCCATCCGAAAGCTGAACACCACCACCTACAAGACACTGATCGAATCTGCGCTAGAAAGAATATTTGATCGCATGAAGTTAGTTGTCAGATCTCCTCCACCATCTCCTTCTTATGATGAAATGCTTCTTGCAGTTGAAAGCGGGCCTCCTATCAAAAATGAAACTGGAGTGTCCTTCTCAGCCACTGCAGTTCTTTTTCGAAAGGTTTCGAGTTGACCTCACTAGTTGTAGGCTCCAAATAAACCAAATTATATCACAATGATCTAAATGATGAGAGCAAAAAATGTAAGATCTTTGGAATATTTAGCAAGAATCAAGATGGAAAATATGAAGAAGTGCATGAAGTCATCAATGATTCATTAGCTCCAATATGTGTGTAAAGGTAGAGGAACGTACAAATGAAGATTAAAGCTACTATTTATACTACACAATATGGGGGCCTAAGAGATAAAATGGATGGGCCCTAAACAATGGGCCTAATCCACAAATTACATAAATGGAACAAAGTTTGGAACAATTACAAATTGACATAACATAATTAGATTTCTAACACTGGTCTTGATGTATCACTCCCTGAGCCAATGCCAAAAGAACCAGTGACTATTATCATGGAACCAGTGAATGTAGTGTACTTCTATGATCATGAAGGCAATGTACTTTTTCAACGAGCTTCTGAGTTCCACAAGGCTCCTTCTCAACATCTCAAAAACCTGCTCTATCACATATCCTACAAATTTGATGAAGTCCTTGTAGGTATGTTTAGAAAGAATATTTCTAGAGAACTAGAAGATAGACATGAGTTTGTACCTCAAGATAGTTATCATTCTTTCAGTACTCATTTGTACTCTTGTAATTTTTCATTCCTTGTTGTAATCCTCTGAATTCAAACTTAACGAAAATTATTACAAGTGTTTGTACTTTACATCACCATAGTATTGAAAAAGATCCCTGAAAACAGTAATTGGGACACGTACCTTTATGAGTTTCTTTTCCATTCTGTTTCATTTAAACTAGAATTTTTTTTTCTTAGTTTATTCTTAAGCAATTTCTTTATTGTGTATGTCATCATCATTTAGGGGGATATTATTGATCCAAGCTCTCCTAGGACTTATGAGATAATAATGACCTTGATCCTACTTAGTGTAGATGCTTTATTTATACTCAAGTTTAAGGAATTATCACTGATATAATTCTCTTTGATTATTTTATTATCAAGCATCTGATTTGTAATAGATAGTATCTATATCAGGGACTCTCTAAGTCTGTTTAGTATCCCTGATGTATGACTCACAAAAATGAAGTGTCAATCCTCAAGACAAAGAAGTCAAGCTCAAATCAGCGATGTTGAAGAAGTAGCTGATAATAGAGTTAAGGCCGCTCGTGATCTAAAAACGGATTTCAGTGATAGCTACCTGACCACAACATGCTGACGCTCAATAGGGAGTTCACCTAAGTGACTCATTGATGTATCCAAGGACCAGCGACTCGTTGCCACTGATCAGATGCGTATACTTGATGAAAATATTTGTCTTATTATCTTTAATGCACATCGAGGTTAACCATGCTTTTTCTGACATAGTATAAAAGGGAATTTCTAAACACTGTTCCCTCCGTACTTATCAGCCCTAAATCAACTGTTTGCTTTTTACCCACTATGTTTTCTTACGCATGGGTATATTTTAATAGGAAATAGTACACATGATCCACTAGATACACACCACTTGTTAAAGTGACCATGCCATGCATTTAATGCATGCAATATAAATAGAGACCATGGGGTGTGTTTTTGAAACACACCCCAGTCTCTTATCTATACTGAAACCTTTCTTCATATTCTTTCTGTCATATCTTTCTCACTAGTGCATTAGTGAAAGCTTAGTGTTAACTTTAGATTGTTTAGATTAGGTTAATGTCTTATCTATTTTTGCAAAAATCATGTAAATTTCCTTTGTTATAATACAAAGAATTTAAAGTGAAATAACTTGTGTCAATTGTATTCAACCCCCCCCCCCCCCAGTTCTACAACTCCTTATCACTTAAAGGCTACCCTTTGGGACCAACAAGCGTATCTAAACATATTATTTAGGGAAGGTTCTGATTTTTTGTATCTAAAAATTAATTTTAGAGAGGGTTTGCAAAGTGTAACCAAAGACATTTTTTGAGAAGGTTCAGGTAAATGTCACAAAACTCAATGCTTTTAGAGAAGCTTTTTCCATAAACCTTCTCTGAACACAACATTCAGAGACGGTTACAAATCGTCACAAATACTATAAAATCAATCACCAATAAATAGCTTTTAAAGAAGCTTTTAAAAAAAAGTTGACTAACTTTTAGAGAAGCTTAGAATGTGTATCTAAAATCTCATAAAAGTGTCTCTAAAGACCCACCGAAAAATTACGGTTTGAAAACCTTCTCCTACCCTTATGTAGGGAAGCTACTTGACGGAATTGAAAAGCTTCTCTAAAGGCTTTAGAGAAGCTTTTAGAACTTTTAAATACAATACAGAACCTTCCCTGAAGGTCATTTCTCTTGTAGTGAATTAAAGCCCAACAATTAATCGTTTACTTTTGAGAGATTGTGTCATCATCTTGTGATCTCGGATACAATAATATTTGGGAATAACATGTATTTTTTGTCACTACAATTCATATTAGTGTCCAAAAATTATTGACGATTATTGTCATCATCACTAAAATTTTGGTCACCAACAATGTTTTTGGTTGTAGTGTTTTCTTGAACAATTTATTGAAAGTTATTTTGCACTAAAGTTTCTTGAAGAGTCTAAAATGGTGCATTATTGTATCGGTACCCCTATGAATGGATAAAAATCGCATGTCTCAAAGTTTTCATGTGCCATACATGTCCATCAATCAGATGAATACACGCCATTAGAGAAAGAATGTAAACATAAATAAAATAATTAAATAATATATAAAAGTATGAGTTGTTATCATTTTATTGGTTGAATAGGATTGACATAATATCCATACAAGAAGGATTGTAACGACAGGAGCGTTAAAAAGATTCCTTGAAAATCTCATTGAGAGAGAGGCTTTATTTTGCTTATGGCTAACTTCACTTGCTCTCCATAAGTAACATTAATGAGAATTAAACATTTGTTTAGCTTTAAATACCAAAACATACGAAAACAAACCAAAACGAAGATTAACTTAACACATATACACTTCTCACAAAGTATATATAAAAAGGTTATGCCCATTTCGCAAGGAGCGACATAAGACCAGCACCTAAAAGAAGAGACACATTTGAACATAATTGAAGCATCTTATTCTTTTGCATCCGTGGGTTCATAAAGTCAGGAGACAGAAGGTCAACAAGTGCCATGTAGATCAAGATTCCAGCTGATGCGGAGTTTAACACACCCTGTACGATAAGGGCAGTAGGACTATTCTCATCATAGGCATTGGTTACTAATATCCCAATTACAATCCCGATCGGGGTTGTAAGGCTAAAAAATGCTCCCATGACTATAACAGCTAATGATTTGAATTCCGCCTACAAGAAGTTCATATCTTTTATGTCATCATCTTTGTTAATTACCAAAATGCAACAAACTCCTCATACTTAATTCTTGAAAAGCGCATCAAGGTACGAGCCAATGTTAATTCAAAAAACATTTCCATAACATGCGAGTCCAAGAATTTGTTTTAATATAACTCCAATTTGTCTTTTACTCTTCTTCTAGGCTAAACACAATATATATTGAAATCCATACCTGAAAGATGCATCCTCCGAGACCTATTCCTTCAAAGAATTGGTGAAAGGTCAATGCAACAACGAGTGGTTTTATGGTTTTTGGACTTTCGGAAGCACCCATAGACAATCCTATTATCACTGAATGAACAATTATGCCCAACTCCAACACCTACATTAATGCAAACTATATTTAATACGAATGCAACTTTCATTGCAAACTATGAAAGACATAAATTATGTGATTTTATGTATATCATGATGCATTATTTGATGTTTAATTATGAGTGCTTCATTGGAGAAGTAAATAACTACATGTGAAGGACTTATGACCCAAGTTTCTACTCTACATTGTTAGCTCTACTAAGTTCTCCATATGCAAGCCTTCAAACAAATTGCGATCAAAGCAATTTATGGACCTAACAGGGGCCTAGAGATGGGGCAGCAAGGTGCAAGAGTACTTATAGGTGCTTGACCGTGGAAAACCAACTTATGCCGAATTTGCAAAAGTGAAATTGAAACAACACAAAATGTTTTCTTTCGGTGCCATCTTATGACTGTGTTTTAGATCAAACTACAAAGGTGGTGGCAATATCCTTTTTCCCTCTAATGACTCACATCGAGCTTCTACGAACATTCGCAAATCTATCGAAGCAAACTTCATTATCATGTGCTTCTTCTTATGGTGATACCGCCAAAAGTTCATGTTTGATCACACAGTGCCTAGAATAGGTGACTTTTTGGTACTCTATAGTTAAAAACTCATTTAGGTAGATGATTCATAGTCGCAAAGGGTGTAGGAACAATATAGTTGAGTGAAGGTTGTCCCCTCTCTTTTGTCTCGGGCTTGTGTCACGTTTTTTGTTTGCTAGCCTCTTGCTAGCTTTATCTTAATGAATGAATGTTTAAAAAAAATATGTGATCAACTTGTTGAGATTTATACTCCATCTTTTCAAAATATACTTAAATGATGTAAATATACAATTCTAAACTTGATCACTTCGTTATCATTTTGATTCGATTAATTTGCTTACAACGAAATGGACATTAAAATGATTGAAATTTGCATGAGCAGGAGAAGGTTTTATTTTCAAGAAGTGTAAATAATACATTTATCATATTCATGTTGTGGCGGATCTATAGACTTTGATGATGGAGGTCGAATACATGACATTTTTAGTTGAAAATTTTCATTTTTTTCTAGCAAACTAATATAACAATTTTTTTGAACATCTTTTCATTGTCCTAACAGAGTAATAAAATAGTTAACATTTAGGTGTCACTTGTTTTTTATGAGTTCTGAAATCTGAATTCTTATTTCACGTCTATAAAATAAGAGGTGGATGATGCACTTCTTAAAACTTTAGATGACAATATTAGGTTTTCAGACGCTTGCTTAAAATTGAAATAAATACTCTTAACTTTGTAAACCTCTTATATTTCAGACTTAGGCTATATTTGTCAACTTAACTGATAAGCTAGCTGATGAATGATAACTTAGCTGACAGCTAATCATAAGCTAGCTTATGAGTAAATTATGTTTGGCAAAAACTAGTTTTAAAGTATGTGAAATGACCAAAAAGGACATCTTTAAAAAATAATCAATATAAGTATTTTATATTATAATTAGGACAAATTCTAATAATATAATTAAAATATAATTTTAATAATATAATATGTTAAATAATACATATAAGAAAAAAGTTATAAAGTATAATATATTGAAATAATATGGAATTAATTATTATTATTATATACACTATAAATTTAAAATTTTTGTAAAAAAATTTTAGAAAAAATCTACATTAACTTGGAAAAAAATCTACATTAATTTATAATTTAAACTATTTTTAAATGTAATAAAAATTAAAATAAAATTGATCAACTTCACATATCTTAAATAATTAATAATTTTAAAAGAAAATAATTAAAAGTTAGATGTAAATGTTATTTAACATGTTTTAACTATATAACATCTAAAAGTTGTTATATTTAATTTTTAATAAATAAACATATTAAATAATATTTAATATAATTAATAACATTTGAAAATAAATAATATATAATGTATAATTTAACTTATAAAATTATTAAAAGTTAATATTTATTAATTATATTTATTAATAATAAATAATTAGTAGTTATTAATAATAAATAATAATTATTTATTAACAATTAATATATAATTTTAATTAATAATAGTTAGTATAAATAAGGAGTATAATTAGAAAAAGTCATAAAAATCTCTTTATATGCTACTCAAAGTAGCTTATAATCTACTTTTGATCTTACCAAACATGTACTGATGTACATAGAAAATAAGCTAGTTTATTTTTACAAAAAAATTAAAAAAAATAAGCTAACTTAACAATTAGACATCAAATAACAAACATAATCCTAGAAACTAACAACTGTTGATTTGAAGTTACAAATGAAGATCTAATGATGTAATATTTTGTTGTATTAGTATGATTCAATGATTATTTTCTATATAGACGTATATATCTGTTGATTTTATAAATTCAAACAAATTCAAGAAAATGTATATATCTAAATTCGAAACTTAAAGTAAATTCAAACAACCCAATAATTATGTTTTTTGTATGGAATAGTTTATAATATGTTATAAGTAAATACGTAAATAGTCAATATATAAACTAGCTTTAAAATCAAATAAAATAATAAATATATTTTTGTCCACGACATTCAGAGAGACAGTCTTTATTTTCTATAAGAAGACAAAAATGAAAGATCAAATCATACGTGGTGTTGATTGAAATTGTGTTAAAATAAGGGGTCAAGTTAACAAAATGTAGGGGTCAAAAAACATAATATATATGTTTTATAAACAAACTATATGTTTTGGAGATGTTATGGGGTCAGGGAAAGAATAAATATGCCTCTCTCGTTTGTAGCTTGCTTAATTGTCAAATAGGTGGGAGACTTTATCTAGATAAATTCAATATCACAACGGAAATTATAGAACCACATTTTAATCTTGGTTTTGGTTTTTTAAATAATGTTAAGTTGTTTTTCGATCTTGACGAGACAAGTTTGTTTTTATGCAATAATTTGAATGAATAGAACAAGAAATCACCCTAGTCCATCAAATAATTGGTTTGTAATTCGACTTAAATTATTAACACAAGGAATGGTTAAATTCAAAACCCAATCAATAAAATAATCAAATAGTTTATTCTTAATTTTGACATAAATAATAAATTAAACCGTTGTAATTTCAAAACTCCAATATTAAATTATACTGATTCTTTTATAAAACTGATTAGCAAGAGATATTTTAATTTTTAATAGAATATTATACTAATAATTAATTGCAGTCTCATAAATTATTCATTAAGCCTGATCATTCAAAAACACTGAACAAAATTTACAAGTAGTGTTGTTTTTTTATTTGGAAGCCGTTGTAACACCCTAGGCAAATCTCATGTTGTTGTGGACATGAGTGATGTTGTTCATAAGTAATACTTTGGTGTTTCTAACAACAATGCGTTATGGGGCCTAATGCACGACAGGTTTTAGAACGATGCAGTTAAGCATGCTAGGGTGGGAGTAGTACCAGGATGCGTAACCTCTTGGGAATTCGTCACCAGGTCGCCAAAAACAAAGTGTGAGCTATACGTTGTTTAAATCTAGAGGCAAAGCGGACAAAGTTAATTGTTAGCTTTGTACCCGGAAACGTTAGAGCGGAGCGGCTCAGGTAAACCTGGCGGCCTGCAAGCGCCTCCCTTTCTAACACCATATTTGTGCTAAATTCACCTGAGGAGAAGTCCCTTGTAAGGCTCGAACTTGAGAGCTACAAGGGCAAAATCCCCCAAGGATTCCCTTGATAGCCAACTGAGCTAGCCGAGGTGGTTATAAGTAATCTTGTTGATTGAACATTTCTCTATACCTCTAAAGTCTAAACCCTTCAACGAAAATGTCATTTAAATATTGTTATTCTTTTTTACCAAAAAAACAAACTTGTTATTTTCTTGTTCATGCGTCTGATGCCCTAAATGCCATATATACTCATGAAATCCTGAAGTTCAAGGCCTTATAATACTGATGTTATGAATAAATTCCTAGGTATCTAATCAACTCCGTTAGAAAAAACGTGAAAAGCAATCGAGAGAACTAGATTATGCAAATAGATGGAATTGAACTTTTTTAGGGGTGGTTGGGAGTGCTTATTTGAATGTGCTTATAATTTATGTCCATTCTGAAAAAGCAATAAGATGTTATTATCTTCTTCTTGGGAAAATTGATAAAAAGAGAGATAAGTTGATAAACACTTTTCGTCATAAGATAATAAACATTTTTTATCCTAAGCACTCCCAAACACCGTCTAATATAAAGTTTACCTTCGACACAATTCGATACCGGTCTACTTGCGACAAACCGGAAGCGCGATCGTCTACTTGGGTCCCTGATCCATGAGCATGCCCATGGCTTGCATGAGTGTGAGCAGCCACTTGACTAACACGCCGCCCGTTGTTCTCCTCATCTCCATGGCCGCCGGCAGGCTTTGAAGGTGTTTTCGAGTGAGATCTGAGCTGATAAGCCGCAGACGAAGTCTCAAAAAGAAGTGTCAGAATGGTTGCCACCATCGCAACAAAACCGGTAAATGGGAAATCCCCCCATGGATGTTCTTTCAAACATGGAGAGGTTAAGCTCTCGAATGCATCCGGGAGGATATGAATAAATCCAGTAGCCAAAATGACACCGGCAGCAAATGCCTTAATTACAAAGAAACCGTCTTTCTCGGGGCTTAGAGCGGGAATGATTTTACCGATGAAGGGTAAACAAACACCGATGCCACCGAAGATGAGAATGGAAGCAAGCGCGATCAGTTTGTACTTGAGAGCTTCACTCTTTTTGCCCTCGTCTTCTTCTTGTTCACAAGTGCACTCGGCTAAAACTTGGGTGGATATTAGGTTTAAAAGCAAGAGAGCAACAAAAACAAGCTTTTGGAATTCCATTATGGTTTATCTTAATGGATGCACTTTTGAGAAGAAAAAAACTCTTTTTGTTTCTTGACAAAAAGGAAATAAAAACTTGGTTGCTTTTTATAGAGAAATACGTACTGTATGATCGATCATCTCGACTAATTTAATACTTGCTAACATGGGTTGTTTAAGAAATACTAATTATATTTCCCTTTAAAATAAACAAATAACATTTGAGTTTTAATATCTTAAATTTGCAAAAACTATTTATAAATTTGGGATAACAAAATTTTATTCTACTAATACACCCTTATCTCTCTACTTGAATTCCCTTAACATCTTCATCACCAATTTGAGCCATAACCACACAATTTTCAAACCAAGTCCGAAAATTCAACCATAACTTTGGCATAGGCAATTCTTCCCAATTCTTTAGAGATCATTAATTTGTAAAATGCAATCAGATCGGGACTAGTAAAATTTTCAAATGTTGGCATCATTTAACACTAATAAATAATTATGGTGTTTTCTTTTTTATAAAACAATAATGGTCTAGTGATTGGTTCTTTACTTTATAAATGAAAGTTGGTGCGTTCAAATGTTGTTATTACGGATTATTTAAAAATAAATATAATATTAAAAGCTAAAAACTAGAAAAATGACTATAACAAGATTTTAACACAACACCTCTTTTTTAAAAACAAGAACTGACCAAATCTACCAAAGGAATTTTGTGTTCTTTTTATATAGTTTCAAAATATATATGATGACACATAACAATTTGCTATGGTGACACTTTTCACGACCCCATGACCTGCGTATTACCGATGGCACGTGCCACCATTGGCACATAACTGGGTCCGCCAATGCTATCACCTACGGATACTGAGGGCATATCACCGACGGATTACTATGGATTTTAAAAGATTTGATAAAATTTTTAAAAATTAATTATTCATTAGTTATCCATAGGTACTTACCTGTTGTATTTTTCCCTTTTTTAATTTCTTCACAAATCGACGGAGTACAAATATTTTGCCGAAAGCCCATTTCCCTCAAAGATCGGGCGAAGATCACTGAAATGCACTACAACAAAATTGAGTTATTGGACGTCTAAATAAAAAAGTGTCCTAATAGAGTGCTTTATAGTATGCTATTTTATAAGACCAAACACAAAAGTGTCCTATCTAAAAATCTTACAAAAGGTTTTTACGACGCTCTTGGGCGTCGCAAAAAGGATTTTTACAACTCTTTTAAAAAAACGTCCTATTAACTGTTTTATAGGACATTATTTGAAAAGGCTTCCTAAAAACACAAGTGTTCTCTAAAAAGATGGGTTTATAGGACATTTTTTAAAAGTATCCTATAATGGTGGTTAATACGACACTTTATTTTGGGAATGTCGTGAAAAACTTGTTACTATGTCCAATAACGTCTTATAACCTTATTGTAACATTTTTAGATAAGACGCTTTTGTATTTGTTTCTATAAATAAATGTTCTACACAACAATCTATTAGAACTTTTTTAGGAATCTTATAAAGTCACTTTTATTTTAGTATAAATAAAAAAGAAAGGAGTCGTCAATGATTTTATTTTTCTATTTACCGGACAACAAAGTATGTCTAATAACAAGTTTTTGATACCCGTGCTTCTCCGCGGATCATTATGTATATAATGTTTTTTATAATTAATTGTTGAAGTTGTAGACGATTTAAAGTTATTGAGATAATTATTAATTAGTGTCATTAACCAAATGGGGTAAATCGTAACTTTTACAATTCGAATAATAGAATTGTACAATTTTTTATTATTGTAATAAAATTTTGATTAATGAGTTTAATTAAATAGGACTATTGACAAGTGTCTAAATGTTGCCACTTATTGAGTCTTTTTTGTGTCTAATTGTGTCTTTATTTTGCCCAATAGTATAGTTTGAGTCTAGGTTACTTATGATTTTAAGGTAATTTGATTTCTCATGACTTATGTGATTAATTGTGTAAATTAGTAGTTAATTAGTGTTATTTCATTGTTTTTCAGGCTTTGGAAAGGAGCAGTTGCAGGACAGCCCTTTGGGAGTGCTATAGGAATGCCACCGGACTGCTGAAGGAAGGTTTTGGGCCAGCTCATTACTTTTGCTGCAAGGAGTTGCTTTTGGGCCCAACCCGAATTTTGACCCATGGGTTGCTTTTGTCAGACGATCAAGCCTGTTTACAGTTGTCTCCCTCTTCCAAGCCCTTTATTTTGCTATAAATAGGAGTAGTTGTAACCTTAAACACTCACACTTGAACCATTTCACTTCTTAGTGATTTGGATTCTCTTGTCAATTAAGCTCTTTAGTTCTTTAGATACTGTTCTTAGATTAATTTTCTGTTCTTAAGCTTTTGGTTTCAAAACATTTGGTAGTGTAAGCCGTAGATCTTCCTAGTTTATGTCTTAATCTCTATACGGGTTTAAGCATTTAAACTAGTGTTGTTGTTGTTCTTAGTAGTTTTAATCAAAGTAATCTTTTGGAAAATCATCTTGTGTTGTGTTCTTGTTGTTAAAGTTCCAGCTTTTAATCTTGAAAGTGTTCTTGTTGTTAAAATCCAAAGTTTGTAGTTTTTAATCATCTTGTTTCCTTGGAGTTGTTTTACACTCTGATTCTTTCCTAGTAAAGAACGTATTGTGTTTCAACTAAATCAGTGTTTTCAAAATACCTGTCAGTAATTTAGCTGTTAGAAATTAGTTTCTTAAATTGCAAGTTTCAAGTACAACCTAAAAAGCTTCCTTGTACTTGTATGTCCTTTCAAGTACATTCATTTGTACTTTTGTCCTAAAAGTGTACATTCAAGTACTTTGTGTTCCCTAAAGTGATTGCATGAAAGCCTTTGTCTCCAAGTAATTGATCAGTATTTTATTTACCTGCTATATAACTAACTGTTGCTAACTTTCTAACTTCTTGGAATTACTACACTCTGTTTCTCTCTAGTAGAGAACATATTGTGTAGTAATTACCAATTTACTTTTATTGCAATTTACTTTCCAACAATTTTACTGGTCATAAATCTAGTGTTTAATTTCCTGTCAGTTACTTTTCTGTAACTTACTGGTCAATCCAGTCTTTACTGGTCACTCCAGTGTTTACATTTCTGCATTCTACTTGTCAAATCCAGTACTTTAATTTCCTGCAATTTACTGCTTTTGGGATTACTTACACTCTGTTTCTCTCTCAGAAGATAACGTATTGTGTAAGTAATTACCACCCATTTACTTTTCTTGCCAGCATTCCCAACTGGTCATTATTCCAGTATTCACAGTTCCAAGTTATGAGTTAAAAGCTTGAGCTTGGGGTGTGGGGAAATATTGAATGCAATGTAGTTGTAATTGTTCTAGATGCAATTTTGTTCTATTGTGCTAACTATTTATTGCAGGAGTTTGAAGCGTTTCATTGAAGATTAAGTTAGGTTGATTGACGCCCAATCTGGCTTATGAAAATGCATTAACTTTCAGAGTTAAGGTTTATGTTAAAACAAATGCAGTAAAGTGAGAACAATATTACAGTGCTAAACTATTCATTGCAGGGATTTGAAGCGTTTCATTGAAGATTAAGTTGGACTAGTCTGGCTTATGAAAATGCATTAACTTTCAGAGTTAAGGGTAACGTGAGAATAACTGTAGTAATATGTGCAGTCTGTATATGGTTTTTATCTGGCGATGAAGGTAACACTGGTTGTGCTAGGGCAAGCGACTAATATCACACCTGATTGCATGTTGAACAGTGTGTACTGTGGTCGGCCGTCTAGCCAGTGGTTCCACAGTTTTATAAAGCATCTTTAAACTACAAACAGCTATTTTTGTATCTCTTTACTACCTGCACCCTGGGTTCTTTTTCTCCAATAGATTTTACAAACACACTCATTCACCATTTGCTAAAACAAGCATCGGTTAAAATCCTCGAATTCGCCATCTGAAATCATCCCTTACTTGCTTTACCAACAACTGAAAAGACTCTTGCATTATTCCTTCTCTGTGGAAACGATATCTGGTATTTACTTACCATTATTACTTGTTACGGGACGACAGTAGTTCAAGGTGTATACTTGCGCCTGGTTCTATTTTCCAGTTGAATCTCACAGTTCACCTCAGTTGTTCTTTAGCCTTGCCCTTGCTCCCAAATTCCATCATAGGTAAAGGTAAGCAAGTACCAAGTTTTTGGCGCCGCTGTTGGGGAAGGAAGTTAAGAATTAATTCAGTTTTAAGTAGAGTTTAAGTTTTGATTTTTCTAACACCTTTTTCAGAAAAGAAAAGAAAAATATTATTTATGCCAAGTAAAGCACGCGGGGAATTTTTTGAACTTGATCCAGAGATTGAACAAACTCACCGTTCGCAAAGAAAAGTACAAAAAGATCTTTTAAAAACCATCCAAATGTTAAACCAACAGCAAGAAAACCCACCCCCACATTCGAGTGATGATGAGGAGGAGTACAGTGATGAGGAGGAACACTATCAGGAGCAAGATATCATCCAACTTGCTAATTCTAAGGATGGCGGGATTATGGACTATGCTATTCCTGTTTTGGGCCAGCTTCATTCAGGAATACTTAGACCCAAAATCAAAGCCGCCCATTTTGCTCTAAAACCCCTGATGTTTTCCATGATCCAGGCTAATGGCCAGTTCGGTGGCACTGCAGTTGAAGATCCACATTCTCATCTAAAATCTTTTATGCAAATAACAGATTCTTTCCGTATACCGGGAGTTTCACCAAGCGCCTTGAGGTTATCTCTTTTTCCATTTTCCCTTAAGGAAAGAGCCAGAGTCTGGTACGATTCACTCGAACCAGATTCTATAACCTCATGGAACCAAATGGCAGAAAAATTTCTAAAAAAATATTTTCCACCCACCAGGAATGCTAAGTCCCGACTTGATATTTCCACTTTTAAACAATGGGAAGACGAGCCAGTTCCTGATGCATGGGAAAGATACAAAGAACTTTTGAGAAAATGCCTCATCATGGCATTCCGTACTGCATACGGCTAGAAACCTTTTACAATGGGTTAACACCCACTGCAAAGGGAATGATAGATGCTACTGCAGGCGGAGCTTTTACTGGAATCACATACAATGAAGGATTTAAGATCCTAGAAAAGATATCCAACAACAGCGGACACTGGTCTGACCCACGGGCAGTTCCACCAAGAAGAAACACTGCTAATGTTCAGGATACAGATGCCTACTCAGCTATGGCTGAGCAAGTTTCCAATATGGTTGAGATGATGAAGAATCTGACCAACCCTAATGGAAATGAGAGGACACCTAAAAAAGTCCGTTTTGTCAATTCTGCTTACTGTCAAGAAAACCATCTGTTTGAGGACTGTCCTGAAAACCCTGAAAGTGTTAACTATGTTGGCCATAGCAATCACACACAAACTGGGGCCTTCTCTCCTACTTACAATTCTAAATGGAGAGATCACCCTAATTTTTCATGGCGTAGTCCGGCACTTAATCCATCAATGCAGAAACCCCATGGTCAGACCAATCACCCTAGTCAGCATAATAACCACCAACAAGAACAGGGGCATGTTCATTTTCAAAACCAGAACCATCAATCTTCTTCTTCTCACCATAGGAACAACAACCAGAATGATGCCCCTCCTACCTTGGAGGCAATGTTGAAAGGCTTCATGGCCCAAACACAGGCATCAATCAAAAATCTGGTAAACCAGGTTGGCCAGATAGCTCAGGAGATTAAGAAAAGACCTGATGGGACTTCACCCAGTGATACTGAGACCCCTCAGAGACCTGGGAAGGAACAAGTCAAAGTGGTGACCCTTAGGAATGGTAAGACTTTAATAGAAAATAATCAGGTGAAATCACACACACCACCTGAGAAAAAAGATAAAGAAAAAGAAAATACAAAAACAGAGCCCGAGAAGAAAAAAGTAGAAAAAGAAAAAGATTTTGCACCATCCACTTCTTCTGATAATCCACAGTCTTCTAGAGAAAACAACAAAAGACCTCTAACCCATGCACCACTTCCTGAAAGGCAAGATCTTCCACTTTTATTCCCAAGTGAGTCCAAGAAAATCCAAAAAAGAGACAAAACCCCTGTTAGTGATGTGTCACAATCTGGTGACAGTCCTAAGATTCATTGTACACCAAGCAGTTCAAAGACAATCCCTGAGGCAGAACCTGTAATACAACAAGTAGTAGAGTATGATGTCCTGCCTACCCCACCACCATTACCAGACCCAATTCCTAGAAAGACCACTTGTAACACCCCGCTAAAGCGGAACCGCAGGGTGTAACAGTCTAGATTTCATTGCGATAGGAGATAATCAACACCAACCATTCATTTCAAAAATATTTAAAGTTTACAAAACGTATTACAACCAACCAGAGTTTGGAATTTACAAACATAACAAAATAAACACAGTCTTGATTGATGTCTACCACGCTCAAATTAAGCTTTTTCAATCACCCTCTAATTTCCTGAAAAGCATGTTAAAACAAGCGTCAACTACGAGAGTTGGTGAGTTCACAGGTTTTTATATGCACAAAACATTTTCAATGCAGAAGATCTTTATCGTAAAACCAATGTTCAACCTCACTGTTAAACATAACATTTATGCAAGATATATTCTCGAGCCACTACTAAACCTAAAACCAATTTGCCCTAACGATCTACCTCAGAGGTGGTTGCGAACCACATGGGTAGAGCGTTCTCGCGAACTACCTCAACGGTGGGACTAAAACCCCACTTATGTAGACGCTGCACTACCTCAGCGGTGGGACTAAATCCCACATGTGTAGTACCACATATGATTACGTGCACCCTATACTCGTCAGTAAACAAGGGTGGGTCCACTCTACCAAATAGCGCTATCCACAATAACCATTGGCTCGAAACGAGTTAATAGTAGTGTATTCAACATGGGACTTTTACTCAATATATATCATGCCGCATAACATATCAAATTTAGCTCACAATACATTTCATTTCATTTCATTTCATTTCGTTTCGCAATAATTTCACAATTTTTCACATTCATTTATAAACATGCTTTTCACCCCAAAACTCGTAAAAACGGTAAAAACGGGGGCTGTGAATACTCACCTCAAGCGTTTAGTGCGATTTCGTAAGTGATGGTGCGTGATCTAGTCCCGGCTCCGAACTATGTTTTCCCTATCCAACACGTAATTTTTAACGTAAGTTCTAAGTTCAACGGTCCCTAATTCTAAAATCGTACCGATATCCGTATAATGCCGTTATGTTATTTATATAGTCCAATATAGTAAAAATTCGTTTTATCACATTTCGAAGACCTCCAAATATTTTGGAAAGTTTAAAGTTCATAAAAATTGGGTTTTGCAAATTTCCAGAATCTGTCCAAAATATTAAGTTGTAAAAACGTCACCCTTGAGCTTAAGTCCACCAAATGATAAATCCTCAAATTTTTACCCTCTGATTTTGGGGATGTTAACATCATCTCTACCAAATTTCACAATTTTTAGAGGTGTTTTACTATTTTTAAACATTTTTGAAAAATCAGTGCACACTTTTATTTTTCAAAGATACATGTCAGTGAAGTTTTGTTCATAGAGAGTTCATTATCCAACCAACTCACGAATTTCAAAAGGGATTTTCTAAATAAAACATATACCAAGCTAATGAGATAAAATTCACATCATTTAGGTGATTTTTGAGAGAGATATGCCTCTTTAAAGTTGTGCATGTGGATCTGCCACCTTGGGACAGCTTGCACTATCAACTTGTTTTCATTGGTTAAGCCCTCAAAACTCCTCTAAATGACATGATTTTGGACTCATTGGAAAGCTAACTCAGAGTACTTGAGTTTAGAATCAAAAAGTTTGTATTTTAGATAAGTTATCAAAGAGTTATACAAGTTTGAAGATGACCCAATTTCCTGACCAAGTGCTGTTGCACACGAAAATGTTTCATGATGGTTTGGGCTCAAAACTTGGTGTTTTTGTACAAATCCAGTGGGGTTTGAACCCTAACACTTAAAATATCAATCCATAAAAATTTCATGAAGAAATGAGTTCGAGAAAACCCTTTTTGGGTCGTATAAACTACATGCAAAAACTTGGACAGAATCTGTCAAAGATCAAACTCCATTTTCATCACCAAAACACATAAAATCATAAAATTTTGGGGTTTTTCTTGCTATTACACCCACAAATCAGATTATTCAAGTGAAAAATAGACAAAATATGTTTTAATACCATCAAGACTCTTGCATGAACTATCCATAAAGTTTAGCCCCAAAGTGATGATCCAAAAACATCAAACAACAAGATTTTACTATCAAACTTGTGTTCTTATGGAAGATTCATTGATTTTCACCTCCTTTGAATGTTTTAACACATTTCTAAGGTTCAATCTCATCCTCAAACATCAAGATTGTTATTAAACTATAAAAGAGGGATTAAACCTCAAAGAAAGTAGAAGAAAGCTCAAGAATGAGCCAAAAATCGAAGCTATACAAGCCTACAATGCTCTTACCTTTGATGAACAATAATAAAACTTCCAAAAACTTGTTTTAATCTTCAAGAACTCAGATTGTAGATGAATATGTGGCTGGAAATTTGAGAGAAAAGAGAGAGTTTAGGGAGAGAAAGATGCTAGAGAGAGAAGAGAGGTTTGAAAAATGAAATGGGGAAATGGTGGTGATGATGGTTTTGATGGAAAAGAGGGAAAGAGAGAGAGATGTGATTGGAGGAGAGGGTGGTGGTGGCCAGCCATGGGGCCCACCCACCTCTTTCATATTATTTTTTTTTTTTTAAATTAAAACAGTGTAATTCTACACTGTTAATTCGACGCAGTACCGGGTTTTTAGCGCGTTTTCGGTAGAAACCGACTTTTTCGAAAGTAGTTTTGGAATATTTGGATCAGTTTATTTATATTTTTAACAAACTCTTTTATTTTATAAGTTGACTTTTAAATTTTTGGCATTATAGGATTTTCGGACGATTTCAGACCGGTTCGGGCTTTTTCGGGCAGTTTTCGGGACTTTTAGGTTTTAGCCTAAATTTTTCACGCAAACTAACCTAGTTTCATTTAGAAACTTAAATAACTAGTTTTTAACCTACGGAAACGCTACTGAGTGGATTAAACGAGTGGCTAACCTGAAGGTCAAAAACTGACAGTTGTCACATTTACCCCCGGTTGAAAGAAATTTCGTCCCGAAATTTAATTCTTGCTGCTACCGCAGGGGTCTTTTGTGAAGAGATGCGGGTATTTGTCCTTCATGAACGCCTCCCGCTCCCAAGTGAACTCTGGTCCGTGCCTGGAGTTCCATCGAACCTTGACGATCGGTATCTTACTCCGTCTGAGTTGCTTGATTTCTCGATCAAGGATCTCAATTGGTTCCTCCGTGGCGCACAGTTGTTCATCGATTTGTATTTCCTTCAGAGGTAAGACTACTGTCTCATCCGACAGACACTTCTTTAGGTTGGATATGTGGAACGCGTCGTGAATAGAGTTGAGCTCTGAGGGTAAGTCTAATCGGTAAGCGACTGGTCCGATTCTTTCCATGATTTTAAACGGCCCAACAAATCGGGGGCTCAATTTCCCTTTCTTTCCAAATCTTATCAGTCCTTTATACATCTTGTCCGAAGCTGGGTATATCGAGTACCTTGATTGATGGGCTTCATCCATGATCATTTTCCCTAATCTGATCGGCCTTTGGAATCCAAATTCTATCCTTGAAATAACGCACTCCATCCGCTTTCTCCTCGAACTCTTTCTCCATCTGGTGTAGAGTTTCTTTCTTCAAGTTATCAGCCTTCAGAGCTTCTCTCTGAGCTTCCAGTATCTGACTTTTCAGGCTGGTCTGCACTATCGTTCCCATTGCTCGCGTCCTTGCAGGCTTCACCCGTTCCTTCCTGCTTAGCGCATCAGCTACAACCTTCGCCTTCCCTGGGTGATATTTAATCTTGCAGTCGTAATCGCTGCGCAACTCAACCCATCTTCTCTGTCTCATGTTCAGCATTTTCTGATCGAGAATATGTTGGAGGCTCTTATGATCCGTAAAAATCGTGCATTTGGTGCCGTAGAGATAATGTCTCCAAATCTTAAGGGCAAACACCACTGCTCCGACCTCCAAGTCATGTGTGGTGTAGTTCTTCTCATGGACCTTCAGTTGCCTGGATGTATAGGCGATGAATTTCTCATTCTGCATCAAAACACATCCTAAGCCTTGATGTGAAGCATCGCAATACACCACGAAGTTATCCGTTCCCTCGGGTAACGCCAGAATAGGTGCATTGCATAACTTATGCTTGAGCAACTGGAATGCTTCTTCCTGTTTCTCTCCCCAAATAAACTTCTTATCTTTTTGCGTTAAGGTTGTCAGCGGCTGCGCAATTTTGGAGAAATTTGCAATGAATCGCCGGTAGTAGCCTGCCAAACCGAGAAGTTGTCGAATTTCTGTCGGCGTCTTCGGGGCTTCCCATTTCTTTACCGCTTCCACCTTAGCTGGATCGACGTGGATTCCTCCTTTATTCACTACGTGTCCTAGAAAGTGAACTTCTCGAATCCAAAACTCGCGCTTCGAGAATCTGGCGTATAGCTGTCCGGCTTTCAGCAGTTCCAATATCAGCCTCAAATGGTGCTCGTGATCCTCTTTGCTTCTTGAGTAGATTAGGATGTCGTCAATGAAGACAATTACGAACTTATCTAAGTATGGCCGACATACTCGGTTCATCAAATCCATGAACACTGCTGGAGCGTTCGTCAAACCAAAAGGCATGACTAAGAACTCATAGCGATCATAACGAGTTCTAAACGCTATCTTTGCGATGTCTTCCTCACGAACTCGCATTTGATAGGAACCAGATCGAAGATCGATCTTGGAGAAGTACGTTGCTCCTTGCAGTTAATCGAACAGGTCGTCGATGCGCGGAAGAGGGTATCGGTTCTTGATGGTGATCTTGTTCAGCTCCCTATAGTCGATGCACATGCGAAAAGATCCATCTTTCTTCTTGACGAACAGCACAGGGGCTCCCCAAAGTGAAGAGCTGGGTCGGATGAATCCCTTATCTAGCAGTTCTTGAAGTTGGTTTGACAGCTCCTGCATCTCGGATGGTGCTAGACGATAAAGCGACTTTGCTACGGGGCCTGCTCCGGGAATTAAGTCAACGTGGAACTCTACCTGCCGTTGCGGGGGTAATCCAGGTAACTCCTCCGGGAAAACTTCAGGAAAATCTCGCACAATCGGAATATACTGGATTTGCTTCTCTTCTGCTTTCTTATCCACCACGTGCGCCATGAATGCTACACACTCCTTTCGTAGATGGCTTCGCATTTTCATGAACGACACTAACTTAATGTCTCTCTTCGACTTCTCTCCGTGCACTTCGAGTACACCTCCATCGGGTAATGCTAGTCTAACTATCTTCTCCGCACAGCATATCGTTGTTCGGTGGTTGGACATCCAATCCATACCAACTATTATGTCGAAACTCCCTATCTTGATCGGGATTAAATCTATACTAAAATCCTTTCCTGCTAAGCTTAGAGTGCATTTTCTGACTACTTTTCAACTTTCGGTTGAATTAACACGAGTCGTTTCTTCTGACTGGTGCTCAAATTTTTCTTGTATTACCATCTTTCCATTCGATGGGTACTATGTCTTCCTTATTCCTTCTTTTTGCGACAAGGTCGGTAGTAACTTTAGTGACTATGGTAGGTACGACTTCCTGGACTTGTTGGGCTATCAGTTGAGCAATGTTGATCGATTAATTCTCACAGTTCACTTTCTAGCTACGTGTGTTTCTTTTGGAAAATGTGGTTCTAAATCATTTGTAAAATGTACGTTTGATTAAAAGTTGTCTCTAAATGTTCGAGATTATTTGTATTTTTATTTGTGACAATTTCTTTAAAATAAAATTGGTAAGAACGTCTTGGTGATTTAATAAAAATTAATTTCGTAAAAGCTTAATACATATTTGAAGAGTTCAAAGTTTGATGCTAATGCATCCTTAAAATATTTCTCTTGCTCATGCTGGGGTTTTAAATGGAACAACTCCAAAAGTGCATTTTTGGAATTCTTTCAAAATCACAAGAGTTACAATCGATAGGATCAACTTTGCCAACAGTATCACCACAGCTTGCCATCTCAAGTCAACTCTCCTAGTCGTCCTTCTTGCCGTCATAACCTTCTCTACAGCGTTGGTGGTACCTTCCTCCAAGAGATGCACCAATTTCGTCAACTTAATTATATCCCGGTTCTAACTTGATACTCTGCTTCGATTATTTTGCAGTCCGTCGAGTGTGCTCGGATAGTTCAAGCCTCTCCTAGTGTCATACTGGTAGTACAACCGATCAGTATCCCCGAAAGGACATGAAATGACCTTACATTAACTAGATGTGTTATCGCCAGTCCACTCCGAATGGTTGCCGCAGCTCTCTTCTGAGTTGTCTCATATGAGGTGTTGTGAGGTTCGGAGGTGGATCGATTGAAACGTCTTTGCTCGTTACTCCGATGTCGGTATTGTAATGCCTAGACGGGTCTTTCTCCGAAGTCTAAGTAATGGTGTTCGGCATAGTGATTGTAGTGTCCGCATAACTTATTAACGCGCCTTCAAACTACTAGTGTCATCCTAATCGCTAACGCAAGAGTATTCAACAAAGGCGTTACTTTACTTAAACGCGTAAGTGCTATAGTAGATATCACAATCATGATGTGCTTACGTGAACTCACACGGTTTATGTTTTTCAGGAAATTTTTCAAGGTTCCAGCTTTTAAATTCTAACAGTATGTCTAGTTCATAAGTCTTATCCTACTTATATCATGGCTATGCGTAGGTGATCAGGCTCCGCATTTCTATGATATACCAGGATAGTACCTATTCTAATCACACGAGCATTTAAACTCTCCTATACCTCGAAATCTTTTACTTAAAAGTTTTAACTTCTTTTCGAAAAAGGTTGGTTATAGTACTTGGTTTTTATGAAAAACCGGTGTTCTCTATAACCTATGGCTCTGATACCAAATCTGTAACACCCCGCTAAAGCGGAACCGCAGGGTGTAACAGTCTAGATTTCATTGCGATAGGAGATAATCAACACCAACCATTCATTTCAAAAATATTTAAAGTTTACAAAACGTATTACAACCAACCAGAGTTTGGAATTTACAAACATAACAAAATAAACACAGTCTTGATTGATGTCTACCACGCTCAAATTAAGCTTTTTCAATCACCCTCTAATTTCCTGAAAAGCATGTTAAAACAAGCGTCAACTACGAGAGTTGGTGAGTTCACAGGTTTTTATATGCACAAAACATTTTCAATGCAGAAGATCTTTATCCTAAAACCAATGTTCAACCTCACTGTTAAACATAACATTTATGCAAGATATATTCTCGAGCCACTACTAAACCTAAAACCAATTTGCCCTAACGATCTACCTCAGAGGTGGTTGCGAACCACATGGGTAGAGCGTTCTCGCGAACTACCTCAACGGTGGGACTAAAACCCCACTTATGTAGACGCTGCACTACCTCAGCGGTGGGACTAAATCCCACATGTGTAGTACCACATATGATTACGTGCACCCTATACTCGTCAGTAAACAAGGGTGGGTCCACTCTACCAAATAGCGCTATCCACAATAACCATTGGCTCGAAACGAGTTAATAGTAGTGTATTCAACATGGGACTTTTACTCAATATATATCATGCCGCATAACATATCAAATTTAGCTCACAATACATTTCATTTCATTTCATTTCATTTCGTTTCGCAATAATTTCACAATTTTTCACATTCATTTATAAACATGCTTTTCACCCCAAAACTCGTAAAAACGGTAAAAACGGGGGCTGTGAATACTCACCTCAAGCGTTTAGTGCGATTTCGTAAGTGATGGTGCGTGATCTAGTCCCGGCTCCGAACTATGTTTTCCCTATCCAACACGTAATTTTTAACGTAAGTTCTAAGTTCAACGGTCCCTAATTCTAAAATCGTACCGATATCCGTATAATGCCGTTATGTTATTTATATAGTCCAATATAGTAAAAATTCGTTTTATCACATTTCGAAGACCTCCAAATATTTTGGAAAGTTTAAAGTTCATAAAAATTGGGTTTTTGCAAATTTCCAGAATCTGTCCAAAATATTAAGTTGTAAAAACGTCACCCTTGAGCTTAAGTCCACCAAATGATAAATCCTCAAATTTTTACCCTCTGATTTTGGGGATGTTAACATCATCTCTACCAAATTTCACAATTTTTAGAGGTGTTTTACTATTTTTAAACATTTTTGAAAAATCAGTGCACACTTTTATTTTTCAAAGATACATGTCAGTGAAGTTTTGTTCATAGAGAGTTCATTATCCAACCAACTCACGAATTTCAAAAGGGATTTTCTAAATAAAACATATACCAAGCTAATGAGATAAAATTCACATCATTTAGGTGATTTTTGAGAGAGATATGCCTCTTTAAAGTTGTGCATGTGGATCTGCCACCTTGGGACAGCTTGCACTATCAACTTGTTTTCATTGGTTAAGCCCTCAAAACTCCTCTAAATGACATGATTTTGGACTCATTGGAAAGCTAACTCAGAGTACTTGAGTTTAGAATCAAAAAGTTTGTATTTTAGATAAGTTATCAAAGAGTTATACAAGTTTGAAGATGACCCAATTTCCTGACCAAGTGCTGTTGCACACGAAAATGTTTCATGATGGTTTGGGCTCAAAACTTGGTGTTTTTGTACAAATCCAGTGGGGTTTGAACCCTAACACTTAAAATATCAATCCATAAAAATTTCATGAAGAAATGAGTTCGAGAAAACCCTTTTTGGGTCGTATAAACTACATGCAAAAACTTGGACAGAATCTGTCAAAGATCAAACTCCATTTTCATCACCAAAACACATAAAATCATAAAATTTTGGGGTTTTTCTTGCTATTACACCCACAAATCAGATTATTCAAGTGAAAAATAGACAAAATATGTTTTAATACCATCAAGACTCTTGCATGAACTATCCATAAAGTTTAGCCCCAAAGTGATGATCCAAAAACATCAAACAACAAGATTTTACTATCAAACTTGTGTTCTTATGGAAGATTCATTGATTTTCACCTCCTTTGAATGTTTTAACACATTTCTAAGGTTCAATCTCATCCTCAAACATCAAGATTGTTATTAAACTATAAAAGAGGGATTAAACCTCAAAGAAAGTAGAAGAAAGCTCAAGAATGAGCCAAAAATCGAAGCTATACAAGCCTACAATGCTCTTACCTTTGATGAACAATAATAAAACTTCCAAAAACTTGTTTTAATCTTCAAGAACTCAGATTGTAGATGAATATGTGGCTGGAAATTTGAGAGAAAAGAGAGAGTTTAGGGAGAGAAAGATGCTAGAGAGAGAAGAGAGGTTTGAAAAATGAAATGGGGAAATGGTGGTGATGATGGTTTTGATGGAAAAGAGGGAAAGAGAGAGAGATGTGATTGGAGGAGAGGGGTGGTGGTGGCCAGCCATGGGGCCCACCCACCTCTTTCATATTATTTTTTTTTTAAATTAAAACAGTGTAATTCTACACTGTTAATTCGACGCAGTACCGGGTTTTTAGCGCGTTTTCGGTAGAAACCGACTTTTTCGAAAGTAGTTTTGGAATATTTGGATCAGTTTATTTATATTTTTAACAAACTCTTTTATTTTATAAGTTGACTTTTAAATTTTTGGCATTATAGGATTTTCGGACGATTTCAGACCGGTTCGGGCTTTTTCGGGCAGTTTTCGGGACTTTTAGGTTTTAGCCTAAATTTTTCACGCAAACTAACCTAGTTTCATTTAGAAACTTAAATAACTAGTTTTTAACCTACGGAAACGCTACTGAGTGGATTAAACGAGTGGCTAACCTGAAGGTCAAAAACTGACAGTTGTCACACCACTGTTCCATCTTTAGTCAGTCGTTATATTCCTTATCCCCGAAGGTTAAGGAATCAAAAAGAAGAAATACAGTTTAAGAAATTTCTGGATGTTTTCAAGCAACTTCATATAAACATACCTTTGGTTGAGGCTATTGAGCAAATGCCAAGTTATGCTAAGTTTCTTAAAGACATCCTGAACAAAAAGAAAAAGCTGACTGAATATGAGACAGTAGCTCTGACTAAAGAATGTAGTGCCTTGTTAACCAACAAAATCCCACCAAAGATGAAAGATCAGGGATGTTTCACTATACATTGTCTGATAGGAGGAAAGAATGTAGGGAAAGCCCTATGTGACCTAGGTGCTAGTATTAACCTGATGCCCTTATCCATTTTCAAATCTTTAGGCATAGGTGAAGATAGACCTACCACTGTGACTCTATCTTTAGCTGACAAAACCATAGCCTATCCTGATGGAAAAATTGAGGATATCCTAGTCCAGGTTGATAAGTTCATCTTTCCGGCTGATTTTATTATCTTAGACTTTGAGGCAGACAATGATGTTCCCCTCCTTCTAGGTAGATCTTTCTTAGCTACTGGCAGAAGCTTGATAGATGTCCAGAAGGGAGAGTTGACCATGAGAGTCCATGACCAAGATGTGACTTTTAATGTGTTTAATTCTCTCAGGTACCCTGATGATAGAGAGGATTGTTCCATTCTGATTGTGATAGAGACTTGGTGTGAGAATGAGAGTAGAAGAGAAGCCCTAGGAATAGCAGAGTCTGAGAATGATAGTGATGAGGAAGATTGTGAGGAGATAGTGATGCCTGAGGAAATCTTTGCCTATGAGACCTTAGAGACTGAAGATAGGAAGACTCTTGTCCCTTCTTTAGATGTTGCCCCAGATTTAGAGCTGAAACAAGTCCCCTCACATCTGAAGTATGCATTCTTAGAACACCCAGGGAAGTTACCAGTCATAATATCATCATCATTAGACCCAGACCAGGAGGAAAAGTTGGTCCAGATGCTGAAACAGCACAAGAAAGCCATTGCTTGGACCATTGCTGATATCAAGGGCATAAGCCCTACTGTTTGTCAACACAAGATTATTCTTGAAGACAAAAATTTCACTTCAGTTGAGCCTCAAAGGAGACTCAATCCTGTAATGAAAGAAGTAGTTAAAAAGGAGATCTTGAAATGGCTTGATGCTGGCATAATCTATCCCATTGCCAGTAGTACTTGTGTCAGTCCAGTTCAATGTGTACCCAAGAAGGGTGGAGTTACTGTTGTACCAAATGAGAAAAATGAACTTACACCTACCAGAGTAGTGTCAGGTTGGAGGATATGTATGGACTATAGAAGGCTTAACAAAGCCACTCAAAAAGACCATTTTCCTTTACCTTTTGTGGACCAAATGTTAGACAGACTGGCAGGTAAGGAGTTTTATTGTTTCTTAGATGGCTACTCCGGTTACAATCAAATAGCCATTGCACCAGATGACCAGGAAAAGACCACTTTTACATGTCCCTATGGCACTTTTGCCTTTAGAAGGATGCCCTTTGGATTATGTAATGCCCCAGCCACTTTCCAGAGATGTATGATGTCTATTTTCTCTGATATGCTAGAAAACTCCATGGAAATCTTCATGGATGACTTTTCTGTATATGGGACATCATATGAGTAGTGTTTGAAAAATCTTGAAAAAGCTCTGGAAAGATGTGAAGATACTGATTTAGTCTTGAATTGGGAGAAATGCCATTTCATGGTTAAAGAGGGCATAGTTCTGGGACATCTCATATCCAATAGAGACATTGAGGTAGACAAAGCAAAGTTGGAGGTAATTGCAAAATTACCTGAACCAACCACTGTGAAAGGAATCAGAAGTTTCCTTGGACATGCAGGGTTTTACAAGAGATTCATAAAAGATTTTTCCAAAATCTCAAAACCCTTGTGTGTGTTACTTCAGCATGATCAGGAGTTTATTTTTGATGAAGATTGTAAAAAGGCTTTTAAAACTCTAAAAGAAGCTCTGGTCACTGCTCCTGTTGTAACCACACCTGACTGGTCTCAACCTTTTGAAATAATGTGTGATGCTAGTGACTAGGCAGTTGGAGCTGTATTAGGGCAAAAGAAAGGAAAGATTTTTCACCCTATATACTATGCTAGTAAAACCCTCAATGATGCTCAAATCAATTACACCACTACTGAAAAGCAATTATTGGCTGTGGTTTTTGCTTTTGAAAAATTCAGATCTTACTTGATGGGGATCAAGGTAATTGTTCACACTGATCATTCTGCCATCAAGTACATTATTTCTAAAAAAGATGCAAAATCTAGGCTGATAAGGTGGGTCTTGTTGTTACAAGAGTTTGATTTGGAGATCATTGACAGAAAAGGAACAAATAATCAAGTGGCTGATCACTTGTCAAGAATAGAAAAGCAAAAAGAAATTGTACATAGTAGTGACATCTGTGAAGTATTTCCAGATGAGAGGATATTAGCTGTAAACCATTTTTCCATACCCTGGTTTGCAGATATTTGTAATTTTTAGCATGTGAAATCATTCCTAAAGATTTTAATAAATATCAAAAGAAAAAGCTTTTATCTGATTGCAGAAAATATCTTTGGGATGATCCTTATTTGTTTAAAATTTGTGCAGATCAGGTGATCAGAAGGTGCATTCCAAAAGAAGAAGTGACTTCAATCATACATCATTGCCACACAGGACCTTGTGGAGGTCACTTTGGAGGCCACAGAACTGCAGCTAAGATTTTACAGTCTGGATTCTACTGGCCTACTCTACATAGAGATTGTCATGACTTTGTAAAAAGTTGTGATGAGTGTCAGAGAAGTGGAAATATTTCCAGAAGGAATGAAATGCCCCTCAATGGAATTCTAGAAATAGAGTTATTTGATGTGTGGGGTATTGACTTTATGGGACCTTTTCCTGTTTCCAACAATTGTCTTATATATTGGTAGCTGTAGACTATGTGTCTAAATGGGTGGAGGCTATGGCCTGCCACTCTAATGATGCTAAGACTGTTGTCAAGTTCTTACAAAAACAAATTTTCACTTGATTTGGTACACCACGTGCCTTAATTAGTGATGAAGGCACTCATTTCCTAAATAATTTACTTGAGGAACTTCTACTGAAATACAACATTCAGCACAGGGTGGCTACTGCTTATCACCCTCAAACCAATGGTTTGGCTGAGTTGTCAAATAGGGAAATTAAAGGCATTTTGGCTAAAGTAGTCAAACCACACCGCAAGGATTGGGCCTCCAAATTGGATGATGCCCTGTGGGCCTACAGAACTGCACTCAAAACCCCTATTGGAATGTCCCCATATAAGTTAGTCTTTGGAAAAGCCTGTCACCTGCCTGTAGAGTTAGAACATAAGGCCTATTGGGCCATCAAAGAGCTGAATATGAGTCTAGATGAGGCTGGTAAGAAAAGAATTTTACAACTCTGTGAAATGGAAGAACACAGGTATTTTTCCTATGAGAATGCCAAACTCTATAAAGAAAATACAAAGAAATGGCATGACAAAAAGATTCTTCTAAAAGACCTGTATGAAGGACAAAAAGTTTTACTGTTCAATTTTAGAGAGAAGTTGTTTCCTGGAAAGCTAAAATCTAGATGGACAGGTCCTTTTGAGATTGCAAAAGTATACCCCTACTGAGTAGTTGATTTAATTGATCCAGACAGAGGTACTACTTTCAAGGTAAATGGACAGAGAGTGAAACCATTTCTTGAGCCAGTTCCAAATCCACATCAGCCTGACATGGCTGATGACTCTGATATCTAAAATAAATAAATGTTTTCTTTTTGTAAATAGATTTATTTTATATTTCTTCCTTTTTATTTTTACTTACATAAAAGGAAAAGATTTCACAAAAATAATTACTTTTAGGTCAAGTTACAATAATCTTGAAAAACAACAAAAGATTTATTAGTTGTAACTAGGTAAATAGTTCATCTAGATAATTAGGTTTAGATTTAAGTAATATAGTAATATTAGTTTTCATAAGTATTTTCTCAAAAATCCAAAAATAGTTGCTTTTAAGTTAAGTTATATATTAGAAAAAGATTAAGATTTTTATTAGTTGTAATATTAGTCTAGTATTAGCCTTAGTATACTTAATCTAATTTTTTTTTTAGTCTAGATGCAAGAAAAAGAAAATAATGGTAGCATTAGGTTTTAGTAATATTAGGACAACCAATATTAGTAATTATATATAACTATATGTAATTAGTTGTAATCTTAGTATAAGAATTTTTTTTAGGTAATAAAATTCTTTTAGAAATAATAGTTTTTGAAAGATACAAAAAAATATTTTTTTATCTTGTTATTTGAAAATCAGAAAAAGAAAGAAAATAAAAAAATTTTGTTTTGTTTAAATCTGATTTTTGGGTCAGATTGAATAGATGGGCTAGGCAGCCTATTCTATTTCAATTTGGGCCCTATAATTCGGTATAAATAAATTAAAAATGGAGCCCAAGTAAATAAAAGAAAATAAATCTGATTTGTTACCTTTGTTTGCAGGCCCAACTCTCTCAAGCCCGTTTCTCATCTGGTTGAGATCAAACGACGTCGTTGGCCCCTAACGGTTACATCGCCGGAAAAAGCAACAGAGACCATCATCACGCTGACATCACTTTCTCTTGAGAAGACAACCAATCTGATCATTGTCTCCCTCCAGATAACGAACTTGTACTTCTCCCCTGCAAACACAGCTTCGATTGTACTTAGAAGAGAGTTCATTTTCGTTTCCACTTTGGGTAATAACCGCCGACTGCAATCTGTACTTGTAACCTTGACCGGAAACCACCAAGGAGGGAAATCAGCCGTTCAAACCACCATTAAACCACTCTATTTAACCCTCTCCATCTTTAATTTCATTAATCACTTTCCTAATCAAGCCCTAACCACCCTTAACCACCACTATTCAAATGCCGATCACAAAGAATACCATCCGGAAAAAGCACAATTCCGGTGATACACCCCCTGATTCCGGTGACATTCCACTCAATGAAACCCCAATTCCTGCTATTCCTGTTAGAAGTGTGAAGCCTGTGAAGGAAAAAGCCAAATCAAGAGCCAAATCAGTGGCAAAGAAGCCGAAGGCCATTCCTGTTAAGCAAGGGAGAAACACAAGGAGTAGTCAAGTTGTGAAAACAAAGCCCATGACTACAAGTGAGGGATCTGCCATTGGAGTATCATCTGAAGGGAGTACAAACTCCAAAGAAGAGGAAGGGGGAAACACTTCAAAGATGCATGAAACTGTGGAGGCCAAGAAGAAAGGGGAAGGTTCATCTTATCAAGGTAAAACTGCCCTTGATACTCTTGCTTTGGTGACTGAAAGATCATCTACACCAAAGTCTCTTGGTGTAGATTTTGGTAATATCCCAATAACTGTGACAACCCAAGGAGGATCAGTCACCATTCCAGCCTACCAATATGCACAATTCCCTACAGCCACAGGTTCAACACCAAAACCATCCACCACTAAAGCCATAGATAAACCCTTTGGTCCTAACACCATTTTTGGGATGGCCTTAAGTCAAAACCTTGATGAGGCCTTGGCTGCTCAAGATGAGATTTTAGGTCTATCCACCACCATGAAAGGGCAATCTTCAAACCAACCACCTAAAGCCAACCTAAATCAACCACAACAAACCATCCCTAACCCACCATCCTTTAGTTTTAACCCTGCCTGTTGGGAATCGTAGGCTACAAAACATGCACAGCGGAATAAAATTGCCTGATTCCCAATCGAGGATCCAATCCTAAACTCATACAGACAGGGTTACGAAAAATTACCTCGTTGTTGGTTTATGCGAACGAAACTGGACTGCTGGCGGGGAATACACCGCTACTGCACCACCGTGAGATCGGCTGCCAGACCACCTCGGGTTCCTCCTTGAAATCGATGGAGAGAGAGAGATGGGAGGGTTTTTGGTTTTTCTCTGGGTTTCTTTTCAGTTAAGATTGATCGAATGAATAAAACTGACCAGGGTTTGCCATATTTATAAAATTAAATATGGCAGTACCCAATAAAGAAAGCCCGTTTGATTAAAAAGTCCAATAAGCTTATTTAATCAAACTCAAACTCTTTATTTAATTAATAAACTATTAATTAAATAACTTAACCCTTTAATTAATTAATTAACTATTAATTAATCCAATAAAATATTCCAACTAATATTTTATATATAACTAAATAATAAATAACTATTTATTATTTATTTCTCACTCAATAATTAATTTGTACTAATTAATTATTCAATCAAACCACTTGATCTCCAATTGGGTGTGTAGCAGTGTGACCCACTAGTGTCTTATAACATTGGACACGGTAAAAGCCTGTTACTATCTTGCACATAATCCTTAAGCATGCTTTTCACCCCAAAACTCGTAAAAACGGTAAAAACGGGGGCTGTGAATACTCACCTCGAGTGATCTTAGCGTTTAGACAATCGTTAACGCGTGTACGAGTCCCGGTTCCGAATCTAGAATTGCCCTATAATATACGTATTTGACGTAAGTTCTAAATTCAACGGTCCATAATTTAATAAATCGTAACGATACCCTATATAATGCCTTTACCACATTTGTTAAGTTCAATCTTGATATATAATGACTTTTGTTGCTTAAGGTTATGATCCAAACACATGGGAATTAGGAATGTTTGTAAAATAACATTTTTGAAAAATTCCAATTCTGGCAGATCTGTTCCAATGCAAAGGTGTCACCATTTAACCTAGTTCCAAAGGGAGTTAGGTCTCAAAATTTTTACCTACTGGAATTTGGGATATTAACAACAATCCCACAATTTTTCATAATTTTTGGAAGTGTTTTTCATATTTTAAGAATTTTTGCAAAAACAGTGGACACCTTTTATTTTCAGATTTACATGTCAGGGATGTTTGCTTCATAAAGAATTCATTTCTCCACCAAATCACGAATTTCAAGAGGGATGTTCTAGATAACACATATACCAAGCTAATGAGACAAGTTTCACATCATTTGGGTGATTTTTGAGGGAGATATGGCCTCTTAAAGTCGTGCATGTGCAATCTGCCACCATGGGACAGCCTACACCACTAACTTGTTTTCATTGGTTGAACCCTCAAAAGTCCTCCAAATCACGTGATTTTGGATTCTTTAGAAAGCTAACTCAGTGAACTTGAGTTTAGAATTAAAAATTGTGTATTTTGGATAAGATGTCAAAGAGATATGCATGCATGAAGATGATACTAATTTTCTGACCAGAAGCTGTTGAACATCAGAAAGTTTTTAGATGGTTGGAGGGGTTTTACTCCGAATTTTTGAGTGATTCAAAAGGGATTTTCTTCCTAACTCCTCAAATCTCAACCTATCAAATATTTGTAGAAAAATAACTCTGTTTACTATACCTTTGAGACGTCCAAACACACATGAAAAATCGGACAACAACATTTCAAAATCAAACTAACACTTTTTCACCAAGAACATTCATGAACTTTGGGATTTTTTGGGTTTAATGGTTATGAACTTCAATCCCCCATCCATATAACATAAAAATAGATGAAATAAACTTTGAATAACAACAAAACACATGCATGCAATACCAATAGGATTTTAAATCCCAAATGAGTATCAAAACAACAAAAACGAGTGATTTTTCGCATCAATCTTGTGTTTATATGGAGAAGTCATAGATTTCCACCATTTTCGAATGTTTTAACACATTGTCATGGCTCAATCTCTTCCTCAAACATCAAGGATGATGTTCATCCAACAAAGAGGATTTAAACCTCAAGAAAAGAAGAAAAAGCTCCCAAATGGGTTTAAAATTAAAGTTAGATTAACATGCAACACATCTTACCTTTGAATAACACTAATAGCACTTCTAAAACTTGTTTTTAAATCTTCAAATTCCAGATTTTGTATGATTATAAGGCTGGAAAATTGAGAGAAATTAGAGAGTTTAGAGAGAGAAAGAAGCTAGAGAGAGAGAGGTGTTTTGAAAATGAAGAGATGAGAGGGTGTGGTGATGATTTTGTCTTGAAAATGAGAAAGAGAGAGAGATGATGATTGGAGGGTGGGGGTGGCCGGCCATCTTTGGCCAATCCCCATTTTTTTTTGTTAAGTAATTTAAATTATACTGCTTAATTCAACGCAGTATCGGTTTTTAGCGCGTTTTCGGTAGAAACCGACTTTTTCGAAGGTAGTTTTGGATCAATTGGATCAGTTTATTTATATTTTTAACAAAGTCTTTTATTTTATAAGTTGACTTTCAAATTTTTAGCATTATAGGATTTTCGGACGATTTCGGACCGGTACGGGCTTTTCGGGCAATTTTCGGGACTTTTAGGTTTTAGCCTAAATTTTTCACGCAAACTATCCTAGTTTCATTTAATAACTTAAATGACTAATTTTTAACCTACAGAAACGCTACTGATTGATTTAACGAGTAGCTAACCTGAAAGTCAAAACTGTCAGTTGTCACATTTACCCCCCGTTGAAAGAAATTTCGTCCCGAAATTTACTATTTGCCATATTAGGAGGCTCTTTTGTAAACAGGTGAGGGTACTTGCTCTTCATAAAAGCTTCTCGTTCGCAGGTAAACTCCGGTCGACCTTGACAATTGGTATCTTACTACGCCTTAACTGCTTGACTTCTTGGTCAAGAATTTCAATTGGTTCCTCTGTAATGCGTAGCTGCTCATTGATTTGAACTTCCTCTAACGGTAGAACCACTGTTTCCATGGACAATCTTTTCTTCATATTCGAAACATGGAAGGTATCATGGAGGGAACTAAGTTCCAAAGGTAAACTCGATTTGTATGCAGCTAGTCCGACTCGCTCTTGTACCTCAAATGGTCCAACGAATCTAGAACTCAGTTTTCCTTTCTTTCCAACCCTAGTAATCCTTTACATGGTAATACTTTCAAAAGTGCCTTGTCACTAACTTGAAATTCCAAGGGCTTCCTGCATTATCAGCATAACTCTTCTAACGATCCCTGGCTGCTTTTCAGCCTTTGCTGTATCGTTTTAAAATTTTGTCCGTCGTTTCTTGAACGATATCGGGCCTAGTTAGTTGTCGTTCTCCAACCTCTAGCAAACTAAGTTGTGATCTGCATTTACATCCATAAAGAGCTTCGTATGGAGCGCACTGAATGTTGGTATGGTAACTGTTATTGTAAGAGAATTCAGTCAATGGTAGATGATTGTTCCAACTTCCTCCGAATTCCATCACGCAGGCACACAACAGGTCCTCCAGCATTTGTATGGTCCTTTCTGTCTGGCCGTCGGTTTGTGGATGATAGGCGGTGCTCAAATCCACACGAGTACCTAATGCCGTCTGCAGCGATTGCCAAAATCGCGAAGTAAATTTACTGTCTCTATCGGAGATGATCGAGATTGGCACTCCATGTCGCATAACTATCTCATCGACATACAACTTCGCAAGTCTATTAATGCTGTAAGTTTCCCTTATTGGCAAAAAGTGCGCAGATTTCGTGAGTCGGTCAACGATTACCCAAATCTAATCATGGCCCTTCTTAGTCCTGGGTAACTTAGTCACGAAATCCATTGATATCTGCTCCCATTTCCATTCTGGGATTTCCGGTTGTTGTAATAATCCAGACGGTTTCTGGTGTTCTGCCTTGATTCTTGCGCAGGTTAGACATTTGCTCACATAAGTGGCGATATCCTGCTTCATTCCAGGCCTTCCTTCAGTCCTTTATACATCTTGTCCGGACCTGGGTGTATCGAGTACCTCGATTGATGAGCTTCATCCATGATCATTTTCCTTAACTGATCGGCCTTTGGAATCCAAATTCTATCCTTGAAATAACGCACTCCATCCGCTTTCTCCTCAAACTCTTTCTCCATCTGGTGTAAAGTTTCTTTCTTCAAGTTATCAGCCTTCAGAGCTTCTCTCTGAGCTCCCAGTATCTGACTTTTCAGGCTGGTCTGCACTATCACTCCCATTGCTCGCGTCCTTGTAGGCTCCCCACTTCTTCATAGCCTCAATCTTGGCTGGATCAACATGTATTCCTTCTTTATTCGCCACATGACCTAAAAAGTGTACTTCTCGAATCCAAAATTCGCACTTTGAGAATTTGGCATAAAGCTTTTCAGCCTTGAGTAATTCTAGTATCGACCTCAAGTGTTGCTCATGGTCCTCCTTGCTTTGCAAGTAAATCAGGATGTCGTCTATGAAGACAATCACCAACTTATCCAGGTACAGTCGACATACTCTGTTTATCAGGTCCATGAAAACTGCTGGAGCGTTCGTCAAACCAAAAGGCATGACCAAGAATTCGTAATGACCATAACGAGTTCTGAACGCTGTCTTGGGAATATCCTCTTCATGAACTCTCATTTGATGGTATCCGGATCGAAGATCGATCTTGGAAAAATAAGTTGCTCCTTGCAATTGATCAAACAGATCATTGACGCGTGGAAGAGGGTAACGGTTCTTGATAGTGATCTTGTTCAGCTCCATATAGTCTATACACATCCTAAAGCATCCGTCCTTCTCTTTGACGAACAAGACTGGGGCTCCCTAGGGTGATGAGCTGGGCCGGATGAATCCTTTATCAAGTAACTCTTGAAGTTGATTTGACAGCTCCTGCATCTCGGACGGTGCTAGGCGATATGATGACTTTGCTATGCGGGTCGCTCCTGGAACTAAGTCAATGTGGAACTCTACTTGTTGTTGTGGAGGTAATCCAGGTAACTCTTCCGGGAATACTTCGGGAAATACTCGCACTACGGGGATATCCTGGATTTGCTTCTCCTTTGCCTACTTATCTACAACGTGTGCCATCAATGCTACGCATTCCTTTCGTAGATGACTTCGCATTTTCATAAAGGACACTATCTTGATGTCTCTCTTTGGCTTTTCTCCGTATACTTCGAGTACACCTCCTTCGGGTAGTGCTAACACAACTATCTTCTCGGCACAACATATCGTCGCTCGATGGTTAGACATCCAATTCATACCAACGATTATGTCAAGACTCCCTATCTTGATCGGGATTAAATCTATGCTAAAGTCCTTTCCTGATAAGCCTAGGGTGCATTTTCTAACTACCTTGTTAGCCCTAACTAACTCTCTGTTAGAGTATTCAATTATGTGCTCCTCTCTCAAATTTTGGGACTTCTTATTTGTCTTAGGTCTAAATTCTAACGACACATAACTTTGGTCTGCTCCAGAATCAAATAGTACAGATGCAGGATAGTTATTCAGCAGGAACGTACCTGTCACCACATCGGGATTCTACTTCGCCTCCTCTACTCCCATCACGAACACTCTTCCTCGAGCCAAACCTCCTCGGTTTCCTTGGTTTGCTGGTGGAGTTGGGTTTGCATCAGACCTCTAGTTTCTTTTGGGGCACATGTTCCGGGCTTCCACATTCATAACAGGCTCGTCTTTGTCCGGTTTTACAATCCCGAACAACATGCCCCGCCTGGTTACACTTGAAGCAGGTAATGCATCTCCCCTTGTGTTGCTGATGACATCTATCACACACACGTTGTGGCCCTTTCCCTTTTTCCGGGGTCGGCGTCTGAATCCCAAAGTTCCTTGCCACCTTCCGGTCTTTATTAACCCTCTGTCCGAACTTACCCTCCACCGGCTCTTCCATCTTCCTCTTCCCTTTCACACTGTCATTCGGAAACGTCCCTGATCGGACAGCATTGTTGGTGAGTCGGTTTGCTAGGTTGACTGCTTCTTGCAGAGTCTTTGGGTCTGCTGCAGTTACATTCCCTCGGATAACTGGAGATAATCCCCAGACATAACGATCCACTCTATTCTGTTCAGGTGTTACCAGGTGTGGCACTAGCTTGGCCAGTTCATGGAAACGGGTGATGTAAGTGGTGACATCACTTCCTTTCATCTCATGGTGCCATAGCTCGGCTTCCAGTTTCTGTATTTCACTCCTAGGGCAGAACTCCTCCTTGAGCATCTTTTTGAAATCTTCCCAAGAAATCTGACCGGTTGCTTCACGGCCGCGGGTTTGGACTTGGGTGTTCCACCATGTTAGTGCTCGTCCTTGCAACAGACATGCGGCGTATTCTACTTTGTTCCTTTCCGTACATTTGCTGATGTGGAGAACGGATTCCATACCCTCTATCCAAGTTAACAATCCAACCGCTCCTTCGGTCCCATGAAATTCTTTGGGATTGCACGACCTAAATGACTTATAGGTACACTCACGGTTCCTAGCGATATCCGCTCCCTGGTTGGTGTTTAAACTTGCCGCTACTTGGCTTACTATATTGGGTAAAGACGCTAGTACTTGTTCCGACACTAGCCTTGCAAGCTCAGGGTCCTCTCGTCTTGGAGGCATGATTCTAAATCATATCCACAATCAGGGTTTTAGTGCCAACATCCCAAAAAAAAAATCTAAGTTTGGTTACACAACTAGTTAATTCTCATAGCTCAAGTGTTATACGCTTCTAAGCTATCGAATTAACACATTACTTAGAATTTAAGCAATTATACGACAAACATGTATTCATTGGCAATAGTAGCAACATCCATAACATTCTGCATTTAAACCATCCAACGCATAATATCCATATTCATACATAGAATATATATATCTCAAACAAAATACATTTTGTGCATGCCAAATGTAACTCACACAGTCTATGTCTTTCAGGAAATCTCTAGAAAGTTTCAACTTTTAAAATCTAGCAGTATGATTAGTTCATAAGTCTTATCCTACTTATATCATGGCTAGGCGTAGGTGATCAGGCTCCGCATATCTATGATATATCAGAATAACACCTATCCTAATCATCTTAGCAGTAAAATTCTCCTAAATTTTGAAATCTTTGATTTTGAAAAGTTATATAATTTCTGTAAAAATGTTGGTTATAGTACTTGGTTTTATAGAAAACCGATGTTCTCTATAACCTATGGCTCTGATACCAAATCTGTAACACCCCGCTAAAGCGGAACGCGAGGCGTGACAGCTAAGATTTCAATGCGATAGGAGATAAACAACATCAAACATTTCATTTCAAGTTCATTGTTACAGTACCAAAAGTTACGTAACCAACGATAGTTACAAGGTTTAAATATTACAAAACAACATTACAAAAGAAAAGTTTAGGTTTGATGTCGGTTGCAACACAAACACTTTCTAATACCTTCTATTTTCCTGAAAAGCATGTTAAAAACAAGTGTCAACTACAAGAGTTGGTGAGTTCACAGGTTTTATATGCACAAAACATTTTCAATGCAGAAAATCTTTATCGTAAAACCAATGTTCAACCTCAACTGTTAAACATAACATTTATGCAAGATATAATCTCGAGCCACTACTAAACCTAAACCTTTGCCCCAACGATCTACCTCAGAGGTGGTAGCGAACCACATGGGTAGAGCGTTCTCGCGAACTACCTCAACGGTGGGACTAAAACCCCACATGTGTAGACGCTGCACTACCTCAGTGGTGGGACTAAACCCCACATGTGTAGTACCACATATGATTACGTGCACCCTATACTCGTCAGTAAACAAGGGTGGGTCCACTCTACCAAATAGCGCTATCCACAATAACCATTGGCTCGAAACGAGTTAATAGTAGTGTATTCAACATGGGACTTTTACTCAATATATATCATGCCTCCAAACATATCAAATTTAGCTCACAATACATTTCATTTCATTTCATTTCATTTCGCAATATTTTCACAATTTTTCACATTCATTTATAAACATGCTTTTCACCCCAAAACTCGTAAAAACAGTAAAAACGGGGGCTGTGAATACTCACCTCGAGTGATCTTAGCGTTTAGACAATCGTTAACGCGTGTACGAGTCCCGGTTCCGAATCTAGAATTGCCCTATAATATACGTATTTGACGTAAGTTCTAAATTCAACGGTCCATAATTTAATAAATCGTAACGATACCCTATATAATGCCTTTACCACATTTGTTAAGTTCAATCTTGATATATAATGACTTTTGTTGCTTAAGGTTATGATCCAAACACATGGGAATTAGGAATGTTTGTAAAATAACATTTTTGAAAAATTCCAATTCTGGCAGATCTGTTCCAATGCAAAGGTGTCACCATTTAACCTAGTTCCAAAGGGAGTTAGGTCTCAAAATTTTTACCAACTGGAATTTGGGATATTAACAACAATCCCACAATTTTTCATAATTTTTGGAAGTGTTTTTCATATTTTAAGAATTTTCGCAAAAACAGTGGACACCTTTTATTTTCAGATTTACATGTCAGGGATGTTTGCTTCATAAAGAATTCATTTCTCCACCAAATCACGAATTTCAAGAGGGATGTTCTAGATAACACATATACCAAGCTAATGAGACAAGTTTCACATCATTTGGGTGATTTTTGAGGGAGATATGGCCTCTTAAAGTCGTGCATGTGCAATCTGCCACCATGGGACAGCCTACACCACTAACTTGTTTTCATTGGTTGAACCCTCAAAAGTCCTCCAAATCACGTGATTTTGGATTCTTTAGAAAGCTAACTCAGTGAACTTGAGTTTAGAATTAAAAATTGTGTATTTTGGATAAGATGTCAAAGAGATATGCATGCATGAAGATGATACTAATTTTCTGACCAGAAGCTGTTGAACATCAGAAAGTTTTTAGATGGTTGGAGGGGTTTTACTCCGAATTTTTGAGTGATTCAAAAGGGATTTTCTTCCTAACTCCTCAAATCTCAACCTATCAAATATTTGTAGAAAAATAACTCAGTTTACTATACCTTTGAGACGTCCAAACACACATGAAAAATCGGACAGCAACATTTCAAAATCGAACTAACACTTTTTCACCAAGAACATTCATGAACTTTGGGATTTTTGGGGTTTAATGGTTATGAACTTCAATCCCCCATCCATATAACATAAAAATAGATGAAATAAACTTTGAATAACAACAAAACACATGCATGCAATACCAATACGATTTTAAATCCCAAATGAGTATCAAAACAACAAAAACGAGTGATTTTTCGCATCAATCTTGTGTTTATATGGAGAAGTCATAGATTTCCACCATTTTCGAATGTGTAATATCCCAAAACCAGAAAATCTTATGTTTATTTATTTTTTTCAATTTAATTTTTTTTTGGGTATTTAAGTAGGTAAGAAAATATCAGATTTCTTTTTTTTTGTATCTTGTTGATAAAGTAATAGATAAATATGGAAAATTAATATAATAAAGAGATAATTCAGTGTGATAAGATTTTGTCCTTTAGCCATATAAATAGGGTCAGGAAACCCCTTTTCATTTATTGGTGTTTTGTGAAAAGTAAGAGAGAGAGAGATAGAGATAAGAGAACGAGAGAGAGAGAAGAGTTATCAGATAGCGAGATAGAGAAACAGAACCATAACCAGATCGAGAGAGAGAGAGAGAGCGACGGTAAGGGAAGGAGCAACCGGAAGCATCGTTTTTCCGGCGATTAGTTGTTTTATTGAAGGTAAAAATCTCGCTACTTAGTTTCGATTTAGATTAGGGTGTTGTGGTGATACGGGGTGTCGGATTGCCGCCGGTCTTGGCTAGTGGTGGCCTGATCACCACCGTGGTGATGCTTGTCGGAGGTGGTGGCCTACACCACTGCCGCCGAACAGGTGGTGGCCAGCAGTGGTGGCTAAATGCTGCTGCTGCGATGCTTCTTTTGCCGGCGATGCTAGCGAGTGCTAGCTGCTGCCGTGGCTGAGGGTTGCACCGGCGTGCGGTGGTGGTGGCTCTCCATCATCGCCACCGCCGGCGAGCTGTTGTCATTCCAAGACCGGCGACCGCCGGCAATTTTGTTGCTGATGTTGTTTTCGTTACCGGCGGGCAGTGGTGGTGGTCCTCCATCACCGCTGCTACTGCCATGGTGGTTGATCGGCGGCGGTGGTAGGTATTCCTGTCGATGCTGCCGAGAGGTAGCTAGATGGCGGGTTTGGTCACCGCTATCATCGTAAGGACGGCGGTGGTTTGGATGCCGGCGATAGCCGGTATAGGTAGTGGAGACGGTTAGTGGCGGCGACAACCGCCGGGAGTTTGTCCGTCGCATAGGACGCCGGCGAAGGGTGTGGCCGTCAATGGCGATGTTGGGTTGTTGATGATGATGACGATTTAGTCTTGTAGTTTTCTTGGGTTTTGTTTTTTTAATATATATATATATATATATATATATATATATATTCATGTACGGATGCTGACTTTTAAAAGGGTGTCATAATTTTTGATTCTTTATTAAACTATATATATGTGTGCTGTTTTAAAAATAAAAATAAAAGGAAGTTACAATTATTAGTTCTTTATATATATATATATACATATATTTATTTATTTATTTAGGTTTTAATCGGAGTTAACCGTAGAAGTTAGGATTGGAACCGAATCCTAAGGGTAGTTATTTGTGAGCTTTCAGGTGATCGTGGGATTTGACTGAATTGCTAGATTTTCTTGGTGTGCTTTCATTGACGAGGTGAGTGGGTTTTTACATGCTCTATATGGTAATTGATATATATGTTGATGTGATGTGTTGGGCCGGGTTGCGGGATGACCCGAAGAGCGAGTAATCGCTAAGGCCGGGTCGTGGGATGATCCGAAGAGTGGGTAACCACTAAGGCCGGGCTGCGGGATGGTCCGAAGAGCGGGAAACCGTTAAGATGTGATGTTTTAAAGTGGATGAGATGTATGTATATATTTGTTGCGATATATTGTATGTGATTACTTGCTCACTAAGCGGTTGTGCTTACCCCATCATATTTCCATTTTTTTTAGGTGCAAGTACGAACAAGGATAAAGGCAAGGCTCCGGCTTGACAATTCCGGCGTTGGCATTCCGACTAGTTATTGATGTTTTACTTAGTCATTTATTATTATAAAGCTTAAAGGATTTTTAGATTGTTACTTGTTTATTTAGACGAAAGGTTATTTTAAAACGATTAATTAGATGTTTGGTTTATCTTGAATATTTTCCTTAATATAAGTTTTCTTTTAAAAAAAATTTGGTTTAAAATTACGGGTGTTACAACTTGGTATCAGAGCCTAGGTTTAAGAGAATCAGCATACACACTGGTGGGTGTGTGTGTGGTTGGACTTAAACTAGGTGATTTTGGGATTAGTTAGGATCGGAATGGCCAGCGGAACCGTCAAGACGGAGGTGAGCAATAGTTGAGCTTTTAAATTTATATATATATATATATATATGCACACCTGATGTAGAAGTAAATTGTGTATGTGGATACATGTTTATATACATGGTAATACGTGGGTTGATATAATTAGTTCTGTGGAATAGTGTTATGTTTGCGAGTACGTGCTTAGTCGATAAGCTAAGGTTTAGGTAGGATGGTATCAAACCCAAACGTAGACACCTTGGTATGTTGAGGAGGGGTTATCGGGCATGTTCTTGTTTGATTGGTGCCCGGTGATCCTGAGTTGACTATCATGAATGGATGGTTATAGTAATACGGCGCCAATAATAGTGTTACTATAGACACCTGTGTAGTGTTGGGATTGATTAAGTCTTGGAGACTTTAACTTGTTGATGACAGTTAGGGATGAGCATCTTTGTGGTTAGCTAAGATGTATAGTGCTTATGTGGAAGGTGTGAACTTGTCTATGATTTTGCATGCGCACTAAGACTAGAGGTAGATACTTGCATGAGCACTAGTAGCTTAAAGATACGGCTAGGCATCGCGATGTAATCTAAACTGCCTTATCGTAGTTAAGACTTAAGATTTTCTTGCACCCTCAGAATGGTGGTGCAAACTAGGAATAATCCCAGTGGGAGTGAGGCCGAGCAGGCAGACCAGCTTGCTGCTCAGATTACTACGATTCTACAACAAACACTGCCAGGGCTTTTCCACCAGATGAGGGAGGAGCTAGTTCAGACCCAGGATCAACGTATCGATGCAGCTCTTACGGCACGGAGTTCGGGGAGCGGGAGCACGGCACAGTCGCAGAGTCGGGTGGTCACTTACAAGGACTTCATGACATGAAAACCACCATTCTTCGAGGGGCAGAAGGACCCCGTTGCTTGCTATCGCTGGTATTCAGCCGTGGAGGGGGCTTTCCGCACCAGCGGATGCCCGGCGGGCTCGAAGGTTCTTTTTGCGGTGAACCTACTCCGGAACGCGGCTAAAGATTGGTGGGACCTGATCCTAAGGAGATTTTCGGAAGCACAGATCACTGCACTGACTTGGGAGGAGTTTAAGGTCATGTTCGATGAGGAGTTCGCTCCTAGCATTGAGAGAGAGCGGATAGCAGCTGAGTTCCTGAATCTAACTCAGACGACGGAGACGGTGAATGAGATCACCGCCAAATTTCTAGAAAAGCTTCTTTTCGTACCGGGCTATGCGAACGACGAGTCTCTGAAGATGGCTCGATACTTAGGGGTTCTGAAGACAGAAATTAAAGGGGCAGTAACCACGAAGAGGTGTAAGACCTTTAGCGACATGGTGGAGACAGCAAGAGCTCAGGAGATTCACCCTGAAGAGAAGCGGCAGGGGAAGCGTAAGGCGGATGATCAGTCGGGGTCAGTTAAGAAGTATAAGGGGGCGAAGAGCGATTCTAAGAGCGAACCTGCAGCTTGCAGCAAGTGTGGGCGGAACCACAGGGGTGAGTGTAGGGCACATGAGTTGTCATGCTACAAGTGTGGCAAGCCGGGCCATTTTAGTCACGATTGCAAGGAGACAGTGAAGACCTGCTTTCACTGCTACCAGCCCGGGCATATCAAGCCCAATTGCCCCTAGCTGAATAGAGCACTAGTTCAGGCCCCGGCCCCAGCGACACTTAGGATTACTGATGGTACCACTACAGGGAGGAGCGGACCTGTTACTCGAGGACGGGCTTTTCAGATGATTGCTGAGGAGGCTCAGTCGACACTTGATGCGATTACAGGTATACTCTTGTTAGGTTTAGTTTAAATAAATTCTTGTTTTGTGTAGATAGAAAGTAGCATGCTGTATGTGAGGTATAGATATCTTCCCTGTTAACTCCAAAGCCTGCGTTAGTACTCTTTGATACGGGGGCCACTTGGTCCTATGTGTCGCATAAGTTTTGTAAGGTCATCCAAATAGAGCTAGGTAAGCTAGTTAGACCTATGACAATTGGCGTAGCCACCGAGAAAGTGCATGTAGTCGAGCGCGAGCACCGAGAGTGTATCATTGACATCTTCGGGGTGCGGTTCCGCATCATTTTCATACGCGTTCCCCCTGAACGGAAACGGCGTGGTAGTTGGAGTGATTGGATGTTTCTGAATCGATCAACAACATAGGTTGTGGGTCAGTTGGTGCGGATCTAGAATCCGAGTGGGGGAGAGCTGATAGTGTACGGCAAGGAAATCGGAATCGTAAAGGTGCAGTGGCGGCACCGGAGGGGTTCCGAGTGGACTTGGGAATCAGAAGCTGAAATGCGAGAGCATTACCCGAAGCTTTTCTCCGAGTGATTTCGGGGACGAAATCCCGGTAAGTGGGGGAGAGTTGTAATATCCCAAAACCAGAAACTCTTATGTTTATTTATTTTTTTAAATTTAATTTTTTTTTGGGTATTTAAGTATGTATGAAAATATCAGATTTCTTTTTTTTTTTGTATCTTGTTGATAAAGTAATAGATAAATATGGAAAATTAATATAATAAAGAGATAATTGAGTGTGATAAGATTTTGTCCTTTAGCCATATAAATAGGGTCAGGAAACCCCTTTTCTTTTATTGGTGTTTTGTGAAAAGTAAGAGAGAGAGAGAGAGAGAGATAAGAGAACGAGAGAGAGAGAAGAGTTATCAGATAGCGAGATAGAGAAACAGAACCATAACCAGATCGAGAGAAAGAGAGAGAGAGCGACGGTAAGGGAAGGAGCAACCGGAAGCATCGTTTTTCCGGCGATTAGTTGTTTTATTGAAGGTAAAAATATCGCTACTTAGTTTCGATTTAGATTAGGGTGTTGTGGTGATACGGGGTGTCGGATTGCCGCCGGTCTTGGCTGGTGGTGGCCTGATCACCACCGTGGTGATGCTTGTCGGAGGTGGTGGCCTACACCACTGCCGCCGAACAGGTGGTGGCCAGCAGTGGTGGCTAAATGCTGCCGCTGCGATGCTTCTTTTGCCGGCGATGCTAGCGAGTGCTAGCTGCTGTCGTGGCTGAGGGTTGCACCGGCGTGCGGTGGTGGTGGCTCTCCATCATCGCCACCGCCGGCGAGCTGTTGTCATTCCAAGACCGGCGACCGCCGGCAATTTTGTTGCTGATGTTGTTTTCGTTACCGGAGGACAGTGGTGGTGGTCCTCCATCACCGCTGCTGCTGCCATGGTGGTTGATCGGCGGTGGTGGTAGGTATTCCTGTCGATGCTGCCGAGAGGTAGCTAGATGGCGGGTTTGGTCACCGCTATCATCGTAAGGACGGCGGTGGTTTGGATGCTGGCGATAGCCGGTATAGGTAGTGGAGACGGTTAGTGGCGGCGACAACCGCCGGGAGTTTGTCCGTCGCATAGGACGCCGGCGAAGGGTGTGGCCGTCAATGGCGATGTTGGGTTGTTGATGATGATGACGATTTAGTCTTGTAGTTTTCTTGGGTTTTGTTTTTTTAATATATATATATATATATATATTCATGTACGGATGCTGACTTTTAAAAGGGTGTCATAATTTTTGATTCTTTATTAAACTATATATATGTGTGCTGTTTTAAAAATAAAAATAAAAGGAAGTTACAATTATTAGTTCTTTATATATATATATATACATATATTTATTTATTTATTTAGGTTTTAATCGGAGTTAACCGTAGAATTTAGGATTGGAGCCGAATCCTAAGGGTAGTTATTTGTGAGCTTTCAGGTGATCGTGGGATTTGACTGTCTTAATTGCTAGCTTTTCTTGGTGTGCTTTCATTGACGAGGTGAGTGGGTTTTTACATGCTCTATATGGTAATTGATATATATGTTGATGTGATGTGTTGGGCCGGGTTGCGGGATGACCCGAAGAGCGAGTAATCGCTAAGGCCGGGTCGTGGGATGATCCGAAGAGTGGGTAACCACTAAGGCCGGGCTGCGGGATGGTCCGAAGAGCGGGAAACCGTTAAGTTGTGATGTTTTAAAGTGGATGAGATGTATGTATATATTTGTTGCGATATATTGTATGTGATTACTTGCTCACTAAGCGGTTGTGCTTACCCCATCATATTTCCATTTTTTTTAGGTGCAAGTACGAACAAGGATAAAGGCAATCTTTGGCCAATCCCAATTTGAAAATGAAGAGATGAGAGGGTGTGGTGATGATTTTGTCTTGAAAATGAGAAAGAGAGAGAGATGATGATTGGAGGGTGGGGGTGGCCGGCCATCTTTGGCAAATCCCCATTTTTCTTTTTTTTTTCTTTTTTGTTAAGTCATTTAAATTATACTGCTTAATTCAACGCAGTATCGGTTTTTAGCGCGTTTTCGGTAGAAACCGACTTTTTCGAAGGTAGTTTTGGATCAATTGGATCATTTTATTTATATTTTTAACAAAGTCTTTTATTTTATAAGTTGACTTTTAAATTTTTGGCATTATAGGATTTTCGGATGATTTCGTACCGGTACGGGCTTTTCGGGCAATTTTCGGGACTTTTAGGTTTTAGCCTAAATTTTTCACGCAAATATCCTAGTTTTATTTAATAACTTAAATGACTAATTTTTAACCTACGAAAACGCTACTGATTGATTTAACGAGTAGCTAACCTGAAAGTCAAAACTGTCAGTTGTCACAAGACTTCGATTGGGATGATGTCTCTTCTGATGAGTCATCTGATGAGGAAGACACTCAAGTGGCACTAATGGCCATTATTGAGGAACCTACCTTAGCCCTGATGGCTAAGATAGAAGAGGTCCCTGAACAGGCTCCTGCACAAGCTCCTGAAGCTTCTACCTATACGACTGAATCTTCCAGTCATGTACCTACCCCTCTTGTCCCTCTTGAAAGTCTAACTCAACTAGACTTACTGACCCTTGATCTCTACAAAGCCCTTAATGGTAAGACCTCTGCTGAAAAAATGAACATTCATCTTCATGATCAACTTAAAGAGTGTCATGAAAAGATAAAACCACTTACCATTTTGGAAGAAAACTATAAAGATCAAGTCTCTGTAAATCAGACTCTTTGCATTGAAAGAGAAAAGGCTCTTGCTGCTAAAGAGAGAGCCTTGGCTGTGTTAAATGCTGAAAAGGTCACCATCAAAGGATGGAGTGACGCTTCTGAAAAGGTTGATGAAATATTAGCCTCAGGGAAAAATGTCAAAAACAAGAAGGGTCTTGAATTCACTCGTGGATGTCCTAGACCTGATCGTTCCATGCTTAAATTTGGAATGTTTGTTTCTTCTATCTCTGATCCTAATGCTCCTGAAAACATCCCTTCCCCTTCTAACACTCACACTGATGGTGCTCCTAAGAGCAAAAAGAAAACAGTTATGGAAAAATCCAAAACTGTGCCACCTTCAAAGACCAATAACCCCAAGCCTAAGAATAATAATGTTCTAAGCGGTGGACCATCATTCTGAGGAACAAAATCTTTTTCTCAAAATCCTAATCCGAGACTGAAGGTCAACCTTAATCAGAAGGTTAAGGAGAAGAAACCTATTCCTCCTCTTTCTGATGCCAAGGGTGTACTTGGTGCTGGTCCTGCACACCTAAAGTACAAAGACTTCATGGACCCCACGAAACGCTTTCTTTATCACGAATGCTATCATTGTGGGTTAAATTACCATATTGCGAGTAAGAGTCCTGATGCTACCAAGGCTGAAAAATCAGCAACGGTAAAAGAAAAATCCTGAGGCTACTAAATCAGCCAAAGGAAAGAAGGTTGTCAAGACTGTTCCTTCAGTCAAGACTCCAACCACAAAAACTGACAATTCAGTTGAGGCTGCCACTGACTCCACCATACCTACTGACAATTCCGGATCCATAGTCTTATGGGTACCAAGGAAAACTTAAACTCTAAGTTTTACAAGATAAGGGCATCTGGTACCTGGACAGTAGATGCTCAAGACATATGACTGGCTCAAAATCTGTCCTTTCTGACTACCGAGACGAAAGAGGTCCTTCAGTGACTTTTGGTGGTAACAGTAAAGGCCAAACTCGAGGTTATGGCACCCTGACCAACGGAGTAACTACGTTAAAAAGAGTTGCTTATGTTGAAGGCTTGATGCACAATCTTCTTAGCATCAGGCAACTGTGTGATAAGAACAGACGCAAGGAAGTTATTCTCATTGGTGTTAGAAAAGCTGATATCTACATCATCAACATGAATACTTCCACTGACAACTTCTATTTTGTATCACGTGCTTCTACTGATACAAATTGGCTTTGGCACAAGCATCTCTCTCATCTCAACTTCAAGACGCTGAATCAACTATCTATCAACAAGCTTGTTACTGGTCTTCCTGACTTTCACTTTACAAAGGTATCACTTTGTTCAGCATGTGAGAAAGGAAAACAAACCAGGGCTACCTTCAAGTCCAAGCAGATTTCCTTCATCAGCTCTCCTCTACATCTTCTCCACATGGATCTCTTTGGACCTGTTAATGTCCAATCCATTGCTGGAAAGAAATACACTCTGGTGATTGTTGATGAATATTCCAAATACACTTGGGTATTCTTCCTTCGGTCCAAGAGTGATGCTCCTGAACAAATCATATTGTTCGTCAGGAAGATGGAAAAGCTCAACAACTTTTCTGTCCGATCCATCAGGAGTGACCACGATACCGAGTTCAAAAACAGCATCCTGGAAAACTTCTTTGATGAGAAATGTATCTCCCAGAACTTCTCTTCTGTAAAAACTCCTCAGCAAAACGGTGTTGCTGAAAGACGAAACATAACACTGATTGAAGCTGCAAGATCTATGTTGAGTGAAGCCAACCTTGCCACTCAATTCTGGGCTGAAGCCGTCAACACTGCATACTACACCCAGAACATATCTCTGATTGTCAAGCGCTTCAGGAAGACGGCCTACGAACTTTTTCGTAACAAGAAATCATCAATCGAACATTTCCATATCTTTGGTTGTGTTTGTTACATCATGAACAACAAAGATAACCTAGGAAAGTTTGATTCCAAGTCTGATGATGGAATGTTCCTTGGATACTTTTCTATCTCCAAAACTTACCGTGTGTTCAACAAACAAAGACAAACAATAGAGGAAAAGATTCATGTTCGTTTTGATGAATCGGGTCCTACCTTCCCTCACCCAAATAACAATGAAGAAATAAATCAGTGGACTAACTCTTTCTTTTAAATCCATGATTATCCCATTGTTGATCCAACTCCTCAAAACCTGCCCAATGGTTTTGAAGAAACTTCCCCTCCTACTCAAACACATATTCCTCCAGTAATTGATGCTACCCCAATTACTCAAGTTACACCTACAGTGAGGATTTATCTGAATCTGCTCCTGCTCCCTCAAATCTTCTTCCTGATCCATCGGTAAATGAAGCTTCCACTTCAAAACAGGCGTATCAACCTCCTGCTCTTCGATGGACCAAGAATCATCCTATTGATCAGGTCCTTGGAAATCCTTCCTCTGGTGTTAAAACTCGACGTCAATTTGGTAATATCTGTCTTTATGTTAATTTCATTTCTGAAAACGAACCTAAAGAGATAGATGATCCCATGCACGATCCAGCCCGGGTCTCAGCAATGCAGGAAGAGTTAGCAAAATTTATCAGGAACAATGTCTGGCTTCTTGTCCGTAGACCTCGAAAACGTACCATTATTGGATCCAATTGGATCTTCAGGAATAAACTTGATGAAGTTGGTACCGTAATCCGCAATAAGGCTCGACTTGTTGCTCAGGGTTACAGACAGGAAGAGGGCATAGACTACGATGAAACTTTCGCTCCTGTGGCTAGGCTGGAAGCAATTCGACTCTTCCTAGCCTTTGCAGCACATATGAACTTTAAAGTTTTTCAAATGGACATTAAAAATGCCTTTCTAAATGGAAAACTAAATGAAGAAGTCTATGTTGCCCAGCCTCCTGGCTTTGTTGACCCTAAGTTCCCTGATCACGTTTATAAGTTAAACAATGCTTTTTATGGGTTAAAACAGGCTCCTCGTGCCTGGTATGATACCCTGTCAACCTTTCTTCTCTCAAAAGGTTTCGAGCGTGGTAAGATCGATAGCACCCTATTTCTAAAGAAATATCCTAAGCATATCCTTCTTGTCCAGATATATGTCGATGACATTATTTTTGGATCAACCAATCCCAAACTCTGCGAAAAGTTTAAGTTGCTCATGAAAACAGAATATAAAATGTCTATGATGGGTGAACTAACGTACTTTTTAGGACTTCAGATCAAGCAATCTGAAAAGGGAATCTTTATCAATCAAGGTAAATATGTACTTGATATGCTAAAGAAATTCGATCTCACATCTTGTACACCGATGAAGACTCCAATGGCACCTCCTCTTTCACTTGACAAGGATTCCAATGGGAAACCTGTTGATGTGAGTCTCTATAGAGGAATGATTGGCTCACTGCTGTATCTTACAGCGAGTCGTCCTGATATCATGTATTCTACATGTTTATGTGCTCGTTATCAGGCTGAACCCAAAGAATCGCATCTGACTGCTGTAAAGCGGATTTTCAGATATCAAAAGGGAACTCCCAATCTGGGTCTCTGGTACGCCAAAGACTCAGGGTTCGATCTAACGGCTTATTCTGATAGTGACTTTGGAGGATGTAAGATTGACAGGAAAAGCACGACTAGTGGTTGTCAACTACTAGGTGGAAAGTTGGTGAGTTGGACTAGCAAGAAACAGAATTCTGTGTCCACATCAACTGCTGAAGCTGAATATGTTGCAGTTGGAATTTGTTGTGCTCAGGTCCTGTGGATGAGAAATCAACTTCAGGACTACGACATACAACTTTCCAAAATTCCCATATAGTGTGACAACACTTCAGCAATTGCCATCCCGAACAATCCTGTCTTACACTCCAAGACAAAGCACATTGAAGTGAGATATCACTTCATCAGAGATCAGTGATGAATGGTGATATTGAACTCCATTTTGTCCCTACTGAATATCAGCTCGCTAATCTTTTTACCGAACCACTGGATGTCACACGCTTTAACATGCTCATCAGTGAACTGGGAATGTTAAATCCTGACGAATAAATTTTATCAGGAGATAACTCTGTTAACTCCTGACGAATAAATTTATCCAGAGGTAACTCTATTTAGAACTTACAAAATCTACGTTCAAAATCCGAATACTGATGATTCTCTTCAGGTAAGTATTTTTGACGTACAAACCTTATCGCATTAAATGTGATAAGAGGATTTCCCAAAACAGTACTTATCTGATAAGTACTCAAATTCCAAGAGATTTCATCTTTCACCAAATTGGAATTATCCCCTGAAAAGGTGGTAGTCTGAATAAAACAAACTTTTCATCTTGCCAGACACGTAATGGCACGTTTCCTGTTCCCCACTACGTCTGTCAGGCGCGTGAACGCGCGTAGAACTTCTTCATCATTACGTTTGAAATAAGCCGCTCTTTTCTCTCCCATCCATTTTCTCTCTCTACCCACGAGGTATAAAAACCTCACTCGTACTCATTTACCTCTTTACGCTCTCTAAACTATCTCAAGCATTCAAGCAAGAAAAAGCAAGAACCTTCAAGTTTTCACCAAGAACACACACTCACCTTCTTCACTGAGAATTCACGTAAGTGTCTGTTTTCTATGTTCTTTCCACATTTTAAGTTGATCTTCTTCATCTATAACAACTTATTATGAAACGTTTTTCAAAAAACCCTAAGATCACTCCGTTTGATCTTAGCAAAACCCAAAATCTTCAAAGAATTTTGATAAAACTATTTATATGGTTTTCGTCATTTCTTTTACGAAAAACCATCAAACTACTATTTTGATATAGTTCATCAAAATAGAAGTTATTTTTCTTACCAAAAACACATTCTTTTTGTGATTTTTGGTATCTAATCTATTCCTAAGTAAAAAGGATTTCAACACTTTTATGAACTATTTTTTTTGTTCATTGAAAAGTGAAGAAAAGATGCATATTTTGGATTTCTTAATCATCCATATGTGTTAATCTTTTTTTGTGTTATAGAATGGCTGCTTCGTCAAGTGCTTCGCTCGACGCTCAACTAAACGCTGAGGTAACATCTCTACTATCTTCATTTGGAAGCCTCCCCATAATCATGCCTCAACATTACATCCAGTTCAAGGCAAACAATTTGGTAGGCCTCTTCGATCTCCCTGAAGGCAAGGAATATCTTAAACCAGCCAAGGACTTTCTACTGGACAGTCCCCTGAAGACCGCTTTCACCTTGAACCACAAACCAAACAAGTCGTTACTCCTACAGCTGTGGTCTACTGCCACTGTGGCTCAGGAGAAGAGCCCTAAAGGGAAGCTGTAGGAGATCATAAAATTCTAGATCAACGATGAGATCGTTACCTTCGGGATTGGGACTCTCCGCAACGTCCTAAACATCCCTGGGGAAAAAAAGTATCATGCTCCTCCCACCAAGGAAGAAGTTCTCGCCCTCCTGCAGAGCATAGGATACAGATGGCCCGAGAAGGATGGCGACATCAACAAAACTTCTTCCACTGTCAAGAAGACAGGACTGAATGCTACGTTCTACCACATATGGAACAAATTCGGTCTCTTCTTGACAGGGAAGACGGGTAGTACGGAGTAATTCCCCACTACCATTCAGAATATGGTGCTCTCCGCCATCAAGAGGCGGAAGTTCGACTACGTTCGCCATATCTGGGACGATATGGTGAACAAGATCAAGGAACCCAAACGAGTGGCCAACGTCCCCTTCACCAGATTCTTCTCCGCAATCCTGGAATTGCATCTTTAGGAGTGGTATCCCATTGATGGGACATTCAACAACTAAGCCATTGGCCCAAAGTTCCTCGATCAGGTACTACCGAGTCCTGATGACGTCCCTCTCTCGGCTGTCCTGGTTCTTCCAAGAGAATGGGAACTAGAGAAAGAAGAAAGGCTCGTGTCTCCTCCTGCCCAAGGTATGTTTTCCTTCATCTCTTCCAAACCATCTTCTTCTTCTTCTTCTTCTATGCATGCTATGTCAGTAGCTAACCCCTTACTGACTTCCCCAGCTGCAACCACCTCGACGCTCCTGAAGTGTCCCCCTCCCTCTGGATCCTCACTACCACCGCAACGAAAATGCGCCAAATCTAAGGCGACGAAGAAAAAGAGCAAGGGAGCTGCTGCTGGTAAGAAATACTATCTTACCCTCCCTCAACTCTTTAACAAACCCTCACCTTTATCTAAATCTTCTACACCCGCAGATACTCCTGCTCCTCCTACACACAATGAACCTGAGGTTGTTTATCTTGAACACCCAGAGAATCTGGATGGCAATCGCTTTGATGCCATCCAAGCCCAGGTAATAAACTTAAGCAACTTATTACTATATCTTCTTCTATGAAATCTTATGAGACCTTTAGTGCTGACTTAGCTACTGTTACTTCTACAGGTTCATTTCCTGAGCAACATCAGGGTCATCCTCAACTACAACAGGATGATCCCTTCTATGAGTTTGAGCTCACGGAGTCTGAGAGACAACTCAGCGTGGCGGAACTCCGCCGTCAGTCGGCTGAGAAGGCGCTACAGGACGTCAAGGCAGCGTTACAGCTTCAGGAGGAAGCCCACAATGCACGCCTCCAGGCTCTGGAAGTAGAGCTTGCCTCTGCTAAGGCTGCTGCTACTGCCGCTGAAGCCAAGGCCACTACTGCTGCCGCCGCTGCCACTACTGCCGCCCCTCCTGCCACCGGCGTATACCTGAACATACCTTGTCTGGATAATCTCCATGACAAGGTATCCTAGATGGCCACCTCCTCCACCACCCCTCATGCGTCCATTCAGGACATGAAGGCCACATCAATACCCGCCATCACCACCGCGGTCACCTCTGGCTCCACATTTCTCACCTCCTTCCAATCAGAGGTAGTGAGGAGATTCGACGCTCAGGAGTTTGGGCTTCGAGCCCCCCAGGAGAAGGTTTCTGAACTCTCCTCAGCAGTCAACACCCTCACCACTACTGCTCCACCACCACTGGCGTTTACCACAAGTGACAGGGATCTACTTCAATCCTTGGTTGCTTCCACCATTACCAACACCAAGTTGCAGATAAACATGGCCTCTCTCCTTCAGAGGTGTGTCACAATAGCTGCCTTTGCAAGGGCACCTGTTGAGGGGGCTAGACAGCCACCTCCGTAGCAGCGCCAGATACTAGACGATCATTCTGTCTATTCCCCCTCCAACAACTGGGCTATAAACGAAGAGGAGGGGGAACCAACAACGACGACGATGACGAAGACGACGTTGATGCGGACCTTTTCGTGGTAGAAAAGGTTCCTGAGGCTGCTCCAAAAATTACGCCCACTCCAGGACCTACACCTACACAAGGCGAGAACCCTGAGGCTCCTGGTACGTCTCAAATTCATCCATCCTCCCCTTCTAGTTATGATAATCTTCCCATCTCTTCTCTACTTACTAAGACCAAGCAAAACCCAGAAACCATCACCTTAACTGATAGTTCATCTGACTCCTCACCCACAAACCACCTTCAACTTGTTGTCTACAAACCTCCTCAAAACCAAACCTTTAAACCTGAACCTCAAGATCATGATGTTAACTACGGTTCTGTCACTGGTGACATTATTCACCTAATGGAGAATAGTGTCTCAGCGAGCACCAGAGCTCAAGTTAGCAGAATGACATTTTCTGTCACTCTTCTAAACCCTGAAGCCTTCCCTTTAAACTGTAACACCCCAAAACCCAAAGCTATAGGCTGGCCCAATAACTTCAAGTACAACTAAAAACCATGGTGGAAGTTATTGGTAGCCTATGACTTAAGGCTTATAAGGAGGTCACAACTTCTATTCTCTACCTATGTGGGACGGGTTGTTACATAAACACCTTTAACCCATCTACCTCTCATGCATCCTCCTCCAGAACCAATAACGATCAACCTGGTCCCTCTGAAACCATTGATCTATCATCAGATGATGAATTTATCTCTGATGATTTTTCAACTCCTTCCAATTCACCACGTTCTGAAGGTGAAAATTACGTCCCTGACACCTGTGCTAATTTGAACAGGGATGGGCGTTTAGACGCTGTGATAGAGCGACTCGAGAGTATAAGAGTAAAAATTCCTCTTCGTACCTCTTGGGACTTCGAGTTCGCCTATCTATCGCAGGAGGAGTATTTAGAGTCAATAAAAGCTCAGGAGGAGCTAGAAAGAAATAAAAGAGAAGCCTTCCTCTCTACACAAGCTGCCCGCAAGCTTCCTTTTGACTTTGTCGCTAAAGACGAAGAAATAAGTGCAGATCCAGTTCTAGGACAGAAGGCTGCTTTGAAAGTCTTAAATAGGAGGACTGAAGAACAGGCTGAATAGGTTAATGAAGAGCTTGACTGGTGCAGAGACCGACTTCATCTAAGGAAGCATGGTGCTCAGATCTCAGGGGTCACTATCAACAGAACAAGAGGCAAAAGAGGATCCCCTGGTAAATGCCCATCCCGTCAAACGCTCAGGAGTGAAGGACGTGCAACACACTCTTGACAACTTAGATAGATACAACTTGTTAGAGTGGAACGAAATCAGAAGCCTACTTCCCAAAGCCAACAAGAACTACAGGGCTGAAGTAGAAGAAGTCATTAATGGACTTATCGCACGAATCAGAAGGACAACTGAAATTCCTGATGTCCTGCTCCAACCTTCTTCAGCACTGCCAAAGCCTCCTGTCAGACGATCTGCAGGCACTCTACAAGGAGATACACTCCTTGTGTTCCTAGACCAGGAACTTCTATCAGGCCAACCGATCTGTCGATGCTTGATCTCTCCTTTCCTTCAGGAGTAACTCTCTGTGAGGGTCAAGTCATCAAGGAACCAGTGCATGGTATTTGTGTAGCTGACAATCTCAACATTCATCGCCTTCAATGATTCAACGAGCTACACAAAGCACCCACTGACCACATGGTATCAGTCCTCTTCATAGCTGGCAAAGACAAGAAAGATAAAGATGCCAAGGAATATGTACGTGCTATCAGATCCATCCTCGACAAAAGAAAAGAAGAAGGTGAAACCTATCTCACCATCCAAGTCAAGGAGGAACTCACTGAGAAAGTTTCTGATAGTTAGGAATTTTGTAATTTACTTTCAGTATTTCATTTATGTACTTCTGTATTTTCCTTGCTCTTGTAAAATCATTATATGAGATTAATGGAAATGCATTTCAGTGTGTCGTACTTTATTGCATCATAGTACTGAAAAAGATCCTTTAAAACGGTAAATGGGACATGTAACTTTTTTAGTTCTATTTCCTACTGTTAACTCTAGACTTAGAATTTTTTTTCTAAACTTTCTAGACTTAGACAATTTCTCTGTTGTCTTATCATTATCATTTAGGGGGAGATTGTTGATCAACCTCTCCTAAGACCTGATGAAATGATAATGATCTTGTTACTTTACTGAGTGAATAGGTCTTTACTTTCTGTTATAGCTTGAGAAATTATCACTGAGATTGTTTAGTGTTATTCCCTGTAGTTTTAGTTGTAACTTATAATTAAATTCATCAGGATCAAGATCAGGAGATGAACGAGTCTGTTCTGAAGTCTACTGATCCTAGCCATCGAAGTGAAGACCTCCTGAAGACATTAAGATCATACTCAAGAAAGGAACAACATGCTCGTGATCTGAAGACGGAACTCAGTGATAATAGCCTGCTCAAATTCGTATGACATCCTGAAGAGTCATCAGGATACTGTGACCCATGATCAACATCAGTATCAGGGCCCTCTTCACTGATCAGTATCCTGATTCTGAAGGATTAGTATAATGTATTAGTCTAATGCACAAAAGAATTACACGCCTTTACTAACACAAAAAGTACACAAGGACAGTTACTTTACTGTTTCCTCTGTACTTATCAGACCTCAAGGTAGCTGTTTATATAAGCTCACTTTTGCACAACATGCAAAATAGATTGTTTATAGTAAACAGTACAAAGGACCAGTAAAAGTGTGACAAGGACCAGTAAAAGTGTGACACGTACACAATAGTACGTCTGCATGCATTTAATGCATTGGGTATAAATGGACGTGAAGAAGATGTTCTCCATACCTCTTCTTCATCCTTCCTTATACCCTAATCCTTACTTTCTTTATCCCTCACTTTCTTATCTTTTCTAGATCTTCTCACTTTAGTGCATAGCGAAAGAAAGCTTAGATTGTTTAGTTTAGACTTTAGTCTTTTCTATTCCGCAACAATTGTAAATTCAAAGTGTTAATACAACCTAGAATTTAAAAGTAAAATTTGGTGTGATTATATTCAACCGCCCCCCCCCCCCTTCTATAATACCATACACTAATCCTTACTTGAAGGTCACCCTTTGGGAACAACACACATCCAGATTGGATTACTTTTGAGGATTTCTACTATAGCAAAATGTCTGGCTTTGAGGATTTATGTTGTCTTGATCTACATAAATCTTTCTTGGGATTATGTAACACTTGTAAATCGCAGGTAATTTAATGTATGAAGATTTAGCCTTGGCCTTAGAATCTGGTTAACAAGAATCGCATGGAACACCATCTTGCGCCGTGAAGCCTTTTCCCTTGCATCGCGAGGCTTGCTCACACTTTCTAGAATCTCTCTCTCAATGGTCTCATATCTCAAGTGATACCCCTCGCGTCGCGAGGCACTGATTTTCCAGAAAACACTTTGTGTAGCGAGGCCTCTCTCTCACTTAGCGAGCTGTCAAGATCCAGATTTGGAATCCATTTGAAGAACGGGCTCATTTCGAGAGCGATAACCTCGCGTCATGAGTGTACCTGCATAAAAACTCGATTTTCACCTTTTTCTCTCATTGCTTCATTTCACCATCTCCCTCCATGTTCTCTCTTTTCTTCCTCCACACCTGTTTCGACTCAGAAACAATCTATACCTCCCTTCTAGATATTCAAGGGTGGAATCACCCCCATTAAAGCAAAGATCCAAGTTATTTTTGTTTGCCCAGATTCAACAAAGATTTATGGAGGGTTTTATGAGAAATCAATGCATATGTGTATTTTATTAGAAACATTTCATAGGGATTACAAACCTACACACTAACCACTTGGATCGACTCTCATACCCTAAACCCTAGTCTAAGACCTCTTTATATAGGTATCCAAATACAATAAGGCCCAAGCCTATAAAAGCCCAAATAACGTAAAGGAGTCTATTATATTATAGACTATATAACTTTATAAAACTTTCATTTATTAGGACAATTTAGTCCTAACATTTCATCTTAACCTCAAAATCATCATTTCTTCATCTTTAGGAACTTCCATTCTCTACTCTTTATCAATACTCTTTATCAAAACTCTTTATCAATACTTAATTGAGATCTCCACAGATCTAGGAAGAATGTTGGAATTTGTTGGAAGATCTTGGAGAATTTGATGATAATTGAGTTGAGCTTCTTTATTTTCTCCATATAAAAAGTTAGGGTTTTTGGTACTTGGTGGTTTAACCTTTTATGTTGAGGGAAATCCATCTAAGTGTTTGTGGATGCTTAATAATGGTTAGAAGCTTGTAGATCTAGGTTTTTTGAAGTCTTAGCTTGAAGATTGTAGTTTCTTCAAAGGAGCTCAAGTTAGGGTAATATGGATTTAGCCTATACTTAACTTAATCTAGCAAGTTGAGTTAAAGTTAATTTGTGAAAAGTTGTATACGCCAAAATGTTATTTTCCATACCTATGTGTGTTTTTACATGAAATTATCACTGTTGAGTTATTTAGTGGGTTTTGACTATGTGATGCGTTAACTTCGTAAATCTAAGTTTTCCAATGGTTTATTTCATAAATGGGGCTCGTTCAACAATTTAAGCATATCGTTATACACGATTTGACAAAACCTTTGGGAAAATGCACATTTTGTGTTATGGGTCATTTTGCGATTTATAAGATTATTAACCTATTTCAGGAAATTGTTTAAAATACCCTATGATGAGTTTTGGGTTAATACAATTTTGTGGTTCACGTCCACCTAAGTGATGTTTAAATGCTTTTATATTTTGAGGAACTTTATTTATGGGTCCATTGAGTTTAGAGCATTTTGCTCGGCTCTGACTTTAAAAGTCGTTAGGACATATTGTCTGATGTTGATGGCTCGGCGTAGGGTCTTCTTTATGACTTGCATTTCATTGCATATTGTAAGAAATTATGTGCAGAAGTTGACAAACCAGTGATCACACATCCAACGTTATAAGATACTTGACGGTCACACCTGTGAGGACCTGTAAATCAAATAAGTAAAATAACCCCAGTTTGGAGAGGTTGGATTTATAATAGTTAATTATATATATCAATTGGGTGTTTTCTGTTAGAAACCCCAAAGTTAAAGGTTTCTAGAATTGATTAAAAGGGGATTATATATTTAGTAGTTAAATAAATATATAACAGTTTTAATTAATTGGTTTTTAATATTTATCTAGTAAATAAATTGGAATTATTATGTATGGTAAATATATAATAATAGAATATTCTATTCTTTAAGAAAAAGAAAATGATACATGTTTAAAGATAAATATTATTGGTTTATGGTAACTGTCTAAAATATGGAAACTTCTCCATATAAGTAGACAGTTAGGGTAAACCATTTAACGACAATTGTTTTTCTCTCCCAAATTGAAACCTGAAAAAATCCTCCAAAAATTCTCTCCCTTTCTCTCTCCTAATCGATCCCAACACAAACCCAAAACCACTTTCGGGTTTTAAGTTTATTCGGTCAAATCCTCACGTAACAGCTTGTTCGTGTTTCCGGGGGTTTTTATCCGACTAGAAGGAGTTCGTTGGTCTCATCACGAGTGGATCATATCTCGAGCAACCAAGGTAATTATTCTAACCCTATTGTATGTAAATAAACAAATAGGTCTGTGATTTTACGGGTTTTTGTCACACATTCTCTTCCGCTAATCAAACTAGTTAGGTTTGATTGTTTAAACTATGAGATCAATTAGATTTTAAGTTTTTGTGTTGTGTATCTCATTCCAGTTTGGTTTGAGATTCATAGTTCACTTGTGTCAGTTTGATACGAGGGTCACTAAAAAACCCAACAGTGGTATCAGAGTCACAATTTTAATTGTTTATTTTATTTCATTAGATCCGTTAAATTATTTCTTGTGTGTAAAGATTTGATATTCAGCTAGTTCGTATAAAATTTAAATCTTTATAAGTTTTGATAAAAAGTTTTAAATTTTATCAGTTTTAATTTTTATCAGTTTTAATTTTTATCAGTTTTGTGTAAAGATTTGATGTTTATCGCTTTCGTATAAAATTTTTAATCCTTATCAGTTTCGATAAAAGGTTTAAAATTTTATCAGTTTTTAAATCTTTACTAGTTTAAATGAAGTTTTAATCAAGCTTTTAAAACATTATCAGTTTATGTTTGTCTCGTTAAAATTGAAAACACGAAAAACCCCACAAGGTAGCGTGATCGGTGGCAGAACAGTGGCACAGCGCAACCGAACCATCCCACCGATCACCGGCCAAACCACGATGGCGGCGGAACGGCGACAGCGGCCGACCGGACCGCCTGGTGGTAGCCGAACCACCACCAGGGCGTGGCCGGATGGCGGTTGAATTGTGGTCACACCACCAGTTCCATGGTGGCTATGATCCGCAGCGGTGGCAGATGGCATCGGCAACCGCCGGTTGCCTTGGGGAAACCCTAGCGGCAGTGGCGGTGGTTGTTCGATCACAGAACCGCGGCTGGGCCGTGGTCAATCCACCAGAGAGGTGGCGGCCGGGCGGTGGTTTGTTGCTTGCCGGCCACGAACACGGCGGCGGTAGCGGTTGATTGTTGTTGTCGTCGTTTCGGCGGAGAGGATGGCGATTGATTGCTACTGTCGTCGCTGGTGCCTTGTGATCACCAGCCATGGTGATTGACGACGATGGGTGCGGCGGCAGTGGTTTTGTTGGTTTTCTGTTGATCGACCGGCCCCTGGATGACGGCGATAGGCGGCAGTTTGCTGTTGTTGATGTCAGCCACGAGACGGCGGCGGCGATAGCCGTCTGCTGTTGAGTCACCGATCGCCACCTGTGGGTGGTGATCATCGGCGAAGGCGGCAATGGTTGTGGCGATCATCAGTGGCGGTGATTCATCGACCACAGCGGTGGTGATGGTGAATCGTCGGTGGCCGACTGCTACTGTCGGAAGACGAGCGGCGGCGGTGGCGTGGCATATTGCGGCAGCCGCGGTGATGGTGGTGGTCGTTTTGCTGCCACTGTCACCGGCGGTGGTGGTCAACAGCAACGGGGATCGATTACGTGATCGGCGGTGTCGATCGCGGGTCATGTTTTGGGCTTGTTCAATCTAATTGGGCCTAATTAATACAGGGCCCAAAACCCAGAAATTTTGGACCCAGCTTGAGGCCCAAAAAGGGTTTGTTGGTTTTTTGGCTTTTTATCGGAATTAATTTTATCATACCTTTTATAAAATTAAAACTTGAGGGATTTTTAGTAATAATTATCCCTATGTTTTATTAATAAACCAAATACTTGACCCGTTTTAAAAAAAAAATAGGCCTAGTGTCATATTTGACCAGTTGGTCGAACCTCGTATTTGTATGAAAATTTGGATAAAAAGCGAATATTCCAATCATATTTGACCAGTTGGGCCAGTGTTTAATGTTCCAATCAGTTAGTTTGGAATACCCAGTTTGATATATATATTTGGATAAAAAGCGAATATTGTATGAAAATTGGTTTTGATTTATGAAATAGATTTATAGTTTATAAATCTTAGTAATTTTATAAATGCTAAATCGTTTTACCTACAATCTAGTCTGCTCTCGGTCCAAGCGGACTACTTACCACGTCTCTCTGCGTCACTGGAGTGAAAGGTAAGGGAGATGGATTAATCTATCGGAGTCTATCTATTTATTGATAGAAATAAACACACTCAATCAACGACTTCAAGTAGCCACAGTCTAAACACCAAAATAGGAATCAACAGATAAACATTCAATAAACCAAACCAAACAAATATATATTAAAACCAAATATAAATCATCCAACAAGAGTAATCAAACCATAATAAGCACTAAACTAGACTACTCATTAAACATACTAATAAAAGAAAATATTATTGAAAAGAAAGACATTACGCAGACCGTGCAACGGGAGATGATCGAACACCGGCTAAACGTCTCCGTGTGACGATCGGCTCACGTTGATGGCTCATGCACAACTCTCTATCTCTCACAATACCGACTCTACTAACTTTTACTTAATTATCTATGAAAATCGAATGATCTGAAACAATGGATGGAGGCCTGTATTTATAAGGCTGAATCCGTCTCATCTCGCGATCGCAAAGAGACACCTTCGCGACGCGAGGTACTTAAAAAACCATTTCTTTCCTTTTCTGCTCAATCTGGAATCTTCCATGGAGAGTTAACACCTTCTTCACGGCGCTAAGTGATTGAACTCCAACGCGAAATGAGTGTAAAGCAAGAATCTTCTAGAATTGGCTCACTTCGCGGCGCGAGAATCTAGTTTCGCGTTCACTAAGGTGTTGCTATTCACTTTTTCATCATTTTTCTTCCATAGAGAGTTAACACCTTCTTCGCGGCGCTAAGTGATTGAACTCCAATGCGAAACGAGTGTAAAACAAGAATCTTCTAGAATTAGCTCACTTCGAATCGCGAGAATCTAGCTTCGCGTTCGCTAAGGTGTTCCTGTTCACTTTTTCATCATTTTTCATGCTTTTTCGCCTCTTTTTGTACTTTTCCGTTCAATGGCCTCCAAAACCTACAAAACTCAAATTCACAGACTTTTGAGAGTAAAATGCACGAGAAACAGGCTAAAATGGGATAAAAACATATAAACTAGAACGACCAAAACATGTATAATTTTGGAGTTATCATATGTCATTTTATGTACTAGGCCCGATGTCGGTTACTCTATAAGTGTTACGAGCAGATATCAGCAAAATCCAGGTGAGGCCCATTGGGTAGCTGTCAAGAACATTCTCAAGTATCAGAGAAGAACGAAAGATTTGTTCCTAGTCTTTGGTGATTCTGAGGATGAGATTAGTGTCACTGGTTACACAGATGCTAGTTTCTAGACCAACAAAGATGATTTTAGATCGTAGTCCAGGTATGTCTTTACCCTAAACAGAGGGGCGATCTCATGGCAGAGCTCGAAACAGGATACTATAGCAGATTCAACAACAAAGGAATAGTACATTGCAGCATCAAACGTAGCAAAGGAAGTTGTCTGGCTCCGGAATTTTATCTCAGATCCTAGAGTTGTAGCAAATATCTCTAGACCCATCAATATATTATGAGATAACTCTAGGGCTGTGGCACAAGCCAAATAACCCAGAGAACATCACCGATCGAGACATGTACTCAGGAAGTATCACCTCATCCGAGAGATGATTGGAAGAGGAGATGTTAGAATATGCAAGATTCCGACGGACGACAATATCGTTGATCCAAGAAGGAGTACCATCTTGGATCAACGACATTATCTCCTCCGCAAACCATCACCACCACCGCAAACCATCACCATTGCTGCAACCATCATCTCCTCCGCAAAGCCATCACTGCTACTGCAAACATCGATTTCGACCCACAACCTCAGGCTGCTGTCCCCAACTACCGATAACTGGTTGAGCAGGTCACCGTACAAAGAATAACAAATACAAATAATGTTTAATATATGTAAAAGCACGGTTCTATAACATTTTAGGTATAGTTTGATATATTCTGGAGAAATATTCTTATTTAAAACAAGGATTAAAAGTATTATTTCGGTATCATTTGAAATATTAAAACTAAAAGATCCGTTTATTTAATTGAGCTAACGAGTTCTTATTATTCTGTTACTGATAGGGGGCGTGCGAAACTCTAAACCACAAGTATCATCCTTCTACCAATTCTGATTTTAGAATTAGAGTGAGTAACAAATGTAAACCATGAGGACCAAATTTGCAATTTTCTTTAATATATTCAAACAAAAAATTATAATAATTAATATTAATTAGTGAATGGATCAGCCGGGAAGTATGTTGACATAAAGTGTCGACACTTTTCCAATAAAAGATATAGAAAAAAAGTCAACTTATCACAATTCCCATATGTCAATTGGTATTTTTATATATCGTACTAGCGTTTACGTTTTCGAGATTCTATTTATGTTACAATCTAATATCTACCAACACTTGATTTCGTACTTTTATTTATAATTGTGCTCCTTAACATGCCCTTATATTAATTACCTTTTTAATATTTTATAAATTAAGAAAGGTTTCATTTTTTAGGGAAAAGCACAAAAAATCATTTTCAAGATTTGAATCTGTACAGTTTTTTTATGGGTGGATATGTGATAATTTATAAATGAGTACCCAAATAAAATTCAATTATTACGATATACATGTTGAACTAGACAAACTTGACTTGATTGATTCAAATACTTTAATTACTTAGTTCTAAACAAGTTATATATAGTAGAACCAAACAAATCCGCCCATGTCTACAACTAAGAATCTATATATATATATATAAAAGGAAGATCTATCAAGAATGACGTGGCACAATGTGGATGTAGAATTTGGTTCTAGAAATTTTGTCATTATTTTGAATTTTTTTAATATATTAATTAAGTTAAAGACTATTATACCCTTTAAGTACAATTTTGTAATTTACTATAAAAAGGCTTCTTTGATAATTTTGCTTACAATTTAATTGAATTTAATTTCCAAATTCTTAACTTCCTATGGACATTCAATTTGGTCTCTTCAAATTCCTATTTATTAATTAAAGAAAAACCGACAACAAAATCATATATAAATACAATCTAATGCTCCCTCAAAATGTAATATATAAACAACTTTGATGTTCTATGTTATATTCTATTATGTTTGTAACTTTGTATGTATGTTTGTTGTTTCTCTATTGTAGAATTCGTTCTCTTCGATACTAATTCTCAACCTTCGTAAAAGTTTCCGGTAACGTATCATTTTTTTATTATTAATTTTATGACTAATGTAATTTATATGTTGTTTTTGGGATGAGTATTCTTGAATTTTTTTTATATATATAAAAAGATTTCCATGGTTTTTGTATTCTACGATAGAATAATGTTTTTTTTTCTTACTATTGTTTTCCATTTGATATTTATGTTTGTTGTTTCTCTATTGTAGAATTCGTTTTCTTCGATACTATTGCTCAACCTTCGTAAAAGTTTCCGGTAACGTATCACTTTTTTATTAATTTTATGATTTATGTAATTTATATGTTGTTTTGGGGATGAGTATCCATGTATTTTTTTTATATAAAAAGATTTTCATAGTTTTTGTATGTTACGATAGAATAATTTTTTTTTCTTACTATTGCTTTCCATTTGATATTTATGTTGTATTAGTGTTTTAAGTGATATTATTTTTTCTAATTCGGTTTGCTTATATTTTTGTAGTTTCTTATAAAAGTTACTTTTTGTTGACAACCATCAAACTACAAAGTATGATTTATGTTTTTTTTTTTACTTTTTTGTTTTGTTGTGGATTCTCTTTGGATTTTTTATGTACTTATAATTTCTTAATTTGCAATTTTAATAAGGAATTCAATTCCAAATTTCTAAGCAATTCATTCCCAAATGTCTTCTTTCATTTTTCCCTGAAATATTTCCCTTTTTTGATGTGGTTATTAACAAAATATTTTATCAAATAAAATTATTCATATTCTTTGTTTGCATCTAAATTTCTTTATTTCTTTTATTTCACATTATTCTAATCTATATATTTATATATATAAAAGGAAAACACAAGTTTAATGAGGCGGCGCACCGTGAGAGTTTAATTGAGGTATTGGTGGATTGTGGTTAAATGTTGGATATCCCACATTGGTAAAAGATTGAAATATTTAAGTAGTCATACTCATATGTATAAAAAGGAAGGAGATGATGGTATTCAATTCATGAGGGTTGAGGATATCTTATTAAGATGATTCTATATTATTTTAACAAAATAAATATTATTTTGAATGAAAAATAAAAATAAAAGTGAATTGTGCTTGAGTTTAAAAAATCCCACTTTTTTTTAGAACAAATATCAATATATTTGATGTGGCACAATGAGAATTGAGTATTCTCAAATAGTGGATTATAGTTAACTTTTGAGTAACCCACATTGATAAGAAGAATGATATATCAATAGAGGAGTTGAGTATATAAGGATGAAAAGAATTCATTAAGTATCCCAAATTTTGAATGTTCCACATTGATAAGTTTAACCTTTATTTTTTTAATAATTAATAGTTTTTTTCTTCAATAAATATTGATAGAAAAAGTGATATAGCGATTAATGAGTTGAGTATATAAAAGATAAAGAAAAGTCTTTGAAATGAAAAGGGTCTTCTCATTTGTAACCATCAAATTCTAATAAAATATAGTTGTTTTTAATCTACATGTTAAGACATTAATATATCGATCAATTAGTAAATATACCTTTATATATATAGGGCAAGTATCCGTTGCAAACCATGTAGATTGTACAAACTATACAAACCTAATCTTAGCCATTGATTTTGTTTTTCTTGACCATTGATTTTGTTTATTTCCTAACTTTTAAGTGATTTTGAAATGTAGTTGAGAGAAAATATAGGAACTGAATTAATCCACACCATTGATCATGTACATGTACGGTGGAGATTGGTTTGTATAGTTTGTACAAACTACACGGTTTTGTAATGGATACGACCCCTATATATATATAACGTCCATATAGAATGAGGTGATAACTCTTAAGCATTATAAATCAAGTTTTAATTTATATATCATCTTTATATTCCACGTTGGATGAAATAATGAAATAAGCATGAGAGATGTGGACATAAAAACAAAAGGAAGTGAGTTTCCCACATTGACAAGGGAAATGATACATCAATAGAATAATTGAGCATATAAGGATTAGGAGAGTTGTTTGAAAACTAAAAATGTCATTTGGCTATACATCATTTTTAACCCACATTTACTTTTTATATAATAGCTTCTTCTTTTTTCAATAAACATCGATAACAATAGTGATATGACAATTAAAGAGTTGGGCATATAGGGATAAAGACAAGTCTTTAAAACTAAAAAGGCCATGCATTTTGGTTAAGATCAACGTAATATATGTTTGGTTTAATATCCAATATCTCGGTCATTAGCTTACTTGGTTTTTAAATTTTATAAGAAAAAAAGTCATTCTTCTACCTTGATGAAGTGATTTATATGTGTAATCTTAATCTTGCAATACTATCAAGGCTTGGAGCACTAATCTAATTTACAATCAAATATTATAAAAAAAATTATTCATAAATATGAACTTTGATTTTCAAAATTGTTTCCATATCTTCTATTTTTTCACATTATTGTTTGCATCTCAAATTGGATTAGAGAATGAAAAAGACATGAGGGTGGTGGATACAAAAATAAATTGCTAAGTTTTTCTCAATTTGTTGTTTGCATCCCACATCGGATGATGGAATGAAAGTGAGGAGAAAGATGCAGATATAAAAACAAAGGGTGAACAATGGGATAAGTGTACATTTTTTTGAATCTTGACCTTTTGTTAAGCATAAGTGTAGTATAGTGTTTGATATGTGGGTCATTGTCTCTACTTGATACTATTTTTTTTTATGTGGGAATGTCCATCCATGATCTTAACTTGGTGATGCGGTTCTTCATGCGTCGCTTGAACTTACATTACTAACATAGTTTGACACACATTTCTTATTTTCATTTTAATTTTTAGTTTATCTTTTGTAGGTTATTAGATACAGTTAAATGTACTTAAATAACAATATAAGATATTGAAAAAATGAAACACATAATGTATGGATGGTATATACACATAGAGTCCATCTTGCATATTAATTAACCAAGTTACACAAATATTATTTTCAATAATAGTGATATGGTTGTAGAACGCGATGTTTGAGTTATAAACTTGAAATAACGTAAATATAACTGTTACCAATGCATATTTATCCCTTTGTAACCAAAAACTATTAGTGATATATGTAAATTAACCACTTTAGAAATACAATATTGTTGTACATCACAATCCTTTAATAATGATTATCGCCACCGCGCAACGCGCGGTGAACAACACTAGTGGTATTTAAATTCATTAGAAGCTAGTTCAAACCTATTTACAAGGGGCGAGCCTATGTATGTCCGAAGACACTCCCATATGCTTGCTCAACTTATTTTCTTAAGAAGGATTTTTTGAGGTATTAAAAGTGCATCCCTAAAGCTTGTAGTCGTGCTTCGAGATATTAAAAAATATAGAAAACATCGATCAACAACAAAAGCAAAAATGAGTATCTCGAAATCAATAAAAAACACGAAAAAGTCTCTCGAAATCTATAAAAAATCCAAGAACTTATCCCTTGAAATCAAACATATATGAACTTTTAGAATCCCTTGATGCTATGGAACTCAGTTTAAAAACTATATCAAATGAATTGACATGAGGCCTATCTATCTGCACATTCTTTTTTACTTGGTATGTTGTTAAAGGAATTTTCATGAATACATCTATGGATGCATTTATTACAATTCATAACAAATACCTAAATTATATATATAGCGGCAAGTTCATACAAAAATTCTAACTTTTTAGAAACACATAGAAAAACCTTTTTTATGTATAAAACTATACATATTCACATGAAAGTTTTACGTACAAAAAATCACGTACAAATCACATATGATTTACGTACAAAATCATATATGATTCACATATAAAATCAAATATGATTCATGACACTTCCCTGCAACTTAAGTTACGAAAAGTTCATCCATGTTCAGTTAGTGGTGAATCATATATGATTTTGTACATAATTTTTTTTTTGTGCTTTCTTAAAAAATTATCCTTTTTGTTTAAATCTCTTTCTATATATAAGATTAAAACTTTGTGTCATGATGACATTAGGACAAGTCGAATTGTCAAATTATAGGAACTTCGATTTGGTTCAAATATTTTCATTCTAAACAAGTTAAACATATCAAAACCAATTAATTTTCCCATTGACTACATCTCAATCACAATGGTATATTAAATTAGCTGAAACTTATTTTTATATAGTTTTTTGTCTAGCTAGCAATCGTAATCATACACGTTACGCCTTTGTTCTAATAAAAAAAAAGTGCACACACACAGACTGTGTTCTCACTCTTCATGTTGACATTTGGGATATTATGACAACACCATATTGGTTTGCTACATTTTGAACATAGAACAATGTTTTCGGAAAATCATAAATAATTATTTTAATAGATAAACAATTAGTTTACTTAAACAAATATTGTAGCCAAATAGTGGTGGAACCAAGAATTTTCTTGAATGGATACACCTTTAAATTGGAACAAAAACCCGTAAAACAGTGAGTGTTATTGGAGGGAAAAATCAATGCTGTTTGACATCAAGGAATGTTAATTATATTAATTTCAGGAGTAATACACTTTTACAAACTGAATCGACTATCACCGTTTGAGTAACACAAGACTATGTCCTATACAACTATACCAACGTGTTTTTAGCTGAGTTCACCAGTACAAATTTATTTTATTTTGGTTGATTTTAATAAATATCCCAAGTTTTAGGATTTGAACATTTAAATCAATGGCTAAAATTAAATTAGAATTGCAATCTAACAATAAGATAAAAAAAAAGTTAGTGATAAATAAGATAATATATGAAATTAGTAAAAATCAATTAAGAATTACAATCTATCAACAAGACAAAAAAAAAGTTAGTGATAAATACGGTAGTATATTTTTTAGCAACAATAAAGGGACACTAGAAAAGGAGTTTCGGCACGGAAATCACCCCAAGACTGAATACCTAAGACTTTATGAAATTAAAAAAAATCAAATTAGAATTACAATGTAAATGTGTTATTAAATATATTATTTAAGAAGTTATTGACTATGATATTTAAATTGAGATATTGGAATTTAAAAACCGAAAAAACATAATAGTAAATAGGATTGGAACCCATGCCCTTCATTTCACAAAAAAATTAACAACCTTTAGATTTGCCACTACCCCAACTACGTGCTTTTGTTTTAAGTTAGTTTTAAAACTATTTAGGAGCACTATGAAAATTAAGCGGATGCACCTTTAAAACGCTTGTTTTTTTTTTCTCTTTGACGTAACTAACTGAGCTGGTGCACGAGACCCCCCCTCTCGTAAGGGTAATTTAATTAAAGTAACAAAAAATATAATAGTATAAATTGATTTTAATTTTCAACCAAAAAAATCTTGTGTTTTTGTTTAGCGGCTTCATACTACAAATGGTTTTAATAGTTATGTATTTTTTTGAAAATTGTGGGCATACATATATTTTTTGCCGTTGATTTATAGGAATTTTGCCATCTGTTTATGCTATTAGAGACGAGGATAATCAATCTTTGAGTAGTGTTAGCGATATGCCTAACATATTTTGGTGCAAATTAATCATATTCTTAGGCCACGGGACCTGAATTTTTATAGCTATACGTATGTGGAATAATAATTAAACAGTTGATATAAGACGCCTATATATTTTTTGTATATAACACTAATAGGCACCAGAAGAAATTTGGTAGATTAATGCCTAAAAGTGTGGTATATATAATCAATCGATGATTCACATTGAAAACTATATGCCAGATGATGTTAATTTATATTATATCGCATGAGGTCTTGCCATATTTCCCAATATTAATTTAGAAAGTATCATTGATTGATTTTACAGTTACTTAAGAAAAATAATTAAAAGAACTTTTAATTGGTTTTTCTTAAATTCAATTTCATCTTTAACGATAAAAACAATCTATTACAGATTTTTTATTTTTTAATGAAGGATATGTTTTCATATTTTGTTGGGACCAACAAATTGTTAAAATAAACGTGTTTTTAGTATTCGCTCTAAGCGTTTAGGTTAAGTTACTATAGGAACTGGTATTCGGCATCGCAAAAATGGTGATAAATTCTTTAAAAGTTATTGAAGTTAAATGAGCCGATGATCACATATTATATATTAAGATAATAAGAATCGATACTAGTACTACACCTGATATGATAAGTTGTCTCACCAATCTTAGTTGTTTTCTTACAATTAAGTGAAAACTAATAAGCTCTACATCATCAAACTTGGTAATTGACTAGAATGAAGAAAAATATGTAAGACTAATGATTATAATAATAAGGTGTATAATGCATTTTTTTTCATAACTCATTATACATTGATTTATCTCCAACATAATATTTCCAGAAATATTTATATTCACCAAGCAAGTGCAGTATTGGGTTTTAGTTTGTATATACTTAATTGTAGGAGATTTTGGTAATTTACTTACAATGCTAAGACCCTTCTCGAAGAGTAAGAATAACTATAGGTAAGTTTGATTGAGTTGTTAATTTTTGATTAACTTGTCTCTAAATTAATATTGCATTTAAATGTTTTGTAAGTTAATTGTTTTGGGCTTTAAATATGTGATAGCGTTTAAATGTAGTTTATGGACCGAAAACTTATTTGTCCACTATTAAGGTGTTAGGGTTTCTCTATCAGCCATAAGAATAGAGACGAAAAGCACAAAACAACCATAAGAATAGAGAAGAAGAGCACAAAACACACACAGACTGTGAGAATTTCAAAATTCAAATGAAAGTCGTCGTTTTGTAAAGTGTGACGTTCTTTATATCTCATCCCCTCCATGTAAATTGTTGACAGTATTGAATAAAATCATAATTTTATTTATATATGTTGTTAGCTCCACTATTCTGTAAATGTAAAAGTATGAGAAAAATGCTTAAGTATAGTTTTTACAGAAAGTTCAGTTGCAGAGGACAAATTGACAAAAGTCCAAGTTTCGTACAAGTTCAGGATCGCAGAGCCTCTGAGATAGCTCATAGAGACTCTGTGTTATACACCTATGCAGTTGACAACTTTCATCACTTTTCAAGAGTTAATTTCTTGTCACATGCCTGACACATGCAGTTGGTTACACCGCCTTATTTCAAGGGCTACGATAGGTCCACGTATAAAGGTATCTTCAAGGCGGTTGAAGACTAGTATAAGTAGAAATTTTTTCCTTGTAATCTTTATGCTTCTAGTATTGTAATCGTTAAGTTCAATTGAATCAAATTGAAACTTTTGGAGCATTTTCTATTATAGCCATCTTTATTCTTTACTGTGTGTTCTTTGTGTTGTGAGTGTTATTAATTACTCTGTTTAACTCAGTTCTAGACTTCTTCTGCAATTAAATGTCTTAAAGTTATTCAAGTAATTAGATAAATACCATTAGTTGAGTTCATTGATCCAACAATTGGTATCAGAGCAGGAATTGAATTCTCATTCAATTAATTCTATTTTTGGTATTGATTTGTGGTTATAAGAACACAATTTCTTAGATTTCCTGTCTCGATCACTGTTCGATTGAAATCTTCTTATTCTTCTCTGTTTTTTGGAATTTGCTATGGCTAAAATTGCAAACTCTTCGTTTTTTTAGTATTGGATCTCAATCAAAACCTCCCACACTCATGCGGGAAGAATATCCCAATGGAAAGTAAGAATGGTCAATTTTTTGAAGGGTATTCATCCCAGAATCAATGAATTTCTTTACAATCCACCTTATGTTCCAATGGACTTGATCCCTAGTGTTCCTGCTACCGGTACTACAGGTGAGATGCCGTAGCACTATGAACCAAAATCCATCACAAACTAGAGTGATGAGGATAAGGTTATGATTGAACTGGGAAGTAGGTGCAAGAGGTTATTGATCATGGCCATATCCCATGAAATCTTCAAGAATATTGATCATTGCCATTTGTCAATGAACATCTGGGCTGAACTAGAGCAGTAGATAGAGGGGGGGGGGGGAGAAAACGCTCAAAACAATCGAGCCATATGTATCGATAAATATCATAGCTTTATAGCTAAAGAGGTTGAGTCTCTATTTGATACTTATGCTAGATTTAACACTCTCATAAGCAACTGCAAGAGATACGGAGTTATGAGGACCACATAGGACAACAACACTTTATTTCTGAAGAGTCTTGGAAGTGAGTGGATGAATCTTACAATGTCTATGAAGGCTACTCTAGATCTAGAAATGTGGACTCTAGCAGATTTGTTTGGTTCACTCAAGAGCCAAGAGCCTCAACTACTTCAGTTGAAGAAAAGCTATGGTGGTCCTCTAGCGTTGGTTGCAGAAGGTGGTTCAGCAAAGGACAGAGAGCCAAAGAAAGAAGAGAAAGGAGAAGAAGAAAAAGAAAAAGGTTCTGATAGTAGAGAGTGAGGAGATCTCTGAGGATGAAGTATCGATGCAAGAAATGACGAAGAGTCTACCACTAATCACTAAAGAATACAGGAAGGTAGAAAAAAGAAAGGTTACAGAGGTTCTGAGAGTAGAACCTATAGAGAGAGTGGCAGAAGAGAAGGTAGTGAGAGAAGGGAAAGGGAAGAACAGAAGATCCCACATAGGGTAGATGAGCAGAAGAAGGAAGAACAAAAAGAAGGGTGCTTTAAGTGTGGCAAACCGGGCCACTTTGCTGCAGAGTGTTGGTCTAAGGGGCCAAAGGTACCATAGAAGGGCCCTAAGGATGCAGCCTACTACAAAAACAAGGCTGATTACTATCAACAGAATTCCCTACTTACTTAAACCAATGATCTGGACACAGATGACTCTTCAGAAGAAGATGGACAGAAGGGTCTTCATGCTTTTTGGAAGAAGATTGAGATACTGATGATGAGATTTTATGTGGCATGGCCAAAATTGATCCTAATGTTTCTAACTCAAATGTCCCTGAGAAGAAGCAACATATGTCTACCTGGGTAGTTGACTCAGGATGCTCGAGACACATGACTAGTACTCTAGGGCTTTTGTCATCTTATTTAAATCAAGAAGGAGGCTCTGTAGTTTTTGGTGGAAACCAAAGAGGAAAGATCAAAGGATATGGGATGATTGTTAAGGGAGAAGTAAAGATGAACCAAGTTTCTTATGTGAATGGACTTAAATACAATCTCATAAGTGTTAGTCAACTGTGTGATAATGGTGTAGATGTGCTTTTCAAAGTCAAGTTTTGTATCATGTACACAGTTGATACATAGATAGAGGTGATGAGAGCCAACAGAAGAGGAGATATGTATCTTCTATGTTTTGATACACTAGAAGCCACAAAGGAAGTTTGTCTTGTCTCCTCTCTAAAGAATGAAGAGGCTTGGCTCTGGCATACCAGGTTCTGTCATCTTAACTTTCATACTCTTGACAAACTGGTAAGGCTCAAATTGGTCAAAGGACTGCCCAATATAAAATTTGAGAAAAATCATCTTTGATGTGCTTGTGAAATGGGTAAACTCAAAAGGTCTTCCCTAAAACCAAGTTTGATCCTTCTTATGATAAGCCTTTGCAAATGCTACATGTGGACCCTATGGACCTATTTCACTACAAAGTCTTGGAGGAAAGAAGTACATCTTGGTGCTCATTGATGAATTCTCAAAATTTACTTGGGTAGAGTTTATAAGAAAGAAATCTCATGTTCCTTTAGTACTAATCAATTTGTTGAAAAGACTGCAAGTTATTCATCTAAATCATTTGAGATAACAAGAATTCAATGGAACAGTAAACAGTGTGAGAAGATGAAATCAAACAGATTAGAGATTAAAAACACAATGATTGAAGCCTCAAAAGATCAATTGATTTGAATCAAGAGATTACATTAACAATGGAAACTTACAATCTGAATTGCTCTCAAATACTTCACCAAGAACACTCACACTTTCACACACTTAAGCACTATTTCAGGAGAATTTTCAAGGAATACAATCTAAAGGAAATTTTAGCTATTTATACTACACAAAAGGTAACCTAACTAACTTTCTAGGATCTTGACACGTGGTCCAATCCTGGACGTAGAAAGAAGGTTGGTTGAGGTAGCATATGATTGGCACAAGCTGAAATAACCATTTACCAGAAGACAGATTTTCACAGAGGTTGATTCTATAGAGCTTATGTCAGGCTTCACAGAGGCTCTATCAGTTTTGACTTGTACTAACTTGATCTTTTGCAATCCTCCACAGACCTTTTTCTTCTGTGAACGTTCTGATAAAGATACCTTGCATCTTTTGTCTGTACTTTTACATAGACAAGAATATGGAACTAACACAGTCATTAAAAAGTCTTTCAAGATCCTCTGTGATGGTAGCATTTGGTGATGCTTCTGCTTGTATTTTAAGTTCCTCTGTGAACTTTTCTTGGATCACCTGAAAAGAGTCATCAAATTTAACATTAGTGCTAACAACCACAATTTGATTTTTAGCGATATAGACTTTGTAAGAAATAGAGTCCCATGCATATCCAATGAATATAGCATCATCCCCTTTTGGATCAAACATTCCAAAGGGTTCTCTATCATTAAGCACATAGCATTTGCAACCAAAAACATGAAAGAACTTTATGTTGGGCCTTTTGTTAGGTAAGAGCTGATAGGGAGTCTTCTCATAGCGCTTCACCACCAAAGATCTATTTTGTGTGTAGCAAGCAGTGGATACAGCTTCTGCCTAAAATGAAAGTGGTAAGCAAGAGGCATTCAACATTGTTCTTGCAGCCTCCACTAGAGTTCTATTCTTTCTTTCCACCACTTCATTATGTTGAGGTGTCCTTGGTGCAGAGAAGTTGTGTGTAATGCCAACAGAGGTCAGATAGTCTTCAATGGTTGAACTTTTAAATTCAGTACTATTAGCACTCCTGATTACTCTTACCTGCAAACCATGAAGAAATTGCAATCTCTTCAAGAGATTGATTAGAAGCAACAGAACCTGGGATTTATTTTTTAAGAACTCCACCCAAGTAAAACATGAGAAGACATCTACAAGTACCAGAATGTACTTCTTTTCTACAAGACTTTGTACTGCAATAGGTCCACAAAGATCCACATGCCAGCCGCTACACAGAGGCTACCACAGAAGTCTAAACATGATGCTGCCTACTTCAAAAAGAAGGCAGAATTTTACAACAAAAAGGTGATTCTGGCTCAAACAAGTGAGCATGTCACTGATGAGTCCTCTGGGGAGGATGAGCCATAGAAGGGGCTTGTGGCTATTGAGGATGCAGATGCTGAAACAGAGTTCTATGGAATGGCAAATGGTGACTCTGACTCCACAAGCAACAAATCCTCTGAGGTATCTTCAAGTTCTGAAATGAATGAACTTTACTTTGAGATCATTGAGAATCTTGATTCACATCAAGAAGAGTTCAATTATCTCAAAGAAAAGTTGATCTTTTGTGAAAAGGAAATGAATACTCTGACAGGGGAGAGAACCAAATTTTTTTAGCGTGTATGAAAAGGATGAAGAGGGAAGAATCTCTATTTACAAAAGCTCCAAAGAAAAAATTATCCAACTTGAGAAAACCATAAAAGAAAAGGATAATGAGTTAAGAGGACTAAGAAACGAAAGAACTAATGTTTTGTCTATCAAAGATTTTTTCAAACAGAAAGAGAGTTTTTACATCAAGATCTTCTTGACAGAGAACTCAAAATTAGAAAGTTTCAGGATGCACAAATTTTTTTAATAAAATGAGAGTAAATATGGGCAGAAGAGGACTGGGCTTTTCAGAATATGATAACCAACCATCTTCCAAATCAAAGAAATCATTGCAGAACACATTCATATCTGTAAAGAACATTAGAAGTAACATATCTGATTCTAATTCCATTTTAAAAGAAGAAGACTTATGAATGGACCAAAATAAAAAACTCCCTTGATCTTCACTAATGTTTCAATTGAACAATATATATAGACTCATTTTCACCCTCTGAAGAAAAGATCCCATTCCAAGGAAGGTTGTGAAACAGAGTCAATTAGGAATATTAGAGTTTTGGTAACCCAAAAACTCTAGAGGATTGTGCCTTCTTCTATAAAGTTAAACCCATTGAAAAGGAATTATCATCAAGTGCACCTGAATTCTTTCCTAGACATCTGTTAGAGGCCTATGAGGAATCAATAACCTCTGATGATGTAGAGTCCCTCTATGAGGAAAAACTTCCAGAAGTATCTTCAAATAGTGAAGAGTTTTCACAATCTAACAGAGATCTTCTTAGTTCTGATTATGAGGAAGAAACTACCTCTGACTCAGAAGTGACATCATGTTCAGAAGAGCCTTCGTCCATCACTTCTGATAATAATAACATGATCCCACTAGTGACTCTGAAAGAACCTCTGGACAAGTCATTAAGTTAGCCAGTGAGCCAGTGAATCATCCAATAAAAACCATTGCTTTGAGGAGAAAATCTGGAGGATTCACTATTTGTCCAGATTTTATAGACTTGTGTTTAAATTTAAGAAGAATTCAAAAAGAAAAATCTTTGAATGATAGAAGTATCTTCTTCAACAGCCTCTGACACTCAAAATCCTAAATTTACCAGAGAAGAATAAGAAAAGTGGCCTGAGAAGCTAACAAACCCTCTATCACAGTAATTGCAGGAAGCTCAATGAGAAAGGATCCACAGAAGAAGTCTAAAGTTTTCCAAAATAAAGAGTCTGGATTTGTTAGGGAGTCTTGTAGAAAAAGCCCAAAAATAAAAAGGGCTCTGAGTTTTCAACTTCTGTACCCATCTTTGAGAATTTCAATGAAAAGTTTAAATCTTTATCTTGCAATACTGTCTTTTGTGAATGTTTCAATATCATGCATGCTCTGTCAAACCATTTTCACCATTCGTCATGTCTAGTCATGAATCACAGAGGACCGTCCTCTAGAGATAACGAAGGACAGTTTGGCAATTCTAATCCTCAGAAGAGTAAGCCCAAATCAAAGGATGCCATGGCATACCTTAAACAAGCTAATTTGAAAGGACCCAGCTGGTAGTGGGTATCTAAATCCTCTATTGAATGATTGCAGAAGAAACAACATGTGTCTACCTGGTATGTTGATTCATGTTGCTCGAGACACATGACTGGCACTTTAGAGCTACTTACTTCCTATGTCAATAAAGAAGGAAGCTCTCTATCGTTTGGAGGTAATTAAAAAGGGAAGATAAAAGGATATGGGATGATTGTCAAGGGAGAGATCACAGTAAATCAAGTATCCTATGTTGATGGCCTAAAGCATAACTTGATAAGTGCGAGTCAACTCTATGACAATGGAATGGATGTCATGTTCAAGATCAAGTATTGTATCATGTACAAAGCTGACACCCTTATTGAAGTTATGAGAGCCAACAGAAGAGGAGATCTATATCTTTTATGTTTTGAGACACTTGAAGCAAAAGAATAAATCTGCTTAGTCTCCTCTGTGAAGAATAAGGAAGCATGGCTCTGGCACACCAGGTTCTGTCATTTAAATTTTCATACTCTTGACAAGCTAGTAAGACTCAAGCTTGTTAAAGGTCTCCCCAATATAAAATTTGAAAAAGATCATCTATGTTCAGCTTGTGAAATGGGAAAACTCAAAAGGTCTTCTCACATAACCAAGTCAGATCCTTCCTTTGACCAGCCTCATACTGATGCTACATGTGGACCTCTATGGACCTATAGCTAAACAGAGTCTCAGTGGAAAGAAGTACATTCTTATGCTTATAGATGAATTTTCAAGGTTTACTTGGTTTGAGTTTGTAAGAAAGAAATCTCATGTGCTTATGCTTCTAATCAATCTCTTAAAGAGACTGCAAGTTCCTCATGGTGTACAGGTTAGAGTCATAAGAAGTGATAATGGTATAAAATTCAAGAATCCAGCCATTGAAGACTACCTGACCTCTGTTGGAATCACCCACAACTTCTCTGCACCAAGGACACCTCAACATAATGGGGTGGTGGAAAGAAAGAACATAACTCTGGGTAGAAGCTGTATCTACTGCCTGCTATACTCAGAATAGATCCTTGGTGGTGAAGCGTTTTGAGAAGACTCTATATCAGCTTCTTTACAACAAAAGGCCTATGATAACACCAAAATTATACATGTTTTGGTTGCGCGTAATCGTATGACTTTACCCCATTTCTCACCCGTTTATGATCATTTCATGCACTAAATGAGCTTATTATTGATTGTGAAGGATTTTGAGGCCGTGGAACGGAAAAATACGGAAAAAGGCGAGAAAACGTGAAAAATGCACAAAGTCAACACAGAAGACACTTGGCGATCGCGAAGTCCTCTATTTGGCGCTGCCAAGTGCGATTGAATAGCAAATTAGGGTTGATTTTAGTGTTTGGCGTCGCCAAGTGGGCAGTCTGGCGATCGCCAGATGGAGCCTGGTCGTTTTTCTTTAAATATCAGCCTCCTCCTTCAGTTCTAAAAAAGTTTTGAAGTGCGATATACAAGGGAGGAACGAGAGTGAGAGTACGGAAGGTGCCGATACGCTGCGGAAGTCGATCTCCGATTATCTATCGTTGTACTGTCGGTATCATGTCGATGTCCACTTTTGTTTATGTTTTTGTTTTCAATATGAGTGAGTAGTCTATTAGTAGTGCTTGTCATGATAGATGAACCTTTATGGATGATACGTTGCAATTAATGTTTATTGGTTTGTTTTTGATTAATTGAATGTCGTTTATGGTTCTTTTCTGATTATTGTTGTTGTGGCGATTTGAATTCACTTGGTTGGGTGTATTTGTTAGACCAAAAACAGATAGACTCCGAAAGGATAATCAACCTACCTTAGCCTGACTTGGACCATAGAGTTGTGTTAAGGGGTTACTTTGACCAATAAGTGACCGATAGTAAAAGAGCCATTGCAATACTGATTGGGAAGGGTTTACCGATTCTAGATTGTGGACCAAACGATTTAGGATTGGAATTAGGAGGACCATATCCTAGTTCATAGCCATAAATTGCACATGTTAGGGTTGTCCCAGACTTAAATTCCTACAATAGTCAAAACAACCAACCCTTCGACTTATTCTTATCATCCATATTGGGGATTCACGTTATCATGATAAGTACTGTTGTTTTTCCCTTATTATAAACTTAATTCATTATTTTAACCGTTTTCTTAGTTTTACTTAGTTAATTACCTTTTTCAGTTTTCAAACCTTTTTCATACAAAACCCCCCTTTTAGATTAATTAAACCGATTCAGACTTTAGTCTACGAAAACTTGACCGTTCCCAGTGGTAGATACGATACCTGGACTTTCCTACACTATATTACTCACGATCAGGTACGCTTGCCTGTATATGTGGTAAGACGGTGGCTAGGCATTAGACGTTAAACTTGTTACGCTTTTTATATACGATAATTACCGCATCAAGTTTTTGGCACCGTTGCCGGGGAACGGTAGTTGTTAGATTTTAGTCTAATTAGTTTTGTTAATCGATCCTTGTAAGGGATTCTGTCCCTTGCAAGTTTTTCGCTTTCTAGTTTAAATAGTTCGTTAGTTTTATTTTTATCTTTATTTTATTTTATCTCTTTATTTCCCGCAAGTTGCCCGTAACCGTTTGTTGTGATTTCAGTCACGGCAGACTTGTTAGAGCCATTTGAGGAGCCGGAGAGAGAGTTCAGAAAAAGAAACAAAAAGAAATCAAAAGCAAACAAAGTTCGCCCGAGAGCTTTGATTTTTGAGATGGGAGACGAGGCACCAATGTGAACCGCCAGGAGAGCCGCTCCAACTGTACCCACCAATCCGATCACGAAGCCGAATCTGAACAAAGAAATCCCGGGGAAGCTCCTACACATGATCAAGGACCTTACCTTCGACGGGAAAAACGATAGCAATCCTATCGTTCACATGGAGAACTTCGTGGACATATGTGATCTATTCAAAACAGAGGCAGACCGGGATGATGCAATTCGTCTTCGGGTCTTTCCTCTAACGCTTATCGGAGAAGCTAGGGCCTGGTTGCGATCTTTAGAGCCGAGCTCAATCACTACATGGGAAGGACTTCGCCCAAAGTTCCTTTCCCGATTCTTTCCACCATCAAAGATCGACAAACTGAGAGCCGAGATCCGATCCTTCCAAAAACAAGACGGGGAAACCATATCCGAAGCATGGGAACGTTTTAAGCACCTCCTAAACTCGTGCCCGAGTCATGAGTTGAATAAGAGTGAACAGGTTCAAACTTTCTATAGTGGACTTGCTTACTCCTCACGAGCTACTTTGGATTCATCTGCAGGTGGTGTCTTCATGTACAAAACGCCCACGGAAGGTTACAAACTCCTCGAAGACATGCTCATACATAACATAGATTGGAGGACGGACAAGCGATTACAAATCGCGAGGATGGCCGGAAAGATCTCTACCGACTTCGATCCATCCGATGAACTAGCCGCTATGAAAAACCAACAGGTAAAGTTTGAACGCAAAATCGAGGAACTTATTAAATCTGTTCATGCTTTGCAGGTTGGATGCGAGGAGTGCAATGGACCTCATTTGACTAAGGATTGCCCAAACAAACCGATGATGACACCCGAGGAGGTGAACTATATCAACCAAGGCGATTACCAAGGGAGGTGGAACAACAACCGTAATTTCATCCCTAGACCTCCCGGTTTCTTTGCACCAACTCAACAAAACCAAAGATCGGATGGAGAGCCACGGGTATCTATCGAAGATCGGATTATCCAATTCATGGATGCGCAAAAGAAACTGAACGATGAAGTGGGTTCATACCTACGTAATCACCAGAGTACCATCCAGAATTTGGAATTGCAGGTTGGACGTGTTTCGCAAATGCTAAGTGAAAGGACGCAAGGAGAATTGCCAACGCAAACACAAGTCAACCCGAAAGTGGAGAATGTGAAGCCAATGCTCATGATAACCGGAGAGCCGTCGAAAAAGAAGTGGACGGACATCTACACGAAGAAGTACGTGGAAACCAAGAGTGAAAGTGAACCTGATTATGCCACGGATTACGATTCGGAGGGGTTCACCGTGTCATTCGAACACCTAAGACTCAAAGTTCCCGAAGCTTTAAGTGATGATGAGGAAGATGGAAAGCAAGGCGGATACACGGAATTCATGATCCCGAAGAAAGGAGATAAAGGCAAAGAGAAGGAGAAAGAAAAGGAGAAAGCACCGGATGATGATCTCATCTACATCGCACCAATCAAGCATGATCCAGGGAGTTACAACTTACCTATTTCTTGTCATAAATTTAGTGGTCTTGCTTTGGTTGATTCAGGTGCCGCTCTTAATATGATGCCTGTTTGCTATTGCAGGAAAATGGGAGTCAAGAGGATCGTGCCAACGAACTATCAATACCGGGGAGTGAACGGTTACATGACAACACCGTTAGGAATAGCGGAGGGAGTCCCGATTCGTATTGGAAAATTTGTGTACTATACGGACTTCGTCATAGCTAACCTTCCACAAAACACGGAGATCCCAATAATCCTCGGGAGATCTTTCTTGCACACCGCTCAAGTAAATACCGATATGCGCAATCAAGTCACGAGCTTAGGCTATGGAGACAATCGGATTTACTTTGATCCTAACGGAGAGCCGGTTAGACACCTCGATGAGCCTTATGATGATCCTTCTCTGGCCTACACCAAAAGCATGAACCGCCCACTACTCCCGCATGAGCTTGGAAAGAAAACAGAGGACTATTCAAACCCGATGCACAAAAAGGAGCAATCAACCAAGGAACCGGGAACCTCCAAGAAAGATCACAGGAAGAAGAGAGGCTCGTCATCCCGACGTGCCAAGAAATGAGCCGAAAGTGGGGTCGAGCTCTAGACCCGTCCAAAAATGAAGCGCTTCTCGGGAGGCAACCCGAGCTTTTTGATTTTCTTTCACTTTTAGTGATTTTTGTGTGTGTTTTAATTAATGTTTTCATTTGATATTGCTTAGGTAACCATACGGAGGAGATAGAAACCAGATTCGAGCGAAATCGGAATGCGATGCAAAATTTCACAAGTTGGAAACAGTAGGCATTTGGCGATCGCCAGATTCTCAATCTGGCGACGCCAAGTAATCAAGCCACGGATCAGGTAAAAAATTTCGAACTTGGCAACGCGAAGAGGGCCGTTTGGCGATGCGAAACTTTTAAAAATCACGGTTTTCTGAAATCAGCCTGTTTGGCGACGCGAAACCCAGGGTTTCGCAACGCGAAGTCGGGACAGACGGTTTTTAAACCTTATTTTTCCCACTTTTCACAAACACACAAACCTAATTCCTCTTAGGCGCCGCCAAACCCTCTCACGTTCTTGCGAAATTCGTCTTTCTTGAGCTTCAATTTCATCTTTCATCATGAATAAGGTACGTTTCCTAACTTTGATTTCGTAAGGATTGCTCGATTTGGTAATTGGAGATCTTGTTTTGGGGTATCAATGGTGTTTGTTTGCTTGAATGGAATTATCATGATTCTTGATACACCATTGATGGTTTAGAGCTTATAGATGAATGCATGCCCTATATTGTGATTGAAATCTTGTTTCTAGCATGCTAATTGACTGTTGAATCTAGTGATTGTGGTTAAATGATAAGTGTGGGGATTTTGAGAAAACCAAAATCCCCCATTCTTTCTTGTTAACTAGATTGATTTGAAATTGTGGATTGAACTAAAAGTTCAAGTGTGGGGATGTTCCACATCCCCATTGTTCTTGTATTGTTCTTGCAAATATTTGTGATGCTTGAACTTGTTAGTCGTATAAGGTTTTGGTCTCGTTGGATTTTTGAAAGTATAAACCTTGTCTTGCATTTATGGATTGAAACCTTTCTAAGACAATGGTATTTGGTTTTTGTAGAGACAAAGAACCCGCTCGTCTACGACCGCCGTAGCCAACTTCCATGCACCGGATGGAAGTCATGTTTTCACCTCGTTTACGAACGACCCGACGTTGAATGTTCGAAAGAAGGAGGAATATCGGGACATCGTTAACCGACTTCTCCCCCGCCAAATTCTCATGCCGAAAAGAGTCGATTGGGATCTTCTTCGATCGATGGGTGTCGAGAACGACATCAAAGCGATTCTTGAAAAGCACGCATACGACGAGGATGGCAACGAGTACTACATTTGCCATGCATGGGAGCGATTTTTCGATATCGCCGAGACCCTCTACCGAGAGCTTATCGTGGAGTTTGTGGCCACGTTTCGTTTCGATGCGATCAAGGCTCTTGGGGAATTTCACCAATCGTGTATGACTTACCGACTTGGTGGCGTTTGGAGATCTCTTTCTTTGGTTGATTTTGCTCTTGCTTTGGGGATATATACCCAATTGGACGTTGACGCTCCCGGATTTGAGGAGTACATGTGGGCGACCGCAAAGAGACCCGATGATTTTGATCCGAGTTTGGCATGGTCGATTTTGGGTGATGGTGTTTATCATGGCAACCTCAAGGTGAAAGGTTTTATTGCTTCGACGGATAGACTTCTACACCGCATGCTCATTCAAGCGGTGAATGCTCGATCTTCGAGTGAGGAGAAAGTAACCGTGCAGGATTTGTGGCTTCTTGAGCAACTCTCTACGGATGATAAATATCCGAATGCTCCGTATCTCGTCGCCGCTCAACTCACTAAGGCAAGTGGTTATCGCGAGGGTAGTCGCATCGTTGGTGTCCAGTACGTGACGCTCATGGCCAAGCATTTCGGTATCCTAACCGACGCCGCGATCGCTTCGATGACGAACCTCGGGGAGATGGGGTAGATTGACATGGACCAACACCGAGATATGGGCGTGGCGAGAGTTGAGCATGCGATCGGAAGGGACTACAATGCATGGATCCGTAATCCTCAAGCGTATAGGAGTCAACCGAGAAGTCAACCGAGTCAAGCACCGAGGAGCACGCACGAGATTGGCGGGACAAGTGGAATGAGTGGGGCGAGCGCAAGTCAACAACCGGCGGATTGGACTGCTTATTCGGGTTACCAAGACTTGAGTAACCAACTTTCGGAGATGTCACTTTCTTATGGCCGGCATCAACAGCATATGGAGTACAACACCGTGGAGGCTCTTCACCAAGCCAACTGGCAGAGTGGAGTGATGAACCAGATGGCCTCCCACTTCGGTATTCAGCCGAATACCGCTTTTGCTCCATCTCCATATTGGCCATACTCCGAGGATGCTCCGCCCGGTTACCCGACTTACGAGGATTGGCAAAACCAACCTCGTGGCCCTTATTGATCTCTATCTTTTATCTCCGTTATTCGATTTGGTTGTCCTAAACAATTTTATTTTTGAACTGCGTGGTTGTTTGAACAATTTTATTTTTCTGTTGGTTTGCTTAGGATTTTAAGTAATTTGGTTTGGTTTATTTTTCATTTGTTCGTTTTTACTTTTTCTTTTTCTTTTTGTTGGTAGATATAGCGATTTATGATCGAGCACGAACTTTATGCACCACTCTCAGATCAGAACAGATTTCGTCACATAACCTGGGAAGTTTCTCTTTTTCCCAATTACTCCTTAATTGTGTTAATTGTTGCATTGAGGACACTGCAAATTTTAAGTGTGGGGAGGGGGTTATGTAGACTTATCTGTTTAAATGGGTTCACTTTTTGCTTGTGGATTGTCGTTTTCTTCAAACTTTTGAAAGCTTTGAGATTTGACCCCAATTTTTTTCGAAATCTGAGATTGTTTTTGAGACTGAGTTGCTTGCATAAGAGAACACTGAATAGGATAAGTTGAGTAAAAGGATGTCTTGGAATACTGATTACCATGAGTACCTCACCCAATTCCGTTGAGAGATTGAGCCTTAATTGTTATATCTGTTTATTTCGTGAGGAATACCGACTTTGACCCAAGGTAGAACTTGTCATTTGAATTCTTGTCGAGACCACATAAGAGAAGTATTTATCACCATTGCACTGATAGAGGCCTTCGTTTCTAACCCTTTTAGCCTTCGTCAGCTAACCTCATCATAAGGTTGTTTGATTTGCCTAGCCTTTAATTGAAAAGTGTTCACCTTTTAACACTTTACCCCTTGAAACCATTTTGAGCCTTAGCCTTTTCATTTCATTACCCACTATACACTTTATCCTTGAGCGTAATTGTTTATCTATCTTTTGGTCGTGACTTAAATTTGAATCTTGGGATGTTTTGATCCAGTTTTTCATATCTGACAGTTTTTATGGGATTGAGATTTAAAAAAAAGCGCCCAAAAGCAACATAGTTGCTGCTCTAAAAAAAAAAGAGAGAGAAAAAAGAAAATATTTGAGACTCAGAAAAGAAAAGAAATATCAAAAGAGTCGAGAATATAAAAAAGAAAAAGAATGAGAGCTGAAAAGATTGAAAAAAAAAAGAATTTGTGCCCCAAATAAGCCATAGGCTTAGGCCAATTCTAAGAAAAGAGAAGAATACTCATCCCAAAAGTCTCATTGTTCGAAAGTCAGATTGCTTTACTGTTTGGATCATTACTGATTAAGTTTTCAAATTTTTGTTGCAAAACCCTTAGTCACTTATATATCCTTTATCCTAACCTTAACCCTTAGCCTAACATTACAACCCTAAAGTCCTCTTGACGGTTGACAATTTCTCAGTGGTGGAGACTAGATTTGGTGACAAGCTTATGCATGCGGGAATTAGTCGAGTATTGGTGTGATCACTCACATATACACTTTTACCCCCGAGAGATACACTTCATATTATTATTCATATTATGTAAGGGTAAAAGGTTGGCCTTGGTATCCGATTGCTTGACGAGTCTTGTTTGTGTATTCGATTGTGTGAGTATGCTTTGTTTTCTTTGATGATCTTGGGTGGAGATAATTTTGGCGTTATCTTTCTTATCTTTCAGTCTTTTGATTGAGGACAATCAAAGCTTAAGTGTGGGGATTTTGATAACACCAAAATTATACATGTTTTGGTTGCGCGTAATCGTATGACTTTACCCCATTTCTCACCCGTTTATGATCATTTCATGCACTAAATGAGCTTATTATTGATTGTGAAGGATTTGGAGGCCGTGGAACGGAAAAGTACGGAAAAAGGCGAGAAAACGTGAAAAATGCACAAAGTCAACACAGAAGACACTTGGCGATCGCGAAGTCCTCTATTTGGCGCCGCCAAGTGCGATTGAATTGCAGATTAGGGTTGATTTTAGTGTTTGGCATTGCCAAGTGGGCAGTCTGGCGATCGCCAGATGGAGCCTGGTCATTTTTCTTTAAATATCAGCCTCCTCCTTCAGTTCTAAAAAAGTTTTGAAGTGCGATATACAAGGGAGGAACGAGAGTGAGAGTACGGAAGGTGCCGATACGCTGCGGAAGTCGATCTCCGATCATCTATCGTTGTACTGTCGGTATCATGTCGATGTCCACTTTGTTTATGTTTTTGTTTTCAATATGAGTGAGTAGTCTATTAGTAGTGCTTGTCATGATAGATGAACCTTTATGGATGATACGTTGCAATTAATGTTTATTGGTTTGTTTTTGATTAATTGAATGTCGTTTATGGTTCTTTTCTGATTATTGTTGTTGTGGCGATTTGAATTCACTTGGTTGGGTGTATTTGTTAGACCAAAAACAGATAGATTCCGAAAGGATAATCAACCTACCTTAGCCTGACTTGGACCATAGAGTTGTGTTAAGGGGTTACTTTGACCAATAAGTGACCGATACTAAAAGAGCCATTGCAATACTGATTGGGAAGGGTTTACCGATTCTAGATTGTGGACCAAACGATTTAGGATTGGAATTAGGAGGACCATATCCTAGTTCATAGCCATAAATTGCACATGTTAGGGTGTCCCAGACTTAAATTCCTACAATAGTCAAAACTACCAAACCTTCGACTTATTCTTGTCATCGATATTGGGGATTCACGTTATCATGATAAGTACTGCTGTTTTTTCCTTATTATAAACTTAATTCATTATTTTAACCGCTTTCTTAGTTTTACTTAGTTAATTACCTTTTTCAGTATTCAAACCTTTTTCATACAAAACCCCCCTTTTAGATTACTTAAACCGATTCAGACTTTAGTCTACGAAAACTTGACCGTTCCCAGTGGTAGATACGATACCTGGACTTTCCTACACTATATTACTCACGATCAGGTACGCTTGCCTGTATATGTGGTAAGACGGTGGCTAGGCATTAGAGGTTAAAACTTGTTAAGCTTTTTATATACGATAATTACCGCATCAGCCTAACATAAAGTTCTTTCACGTTTTAGGATGCAAATGTTATGTTTTAAATGATAGAGAACCTGTTGGGAAGTTTGATCCCAAAGGGGATGATGCTATCTTCATTGGATATGCATGGGACTCTGTAGCGTATAGAGTCTATGTCCCTAGAACTCAAATTGTGGTTGTAAGCACTAATGTAAAATTTGGTGATTCTTTTCAAGTTATTCAAGATAAGTTCACAGAGGAACTAAAGGTTCAAGCAGAAGCTTCTCCAAATGCCACCATCAGAGATGATCTTTCTAAGCTCTTCAATGATTGGTATGAAGATTTCGAAGAAACTGACAGAACATTTGCAAATGACGATGGAGCCTCTACCAACAATGAAAGAGCATCTGACAGTCAACCAAATCCCTCTGCTGAACCTTTTGAAAATCCATCTTTTGAGACTCTATCAGAACCATCCATTGCAGAACCATTCCAAATGATCCTATTCCAACTACCTCCATTCCCACAGAGGATCCAGAATCAAATAATTCAATAGATTCAACATCTGTTCCTTCTGCTAGCATACCCGAACGTTCATGTCAACAACAAAATGAACTCATCCATGGAGATCTCAATCAGTCTCCAACTCTGGAAGAAATCCCTTCCAACATTAACCTGCCTCATGCTGTTAAGTGGACTAAAGATTACCCTCAAACTCAAATTATTGGAGAATTCATAGAAGGTGTCAAGACCAGAGCCATTGTCAATTATTGTCTCTTTGCGTGCTTTGTAAGCAAGACAGAGCCAAAGAAGGTGACAGAGGCTCTGGCAGATCCATTTTGGGTAGTAGCATGCAAGATGAACTTTTCCAATTTGAGATGAACAATGTGTTGGGAATCGTAGGCTACAAAAACATGCACAGCGGAATAAAATTGCCCGATTCCCAATCGTAGATCCATCCAAAACACATACAGATACAAGAAGAGGGTTACGAAAAATTACCTCGTTGTTGGTTTACACGAACAGAACTGGACTGCTGGCGGGGAATACACCGCTACTGCACCACCGTGAGATCGGCTGCTAGACCACCTCGGGTTCCTCCTTGAAATCGATGGAGAGAGAGAGATGGGAGGGTTTTTGGTTTTTCTCTGGGGTTTCTTTTCAGTTAAGATTGATCGAATGAATAAAACTGACCAGGGTTTGCCATATTTATAAAATTAAATATGGCAGTACCCAATAAAGAAAGCCCGTTTGATTAAAAGGTCCAATAAGCTTATTTAATCAAACTCAAACTCTTTATTTAATTAATAAACTATTAATTAAATAACTTAACCCTTTAATTAATTAATTAACTATTAATTAATCCAATAAAATATCCCAACTAATATTTTATATATAACTAAATAATAAATAACTATTTATTATTTATTTCTCACTCAATAATTAATTTGTACTAATTAATTATTCCATCAAACCACTTGATCTCCAATTGGGTGTGTAGCAGTGCGACCCACTAGTGTCTTATAACATTGGACACGGTAAACCCTGTTACTATCTTGCACATAATCCTAACAGACTCCCACTTGTGCCAGACTAGTAACTGTATTGTTACCATTAGCCTAAGGAGGTCCCTAGCCAGACACTTAGGTTAACCAGGTTATAAGATCTCTTACATCCAGAGATACAATTCACGTTTGAATTTGTACACAGGTTCATTCCTTTTGCACACGATATTTCTAAAGTGATTTAAGACATGGAGTGGAGGATTCATTTCTTAAAATCAAGTATTTCTTGACTCTGATTCCGATTGCCTGCAGTAACGGATATTACTAAATAACACCTGTTATTCTATCCGAGCGTGGCCACGCGTTTTCTGCCAATCTTAATCGTCAAGGGGCCCGGAAATATCTCTCTTTTGAAAGAGGTGCAAATCCCTTCTTGACTACTTGCATTTGGATCCACGGCTTCCGCTGCATCTAGTCACGTCCCGTATGGCCACCCTGTTACGGTGCAGCGTTAGTACGTGCTAAGAGTACAGTAGTCCTCGCGTTCCCAAACCAAGTATCTCAGGTCTAAGGACAACCTATCAAGTTAGTGCTTATGACTGAGGCTCCATGAAGCAGACTTGATTACTGGTCACTTCCAATACCCAAACACTCTGATGAGTATCTATAAATACTTGGTCACATCACTTGTGCTTTTATTCTCTACTTTGAATAAATCATCAAGTATTTATAATAGCGTTAAACTTCCTATTGAAATTCCCATTTCAATAAGTGGCTACGGAATTTTAGATTTCATACAAAACTTTGTAAAATCACGGATACGTTAAATATGCAAAAATAGTTAATTTAGAACAATCATGAAAATAAAACCTCCATTTATTTCCAACACACTGTGAAATAAAAACTTTACATGATTATATTGTTTCTAAATTAAACTATAGTAATAATTAATAAACTAAGAACTAGCTACTGGCTTCCAGGTACTGCATCCCAATGGAATTCGCATGTGCCTCATGCTTTACCCTTGCTAGTGGCTTTGTCAGCGGATCTGCGACATTGTCTTCTGTTGGAATCTTGCATATTCTCACATCTCCTCTTCCAATGATCTCTCGGATGAGGTGATACTTTCTGAGCACGTGTCTTGACTTGTGATGCTCTCTAGGTTCCTTTGCTTGCGCCACGGCTCCCGAGTTATCACAGAATATATCGATCGGTCTAGAGACACTAGTTACCACTCTGAGATCCGATAGAAAATTCCTTAGCCAGACAGCTTCCTTTGCCGCATCAGATGCTGCAATGTACTCTGCTTCTGTAGTTGAATCTGCAATCGTGTCCTGCTTCGAGCTCTTCCATGAGATCGCACCTCCGTTTAGGGTAAAGACGTACCCTGACTGTGACCTGAAGTCATCTCTGTCGGTCTGGAAACTAGCGTCAGAGTATCCGGTGACACTAATTTCATCCTCAGAACCTCCAAAGACCAAGAACATTTCCTTCGTTCTTCTCAGATATTTAAGAATGTTCTTGACAGCCACCCAATGGGGTTCACCCGGATTCTGTTGGTATCTGCTCGTAACACTTACTGAGTAAGCAACATCGGGCCTAATACACAGCATGGCATACATAATCGATCCAATTGCAGAAGCATATGGGACCGATTTCATCTTGTCCTGATCTTGACTAGAAACAGGACACTGTGTTTTACTTAACACAATGCCATGTTTCATCGGGATAAATCCTTTCTTGGATTCATCCATCCTGAATTTCTTCAGGATTTTATCGATATACGTACTTTGGCTAAGCCCGCTAAGCCGCTTAGATCTATTTCTGTAGATCTTTATACCGAGTATATAAGCGGCTTCTCCAAGGTCTTTCATCTGGAAACATTTGCTTAACCAGCTCTTTAGACTCTGTAAAGTTGGTACATCGTTTCCTATGAGTAGAATGTCATCTACGTACAAGACCAAGAAGGTCACTATGCTCCCACTGAACTTAGTGTAGACACACGGCTCGAACTCACTTTTGGTAAAACCAAACTCTTTGATTCGCTCATCAAAGTGTAAGTTCCAGCTTCGAGATGCTTGCTTTAATCCATAAATGGATTTTAGCAATTTACACACTTTATTAGGATTCTTAGGATCTTCAAACCCCTCTGGTTGTTCCATGTAGACGTCTTCTGTTAACTTTCCATTCAGAAAGGCTGTCTTGACGTCCATCTGCCAAATCTCGTAGTTAAAGTACGCTGAGATGGCCATAAGAATCCTAATTGACTTTAACATGGCCACTGGTGAAAAGGTTTCATCATAGTCAATACCATGAGTTTGCGTGAATCCTTTTGCGACCAGTCTGGCCTTGAAGGTGTGTACATTTCCATCCATGTCGGTTTTCTTGTTGAAAACCCATTTGCGCCCAACAGCCTTACAGTGTTGTCGCAAATCAGTCAACTCCCAAACTTGGTTGTCGTACATGGATTGCATCTCGGCCTTCATGGCTTCCTGCCATTGTTCAGACTCACTGCCTGACACAGCTTCTCCATAGGATGTTGGTTCATTCAAGTCTCCGCTATCCTGAGAGACTAGAAACCCAAGATACCTATCTGGTTCTTGTCTTACCCTACTGGATCTGCGAAGGTCCTGTGTTTGCACTTCCTCAATCGGCTCTGATTGATGTTCAACATTGTTATGTTGAATTTCTGGCTCAACAACTGGTGTAGTGTTTTCTTCGTCTACTACCTGTAGATCTACATCCTTTCTGGTGTTCTCTAGACTGAGAAACTTTTCTTCCAGAAATTTTCCATTTCGAGCAACAAAAACTTTGTTCTCTTCAGGGTTGTAGAAATAATATCCCACGGTGGTCTTGGGATATCCAACGAAGAAACACTTGTCGGATTTGGGTTTGAGTTTTTCTGAGGTGGGACGTTTGACGTAAACCTCACAACCCCAAATTTTCAGAAAAGATATGTTGGGTTTCTTACCCTTCCATAACTCGTATGGAGTCTTTTCTACCGACTTTATTGGCGCTCTGTTCAGTATGTGTGCCGCTGTTTCGAGCGCATGTCCCCAGAATGACATTGGCAGCGTAGAGTGACACATCATCGTTCGTACCATATCAAGTAAAGTACGATTTCTCCTTTCTGATACACCATTCATCTGAGGTGTATACGGAGGTGTGAGTTGGGATACAATCCCACATTCCATTAGATGATTGTCAAACTCGTCACTGAGATTTTCGCCACCACGATCTGACTGTAAGAACTTGATCCTCTTGTCAAGTAGATTCTGTACTTCATTCTGATACTCCTTGAATTTCTCAAAGGTTTCAGATTTATGTCTCATCAAGTAGACATAACCATACCTACTGAAGTCGTCAGTAAAGGTAATGAAGTACCGGTATCTTCCTCTTGCCACATGACTGAAAGGTCCACATACATCTGTGTGGATTATTTCAAGCAAGTCAGTAGCCCTTTCATTTTCATTGTTGAAAGGTTGCTTTGTCATTTTGCCAGATAAACAAGACTCGCAATTATCAAAAGGTTTATAATCGAAATTACCAAGAAAACCTCCTTTTAGGAGTAGTTCAACGCGTTTCTTGTTTATGTGGCCCAAACGACAATGCCAGAGGTAAGTCTGATCCTCAAAATCCTTGGATCGTTTACTTATATGATAGATTTCACTACTGTTGTCTTGTAGATTTACAGTGTATAGACCATTCACGGGTGTAGCTTTAAAATAGAAAATATTATCTTTAAAGACTGAAATCATTTTATAATCATATTTATAATAAAAACCTTGGTCTACTAATAAATCAAAAGACAAAACATTCTTAATCATATTTGGAATAAAATAACAATTATCCAATTCCAAAACTAGACCCGAGGGTAAACTAAGACTATAAGATCCCACGGCTTCAGCAATCAACGGAGTGCCTTCGCCAACTCGTAGGTTCGAACGGTCCTTCCTCAGAGTCTTTCTTCTAGTGAATCCCTGTAAATGATTACAAATGTGGTTACCACTGCCTGTATCAATTACCCATGATTCATAAGAAGTGATTAAGCAATCTATCATAAAGATACCTGGAGCATCGGGTAAACTGATCTCTATCTGGTCGATATTCATCGAGTGCTCACAAATATCCTCGCTGCCGCACTCTGGGCAACTCAGATCTCCCAGCTCATCAATTATATCAGTGTCCATGAGATTTGCAGGTTCGGGTACTGGCTCTAGACTGGCCAGGATATCTTCATGAACTTTATCCACGTCGTTCTTCGGTTCCTTCATGTAGGCACTAGCTGTGTCCTGAACTTCCTTTGTGAGGGAAAACCACATGAGATACACTAACTCTTCCTGAGTCATCTTGTACCCCAGACGTGATAAACATTTAAAAAGCCTTCTTATTTCTATAAGATGGTTTTTAACTGACTGACCCTTTTGCAGCTTCAGGGAGAGAATCTCTTGCATGATCAAAAGCTTGCCCGTATGCTTGTAGAAACCTAACTGGTTTTCCACATTTCTCACAACCTCGTGACAGAATTTTACTCTTAAGTCTCCCGTGAACTCGGGTGACATAGAGAAAACTAGAATGGACATTACATCCGATTCATCTGCCATAAATCTGAAATACTCAGCAAATTCCTCTTCAGGGGCATTGCTTTTAGGTCGTGACATGGGCTTATTGATCACATAAAGCTTACCCTGGGCACTCAAAACATTCTGTAAGTGTAACTTCCAAACTGGAAAGTTCTGGCCCGTAAGCTTCCACTTGCCCGTAATAAGGCGAAGTGATTCCTCAGGTGAATAAAACGGAATGCTAATTGGAGACATCTACAGAAGAATATAAATTCCAATTTAGTTTATAATTATATAATTCTAATAAATTATTACCCTTAAAATAAATTTATTAGACTAGAATCCATATTTCACATGTGTCGGGAAGCATGTGATCATGTCAAACCGACTCATGCGATCTATGGTAGGTAAAACTATACCAATCGTATTCTAACTCGAAAATACGACTTCTAGATCGTCGGGACATCGGATATTTATAGTCCGTGCATATTTAGTCCCTCTAGTGCATTTTGGCCTGGTACCACCCAGTGAATAAATAATTACCAAAATAGATTGCACCATCCGGGACCTGGACAAACTCTGGCCGGTACCACCCAGAGATAATTCGCAGAGTTTTATCACCCTCCAGTTTCGGTTTGAACACGGGCGTTCATAGTGTGTGCACTTACAACGCCCTATGTACCTTACACCGAAGGTGCCCCCAAAGTGGGTTGCACTTACTAATCTATGATTTGTACAAGGGTCAAAATTGCCAGTTTCCTTTTTCAAAAACTTGAAAAATTGGATCCAAAAACTAACTGTATTTGTATCCTTTTATCTTTTAAACAATTTGTTCAAAAAGGCAATTTATATTTAATAACAATTACGTAAATTAAGCAACCACGCAATTTAAATAAAAAGCAGTCATAGCCTAAACCCTTAAACTAATGTTGTTTTGTGAGCCAACACGAAACAACGGTCTCAACCCTAAGTGACAAAAGTCTTCGTCTCCTGGCACTCCCACTGGCTCCGAGATCCATGGTTGTCATCTCGTCTCCATCTTGATAATTAAAACTATCTATTACAAATGGGCTTTAAATGGCACGCAGGCCTCCCAACTATTCTAATAATTTAAAATTACAAGAAGGGTTGTAAATGGCACGCAGGCCTCCCAACTATTCTAAAACGGATAAATAAAATAAAATAAAACACAACCATAGGTCTAAAAGGGTTCAGCTATGACTCAACATAATTAAATAATTAAACGCAATTGGATAATTATAAAATTAACAATTAATTTTGGAAACTTAAAAAATTAATTCAATCTTGAACCGTTTTAACCTATCTGCTAAAAACGATTCTCAATTCCAGACTTATCCGAAAACGAATCTCGCACGGGACCCGTTTACGAAACTTATCGAAAAACATGTTGGTTATGATCTCGTTAATCAATTGATCAACTAATCGTGACCATCGATCAATGGTTTGTTTCTGCCGACTACGATGATGACGAACGCCACCATCGCCGCCCGTTCGAGAACAACCGGCAATGGCCGACGCCACCAAACGGCAGCCATCGACCGCCGCCGTGGCTGTCGATCTCGATTGCGACGACGACAGCAGCAATCGCCGCCATCGCCGCCGCTGTTCCGGCGAAAACAACACCACGCCACCGCCACCGCTAGACCATCAACGACGGCAGCAGCCTAGCGCCACCACCATCGCCGTGGATGCGACGACAGCAGCAGCCACATCCACCACCATCGCCGCTCCACTGTCGCCACCGTCTTAATCAACCGGCGACTGCAGCAGCTCCGGGCTACCACCGCCGCCGTGATCGCGATCAACAAAACCATCGACGCCACCACCACCACATACGGTGGTGTGGTGGCCGTCTTTCGATCGAACCGGTGCCGCCGTTCGGCGGCCGTGATTCTCAATCGACACCACCGCCACCACAATCGGTGGAGCGGTGGTGGAACGCCTTCCGTAATCGACGCCGCTGTCCAGCGGCTGGATTTCACAATCGACACCACCACCACATACGATGGTGCGGTGGTGGTTTCTGCTTAAGGCCGACGCCGCCACCACTTACGGTGGTGCAGCTGGTGGTTCGATGCGATGTCAGCCGGCGATCACCATATACGGTGGTGTAGCCGGCTGGTGGTCCGGTTTTCCGATGATCGTCCTGGAGGTCCGGCCGGCTAGCTGCCGCCGTTCCACCGCCGATCGTTGTTAGGTTTTCGCAAAATCGAATCTTTAAAAAACAGCAAACGATTTAAAAGTAACGATTTTTATAAAACCTAATTAACCAACAAGCAGTTTAAACCTGATCTGTTAGGTTTAGGAAGTGGCTCTGATACCACTGTTGGGAATCGTAGGCTACAAAAACATGCACAGCGGAATAAAATTGCCCAATTCCCAATCCTAGATCCATCCAAAACACATACAGATACAAGAAGAGGGTTACGAAAAATTACCTCGTTGTTGGTTTACACGAACAGAACTGGACTGCTGGCGGGGAATACACCGCTACTGCACCACCGTGAGATCGGCTGCTAGACCACCTCGGGTTCCTCCTTGAAATCGATGGAGAGAGAGATGGGAGGGTTTTTGGTTTTTCTCTGGGGTTTCTTTTCAGTTAAGATTGATCGAATGAATAAAACTGACCAGGGTTTGCCATATTTATAAAATTAAATATGGCAGTACCCAATAAAGAAAGCCCGGTTGATTAAAAGGTCCAATAAGCTTATTTAATCAAACTCAAACTCTTTATTTAATTAATAAACTATTAATTAAATAACTTAACCCTTTAATTAATTAATTAACTATTAATTAATCCAATAAAATATTCCAACTAATATTTTATATATAACTAAATAATAAATAACTATTTATTATTTATTTCTCACTCAATAATTAATTTGTACTAATTAATTATTCCATCAAACCACTTGATCTCCAATTGGGTGTGTAGCAGAGCGACCCACTAGTGTCTTATAACATTGGACACGGTAAACCCTGTTACTATCTTGCACATAGTCCTAACACAATGTATGGTCCTTAACTCTTCTGCCAAATGGAAAAGCAGCTATTGGCACCAAGAGGGTCTTTTGGAACAAGAAAAATGAGAATGGGGTGGTTATCGGAAACAAGGCAAGGTTATTTGCTCAAGGATAATACCAAGAAGAAGGTATTGACTATGAGGAGACTTTTGCCCCTGTTGCAAGGCTAGAAGCCATCAGAATATTTCTGGCCTATGCTGCTCACAGAGGTTTCAAGGTCTACCAAATGGATGTCAAATCTGCCTTCTTGAATGAAAAGCTCAAAGAGGAAGTTTATGTCAAGCAACCTCCTGGTTGTGAGAGTGAGAAGAATCCAAACCATGTCTACTTCTTGGACAAAGCTCTGTATGGCCTTAAACAAGCCCTCAGAGCACGGTATGAACATTTATCAACTTTTCTTATCTCTCATCCCTTTCAAAGAGGTACAACTGACATAACTCTGTTCTATAAAAAACTAAATGATGATATTCTGTTAGTTCAAGTCTATATTGATGATATCATCTTTGGTTCAACTAATACTTCTATGTGCAAAGAGTTTGAATCATTAATGTAGAGTGAGATTGAGATGAGTATGATGGGAGAGCTTACATTTTTCCTTGTACTTCAAGTCAAACAGTCTTTAGAAGGCATATTTATCAACCAAGCAAAATATGTTCAAGATCTTCTAAAGAAATACAAGGTCTCTGATGTTTCACCCATGAGGACCCCATGGCTACTGGCCTGAAACTTCACAAAGACTTAAGTGGAACTTCTGTGGAGTGTAAACTTTACAAAGGAGTGATAGGTTCACTTCTGTATCTTACTGCCAGTAGACCTGACATCATGTTTGGAACTTGTTTGTGTGCCAGGTTTCAAGAAAATCCTAAGGAATCCCATCTGAGTGCCGTGAAGAGGATCCTGAGATACCTAAAGAGAACTCCCACTCTGGGACTTTGGTATCCTTTGTTGTTAGGATTTGATCTTCTGGCCTATACGGACTCTGATTATGGAGGATGTCAAGTTGATCGAAAAAGCACCTCTGGAAGTTGTCACTTTCTAGTAGGAAAACTCGTTAGCTGGTCTTCAAAGAAACAGAATTGTGTGTCCACGTCCACTATAGAAGCAGAATATGTTGCTGCAGCAAATTGTTGCTCTCAGGCTCTGTGGATGCAGACTCAACTTCGAGACTATGGATATGTTGGGTTTTTGTGGGTATCCTCGAATCAAACTGACTCGAGGATTAACACGGATCTAACGAACCTCACTGGTTTGATAAATCTTATAGGTTAATCAAACTGATCAAACCTACGTGATCAAAAACACACTGTTTCGATCTTTTCATGCGGAAGCGATAAAAGCTAAAAACCCTTAAAAGCCTATTGATCTTTAATCGTTTCTAGTTTAATCCTAATGGTTTAAGTTCAGATCAATTTACCTGGACTGCTTGAGATTTAATCCACCGGTGATTGACCAACGAACGTTCTTCTAGTTGAACTGAATGAAACCCGGAAACACAAAACTGGAATCCGAATGGGGTTATGGTCGGCGCCGGTTGGAGGAAGGGAGAGAGGAGAGAAACTGAAAACTGATATGTTTTTAACTTAAAGCTTAATTATTCCTTAACCCATAAGTCTTATTTATATGGGAAGAAAACACAGTTTGAAAGGAATTCAGTTTCCATATTATAATTATCTCAAATCCTTTCCTTTTATTAACTGGAAAAGAATTTGCCTATGATAATTATAAATATATATATTTATCTAATATATATATATATATTACTTTATTAATTAACTATTATATATTTGTTTTATCTAATAAATATATAATATCCTAAATAATTAATAACCCTCCAACTTTGGTAATTCTGACTGAAATTACCCAATTGATTTATAATACACTATTATAAATCCTAATCCTCCATTTCTGGGTTTCATCTAATTTGTTCGACTTATAGGTCCTCACAGGTGTGACCCTCAAGTGTCTTGTAACATTGGATGTATAATTACTTGGTTTGTCAACTCTGCACATAATCCCTAACAGACTCCCACTTGTGCAAGTTGGCAATACCGCCTTGATTATACGGACCTAAGGAGGCCCCTAGACAGGCACTTAGGCTGACCAGGTTACAAGAACTCTTATATCCAGACTGGTGATATAAATGTTCCATAAGGAAATACTATCTATGAAACTACTGTTCATTGATTGGGTATATCTTGGCTTTTCCCTTTGCATCGCGATATTTCATCTGTGAGTATGAGCTTGGAAAGTGTCAACTCTAAATACTCAAGATTCTGTTTTCTTGATTATCTGACTTTCACTGATAGGTAAACGACAAAGAACTAATCAGTTCGTTTGGGCATGGCCATGCACTTCATCAGTATACTTAGTCAGTCAAGATGGGCCCAAAAATATCTCTCTTCTGAGAAGAGGTGCAAATCCCATCTTGCATATCTGCCTTTAACACCACGGCTTCCGCTGAATCTAGTTACACCCTTTATAGCCACCCTGTTACGGCGTAGCGGTTGAGTGTACTAAGAATTCAGTAGTCCTCATGATATCAAATCAGATACCTCAGGTGATAGGGACAACCACTGTGAGATTCACTTATGACTTACTCCAAGAAGTAATCTCAACCGCGGATCACGTCCGATATTTGCTACTCTATCAAATATCTGTGCAACTTTTAGTCTACAACACTTGTAGCTGTTATTCAGCAACTGATCATAACTACCTAAAAGTTCACAATGACTTTAACACCTTATCATGTTCCCACAACGATAAGTCGTCACGGACAGGTTTTGAATGAAAACTGGAAACTAGTTTCATTCCTGGATTTATTAAAACATGCAAAATGTGAAAGTGATAAAGAAATTAATTTTGTATAGTCCATACTACACGCTGTAATAATAACAAAATTAAATGTCTTTTCTTTAATAACTTTCATAATATCTATTTAACGTTTGTTAGATACTGGTCTAAAATGAAGTATCACCTATCTTCAGTTTAAACCCTTTGATTAAAGTTTACCAATCTAATCAAAGTGATAACCAAATAATACAAGTCTGTTTATACGATCTACTTGTATCTGCTAATTATTGTTCTGCAAACACCTTTTAAAAACAATAACTAGACTTTTATCATATTCCATGAACTCGGAGACCTGGACTAACTTCCAGTTCCTGAATATGTAAAACTACAACTTTCCTTTGTTGTGTAGATGAATGATTTCTACCTGAAATCATATTCCATTTGCAATACTGGCAAATCTACTGGAATCCTATATTTTAATCCAACACATTAATTATTGATTTTAAAGTCAGTCACGACCTTTGTTTCAAGGGTCTTTGAAACTTTTATCCTTTTGACTAAAAGGGTAAATTATATCTTATGAATTCTTATCCTACTTGGATTTATGAATTCCGAGATATATCAATAATTGTATCTTTTATTCTTTTATCTTAGACTAGATAGAGAATAAATTGGGCTCCCACTTACTTATATAAAAACTAGCTATTACTCAAAATTTACTATTGACTCAGTTAAAACTTTGATTAGTCAATTCTAATTTTAAGTAATGAATTTTGAGAATTTCCTTTTATGAAACTTAACTGGATTTTGGTCAAATCCTAATTCCAGATCTTGGAATCTTTCTAGTTTCATAAATACTGTTATTAACGTCATCTGAGTTAATATCCTGAATTCTCTTTTTAGAACATTTGAATAATAAAACTTGATCAAACTTGATTAGTTAATTCTGAGAATTTCTTTTATAAAACTTAACTGGATTTGGTCAAATCCTAATTCCAGAACTTGGAATCTTTCTAGTTTTATAAATACTGTTATTAACGCTATCTGAGTTAATATCCTAACTTCTCCTTTAAAATTTGATCACAAAACAATTATTCATAAATGTCTTATTCTTAAAACACATTCCTATAGAATTTCGTGTGTTTTTTGATAGTTTTTATACAGATTACTTCAATTGTATTAAAGTAATTATAACAGGCAACAACTAGGATCATACGGATTTAAGAATACTAAGCACAAACAGATATTTCAATGTCAAGACAATAACTTTTGAAAATAGAACCATTAAATTATAAAATATAATTATCCAAAAATTGTTTAAAACATAAACCCCCAAAAACAACTGTTTTAAAACTATAAATTCAAAATGTCTTGACTTAAATCATCTTGTACTTAAGATCCTCAGCAACTTCTGGGCACTTCACTTCATTTCTGACCTCCTGCAATAATCATTTGCTCTAGGTATCAGTATAGAAGTGACAAAAATAAAGCAATCATAAATTTCTGAGGTTTTATATACCTGCTTCATGACGCTTAGGGCAGTTTTGCCTCCAGTGACCGATCTCATTGCATATGAAGCAGCGATTCTCGGTCCTAGCTTTATTTGGCTTAACCTTCTTGCCCTTGCCCTTGCCTTTGCCTTTCTTGGGTGCACTCTGGATGGCCTGGACTGGTCCTTTTCCTTTACTGGTGCTAGCATGCCCATTCTTCTTTTTCACCCCTCTGTCTTTTACCATCAAGATGTCCTTGGTCTTGTTCTTGTTCCCCATATTCAGTTCAGCTGTCTTAAGCATGGAGTGTAATTCTGCTGTTGTTTTCTCCATGTTATTCATATTGTAATTGACTACAAAGGGCCTGTAGTCTTCTGACAGTGAATTGAGTATGGTGTCTGTTGCCAGCTGCAACGGAACAGGATGACCTAGCCTCTCCAGATGATCTAAGTGCCGTTTCATTTTCATGACATGGTCACTTATTGATGTCCCTTTTGCCATCTTGCACTCATTAAATGCTTTGGTGGCATCGTAGCGTTCTGTACGAGCCTGGGTCTGGAACATGTCCCTCAGCTAGCGGATCATGTCATAAGCATTTGTATTTATGAGCCCTGCTTGCAGATCTGGGCTCATAGTTGCAAGCATCAGACAGGCGACATCAAGAAGATCATCCGAGTGCTTCTTGTGGGCATTTCTGGCTGCAGCCGGAGCATTTGCCGGAGGTGCCTCCCCAAGAGGCTCTTCAAGAACATACCATTTTCTCTCATGTCTGAGCACAATCATCAGATTGCGCTCCCAGTCGAGAAAGTTAGAGCCGGTCAGTTTATCCTTCTCTAGGATAGATCGGAGGGAAAGATTGTTAGTGCTGGTAACAGTGCTTGCCATCTACACAAAATAAAACTTTTGGTCTTTAACAACTGTAAATAGATTAAATTCCAATAATTATCAATAAACCCTTAAATGATCAATTTATTGGACTAGGATCCTTATTTCATACGTCCTGATGTGTGTAATGTTCTTGCTCCACCAGACCCGTATTTATTTCGGTAGGTAAGGACTTTTACCAATCATGTCTAGCTGACATGACTCCTAGATCTTTTCGGGACCATGGCAACTACCTGTGCATGTTTTAGTCCCTCTAAGTGCTTTTTGGCCCGGTACCACCCGGTGAACTTAATAGTACCAAAATAGATCTCACCATTTTGGGGACCTGATCACTATACTCTGGCCGGTACCACCCAGAGATAATTCGCAGAGTTATGTAACCCCTGCAGCTTCAGTTTGAACACAAACGCTGAATGTGTGATCACTTACAACGCCTATGTACTTTACGCCGCAGGTGCCCCTAGATGGGTTGCACTACTGATCTATGATTTTCGGGGTTTTGAAAACTTTGATTTCCAGGATTTTTTTTTTTTGAAAAAACTGATTGTTATAAAGGCCACTAATGTTTTAAACTTACTGTTTCAAACTTGCAAAAACTAACTGTTCTAAAATTACTTGCTAATTAAAACTAACTGTTTTAATAGCATATCTAGTTGATAAAAACTAACTGTTATTGTCAACTTGCCTTTATTTAAAACAATCATTTATAGGTTTAAAATAAAATACCGTTTTGAAAAGTTTGAAAAACTTGGTAATTCAAAAACCTATACACTTTTGTGATATAACTTAGTTTTAAAAATAACCTTTCTATTTAAAACTACTAACATGCAAATATCACAAATAATCAATTAACTATGCAATTAAACAACAATTAATCACATAACAGTTAATTATAGTTTTTGCCAACATTTATTTCCTAAGGACCAATAATGACCTATTTCTCTAAAAGCTTCAAAACTTTGCGTAGCTCCCACTGGCCTCGCCATGTTTTGTTAGAACTCCGGTAAGTTGAGGTATTTTAGCAGCTCCCACTAACTTCGTCATCCGAAAGAATAAAATATCTATCCTAAGGTCATTATTACATAAGGGTTGTAAATGGCACGCAGGCCTCCCCGCAAATATGTCAAGGGTCTAAGTTGGCAAATACTATAATATATATATATATATACATGCAAACTCAAACTGAAAATGCATACATATAACTCAAGCAATCGCACAATTATATATGCAATAAAAACGAGAAATAAACCTGGATCCGTTAAAATTGTCTTGTCTCAAATATTGCTAAACTTGGTTTTATAACTGATTCGAAACACAAACTGTTTTATGAACCAAAAACTTTTGACTAAAGAATGGCTTTTACTTAAAAACTGAGATTTATAAACAATAAATCCTATTTTATAAAACTAAAACCATTTTAGCTAAAAAATTAATTCTTTTATCCAAAAATTATATTAAACAGGTTTTATCGATCCAATTTTTAAAAACTGGCCTTTGAGTTGAAATAGTAAAATATTGGGCCTATCTGAAAAATTAATTTTATAAAACTGTTCATCAGACTTGGATAATTTAGTCTAACTGGTTTAGATAAAAATTAAACAGAAAATAATTTCGGATAAAAAGCTTTTAAAACCAAAACAAGTTCTTTTCGGCCACAACTTGGTCCAAAGAACTGAGCTTTGGGCCTGATAAACAAACTGGGCCCAGACAAACGAAAAACCCTAGACGGATGGTTCGGTATTCTATTCGTGATGAGTAAACTCAAAACTGCAGTGGCCGACACCCCATTGCGGCGGTTGTCAACCACTGTCTGATAACGACCAAGCCAATGTCGCCAACACCACAAATGGAGGTGTGGCGGTCAATCTGAGAGAACGACGGTAGCTTTAGCGCAACGCCACCACTACCGCCGCCTCTCGGTGGTTATTACCACCACCACGTCTGTTGATAACCACCGATTACAGCCGTGGTGCTGTGGTCGGGCCATCACGGTCAATGATCGAAAACCGCTGGCCACCACCAAACGGGTGGTTTGGCCTCGGCGTGTGTGTGTGGTCCGGCCACCGGTATGTACCTAACTGCTACCACCGTCACCATCCATCGCCGTTCGGCTGGCGATTGAAACGAACGACCACCGCCACTGTCGATCACCACCATACGGTGGCAATCGATCCGTCGAACATGGTCACCATCTAACGGCCTCAGCCGAGTACGGCCTTGGCCACCGTTTGGCTGCCGTGGATGCGACGACAGCAGCAGCCACAGCCACCACCATCGCCGCTCCACTGTCGCCACCGTTTCAATCAATCCGGCGACTGCAGCAGCTCCGGGCTGCCACCGCCGCCGTGATCGTGATCAACAAAACCATCGATGCCACCACCACCACATACGGTGGTGTGGTGGCTGTATTTCGATCGAACCGGCGCCGCCATTCGGCGGCCGTGATTGTTAATCGACACCACCGCCACCACAATCGGTGGAGCGGTGGTGGTTTCTGTTTAACGCCGACGCCGCTACCACTTACGGTGGTGCGGCTGGTGGTTCGATGCGGTGCCGATGAGTGGTCTCGAATAACAACACTAGTCGCCGCCACCGTTATGCACGGTGCGGCTGGCGTTCGCACCTCCATCCACCGACTGGTGGTTGCGGTCGTTGCTACCGGCGATGATGATGAACGACACCACCATCGCCACCGATGTCGTTCTACGGTTAATACCGCCACCATGACCAATCATAGCTGCAACCACGATCGGTGGTGCAGTCGTGATCTTGTTCCGGCCTCCGGCCACCACCGATCTGGTGGTGGTTCGCGTCGGTGGCGGTCGGTTTCGAGCTCTGGTTTTCGAATGTTAATTAAAATCAAAAATTTATATGTAAACCATTAACATAATAAAAATCAGATTTTTAAACATGATATTCAAGAAACAAAATTTTAATGGATCACACATAAATAGATGTAAACAGATAAAAAACTAAAAACGATTTTTAACAATGGCTCTGATAGCACTGTTGGGTTTTTGTGGGTATCCTCGAATCAAACTGACTCGAGGATTAACACGGATCTAACGAACCTCACTGGTTTGATAAATCTTATAGGTTAATTAAACTGATCAAACCTACGTGATCAAAAACACACTGTTTCGATCTTTTCATGCGGAAGCGATAAAAGCTAAAAACCCTTAAAAGCCTATTGATCTTTAATCGTTTCTAGTTTAATCCTAATGGTTTAAGTTCAGATCAATTTACCTGGACTGCTTGAGATTTAATCCACCGGTGATTGACCAACGAACGTTCTTCTAGTTGAACTGAATGAAACCCGGAAACACAAAACTGGAATCCGAATGGGGTTGTGGTTGGCGCCGGTTGGAGGAAGGGAGAAAGGAGAGAAACTGAAAACTGATATGTTTTTAACTTAAAGCTTAATTATTCCTTAACCCATAAGCCTTATTTATATGGGAAGAAAACACAGTTTGAAAGGAATTCAGTTTCCATATTATAATTATCTCAAATCCTTTCCTTTTATTAACTGGAAAAGAATTTGCCTATGATAATTATAAATATATATATTTATCTAATATATATATATATATATTACTTTATTAATTAACTATTATATATTTATTTTATCTAATAAATATATAATATCCTAATTAATTATTAACCCTCCAACTTTGGGAATTCTGACTGAAATTACCCAATTGATTTATAATACACTATTATAAATCCTAATCCTCCATTTCTGGGTTTCATCTAATTTGTTCGACTTATAGGTCCTCACAGGTGTGACCCTCAAGTGTCTTGTAACATTGGATATATAATTACTTGGTTTGTCAACTCTGCACATAATCCCTAACAGGATACACGTTCAACAAGATTCCTATCCTCTGTGACTCTAAGAGTACCATAGCCATTTCAGCCAATCCTGTGTAACACTCCAAAACTAAACATATTGACATAAGCTACCATTTTCTTAAAATAATGTTGAAGAAGGTAATGTGGAATTGTACTTTGTTAATACTGATTTTCAATTGGCTGACCTCTTCACCAAAGCACTAGATGAGAAAATATTTAACTTCCTTGTAGGAAAACTTGGCATGTCTTATCCTGATTAATTGTTGTCACTTTATTCTCTGTAAATAGTTTTTTGTATATTTTCTTTTCATGATTAATTTTTTCACTTGGTTTCTTAGCTTTTAGGTGTTCTCTGGTTGACAGGGTTCTAGGAGGAGTATTAATGCTTAAAAGACAACTTCTTTCGAAAACAATTTTTTTTAACATAGATTATTCTCACAGAACCGCTGTAAACCATCACAGAGGGTCTGTCAACTGATCTTATGTGCGATGCTTTCCAAACCTCTCTTCATTCAAGGGGGAGTATTTTCTTCAAAGGATAATATGGTAGCTAGTTTCCAGGGGGAGTATGTTCTATTCAAAAAGTCTAAAACCACAGATGTGCAAACTCTTTAAGTATTTCTACTACAGAACTTAATCCTACAAATCCTCTATGGCTAATTATAGAGGTTCTGTGATCCTAAGTTTCTGTATGACTACTCACCTCTCTGTGGATTTTCAAACATTTAGGTATGAAAAGGTGCAATTCTATTTCTCACACAGTTTACAAAGGCTTTGCAATCCCTTAGGCCTCTGATAGATTTCTCTTGCAAGAATCATACTCTTGAACTGGTGCGAGTGGTTAACGGATAAGGGTTATATGCTCCACGCGCGTGTCAGATTGTTGAGGCGCACGTTCTCTATCGTGCATCATCAGATCCACGTGGAATATTCTTATTCGACGTATTCTTGCGGTGCCCCCTACGTTTTAGTAGCCATTCATTACGAGAAAACCGTTCCTATTCAAATTATTGTTTTTTCCCTCTCATATATAAACCCTAACCCCCAATTCTTCAAACTTTTTACCACTTCCAAATATTCTCCGGCGAATCTTGAGCGTATTCTGATCATTGTTTCCGATGAACCTGCAATTACTCACACTCAAAATGTCTTCCACTTCATCTACTAAGGCTGCATCCAGCAGTGGTTCCGCAACTGCACAATCTGAGAATCAAACCAATGACCAAGTGGTCAATCAACCCCAAGCCATGACTTCTCACGCCATATCCTTCCAGCAAAACAGATTCGAGAAGTTTATTCTTCTCAAGAAACCTAACAACCATTATCTCATTCCAAACCTCAATGTTTTTCCTACTGAAGCTGCTAACTTGTTCGAAGTTCTGAGGAATCATGAATTCTTCCTCGCCCTAACTGCTCATGTGGATGTTCCAGAAACCTATTTGACTCAATTCCTATTGAGTGCCTACGTCAGTGATTTCATAGGTGAAGGTCTAAGCATCGTTGGATACACTTTTGATAGCAAGGGCAAAAAGATGGTATCTATGGAGATGAATGTCAACGACCTTCGATCGACTCTGCAATTACAAGAACGTGATGAGTATCATGACACCCCCACAAATGAAGAACTGATCGAGTTTCTTCTATTTATGTTCTACACTGTTGACGACGATTTGCCTTTGATTAAAAGAGGCGATTTTTGAAGAAAAGGGCTTCCACCCTCTGGAACACTTTGTTCTCTATCATTAACACCTGCTTGAATGGCAAACTGGGGAGCCCAGACCAGACCTCGCACGCAATGCTTTCGATCATGTACGACATCTACTTTGGCCTGAATCTAGATTTTGCAGGGCTAATATTTGATGACATGGTCAACTTGATTCGCAAGAAGGTGGCTACCCAGAATGCTTCTAAAAAGCCATCCAAAAAATCTTAGAAGCCTGCAGCAGTTCTTTGGGCTAGTGTTTTATGATCTTCTGAAGGACAAGCTTCCTTGGAATCCCTCTGACAAGTCAGTTCCCATGGCAAAGCTCTTTCCAATGAAGCAATTCAAGCCAACAATCCATCAGAAGTGGTACAAACAACAGAGGCCACTTTCCCACGCAATGACCAAGCTTTTGGCGAAAGAACATAAGGATGCATACAGACGTGGGTTTAGGAGGCCAAAGCCGGTCCCTGCAACCCCCCACGCATAGGTCAACCTACTAGGGAGCGTAGGTCTAAGACAAAATCACAGAGGGATTAGACAGACTTTAGATGTAGATAGTAGTCCCCCACAAAAGGTGGCCAAGAAGAAGAAGGCCAAGAAGCCAAAGACTATTACTACAGAGGACGCTCCACAGCATGAGCCAATTGATGTTGACTCTCCTCAGAAAGACCCATCTCCACCTCCTACAGAGCCCAAGAAGAAGAAACGCTCAAGGAAGGAAATTCTAAAAGAAACCCCTTTGGCCAAAAAGGCCAAAAAGTCTAAGAAGGGAGCTATCTCAGAGTCCCCTGCACCACCACCAGAGGTCGAAGCCATAGAGGCTAAGCATCCAGAAGAACCTTCCCCAGAGGTTCAGATCAAAAGGAAGAAGCGATCAAAGAAGACATCCACAGAGGTCATCCCAGAATCAACTCCTCAAAGGTCTCCATCTTCCAAACCTTCTACACCACCACGTCAATCATCTCCTCTTGAGGATCTTCCAGAAAAACTGTTTGGAAAGACAAATGAGTGGGCCTTCAATGAAGCGAACACGGAGGTGGGTGCAGAGATAATCCTTCCAGAGGATGAAGCCCAACTAGTGGGTAGTTTTGGGGCTGGTACAGAAGAAGGGAGGCATAAGGAGGGTGAAAATGATAGTATTCTAGGCGTAGAGGAAGTTGTTGCCGAAAAAGATGCTGAGTGCACACATCCAGCCAAACTCCTAGTGCAACCCACATTTCTAATCCTCACGTTCTAGGTGAGAAGATCATTGAAAAAGGCGAGCACACGCCGAAGCAAACCCAGCCTGACCACACAAAGGGACTTTTTTCTACCTCTAATGCAAGCTTTAACCGAGAATCCCCCAATAATCCATCATCCTCCCAAAAGGATGATGGTTTAAGTAAAAAGACCCCTTTGCTCATGGGTCTGATAGATCAACATGAGGGCGCATGTGTTGGCCCTTCCTTACAGAGTGAACAACCAAATATCGTTCCAGAGAAGGTAGAGAGTGCATGTGAGTTCTTTAGTCTAGAACACCAAAGTTCTCCACTCGGTACTTCATTGTAGAAGGGCTCTCGACCCTCTGTAATTGACACCGACAGACTAGAGGTAGGCTCTCCTGAAAGGGAAGTCCGAAAATCCTCTAGAAGTCCCCGAGAGGTCACCATTCCCACAACCTCTAACGGTGCCTTAAAGTCCAAGGCTATTGAGGAACCTTGTGTTGGTTCCTCAGGTTCCCAGAAAGACTATGTTTCGAAGGAGGACTTTCAAACCTTCGCAATGGCAGTTTTTCAAAAGATGGAGGAGTTGAAAAGCTCCAACAGTGGATCTCAAGAAGCAACTCCGGGAACCTCCAACGATCAAACCATAGAGCTTCTGCAAAAACATACAGAGGCAATGCAGGTTCATTCTAAAGCCCTGGCTAAAGTCACTTCTGCCATCGACAACCTTCAAAGCTCTATTGCTGCTCTTCCTTCAAAAGCTGATGTCTTAGTAGCAATTAACTCTTTCAAGGTCGACTCCTCCTTCTTAGATATGCTTAAGACAGAACTTGCTGCAGTGGGTAAGGAGTATGCCAATGATTTGGAGATTGCCGGATACATTAACTATAAAAACTTTAAGAAAGAGCTCCGTGACTTGGTCAATTCTTCCATCACCACCGGAGTTTCTCTAGTTGAGGGTAATCCTAAAGTACTGGCAACCCATGATGATTTGAGCACAATGGTCCGGGCTCTGGGAGAAGAGATGCGCAAGACTACTGCACAGTTTATTGAGCATAACAAGATGGCCCATGTTTTGCAGAAGGGCACCATGGATAAGCTCGCCACCAAAACCCTTGAACTGCAATGAGCTGTTATCGATAGTGTTGCCAGTACTATCGAAATGGAGCTTCAAACTCACATCAGCCCAATCCAAAAACTCACCAGGAAGCTTCGGATAAATCTCAATAAGGCCAACCTCACATGTGTTGCAGAGGCCAAAAAGCCCTCCCAGCAGACACAGGATGACCAGGATCCTGATCATCCTAAGGGGGTGAAGAGTGCACCTACAGAGCCAAAACGATCCATACGGGTTAAAATAGTCGAATCTGCAGGGGAACTTTTTTTGAATCCCTCTGTTGGATAAGATGCACCCCCTACTCACCAAGGATAAAGGGAAGCAAAAACTTGCAGAGGAGGTCACGGAAGAGGGTCTGAGCAAGGAGGAATTGGCGAATCTGGCTAAGGCAATTAAACTCTCAAGGCAGCAGCCTTAGCCAGTGCTGGTAGAAGCAGCGTAAGTTCTCCCAGAGTTGGGGAATCTTCGAAGGCTGCAGAAGAGTCTTCAGGAACATTTGACACTCTTCTCGGAAACATCAAGCCTATAACTACAGAGCGCTCATCCTAGAGGATCTTGGAAGAAGACTCTATCATTCCGGAGTAGTTTATGACCGAGGATGTGGTAGAGAAGCAACCCGAGAGACTTCCTCTCCTCACGACAGAGTCATCACCACAACAGAGGAGTCTTAGAGGTGGAAATACTCTTGCAGGGATATCGAGCCTCCATTTGATCCAGCTGTCCCTGGGCTGCCAACTGCTGAAGCCAAGATGAAATTCGCTTAGCAGACCCAGCAGTCATCCGAAGTTTATTCAGAGGTCCCAATATCGTGTGTCAAGACAATCTCACCGAGAACCCTCTGCAATAAAGATGTCCATTACTCTCAATTCTCTGTTCTCAAAAAAGATGGGATGATCTACACATTCACAGACGCAGATTTTCATCTTCTGTGTGTGCATGATCTTCTTTTTCTATTCGCATTCTTCTCATAGCCCATGGAACTGGGGAACAAGTATGTTGATTCGTAGAGCAGGCTATGGGAGTTGATTCAGGCTCATATTCACTTTTGGAGCAGAAAGACTTCGATTTTGCTTACTGGCTGGGACAGAACAAGCTCTACATCTCTCCTCCTAACAACACGCCTCTCTGGATCAAAGAAATTGAGCCAAACACCTTTATTGAATAACCAGAGTATGGGTTTATTTACGAAGAAAAAGATGGAGTCAACAGATTCTTCAATCACCTGGAGTGCCATAAGTACATGCACAAGTCCTTGATCTTCATCTACAAACTTCTAGCACGCGAAGTTCAAGCTGGCATAGTCAACAGAACCCTTGCAGAACTGGTCTACAAATACGTTGAAGCCACTTCCAACTTTCAGACCCTTCGGTTCAACATGTACATTGCTTTGAAGAAGGTTGGAATTGATTACTTCCCGAACTCTAGAGTCAAACTAAAAGATAGATAGGTTCTGAAATTGTAATTTTCTTATGTATAGTCAGGCTCTGTACAGATGTGTATTTTTCTCTTTCAAGTACTGTAATCCACAGAGGTTGTGGCTCTCTCACCTTTTTTATTTAAAGAAATATTCCACACTACCTTGCACATGTCTTTTATCATTACTTCGGGGGAGATTGTTAGCTCCTAATTCTGAATGTAAAATGTAAAGATAAAAGATGCAAGGAAGATTCTGAAGAGGATAAAGTTGACAGAAGTTCTGAGAAGACTTCCGCAGAAGACAAGTTCACTCAAGTCTAGTTCGACAGAACCTCTGTGACTCCCGACAGAGGTTCTGCAACTATTTTAGCCAGAATCGTACAAGTCTACCAGAGGCTCTGTGAAGCTCAACAGAGGTTCTGATCATTTCTACTTCTGCAAGAGTCAACTTCTGAAAAAACGGTTATTACTCCCATGTGCTGATCAAGTGACTTCCTCAACCGACCTTCTTTCTATCTCCAGGATTGGACCACGTGTGAAGATCTTAGAGGGTTAGTTAGGATAGCTATAGTGTAGTATAAATAGTTGTTTGCTCATCTTTTTTAGTGTGATTATGCTTGTAATTTGTTCTTCACTTATTATTGAATACAATTACTGTTCCATTGAATTCAAGTGTAAGTTCATCATACTTGCTAGTAATTAACGTCTATTTTCGATTATATTGAAAATTCATTACCAATTTGTTCATCTCTTTCATCACTGAACCATTCTCATTCTGAATCTGAATCAAATTGAAAATCTTCATTTATAGTTCATATAACTTCCGCTGCATATAATTGAACTATATTTGTTTACCATAATCAATTCAATCAAATCTGGGACCAACAAGGACTTTATCAATTTAATCCTAAAAAACTAGATGAAGATGAAGACAATGTACCAATTAATTCTGAGTGATGAACAAATCAGAAATTAAGCAAGATGAGTGAAGTTTTGAATGATCTTCAATTAAATTCAAAGATTACAAGAACTGTATGAAAACTTACAAACTTGGGGAAATACTTGCTTACAAAGCTTCACCAATTTACAGATACAGATTACAAAGAACATGGCTATTTATACTACTCAAAAAGGTAACCAAACTAACTTTCTAAGATCTTGACACGTGGTCCAATCCTAGGCGTTGAAAGTAAGTCGGTTGAGAAGGATCACGTGAGCAGCACATGCGAATAACCGTTTTGCAGAAGTCGAATTTCACAGAGGTTGAATCTGCAGAACCCCTTTCATGACTCACAGAGGTTCTGTCATACCTGACTTATACGAATATGATCTTCTATGAAGATTCGTAAGAGGTCTTCTGCAAACTTTGTCTTCTGTAGAAGTTACCTTGCTTCTTTTATCTTTACTTTTACATTACAAGAAGTTGGAGCTAACATATACATTTAACCGCATCAATACCTGTGTGAGGATTTATTTAATACTTCATTGTCAAAGATGTAAACTTTGACAAGATGAAGAGTTATGATCAAATCTTTATTTCTTATTTTTTAGCATTAGTTGTTAACAAAGGTCAACCCTTTGTCATATATACGAAGAAAAAAAAAACTTTCATTTCATCAATCTTAGCTTTGGTGTTCACAATTTGTTCAAAGACATATAGAAAAAAACTATTTATCTTTTCTATTGATTCTGTAAATCTTCCACCATCTTTCATGTAGGCAAATAAACTTTTGGTTCACTTTATACCAGTGTATAAAAAAACAAATACATCAGAACATCCTTACATTTACGCTTATGTATATCATAAAAATATAATTCATGCCCATTTTGCAAGGAGGGACATAAAACCAGCACCCAAAAGTAAGGAAACATTTGAACAAAGTTGAAGAACCCTATTCTTTTGCATCCGTGGATTCATAAAGTCGGGTGAAAGAAGGTCAACAAGTGCCATGTAGATCAAGATTCCAGCAGATGCGGAGTTTAATACACCCTCTACGATTAGAGCAGTAGGACTATTCTCATTATATGTATTGGTTACTATTATCCCAATTACGATACCAATGGGGGTTGTAAGGCTAAACATAATTCCCATAACTATAGCAGCAAATGACTTGAATTGCGCCTACAACAAAATTCAAACTTTATGTCATCTTCATTCATTTCCTGTAGGATCACATAACAGATATAAAAAAATCAAAAGAATTGATCGTCGACTCAAATTATGCAAATGGCCCTTCACTATTGCCTCACATTGAGCCTAAAATAGACCAATAACACGTGAGTCTTGAATATGTTTCATAAATAAATACACCAAAACAGTGTGACAGTTGATTCCTCGACAACCAATAAGTCATGGTTCACTATCTTAAACTACTGACTTATTTAAGTTGAAAAACACCTTTTGGTGACCTTTAACAAACTCATTGTTAGCTCCATTTTATGTATAAAAAGTATTGAAAAATAAACTAAGTGTAGGACTTTGCTCAAGACCGCAGAACATGAAGAACCGACGGAAGTGACTCTGATAAAAGAAACACTTTAAAAGAACTTCCACGACCAATCAAGGCCACAGAGCCTCTAAGATGCTTCATAGAGCTTCTGTGGTTCCAAACTTCTACGGCAAGCTGTGATTTCTTTTGATTTTTACAAATGAAGATCAAGTGATGCAGCCACGTGTATTTCATGTGAGGCAGTGGCAACAAATTTGAAGATCGTATTTGCAATCTTGTACGTCTCCAAGTGTCCTATTTTTATTAAACCTAGTCACATGGACTTGTATTATATGGTTAGAATTTTTCCCTTGATTTCTTCACACTTTTTCACAATTACAATTCTTATAACGAGATTTCGCACAGTTAGAAGTGTTCTTAGTGTTCTTTAACAATTCATGAATACAAATCATTTGGTAACAATATCTCTATTCTCTTTATGATTTGGTACTCTGTTTCCTACGTGTGATCATTGTTAATTGTTCTAGATCTTCTTTTATAAAATGCTTCCGCTTATTCAGTTTGTTTAGAGATTTAAAACAAATATCAATGAATTGAACAAAACTGGATCCAACAAATTTGTATCAAAGCATGTTGTTGATAATTTGATCAACAAATCCATTTTTGATTCTTTGATCCTCCATATTAAAATAGTAAATTGTGAGCTTTTTTTTACTATTCAACTCATATAATCGTTGGAGTACCTACTACCTTGTTTTATGTCATACCTTCATTCGATGGCATAAACTAACACAAGTTCATTAAAAAGCTATTCTTATCTTAAATTCAAAGTTGTAATTGCATCCTTTCATCATTTCCATAACTTAGTATAGACAATCTACAAATATTCCTCATTTAAGTCTTACTCTATTTTTCATCATCTTAATTCTCAAATGGCCAACAACAACACTGCCTTCTTTAGTACTGTTCACTTTCCATGCCCGCCACACTACAAAGGGATGAATATCATTAGTGGAAGATCCGTATGGTATCTCTTTCAAATGGATTTCATCCTAGAATTACTTAATTTTTTTCACAACCCACCATTCATTCCAACCAAAATCATTCTAAGGGTTCCGACAATGGCTACCACTCCAGAAATACCTAAGCACATAGACCAAACGCATTTAAAGATTGGAGTGAATTGGATAAGAAAAAGATCGAGTTGGGATCGAAACGAAAGAGGTTGTTGATTATGGCCATTCCTAATGATATTTTTGAATCATGAGACTCATGTGAAACCTCGAAGGAAATGTGAGTTGAACTGTAAAAGCAGTTAGAAAGAGGTGCGAAGAGCTTGAAAAACAACAGAGCCTTATGCATAAATGAATATCATACCAAAAGAGTGTTAGCCTAGTGGTAAGGCTTGGGCACTACATAGTGGTGAACCCGAGTTCGAGCCCTGGGGGACGCATGCTGGAGGTACGGGGGCTTCGACCCCGGGCTGCATGCTTTAGCAGTCGGGCTTCGGCCCAAAATTGCCGACAATTAGTCTGGACCTAATGTGGTCTGGGATACCTCTTCCAAAAAAATGAATATCATACATTCAAGGCTCTAGACAATGAAACGATACAAGGAACCTACACAAGGTTGAATTCATTGGTCAATAAGTGTAAAAGATATGGAGTTCATCGCCTTAGTAAACGGAATAATGTGTTATTCCTATAGATCTTGAATGAAGAATGGTTACATCTGACCAATCTATGAAATCAACTTTGGATTTAGAAAGTTAGCCTCTCTTGGATCTCTTTGGCACTCTTGGTGAGCCAAGAAACTCAAATCTCTAAGATGAAAAGGCAGATTGTTGGTCCATTTGCTTTGATAGGAAAATCGACAAAAGAGGATGAGAGTGCTTAGAGGGAGAAAAAAGAGAAGGCGAAAGGTGATGAGAAGAAAAAGAAAAAGGTTTTGTTGGTAGATATGTGATGCTAGAAATTCTAATGAAGAGATAGGTATGAAAGAGATTATAAAAACCCTTACTCATGACTGGAGTGTACAACAGAGGCTAAAAGCCTAATTTCGCGAAGAGTAGAAGGGTAGGGTTTGAGAAAATAGTGGATGATGATAAAAGGAAGTTCGAAAGGGAAGACAGAAAGAAAGAATAAAGAAAGGATGAGTGCACAAGTGCTCAGAAGTCAGATGGTAGAGCTAGGGAGAAGAATAAAGGGTGCTACAAGTGTGGTAAACCTGAACACTTTGTCGTAGACTGTTGGGCGGGAGGAATAAAGCCTAAACCTACAATAAATGCTGCATACTTTAAGAAGAAGGCAGACTACTATACTCAAAGGTCACTGATGACCGAGTAAGACAACCTACAAACAGATGAGTTCTCACACGATGAGGCACAGAAGGCCCTTTTCTGTGGAATGGCCAAGATCAATTCAAAAGATGACTCTAAGGGATCCACTTCTGACCATATTTAACATTAATCTCATGATAACATTAATGAAATACTTAAAAACTTTCAATCATGCAAAATGACATGTAGAGAGCTAGAAGAAAAGTTGGCATTTTTTGAAAGAGATACCAGACCTCTCAAAGAGGAGAAGGACAGACTCTTCAAAGAAGAAGATTTTATTCTAAAAGAACACATCTCTGAGAAGAATGGTTTAAAAGAAAAAGTAACCATGCTTGAAAAAGCCTCGCAATCCAAAATTGATGAACTTAAAGTAATGGATCACGAAAGATCAAATGATGTTTCTATGAAAAAAATTCCAAAAAGAAAGGGAGTTTCTACATCAAGATTTACTTGATAGGGAGTTAAGACTTAGAAAATATCAGGATGTACAGAGTATTTACAACATAATCACTATTAACTTGGGCAGATAAAGAATGGGATTCTATGAATATGATAACAAACCTGGTTATAAACCAAATAGGTTCTTGAAAAATACATTCTACTATGACAAAATCAAGTTTACAAATCTAACTTCTACTTATAAGAGGCGTAAAACTTCTGAGGAATCAGATCCAAAAAAACATATGCTAATAACAAATGTAGAATATGAGGATTACATTAAATCATTCTCACCTTCTGAAAAAAAGGACATCATTCCAAAGAAGTACACGAGTCAGAAGTAGATTGGAATCTCTAGGTTTGATCAACCCGAGACTCAAACACAGTCTTCCTTTGTATCTATAGTTACTCCTCTTAGAAGAAACTATCATATGAGGCACCAGAGTTTGTGTTTGCTCATGTGAAAGAATCTTACTCACAAATATTTTTGAAAACAATCAAGAAAAGGATTCTATGCAACTTAATACTCTTGGAAATCCTAAAGTATCTGTGAACAAGACTTAAAGTGTTTTAGAAATCCTGAACTATCCCCATGCATTGTTGAGAGTATAATAAATACTAATGAAGGATTAGGTTCCACACATACTGAATACCATCATTCTATCAATAGAGACTTTCTTAGTTTAGACTTTGAGTTAGGATGTGATTCTTGTTTTGAAGACAGAGAAGATAAGTCTTTAGAACTTAAACATTTTGAAACAGAATTTGAATATCGCTCTGAAGTTACTATGCCAAGTTCTTTTGACTATGAATCATGCTCTTAGGAAATGAAAGATATTTCCTCTAAACAATAAATCCTCACAGAAGCTGAGAATACCTCTATTGATAATGAGACTAGTTTCTCTGTACTACAAATAGTCCCTTATAACCTAAAGAATCGACTCTTTAATGGAATTCCTGTGACAACCATTGTTCTTTAAAGGAAATCCACAAGGATTACTATTTGTCCATATTTTCAAGATATGTGCATAAAGGCTAAACCTTTGTAGAACTCAAGAGAAAAGAAAAAGAACAGAGTTTGATCAACCAAAAGTCCATTACTTCTAAGCCTAAAAAATCTACTAAACAAAGGTTCACTTGGGAACAGAAAGAAAAATGGCCTAAAACTAACAATGTTTCTACCTTTGTGATAGTGATTGCAAGATGAACAAAGGGAAGTGTACGACGGAGCAATTCGAAATGATCTTTTTAAAATAATAAGCCTAGACGAGACAAGGACTTCTGTAAAAAGAAGCCCAAATCTAAGAAGGACCCTAATCACAAATCTTTATACGTTCATTTGAAAAGTTTAATGAAAGTTTTAAGTATTTTGCTTTTAAAGTAGTTTTTGGCAAATGTTTTCATATCATGCATGCTCTTTCTCAACACTTATCAAGCATATCCTATCATCTTTCTCATCACATTCACTTGAATGGAAATTTAAGGATGAAGGAAGACAGTTTGGCACTTCTATTAAGATACATAAGACCAAATCAAAGAATGTGTTGGAATCTCTCAAACAAGCTAAAAAAATGGACCCATTTAGAAATGGGTATCTAAATATTTTGACTTTTGATTGTGGAAGAAGTAGCATGTGCCTACATGGTATGTAGATTCAGGATGTTCTAGGCGGATGACCGGCAACAGAGGGCTACTTATCTATGATCAAGAAGAAGAGGGATGCTCTTGAGTTTTAGAGATAATGGGAAAGTAAAGGTCAAAGGCTATGAAATAATAGTCAAAGAAGATGTTGACTTTAACAAAGCTACTTATGGGGATTTTGGCGCCTATGCCCATGAGGGTACCCCAACATTAATTATATACCCATTTTCTCTCCCTTTTAGCACCTCATACCCCAAAAAAAGCCGTTATGAAGACCGTTATAACGGACCTATAGGTAGACGACAAAAAAAACAACACATTCGACCAATTTCAATAAAAAAATGGTATAACGGATCATTATAACGGTGTAACGGGCCGTTATAACGGTGTAACGGGCCGTTATACCGTTATAATGGGGACTGGTCAAACGGCCCGTTACATCGTTATAATGGTCCGTTACACCGTTATAATAGTCCGTTACACCGTTATAACGGCATAACGGCCCGTTACACTGTTATAACGGTCCGTTATACCATTTTGTTACTGAAATTGGTCAAATGTGTTGTTTTTTTGTCGTCTACCTATAGGTCCGTTATAACGGTCTTCATAACGGCCTTTTGGGGGTACGGGTTGTAAAGAGGGAGAGGAAATGGGTATAAGATTAATGGTGTGGTGGGGTCATGGGCATAGAGGCCAAATTCCCCTACTTATGTGGGTAGACTCAAGAACAATTTTCTTAGTATGAGTCAACTCTGTGACAATGGTTTCGATGTGAAGTTCAATAGAAGATATTGTGCCATGCTCAAAGAAGACACGAATACAAAGCTCATGCGTGCCAACAGAAGAGGCGAGTTGAACCTCATAAGCTTTGAAACCACAAATCAAGAAGAGACACTTTGTCTAGTTTCAAGCAAAAGTGAGGAGGCACGGCTCTGGACCAATATATAAGTTTTGTCATCTACTCCCATACATAAGACAAACTTGATAAGATGAATTTGGTGAGTGAGTTACCCATTATAAAGTTCGACATAGATCGTCTATCCTCTGCCTGTAAAATGGGAAAAATCAAAAGAGTTGCCTATAAGACCTATATCCCAATACACTTGGGTAAAATTTGTTCGAAGGAAATCTAATCTTACTATTTTGCTAATGAACTTGTTAAGAAAAATACAAGTTCTCTATGAGTGTAGGATCAAAATGCTACAAAGTGACAATGGCACAAAGTTCAAGAACTCTATCATAAATCCTATCTATTGATAGAGGGTATCTTACAAAACTTCTCTATGTCAAGGACTCCTCAACAGAATGAAGTTATTGAAAGGAAATCACACACTTGTGGAGGCTTCTAGAACAATGTTGAGTGCATTAGTACTACCTCTTTCATTATGTGCAGAAGCAATATCCATTGCATACTTTAGTCAGAATAGATCTCTTATGGTAACGAGACATTAAAAGACACCTTATGATCATCTTCTACACCAAAGGAAGCCAAACATCAAATACTTCCATGTCTTAGAGTGAAGGTGTTTTGTGTTAAATGACAAAAAGAAAAAAGGAAGGTTTAGTCCTAAGGCAGAAGAAGCAAAGTTCAAGGGATCCTCATTAATTTCAAAAGCTTATAGATTGTTTCTTCTTAATTCCAATTATATCATTGAAAGTGCTAATGTATCCTTTGATGATTCCTTTCAGATGACTTCTAAACAATTCAGCTTAGGACTCAAGCATCAAACAGACAACTCTAGCGATTCATCTCTAACAAATGCCTTGAAACATCTTGTAACAACTCGTCCCACATGGATGGAAAGTAGAAGTTGTTAGCACCTTTTAAGCCTCAAGTCATGGGCTACCAATAACTTCCACCATGGTTTTTAGTTGGACTCGAAGTTATTGGGCCATCCTATAGCTTTGGGGTTTGGGGTGTTACAGAATGGTATCAGAGCCGATCCTTGTACCATCGGGATGGTGGGGCAAAGCTCATCAAAGTATGATGAGTCCTCGAGGGGGGATTCTTGTAACATCTTAGGTTATTCCCACATCGCCGAGGACAAGGAGAAAAAGATTCTAGGTAGGCCTGACAAGGACGTTAGGATTTCAAGTGGTGGAGTTTGTAACAACTCGTCCCACATGGATAGAAAGTAGAAGTTGTTAGCACCTTATAAGCCTCAAGTCATGGGCTACCAATAACTTCCACCATGCTTTTTAGTTGGACTCGAAGTTATTGGGCCAGCCTATAGCTTTGGGGTTTGGGGTGTTACACATCTCTTTGATGAGATTTCTGATGATGATCTACCTTCCGTAGATGCTTGTAGAGCTCCTTAAGCTGAAGTCTCTTAAGAACCAATAGGTATTTCCTTAACTAGTCCTTTATCTACTTCACCTTATGCTTCTCCTACTGCATATTCCAATAAAGAAAAGAAAAGCACAGAAGTTTCTTCATCATCATCAACCATAGAAGTCATTGCAAGTGAGCTTGAGATATAAAATTCCACTTAAGTCAATATACCTGAGCAAATCTCAATTGCTCAACCATGGGAAGGAGAGTGCCATATCCTTGAAGGGAGTTCGAATGATCAACTACCTAGAATAATAAAGTGGACAAAAGATCATCCATAGAGCCAAATCATTGGAGACCCCTTTGATGGTGTCAAAACCAAAGCTACTACAAATTTTGCTTATTCTCAAGTTTTGTCGGTATCCTTGAACCAAAAAGGGTCCTTAGAGGCTCTAGAAGACCCAGATTGGGTAGTGGCTATGCAAGATGAGCTTCTACAGTTTAAAAGAAACCATGTATAGACTCTTGTACCTCTTTCAGAGGGCATGATTGCCATAGGCACAAAGTGGGTCTTTAGAAACAGAAAGGATAAATATAAGGTAGTTGTGAGGAACAAGGATAGATTAGCAGCTAAGGGTTATTGCCAAGAAGAAGGGATTGATTACGAAGAGGCTTTTTCCCGTGTCGCAAGGCTAGTAGCCATTCAGATCTTCTTAGCCTTTGTAGCCGACGAAGGTTTTAAAGTTTAGCAAATGGATGTGAAATCAACCTTTTTAAATGGCAAACACCAAGAAGAATTATATGTTTAACAACCACCGGGTTTGAAAGCACTGAGTACCTAAATCATGTCTACTTTCTAGACAAAGCTTTGTATGGTTTAAAGCAAGCTCCCAAAGCTTGGTATGAACGTCTTTCAACCTTTCTAATATCTAATCATTTTGAGAGAGGTACCACTCATATCACTTTGTTTTATAAAAAGAAAAAGGGTAGTATAGATATATGTTGATGACATTATAATTGGCTCTACAAAAGAAGAATATTGCAATTTTTTGAAAATGATGCAAAGTAAGTTTGAAATGAGCATGATGGGCGAACTAACATTCTTCTTAGGATTGCAAGTCAAACAAATGATAGAGGGTATTTTTATAAATCAATCAAAATATGTCACTGACATACTTCCAAAATATAAACTTTCTAATGCATCAATTATGAGAACCGCAATGGCCACAGGAGCAAAGCTCCAAGCCAATCCCAATGGTAAATATGTAGAGTGCAAACTCTATAGAGGCATGATCGGATAACTTCTGTACTTAATTGCTAGTAGGTCCGACTTAATGTTCTCAACATATCTCTATGCTAGATACCAACCTAACCCAAAATAATCTCATCTTTTCGTTGTTTAGATGATCGTTAGATATCTCAAGGGGACCAAGAATCTTGGACTTTGTTAACCAAAGAACTTTGGCTTTGATCTCATGGCTTATATAGATTCAGATTATAGAGGATGTAAGCTTGATTGAAAAATCACCTCTGGGAGTTGTCAATTCCTAGGAGAGAAGTTAGTTAGTTGGTCTTCAAAGAAACAGAATTGTGTCTCAACATCCACTACAGAGGCCACATATGTTGTTGCAGCGAGCTATTGTTCACAAGCTCTATGGATGCAAACCAAACTCAATCACTACAGATACATGATCAACAAGATTTCCATCCTATGTGACTCAAAGAGTGCCATTGCGATCTCTGTCAATCCTGTGCAACATATGCATTATTTTGGGACGTGTTTCATTATATTTGATTAGCATTATAATTCAAGAGAAGATATACATGATCTTCGAATTTCTCGCCGTGTCAAAAATTGATCTTCTTCTCTCATGATCCTCCCTCTAAAATATATTGCAATTAACCTTTGTAACTTTCTAGAATAACACATTAGTCATCAATATACCAATTATCCATACCTGAAAGATGCAACCTCCAAGGCCTATTCCTTCGAAGAATTGGTGGAAGGTCAAAGCAACAACGAGAGGTTTTATAGTTTTTGGACTTTCAGAAGCACCAACAGACAATCCTATTATCACTGAATGAACAATTATTCCCAACTCCAGCACCTGCATCAATGCCAAATACAATTCATACTAATACAACCTTCATTGCAAACTTATGTAAGATGGAAAAAAATTATGTGATTAATCATGCATGCATTATTTGATTTTTAGTTTTAGTACTTCACTAGATCGACAAATAAAACCTTACAAGTGGAGGAGTATTCATGATCCAAGTTTCTAGTGTGCATCACGTGAAATAATTTGTCCATGTGAAAGCCTTAATTAAACATGAGATGAACATGTTGACATACTCCTAAGAATATCAATAAATGATGCAAATAAATAATTCAAATAACGATCACTACGAAATTAAAATGGTTTTGATTTGCTTTAACCCAAGATGAGTTATTAAAATAGTTAAATTCTGCCTAGCACAATTTTAAAATCTCGAATTGTGAATATTTTCAGTCATATATTACCACGACATATAAATTAAATTACATTCTTTGGATTTTGTTTTAAAATGATATTGTAGGATATCAAATGGTTAAATATTCAAACCCAGTCAATAAAGCAATATATCAACCGAATCGAATAGTTGGATTTTTAATTATTCTTGAATAGTAATTTAAATCATAGTAATTCAAACCTCTATTATTAAATTGTACCATGATTCTTTTAGAAAACGAAGTATTTCATAAAATATGTTGTATTAACAATTTTTATTCAACTAATTAATCAACACGATTCATTCAAGTGTCTTTAATCTTCTGGATTATTGGCTTATGAGTTACCTTTGTTATTTGATCCAACAAATTAACCATATATGATACAATGAAAATCTTGTTATTCACTTTATATGCAACACTCCTTAACTAGTCTGCTGGAATTGAATACCTTAATATTAATGTTTTGTAAGAATTCAAAATAACTTACAATCTTCTACTTTTTTTAATAAAAACAGTAAACGAAAAAGAATTATCATAAATAGCTAGCTTTATGCAAAAAAGAATGTATGGTTGAGAGTTAAAACATGCTTATTACAATGTTGCATAAATAAACTTCTAAAAGGATATATCAGTAGACACAGGATTATGTGAGAAATTATACATTTTGAACCTACTCCTAAATCCAGGGCGGATCCATAGTGTAATTGTGTGGGTGTGTGTCGGGCTATAGGCCCCCACTGGCCACTAGGAAACAAAAACATGAGATTTTTTTGGTTTAAAATTAAATTGTTTTTAGTTTTTACTACAATTTACACCAATGATTTTTCATGTCTGACCCCATTAACCAAAAACATTATTTTGAAATCAATCAAAAAAATCGTCACAATCAATCGAAGAAACCAAAGTTGTATTGAAATCGACAAAAAATCCTAGAATTCTTTTGAAATCAACAAAAAAAACTTTAAGAATATCTCAACTCGCTAGAATTAGGTTAAAATATAGCGGACCACTTTTGCCTACATTTAAAGGTCCCCCATCAGGATAAATTCCTGAATCTGCGACTGCCTATATACTTATATACTAGATAACTCAAATATTCACCATATAGATTGTGGTGTGTGACGTCTTTTCTTCAAAAACTAAATATAAAGTTTTGTAGGAAAACAGATTGTGATAAAGATTATTTTCGTTACGGCTAAGCTTACCTTGGAAACTATTCGATACCGATCTACTATCGACAAACCGGATGATCCACTGTCAACTAGGATCATCGATCCATGTGCATGCCCATGGCTTGCATGAGTGTGGGCAGCCACTTGACCAACATGCCGCCCGTTGTTCTCCTCATCCCCATCACCTTCTGTGACCTTTGGCAGTGATTTCGACTGAACCCTATGCTGATAAGCCGCCGAGGAAGTCTCGAACAGAAGTGTTAGAATGATTGCCACCATTGCAACAAAACCCGTAAACGGGAAATCCCCCCATGGATGTTCTTTCAAACACGGAGATGTTAAGCTCTCAAATGCATCCGGGAGTACATGAATAAAACCCGTAGCCAAGATGACACCTGCCGCAAATGCTTTGATCACAAAGAAACCGTCTTTCTCGGGGCTTAGTAGTGGAAAGATTTTACCGATGAAGGGTATACAAACTCCGATGGCACCGAAGATGAGAATGGAAGCAAGTGCTATTAGTTTGTACTTGAGAGCTTCACTTTTTTGGCCCTCGTCTTCTTCTCGATCACAAGTGCATTCGGCGAAAACTTGTGTGGATATCAGGGTTAAAAGCAATAAGGCAACAAAAACCAGCTTTTGGAGTTCCATTACTTTAATGGGAATGCATGCAGTTCTGAAGAATAGATTTTTCTCTTTCTGTTAGTTAAGCTGGAAAAGGGAAAATATAAACCCTTTCACAAATTTAACTAATTTATGTTGCTTTTTATATAGAATAGTACTGTATGATTGGGACTAACGCTAGCTAACATGGTTCTTGCTTTTATTTGAGATATACTGCTATCTTTGCAAATAAATAAAATATATATATATATATATATATAGAGAGAGGAAAGTTCAAATGTGAACCACTTTTTGGTTGTGAACGTGAGGACAACCGAGAGTGCGACACGTGGCGGATGACTAGACGCCACGTCGGCTTTGAGTGTGGTCCCCCCTTTAATTCAATGCCCTCCCCATGAATCGCGCCTAGTCATCCGACGTGGACATGACGTGGCGCCTAGTCATCCGCCACGTGTCGCACTCTCGGTTGTCCTCACGTTCACAACCAAAAAGTGGTTCACATTTGAACCCACCCCTATATATATATATATATATATATGTGTGGAGGAGAGTTATTTTGTTAACCCAAGAATTTGTGTTAACTGTGTTAACCAAAAATGAACCAATAGGATTTCTTTATTTTCTCTATTTTCTTGCATATGTGGGCCAACCTCCTTTATTTTAGGAAATAATTAACTTCCCTCTAATTTAGGAAATCAATCATAACCATTGAATGAAATGATCAATGGTGCGTATAAGGTTAACACGGTTAACACAAATTAATGGGTTAACAAAATAACTTATTTGAGGGAGGTTCATACAAGAACAAGGGTATTTGCAAGAACAAAGTAACCCATTTTAAGCCACACATTGATGTGGGCCCATGTGGGTCCCACATAATAAAAAATCATATATGATTTAGTGGTGGGACCCACCTGAATCATATATGATTTTTTATTATGTGGGACTCACATCACACGTGATCCAAAATTGTTACTTTGTTCTTGCAAATTAATTTTGTTCTTGTTTGAACCTTTCTCATATGTATATATATATAGAGGAAAGTTCAAATGTGAACCACTTTTTGATTGTGAACATGAGGACATCTCAACCATTCATATCGGTCAACAAATGCGGCTTTGACCGATCGCCCCTTTAATAAATGCTACCCTCCCATGAATCGCGTCAATCTCCCGTGATTACGTCCACCATAACCGCGAGATGTGTGGCTGAGATTTGTCCGCATGGTTCACAATGAAAAAGTGGTTCACATTTGAACCCACCCCTATAGAAGTATATATATATATATATATATATGTAGAGAGAGAGAGAGAGAGAGAAAGGTTCAAATGAGAAGTGCTAAAAAAATACGAAGTAGAGAAGTTATCTCCACCACTCATCCGGTCAATAAAGATGACTTTGACCGGTTACGGTGGACGCGACCACGGGGGATTGACGCGATTCATGGGAGGGTAGAGATTTTAAAGGAGGGGACCCGGTCAAAGCTGCCTTTATTGACCGGATGAGTGGTGAAGATCACTTATCTACTTCTTATTTGTTTAACATTTCTCATTTGAACCTAATACTATATATATATAAATATATATATATATCTAGGGTTGGGTTCAAATGTGAACCACTTTTTGGTTGTGAACGTGAGGACAACCCAGAGCGCGACATGTGGTGGATGACTAGGCGCCACGTCAGATCCACGGTGGGTGACTAGGCACGATTCATGGGAGGGCATTGAATTAAAGAAGGGGACCACACTCAAAGTTGCCACGTGTCGCACTCTCGGTTGTCCTCACGTTCACAACCAAAAAATGGTTCACATTTGAACTTTTCTCTCTCTCTCTCTCTCTATATATATATATATATATGATGTAGGACACATAAGCCCACATTATATGTGATTACGAGGAGTTTTTTTGTTTCTACAAATTGAGTAGATTTTTGTTTGAACCTACTTATATATAAAATTTAACAACTTTTGTTTGAATATCTTAGATAGTTTTTATTTATTTTACCATAAATGCAATACTCTTGATTAAATTTATTTATTTTATGTTTCAACATGGTTCAGATTTTATGATGGAATATTTTCTACCAAAATACGTGACAAGAAATTTTGAATTTACCATAAATTAGTTGACACTACATTTTCGTATGTAATCTACCAAATGTGGAAACGGCTTACAATACCGACCTAAAATCAACGACGAACACAATTAATTTATCCAATATGCAAAAACTGATGTTAATATAATTTATGTCAAAAAAAAAAATAGTCAATATCAACTACAAAACATATATAATGATATAAAATGTCGTCATATTTTGAATAGAGAAATGAACCAACAAAGTCAACTAGCTTATATGTGTACACTTTCTCTATTAATTTGTTCTAATTATAACATTTTATATGCATACATAGAAAGAATTGAAACCTTAATTCTTATAGAAATTGAGATCAACCTGTAACAGAAATTACCTTGAACCATAGGCCATCTGGTTTATTTAAATATTTCAAGTTATAACTGTTGGATTGTGTGTACAAAAAAACAGTTCATATCAACATAAATATAAAAGCGGAAGCGAAACAAAACACACAATCTTCCAGAAATCAGGTTACAATCGAATACAAGTAACAATTAAAGTAAATACGAGAAGGATTAAGAAAGACCTTTCTGACGACTACGAAGAATCCAATAGCAGAATTCTCTCTATCAGGAGCACACCCCAAAATCAGTCACGTAAACAACGAGATCTCCTCTTTTCTTCCCGGTTAACAAGATCAAACACCCACTTATATGATTTTGTGTGTTTATTTAAAAAAAAACAAAAAAAACAAAACTCTTTTGTTTTCTTTGCGTCAAAACTCAAGAAAAAACCTTTTGGTTTTGTTTTTTTTTGTCGTACAAAACCAACAGAGAGAAGAGATTGATATATATCTCATATCAATAACCTTTTTTGGGTATTTAATTATATAATTAGTTATCATTTAAATAGGATAAATATACTATTTAAATTATACTTAATCAAGTCTAATAATTATCTATATCTTAGATATTATTTAGACTTTTAGATATAATCAAATATCAAGTTTGGACTAATTACTAGTTAGTCCTTCTAGTAATTCCAAATTAATTAAAACACTTTTAATTAATTACTTGGTAACCCTTCAAAGTATTTCTCGCTTTTACGTGATCGAACTTTGTGTGCGACCCAATAGGCTCAAGCGTTTTAGTAATACTAATTTAGTTGTGTTAATGGGCATATCTCCAACAGACTCCCACTTGCACATGTCACAACAATTGAATAGTAATACCGGGAATGATCAATATTATGCAATACACAATCGTCCCAAATTTCTACGTTAAGTACTCCTATAGGTAAGCAATCAAATATCCCTTTGTTACAGATATCCGTGTGAACGTCAGACATGGAACGTGGTCAATCTTCAGATCGTTCACTATTATGTTTCTCGATAAAGATTTGTGGTGACCCAAAGACAGACTACAAGATTGATCCAACATCAATCTAGTCTGAGTATGCATACATTCAGCGTCAGCACCAAATCATCAAGGGGCCCAAGGATATCGCTTTTATCGCAAGATAAAAGGAACAAATAGTATTGACTACATAGATTTCTTACCCACTAATCACATTACGCCCAACGGTTCCCTTTATAGTCGCCTGTTACGGACAACGTTGGAGAAACATCAAAGCATAACAGACTTTGTGTCAAAAATCACATGTATCTTTACTTAAGGATACTAGATATTACCATCTTAGAATTGCTTGTGACATGATCCATGAAGCAATCTCTAAGTGTGGGTCGTTCCAATACTTGATCTCTATCAAGTACATGTGAGTGTATAGTTGCATCTCTATGCTATACCCATCTCTTATGGATAATCAACTAACACCCCACATCAGTCTTAATTCACTACTCCCTTCCAATGGAGAACGACCGACTGTGGAAAGTTTTGAACTAATTGTTCAAGGAAGTTAATAAACATGCAAAAGTAGAACATTAATAATACACCGAATGATAGTAACTGCTCCAAGCATATATCAAGATCTCAATCATAATATCGATACATCATAAAGCAAGTGTATAAGTTCTAAAATTTCAAATCAACCAAAATAAATACAATCAAGCCAAATCGCTAGCAAATCTAATGCCTATAGACCTAGTATGTGCATCATGTTTGGTCTGCGATAAAGGCTTGGTGAATGGATCGGCCAAGTTCCCATCTGTGCCAACTCTACTAATGATAATGTCTCTGTCCTCGACAACCTTCCGAACATAGTGAAACTTCCTGAGTATATGACGTGTGCGCTTATGTGACCTGGGTTCTTTAGCCAGAATGACTGCACCCTCGTTGTCACAGAAGATCTCTATGGGATCTTGAATGCTAGGAACTACACCAAGATCCCCGATGAACTTCTTCATCCACACGGCCTCTTTTGCAGCCTCGTTGACCGCAATGTACTCAGCCTCCGTCGTCGAGTCTGCTACGGTGCTCTGCTTGGAGCTCCTCCAAGAAACCGCTCCACCGTTCAATAAGAACACGAATCCTGACTGCGAGCAAGAATCATCTCTATCGGTTTGGAAACTAGCATCAGTGTAACCCTTTACACTGAGTTCTTCCGCACCTCCATAAACCAAGAACATTTCTTTAGTTCGTCTCAAATACTTGAGGATGTTCTTTACCGCTGTCCAGTGGTCATTGCCAGGATTGGCCTGATACCGACTCGTCATGCTCAAAGCACACGACACATCAGGCCTAGTACATATCATGGCATACATGATCGATCCTATAGCCGAGGCATAAGGAATCCGACTCATCCTTTCTAGCTCTAAACTAGAACTAGGACACTGAGCCTTGCTCAGCGCCAAACCATGCTGCATAGGAATGAACCCCTTCTTGGAGTCCTGCATGTTGAATTTCTTCAACACTTTGTCTATGTAGGTACTTTGGCTTAGACCAATAAGACGCCTAGATCTATCTCTATAGATCTTGATGCCCAATATGTATGCTGCATCTCCCATGTCCTTCATAGAAAAACATTTCCCTAGCCAAGTTTTTACACTCTGCAAAGTAGGGATATCGTTTCCCATGAGGAGTATGTCATCTACATACAACACAAGGAAGACTACAATGCTCCCACTAGTTCTGACATATACACATGGTTCATCTTCACTTCTCAAAAAACCAAACTCTTTGATTTTCTCATCGAAGCAGATGTTCCAGCTGCGAGAAGCTTGCTTAAGTCCATAAATAGACTTTTGAAGCTTACACACTCTATTGGGATACTCGGACTGTACAAAACCCTCAGGTTGTGTCATATACACATCCTCAGATAGCTTGCCATTAAGGAAAGCGGTTTTTACATCCATCTGCCATATTTCATAGTCATGAAATGCTGCTATGGCAATGAGTATCCTAATAGATTTCAACATAGCCACTGGTGAGAAGGTTTCATCATAGTCTACACCATGAGTTTGCGTGTAGCCCTTCGCCACCAATCTGGCTTTGTACGTGTGTACTTTGCCATCCATGTCAGTCTTCTTCTTAAAGACCCATTTATGACCCACTATCTTTAGATTGGGTATATGATCAACCAAGTCCCATACTTGATTATCATACATGGATTGCATCTCGCTTTCCATAGCCTCCTTCCATTTAGCGGCCTCAGGGCCCGCCATGGCTTCCTGATAACTGGTAGGCTCATCAAGATCTACCTGTGTATCATCACCATCAGATATAAGTAAATTATATCTTTCTGGTGCATGACGCACTCTATCAGACCTGCGAACAGGTGGTGGCTGGATGTCAGATTCCTCAGTAACTCTTTGCTGAGGCTCAACAACTGTAGGTTCTACAACCTGTTGTTGAGAACTAGTGCCAACGTCAGTTTCCATGCTAGTTGACTCTTGAATTTCTTCAAGATCAATTTGGCTCCCACTAGTCTCTTTGGATATCAGTTCCCTTTCAAGAAACCATGCCCTTCGAGCAACAAACACTTTGTTCTCCGAAGGTTTATAGAATAAATATCCAAAAGAATTAGTTGGGTATCCAACAAAATAACACCTATCTGATCTGGGTTCTAGTTTGTCTTGAGCTTCACGACGTACGTAAGCCTCACAACCCCAGACTTTTAAATATGCAAGTGAGGGAACTTCCCCGCTCCATATTTCAGAAGGTGTTTTAGAAACCTTTTTCGTTGGTACAAGATTTAGGACCCTTGCAGCAGTTTCTAAGGCATAACCCCAGAAACTGATTGGAAGCGCAGTTCGACTCATCATGGACCGAACCATATCAAGCAATGTTCGGTTTCTCCTCTCAGCTACACCATTATGTTGTGGTGTCCTAGGAGGAGTAAGTTGTGCAATTATGCCACAACTCCTTAGATGATCTTGGAACTCTTGACTAAGATACTCACCACCCCTGTCGGATCTGAGAGTCTTAATCTTCCTATTTAGTTGATTCTCTACCTCGTTTTGGAACGTCCTGAACACCTCGATGGTTTCAGACTTATGTTTAATCAGATAAACATATCCATATCTACTGAAGTCATCAGTAAAAGTCACGAAGTATCTCTCGCCGTGTCTAGTGGCTGATCTGAACGGCCCACATACATCAGTATGTACTATGTCCAACAGATCCTTGCCTCGCTCACAAGTTCCTGTAAACGGTGCCTTCGTCATCTTTCCCAGAAGACAAGATTCACATTCATCATTCGATGTATGGTCAAATGATTCCAAAATCCCATCCGATTGGAGTTTGGTGATGCGTTTCTTGCTAATGTGACCAAGACGACAGTGCCACAGATACGACTTATCTAAACCATTTTTAGATTGAGTCGATTCAACATTATAAATTGAACTTCGATTGTCTCTAACAGTTATGCTTGTTTCATAAATTCCATGACATGGGTTAGCTTTAAAATATAGCACATTATTCTTATAAACAAGAATTGATCCATTATCAAACCCAAAATCAAAACCATCCTTATATAAAGCATAAAAGGAAATAATGTTTCTCGCCATTTCGGCCGAGTAGCAACAATCAATTAAAACCATAGATAATCCAGACGAAAAAGAAAGCTCATAATTTCCTATCATGTCAACCGAAGCAATCTGCTTGTTACCCATGATCAGGTCCAGCTCCCCACGTCTCACCTTCCTACTTCTTTTTAGTCCCTGCACATTAGTACAAATGTGAGTACCACATCCTGTGTCCAATACCCAGGAATTAGAAGTAGAAGTACTATGGAGTTCAATCATATACGTACCTGAAGTTGATGCTCCATTAGCTTTGAGCTTCTTAAGCTCCTCCAGATACTTAGGACAGGTTCGCCTCCAATGTCCTACCTCCTTGCAGTGAAAGCATACAGCATCCTCAGGAGTCTTTGACTGAGGTATATCAGATTGGGCTTTCCCTTGGCTTTTTGTCTTAGGTTTGGGGTTGGGCTGAATAGCCTTTCCCTTCCCCTTGCCTTTCACAGGGGCAGCCTTCTTCTTCTTCTTTATACCTCCCTCCCTGATGGCCAATACTGGAGCAGCGGGCTTGGACTTGGCCATGTTAGACTCTGCAGTCTTAAGCATGCCATGGAGCTCCATTATGGTTTTCTCCAAGTTGTTCATTTGATAGTTCAGAACGAACGGTTCATATGAACTAGACAGCGAGCTTAAAATGAAATCCGTAGCAAGCTCCTGACTAATGGGGAAACCTAGACGCTCAAGCTGATCAATGTACGATTTCATTTTCAGAACATGTACACTGACGCTGCTCCCTGGGGCCATTTTGCATTCTGACAGAGCTTTGACATTGTCAAACCGCTCTTGCCTGGCCTGCCGCTGGAACATGTCCTTTAGCTGGTTGGCCATGTCGTACGCCCCAAGGCTTTCCATACCCTTTTGGAGTTCTGGAACCATGGTCGCCAACATAAGGCAAGCGGCCTCGTTCGATTCAGTCAGACGTTTCTCATACTCTTCCCGAATCGCTCGAGATGCTCCGGCAGCGGGTGCCGCAGGGAGGGGCTCCTCTATGGCCCTCTGCTTATTTTCCATCCTGAGAACTATTCTCAGGTTTCTAAGCCAGTCCACATAGTTCAAGCCCGTAAGCTTGTCCTTTTCGAGGAGCCCTTTCAAACAAAAGTTTGAAATCGATGAATTCGTGTTGTTTGACATCTATCAAAATAGAAAAATTATTTTAGTGATTTGAATTAAATAATCCTTGTTAAAAGAAATTACCCAATTGTTTAAAAAAAACAAATTTAATTTAACAAGGCTAAGATCCATATTTCACTCCCAGCTACGATAGGTTTGCCGTGGATCGCAACTAGAAGCTATTTAGGTAGGTAACCATTTTACCGATTTCATCTCAATGAAATTCTTAGATCCTTGCGGGATTCATTGACATCCATTATGTCATTTGGCATGTTTAATCCCTTCCACGCTGATCCTTTCTCGTGATAGGTTTGCCGTGGATCACGAGTCCAGATTGTAAATCAACCATACTAAGACACATGACATCCGGTCCAAGACTCTCGGATATCGCGAATGTCACAAACATTATCCCTAAAATCTAACCGACGCGTTGTCTTTAGACCTTCCCACACCGAAAGATTATTAGTTCAAATGTGTGCCTTAAATGGATAGCATGTGATTTACATTAAAAAAACGGGTTTTTGTTTTTCTTAGTTAAAACATTTTTAACCGTTTTATTTTAGCAAATTTTGTTTTAACCATTTTAAAACTATAAAACCAATTTTATTTATTTGCTAAAAACACTCGCAATAATTATTAACTCATTAATAAAACTTTGTTGTGTTTCAAATTATTTTTGAAAAAGGTTATCTAGCATGCAACCTAAACAATAAAATAATAAACACAACCACATTGCAAGTAACGATAATATTTGCCTCAAACCTATGCGTTTTTCCCGTGAGCCACCACGAGAAAAACTTGGTCAAACTAAGGACTAACAACCAAAAGGATGTGCCGGCTCCCACTAAACTCGCCATTTCTTCAATGCTCGATTGGGTCCACGCCAAGACTTCAATCTCCATGAATCTTGTCTGTTGTCATCGGTCTTCTTTTACATTTTGTAATAAAAAAAAATTCTAGTCTATTCTATACTATTTTACAAATACATAGAAAAGAAAACGACTCGCAGGCCGCGCAAAAAATACAACCATTAAAAAAAAAAAAACAACCAAACAACAACCAAACATCCAACACATAGGTCTAATTGAGGCAAACTATTACCGGGTCCATACAAACACAAATTTTGTACTAACAAGGCCATGGAGTGCCAAATCCATGTGAAACAATACTTTGATAAAGATTGATAAAACATACAATTTTGGCACTAAAATCAATCCTTGCAAAAGCACACTTTATACTTATGTAAGTATGGTTTCATGCCAAACCATCCAAACATTAAATACACAAGTGAATCAAAGTATTCGGGAAAACATAAACATTAAAAAGAAATCGTTTTCTGTCTTTTCTTAAAATTTCGAATCTCTAGTTTTCTCAAAACCTAGAATTCAAAACTTTAAATTTTAAGTACTCTAAGTTTTAAAAAACAATCTTTCCCAAAAAGGAAACTTTAATTTTTCAAAACTTCAATTTTAAGGTTTAAAACACTAGATTTCCAAAATAAGAAACTTTATATTTTGTAAAACTCAAATTTAGGGTTTAAAACCCTAAACGCCCAAAATAGAAACTTTATGTTTAACAAAAACTAATTTAAAGATTTAAAACCCTAAACTTCCGAAAACGGAAACTTTATGTTTCAAAACTTCAAATTAAAATTTTAAACATTAATTTTCAAAACATTGGAAATCTTTGTTTTCAAAAACCATAACTTTAAAAGTTTTAGGTTAGAAACCCTAACTTTCAAAACCAAAACTTTTGATTTTGATAAACTCAAAATCATTAGAAAAAACCGATAGAATTTTTGTGTTTGTTTCATAGATTCAATTTCCCATTTGAATGTACGACAACAAACCCCAAAACAAATTCTAATAAAACGATTTCAATGTACTTGTATTATTGTAACCGTGGCTCTGATACCACTGTTGGATTGTGTGTACAAAAAAACAGTTCATATCAACATAAATATAAAAGCGGAAGCGAAACAAAACACACAATCTTCCAGAAATCAGGTTACAATCGAATACAAGTAACAATTAAAGTAAATACGAGAAGGATTAAGAAAGACCTTTCTGACGACTACGAAGAATCCAATAGCAGAATTCTCTCTATCAGGAGCACACCCCAAAATCAGTCACGTAAACAACGAGATCTCCTCTTTTCTTCCCGGTTAACAAGATCAAACACCCACTTATATGATTTTGTGTGTTTATTTAAAAAAACAAAAAAAACAAAACTCTTTTGTTTTCTTTGCGTCAAAACTCAAGAAAAAACCTTTTGGTTTTGTTTTTTTTTGTCGTACAAAACCAACAGAGAGAAGAGATTGATATATATCTCATATCAATAACCTTTTTTTGGGTATTTAATTATATAATTAGTTATCATTTAAATAGGATAAATATACTATTTAAATTATACTTAATCAAGTCTAATAATTATCTATATCTTAGATATTATTTAGACTTTTAGATATAATCAAATATCAAGTTTGGACTAATTACTAGTTAGTCCTTCTAGTAATTCCAAATTAATTAAAACACTTTTAATTAATTACTTGGTAACCCTTCAAAGTATTTCTCGCTTTTACGTGATCGAACTTTGTGTGCGACCCAATAGGCTCAAGCGTTTTAGTAATACTAATTTAGTTGTGTTAATGGGCATATCTCCAACAATAACTAGGAAATTATTGCCAAATTTAAGGTTGTCAAATCGTACTAATTAATAACGCTATACGTAGCAGAACCCTCACACCCCTTTGAGCCCCATTGGCAAATCAGTATTTCCATAAACTCACAATAAGTACTTTAGAGCCATCTCTGTTTATAACTCCAAACACTCCCAAACCAAATACCCAATACAATAAGAAAAAAGAAAAACAAAGAGAGGATGAGAGAGAGGATGAGAGCGGGTAGACGATGTGGAGACACCGCCCCTAGTCGTGCCCGCCAGCCCGCCGGTAGGCGTATTGAAGCCCGGCCAACCCCTGCCGCCCACCATGCCAAGCCCGCTGCAACCTAACTTGTTGTTATGCACAACCTAGGATTTACAACTTTTTATTTACCAACAAGTCATTTCGCTTTGTGGGTTTTAGTGACGTTGTGTACCCTACTATCCTATTTAGGGCGTGCATGACCATATAAGTTCAAGGAAAAATCTCAAACTAACGAAAAACGAGGAAAACCCTTATAGCTATGCACATGTGCATACAGGTAATTTAGTAATATGCACGCGTGCATATACATAGGTGCATAATGCATTTATGCATAAAACGTAAAAATACTCAAATTACCACTATGCACAAGTGCATACGGTCCGAATGGAGGACTACAAGTGTGTTCCTCGGTTTTCTGTTTATTTGAGGTTTTACCGTGAACCTTTGGCTATATATATAGGGTTAAGTTCAAATGTGAACTCAATTTTTGTTGTGAACGTGAAAACGAATCTCAACCACACATCTTTGGTTACGGTGGATGCGATCACGGAGGATTGACGCGATTCATGACTCTCATGATGAGACTGTGGAGATTATTAAAGGAGACTTGGTCAAAACCGCCTTTATTGACCGGATAAGTGGCTGAGGTTCGTCTTTATGTTCACAACCAAAATTGAGTTCACATTTGAACTTTTCTCTCTCTCTCTCTCTCTCTCTCTCTCTGTGTATATATATATATATATATATATAGGGGTGGGTTCAAATGTGAACCACTTTTTGGTTGTGAATGTGAGTACAGCCGATAGCGCGACACGTGACGGATGACTAGGCGCCACGTCAGGTCCACGGCGGATGACTAGGAGCGATTCATGGGAGGGCATTGAATTAAAGGAGGGGACCACACTCAAAGCCGCCACGTGTCGCGCTCTTGGCTTCCTCACGTTCACAAACAAAAAGTGGTTCACATTTGATTTTATATTGACTGAAAAATGGCTTGCGATGCGATTAAAAGACGCATAATCATATATGATTTTGCACGTGAATGATATCTGATTGTGTATATAATTTTGTATGTGAATCATATATGGTTTTTATGTGAAATTTTTATGTTTTTTGTACGTATATCATATATGATTCTATACATGAAAAAGTGTTTCTTATTTTCTTAATAAGTTACTTTCTCATAAGAACCCCATCTATCTATATATGTGTGTGTGTCTGTGTGTGTGTGAGAGAGAGAGAGAGAGAGAGAGAGAGAGAGAGAGAGAGAGAGATTGGATTCCAACTATGTGAGTTGTTGTTTACACAAAGCAAACATTATGAGTGTGTTTGGTTGTGGAAAACTATTTTCAATTTCCTAGAAAACTGTTGACATTTTTCTAAAAAAAGTTTTCAAAAAATATATGGAGTTTACTTTTCATTTTCAGTTTTCAATGAAAATCATAGAAAACATGTTTAGTTGAAGTGTTGTAGTTTTCATTTTCCCTATTCGAAAATTTGAAAACTCGTTTAGAAAATTTTTACTAAATACTAAAATCGGTTTTCTAATTTCCATATAAGTTAGAAAACAAAAAATTCTCATTTTTTAGAAAACTTGTGGAAAACTGAATGAACCAAAAACGTTTTGAAAATTTTCATTTTTGTCGAAAGAATTTAAAAAAATACAAACAAACACACCCCAGATGATCTGTTTGTATTACTCTTGACGAGTTCAATTTGGTTAATACAATTTACTCTCATTCTACACAAGTTAAACATAGGCTTAGTTTGTCATTATTTTTTATTCGATTTCCTTGATTCATTTATTTAAGGGATTACTTCTTCAAAATGTATGCAATTATCCCCAATATACTGTTGTATGTATCCACCTAAAAAAATTTCTTTTCTATGTATCAAACTTTAGTTTTTAGTCTATTGTGTGTATTTTTGAGTCTATTATGTGTATCCAACTATCCCCAATATACTATTGTGTGTATCAAAAATACACATAATAAACTCAAAAATAAAGTTTGATATATATACAAAAAAGAATTTTTTTAGGTTGATACACACGTTGGGGATAGTTGGATAGATTTTGAATAAGTAATCTCTTTATTTGAAGCCTATAATTCATTGGAAGCCTGGGTCAAACCTCTTTTGTAAATATACTGGATATATATGTCTCCAGCTAGCAATCCTAATCTGATACGGCAACTTATTTTTAATAAACTGCTATCTATGCGTGCTAATTTTCAAAATATGTCGACATTTTGGGGGTACTATGACAACATTATAGAGTTCACGATTTTTTCAACATTGGTAGCCATCAATGTTGACGTTATGGGTAAAACAAACACATATCTTTTAAAGCATCACATATTTTAATGATTTAATCTTTTATATACATAATTACAAATTAGTTATTTTAATGGATGAATTGATTTGATTACTATATGATTTTTCCAACCAAAAAGGGATAGATATTTTCTCTAGCTTTAGTGCTTCAATTGTGGTACGACGATGGTTATAAATGTTATTCTAGTTTTTAGACTAATAATATCAAAGATTAGAATTATTTGAAATGGTGTCCAAATTATTAACTGTTGATAGTATTTTAATAATGATAGAATCCTTTTGGGTTGTTATTAAGGCCATCATTTATGGTACCTATGGTACCCCTCATACCTGTTGCCACATCAGCTGCCACATCAGCTTTTCACTATCTTTACCACTAACTACCAACCTCATACATTTCACCCACTACCATACCCCTCCTACCCCTCATTAATTAATTGACTTACAAAAAAATAAAAAATAAATAAAAGATAGAAAGAGAAAGAAGAGAGAGAGATAGAGAGAGAGAGAGAGAAAAAAAGGGATTAAAAACAAACGGTGTGGGGGTACCGGTGGAGAGGGTACCGGTCACCCTACCCCTCATCCACAACGGTGTGTACCGACCGGTATGAGGGGTACCGGCCCTCTCTACCGGTCCTTAGCGGATGGCCTTAAGACCCAATAAACAATCAGAAAATTAGACGAAGTGAAAGTGATTAATTTATTTATCAGTTGATGATAAATATAATTAATTATATAATATCCAAATATATAATTAATTGGATTAATTATAGATAAAGGATAAAAGTTTGATAATATTTAAAATAATTTTTAATTAAGTTATCAAGTTGTAAAAACATTATGATATTTAATTATATATTAGAGATAATGAACTGATAACAATTAAAGTGGCTTTTTAATTGGTTTATCAGTTCGTATAAGATTACGAAGCCTAAGTCAAAAGGTTATAAATAGGTGCATTGGGATCAAACTCAAATCATCAATTAATTCACTATCTCTTCTCTTTGTGGCATTTTTCTTCTCTTTTCCTCTACAAATTGCCAAAAGGTTTGAGCGTTCTTGATTTTTGGTATTTAGTGATCTTAGGTGTGAGTCACTAGAGGGATTCATATTATTGCTCCTTGACATCAAAGAGGCAATATCAAATGTTTGATTTTTCCAACAAATTCTTCAAAAATCGCTATCATCAAGTAAGTTTTTGATCATTCTTTTCTACATGGAACTTATGTGGAATGTAAAACCTATAGAGGCATGATAGGATCACTCCTATATCTTACAGCCAGCAGACCTGACATAATGTTTGCAACTTGTATATGTGCCAGGTACCAAGATAATCCAATGGATTCACATTTAAGTACCGTAAAGAGGATTTTGCGATATCTCAAGAAGACACCAAGTCTTGGTCTATGGTACCCTCTGTACTCAGACTTTGATTTGCTAGCATACACTAATTCAGATTATAGAGGATGCCAAGTGGGTCGAAAGAGTACATCTGGAAGCTGTTAATTCTTGGGAGGCAAACTTGTTAGTTGGTCTTCAAAGAAACATAATTGTGTTTCAACTTCTACTGCAGAGGCTGAATACGTGGTTGCTGCAAGTTGTTGTTCACAGGCCCTTTGGATGCAGACTCAACTCAGGGACTATGGTTACACTTTTGATAAGATCCCCATCCTCTATGATTCCAAAAGTGCTATTGCTATCTCAGCAAATCTAGTTCAACATTTCAAAACAAAGCATATTGACATCAGGTACCATTTTCTCAAACATCATGTTGAGGAAGGTAATGTTGAAATATACTTTGTCAATACTCAATATCAATTGGTTGACCTCTTCACAAAGGCCCTATATGAAAAACGGTTTAATTTCCTTGTGGAAAAGATTGGGATGACAGGCCCATGCCTTAATTCTATGTGCTCTGTGTAAAAACTGTTTTTGTAAATATTTTTGGTTATTATTTCCATTTCTTGTTTTACCTTTATTTGATCTTTCTCCAACAGGTATTTCTTGCAAAACTGATGCAAGATTGTAGGGGGGGTATGTTCTTAAAAGTTAAAACTTTGGAAGAAATCAAAACCTCTTTTTCACAGAACAGTTTTCAGAACCTCTGTGACCACTCATAGAGGATCTGTCATCTGAACCTCTGTCATATATTTTTTCTGAAGATTTTCAAACTGGTGTTGTTTTAAGGGGGAGCTTACAGAAGCCTGTTCCTAGGGGGATAGTGTGTGTTCTTAAAATTATCTTCAAACCACAAATGTGCAAATTCTTTGTAGTATATCTTCACATAACCCTTATTTTCAAATTTTCAAAGAGATTTTGTTAATTAATTCTGTGAGAACACTCACCTCTTTGTGGATTTTGAATTGTTTAGGTATATAAAGGTGCATGTTAATCCACCGCACAGCTCTCAGAGGTTTTGTTGTACCCTTAGACCTCTAAGATTTGTCTTCTGCTAGATAAATCACCAGAACTAGTGCGAGTAGTTATTTGGATAAGGGTTAAACATATCCATGCGCGTGATTAATTTCTGAGGCGCACGTCTTTAATCGTGTCGTTCTATATCCACGTGGCATATTGTGATTGGATGTGAAAATGGTCACGCGTAGGACACTCGAGTGATTAACTGTTCATATTCAATCAACATTTTTCCCTCTCTTATATAAATCCCCAAATCACCAACACTTAATCTTTTTATCACTCTCAAATTACCCTCCGACAAACTAATTCCGGCGAATCCCCAACTCTCAAACTTTCTCTTATCTCTGAAATCATGGTTTCCGAAGGATACGGATCGAATGCGAACGATGGAGCCTCTTGCAACAATGAAAATGATGTTGTTGTTGAACAAGAAAAAACCCTAACCACTCACGCAGTTTCCTTCATCAAGAATCGATTTGAGAAATTCGTTCTTTGATTGAAGCCCAACAACCACTACCTGGTTTCGAATGTAGACAATTTTCCCGATGGCTGTGAAACCCTGTTTGATGTCCTTCATCATCATTACATTTTTATGCCCTAACTACACATGTTGAAGTGCTAGAAACTTATCTCACTCAGTTTTTGCTGAGTGCATACCCCTGCACACTCTCGTCGGCCATGGTCAAAGCATCATTGGATATGTCACCGATGCAAATGTTGAAAAGATGGTCCCTCTGGATCTTCGCATAGTCCTCAAGCATACAGAACGATCAACCTATGATGTGGCTCCAGAATATGAAGACTTGGTTGAGTTCCTCCACTATCTCTCACACACACCTGATGCCAACACAACTTTGACAAAAAAGGAGATTTCAAGCGGAAAGGTCTTCCACCTCTGTGGAATATGTTATTCTCTATCCTGAACACTTGCCTAAATGGCAAGGTTGGCAGTCCTAACCAAACATCGTCTTTTATATTCTTTGGTTATTAATGCCAGTACTTCCATCATCTCTTTTGCAGAAACATCCTCATCAGAACTCATACCTTATGTACTGCTCTCTATCACCAAACCCTTCTTCTTCTTCTTCTTCTTCTTCTTCTTCTTATCCTCTGTCTTCACCTCCCTTTCCTTTCCCTTTGATCCTTCTGCTATTAATGCCAATAGACCACCTATACTTCTTTTCATTTGAATCACTAGAGGCTCTTGACTAGCTAGTGATCCATATAGGTCAGCCAAGGTGGTCGTTTCCAGATCCATAGTGGTCCTCATTGACATGGTTAAGTGTAACCATTCTGGACCGAAACTTTTGAGAAACAACATATTGTTGTCCTCATCAGATCTTATCACTCCAGATCGTCTACACTTGTTTATCAAGATGTTTAAGTAGAGTATGTTTCTTGCAGACTTTCTCCTTCTTTAGCCTTGAAGTCATGGTACTCATTGATGCAAAGAGTTATGTTGTTCTTTAACGTTTTGATCCCTCCTTCGAGTTGCTTTTGAATCTCACTCCATAATTCCATGGAGGTTTCAAAGTGATCTAATGATTCGAATATATCATTTGGAATAGCCATTATCAGAAGCAATCTCTCTTTCCTCTTCATCCCAATCCTTCTTAGGCTTCGGGATTAAGTATTCAGGAACTTCATCAGTTTTTGCAGATGCAGGAACTCTAGGAACTAAAGAAACATGAACAAATGGAGGATTGTGTAGAAATTCAGCAATCCTTGGATGTATTCCCTCCAGGAAGTTCACCATGCAAATTTTCCACTGTTGGAATTCTTCGCGACAAAGAGTAGGAGGCTTGGATTGAGATCCAATGCTCATGAATGATGAATTCGAATTCATAGCCATTGAGATACACTAAAGCAGATTATAAACAGATAATAAATTTAGAGGAAACCTAAGATACTACGAAGAAAAGCTAGATCAATTGAATACTGATGATTCAATTTCGCTCTGATACCAATTGATAACTCCCACATTAGGATATTGATCAAAAACAGGATGAATTGATCAAACCAATTTTATATATAACAGCGGAAGACTTATCATTCACTCCTATCTATAATGATGATGAAGATATCAAGGAAATCAAAGGAACAATGAACAATCTATATGAGGTTAAGAAAGCTTCAACAGGATCAATTGAATTTGATTAATTCAATTGATTACATTCAATGAAAGAAACTTACAAAACAATATTGTTGGGTTTTTGAAGTTATTACTGCTAGAAGAGAATTAATGTTGCTGATGGTTACTACTGCTAGTTACTACTGCTAGTGTTAATTACTACTGCTGGTTACTAATGCTGGTTACCACTGCTGGTTACCACTGCTAGTTACTACTGTTAATTACTACTGCTAGTTACTACTGCTAGTGGATAAGGAAAAAAGATTACTTAGAGCAAAAGATAAGGAAAGGCTGTTACTTGGAGATAAAGACAAGGACTTAAAGATAATTATGGAATGAATTCTAGAGATATATTTTTTATGGAATGAAGATATTTACCAAGATTCTGAAGATAATGGAGATTTAGAAGATCAATTTATTTTTTTGTAATTATCTTTGTAATCAAGTCTTGTATAAATAGATTAGTTGTCTAGTCTATTAGATATGAATTGAGAGATTTATGAGTGATAGAAAAATTTTAGCCTCAAGATTATACTTGATCCCTACAATAGAGAAGTATTGTACGTTTGTTTGAATTTGTTCAAGCAAATTGGGGCTTTGTTTGTAATCATTCGATAGAAAAGCAATTCCAAAAGCAATTCAATTTCAATTCATTCTTGTTTTCTTGTTGTTAAATATTAAGGTGTTATTCCGCGACTTCCTTAATATCTTGGTTCTTATTCTTTCTTGTTACGAATTTCGATCTTGACAAATATTGAGAACCAATATACTTTCTATTGATGATTTCACGTTGAATTACAAAGTTGAGCACTCACAGAAAAATGAAGAACAAACGGCTATTTATACTACTAAAAAAGATAACCTAACCAACTCTCTAGGATCTTGACACGTGGCCCAATCCTGGGCATAGAAAGAAAGTCGGTTGCAACATCACATGAGCAGCACATGAAAGATAACCATTTGACAGAATTATATTTTTCTCAGAGGAAGGATTCGCAGAACTTCTGTCACGCTCGGGAGAGGTTCTGTCGACTTAATTTTGTGGACTTCTGAGACTGTCTTCTCAGAGCTTTTGTCAACTTGTTCTTCTACAGAAATTTCCTTGCATCTTTTATCTTTACTTTTACAAAACATGAATATGGAGCTAACAACCATTCTATTGAGGGGTCCTTGTGGCTGAGAAGTTGTGGGTAATGCCAACAGGGGTTGATACTCTTTAATTACAGAATTCTTGAATTTTGTTCCATTGTCACTTCTAAGAACCCTAACCTGAAAACCATGAAGAGCTTGTAACCTTTTCAAGAGATTGATTAGTATCAAAGGAACTTGAGATTTCTTTCTCAAAAACTCTACCCAAGTAAAATGTGAGAATTAATCGGTAAGTACTAGAATCTACTTGTTTCCTACAAGACTTTGCACAGAGATGGGTCCACATAGGTCCACATGTAGCATCTGCAAAGGCATATCATTGGAAGGATCTGACTTGGTTTTATGGGAAGATGTTCTACGTTTACCCATTTCACAAGCAGAACAGAGATGATCTTTCTCAAGTTTTATATCAACCAGTCCCTTAATCAATTTGAGCCTTACCAGTTTGTCAAGAGTATGAAAATTAAGATGACAGAACCTGGTATGCCAGAGCCATGCTTCTTCATTTTTCACAGAGGAGACATGACATATTTCTTCCTTTGCTTTCAATGTATTAAAGCAGATAAGGTATAAGTCTCCTCTTCTATTGGCCCTCATCACTTCAATCAATGTATTAGTCTTATACATGATGCAACACTTGATCTTGAACATGACAATCATTCCATTGTCACAGAGGTGACTCATAGTTATCAAATTGTGTTTGAGTCCATCCACATTGGACACTTGATTCATCCTTACTTCTCCCTTCACTATCATTCCATAGCCCTTTATTTTTCTTTTCTGATTTCCTTTGAAGGCTACAGAACTTCCTTCTTGTTGCATATATGATGACAGAAGCTCTAGAGTGCCAGTCATGTGTCTCAAGCATCCTGATCAACTACCCAGGTAGACACATGTGGCTTCTTTTGCAATCATACACCAGAGGTTTTAGGTACTCATATCCATTTAGGTACTTTTGAATTAGCATGTTTAAAGTATGTCATAGCATCTTTTGATTTGAGCTTGCTCTTATTTGGCTTTGAATTGCCAAAATGTCCATTATTCATCCCAGAACCATTTGTATTGGGATGTGTGACCAGACAGGAAGAATTGTGTAAATGCTATGACAGATTAAGCCTAATATGAAAACAATTACAGAAATTGACTTTGCAAGCATGTTTCTTGAATTCTTCATTAAAAATATAAAAGAAGGCTACAGAGAGATGATTGTTAGAGCCTTTCTTAGGTATAAGCCTCTCAATACAAGAAATCTTTCCTAATCTAGGCTTTTTATGGAAACCATTTCTATGCTTCTTCTATTTTGACCCATTCTTTGATCTTCCTGCATTCACTGGGATAGAGGCAAAGTTAGTTTGTGGCCATTTTTCTTTTTGTTGCCATGTGAACTTAGGCTTCTGACTTAAGGTAGATGAGCAATTTAAGGAGTTCTGTTGTTTCTTTTCCTTCTCCCTTCTCTCAAGTTCCACAGAGGTCTTAACATTTATGCTCATCTTTTTAAAATTTGGACAGATTCTAACTCCTGTCCCTCTGTTTGATGATGCAACAGTGGTAATTGGAATGTTTACCATTTCTTATCCAATTGAATTATGAACAATAATATCAGTCTCTATGACTTGTGTAGGACTTTCTTCAAAGTCTGGCAAAGATTCATGCTCAAACGTGTTTAGATTTGAATATTCATTACATGATTCATAAGTTGAAGAGCTTGGCATGGATACCTTTGAATATGATTCATATTCTAAGTCCTAGATGCGCACTCATCCTCAGAATCTGATGAGAGAAGGTCTCTGTCAATTATGACAGGACAATTGTGACTTTGAATGAAATTAGATGGTTCTATGAAAGATTGTTCCTCATAGAGAGATTTAGAGTCAGACACCTCTGTAAAGTTAGAGTCAATTAAGGAAGCCTCTAAGATATGTCATGGAATAAATTCAGATGCTTCAGAGGATAGTTTTCTCTCTGGTTGTCCAAACTTAAAGACTCATATTTGACTCTGTTTCAAGAATCTCCTTGGGATGAAATCCTTCTCTTCAGAAGGTGAGAAAAAGTCAATGTAATCCTCAAATGCAACATTTGTGAGTATTAGATCGAGGAGTTTTTGATTTTGGAGAAACCAAGAGTCTTCTTTACTTTTTTGTATTTGTGTGATTGAACGGAAGCCCTGGGGAGTGATCATCACTAAAGCTCTTTATATAGTTGATGCGGTAATTATTATATATAAAAAGCGGAACAAGTTTTAACCTCTAATGCCTAGCCACTGTCTTACCACATATACAGGCAAACGTACCTGATCGTGAGTAATATAGTGTAGGAAAGTCCAGGTATCGTTCTTACCACTGGGAACGGTTAAGCTAGATGTCAACTAGACTATTAATCAGTCAATCTGGAAAATGGGGGGTTTGCTTTTGAAAAGGTATTTTTAAAGATAAAAGACAAATAATAAATAAACCTAACCAAGAAGTGGAAAACTGATGATCAAGCAAACATCGGAGACAATTGCATTCATTATGATAATTTAAGACACTTTTTCAGATGATTACCAAAAACATAGATTCAATGGTTATTGTAAGAAATTAAGCATAAAGCACCCTAACATACGTATCTGAGGTTGTCAACCAGGTTGATCTCCCGGCCCAATTACAAGGACTTGGTTGTCAGACAAATCTAGTAAAAGTCACCTAATAAATGTCAACCGTGGAACTCTACAATCTAGTCTACTCTAGGTCCGATCAAAACTACTCACCACGTCTCCCCGCGTCACCGGGTTGAAAGGTAAGAGAGGTAAGAATCACATTCATTAGCTGTCAATTAACAAACACAATCCCAACCAACGACTTCAAGTAACCACAGTTAAAACATCAAAATAGGAACCAACAGATAAATATTCAATAAACCATAAATCTAATTATTAAATTAAAACCAAAACTCAAATCATCTTTCAAAGTAATCACACCATAATGTAACACAACGAGAAATCAACATATAGACATGTCAATCGTAGATGAAAAACCAAACCAAAATAAAGACCGGCATATTTGGCGTAACATCCTCTTGAACCGTCTCCTCCGAATGTCAATCATCGAGCCTTCGGCTTCTTGGGTTGGAAACCCTAAGTGGCTCCTAACATTTATACTAAGAGAGTATTACAGAAAACTGAATAATGGTGAATTGAATGATGAATTGAACGACCCCAAAGGCGGCATTTATAATACTCCAACAGAAGCCTTTTCGCGTTCGCAAAACGGCATTTCGCGGAGCGAAACACTTAACGAACAAACCCTAATTTTCTGGAAGCTTCCGATCAAGAAAAACCAGTCTTCGCGGCACGAGCCCTTCCTTCGCGGCATGAGCAGGTGCTTCGCGGCGCAAGCCATCTTCTTCGCGGCGCGAGCAGTGTAAAATCAGCTTCCGAGATCTTCCGAAATATTCTTCTTGCCTTATCTGTTGAAGATCCGTCTTTTGGAGGAAGTTATCTATCTTCGGGAGCAAGAAAACCGTCTTAGGAGCCAAGAAAAGTCCATATTTGCAAAGTCTGCACAAAAGTCTCCTTTTTGACGTTTTTCACCCTCTTTTTATAATTTTACGCTCAAGCACCTCCAGAACCTACAAAATTAGGATTTACACCTTTTTAAGTCAAACAGTACCGAAAATACTCTCAAAATAAAGATAAAAGTGGGGAACTGATGCGAGTAAAACATGTATAATTTTGGAGTTATCAAAATTCCCACACTTAAGATTTGCTTGTCCTCAAGCAAACATCTGATAAAATAAGAAAGATAACGATAAAATTATCCTCCACCCATGATCATGCTTTGAAAGAACAAGGATAGTCGCAAGAAATCAAGCACAATTTAGATACCAATCAGAGCCTTACAAGTCATCAAAGTCATGCTCAACCTTTTACCCTCACAAAGTATGTATCAAGTGTATCTCTCAAGGGGTAATAGTGTATATAGTGATCACACTGATACTCGACATCTTACCAACACATATGCTTGTCACCAAATCTCATCTCCACCACTGAAAAGTTGTCAACCGTCAAGAAGACTTTAGGGTTGTAATGTTAGGCTAAGGGTTAAGGGTAGGATAAAGGATATATATAAGTGACTAAGGGTTGTAGCAAAAACCTGAAAACCAATTAGTTCAAGATCCAAATTAATCATCTGACTTTTGAGATTTTTAGAGCTCGAGATTTCTATCACTATCACTTTTATATCGGCCTAAGCATATTGCTTATTTGTGGCTTCGATATTTTTCTTTTCTTTTAAGCACATCGACTCTTTTGATTTTTCTTTTTGAACGAGTCGGTTTCTATTTTTTCTTTTCTTTTCTTTTCAAGCTCTCTACTTTTTTTCTTTTTCTTGAGTAGCAACTATGTTGCTTTTTACTCTTTTGCTCTCTTTCTTTTTCATAATCCCTTTCTCTATTTGTCAGATTTATAAAACGGACCAAAAACATGAAAAGCATTTAACTTTGAGCTACGGCCAAAAGATAGATAAAAATTGGGCTAAAGGATAAAGTGTATAGTGGGTAAAGAAATGAAAAGGCTAAGGCTCAAAAGGGTTACAAGGGATAAAATACTAAAGATGAGTACTTTCAAATTATTGGCTAGGCAAATCAAATAACCTTATAATGAGGTTATCTGACGAAGGCTAAGTGGGTTAGAAACGAAGGCCTCTATCAGTGCAATGGTGACATACTTTCCTTATGTGATCTCGACAAGCATTCAAAGTGACAAGTTCTATTTGGTTCAAAGTCGGTATCCTCACAGAAATGAATAGATATAAACAATATAGGCTCAAACTCTCAAGGAACATGTTGGGTTTTTGTGGGTATCCTCGGATCAAACTGACTCGAGGATTATCTCAGATCTATCAAACCTCGCTGGTTTGATATAACTCATAGGTTTAAAACAAACTGTTAAAACCCACGTGATCAGAAACTCGCTGTTTCCGATCTAATCATGCGGAAGCGATAAAAGCTAAAAACCCATTAAGCCTAATGATCTTTTAATCGTTATAGTTTAATCCTATTAATTTGGTTTAGATCAATTTACCTGGTTGCTTGAGAATAGATCCACCAATGATCGACCAGCGAACGTTCCTCTAGCAGAACTGTGAAACCCGAATAACCGAAAAAACAAATCCGACCGGGGGGGGGGTGTGTTCGGCGCCGGAGGTGAGAGAGGAGAGAGAGGAGACTGAGAACTGGTTTTTTTTTTAATTGAAAGCTTGTTTATTTTCCTTAACCCATAGGCTTTATTTATATGGAGGAAAAATACAGTTTGTATGGAATCCAGTTTCCTTATGATAATTATCTCAAATCCTTTCCTTATTTAATTAGCTGGAAAAGAATTTGCATACGATAATTATAATTTATATATTTATCTAATATATAAAATCTTTATTAATTAACTATTATATATTTATTTATCTTAATAAATATATAATATCCTAATTAATTAATAACCCTCCAACTTTGGTAATTCTGACTGTAATTACCCAATTGATTTATAATGCACTATTATAAATCCTAACTCTCCATTTCGGGGTTTCAACTAACTTGTTCGACTTATAGGTCCTCACAGGTGTGACCCTCAAGTGTCTTGTAGCAATGGATGTGTAATCACTTGGTTTGTCAACTCTGCACATAATTCCTAACAGACTCCCACTTGTGCAAGTTGGCAATACCACCTTTGATTATACGGACCTAAGGAGGCCCCTAGACAGGCACTTAGGCTGACCAGGTTACAAGAACTCTTATACCCAGATTTGGTGATATAAACATTCCGTGAGGAATTGGTATCTATGAAACTACTGTTCATTGATTGGGCATATCTTGGCTTTTCCCTTTGCATCGCGATATTTCATCTGTGAGTATGAGCTTGGAAAGTGTCAACTCTAAATACTCAAGATTCTGTTCTCTTGATTATCTGACTTTCACTGATAGGTAAACGACAAAGAACTAATCAGTTCGTTTGGGCATGGCCATGCACTTCATCAGTATACTTAGTCAGTCAAGATGGGCCCAGAAATATCTCTCTTCTGAGAAGAGGTGCAAATCCCATCTTGCATACCTGCCTTTAACACCACGGCTTCCGCTGAATCTAGTTACACCCTTTATAGCCACCCTGTTACGGCGTAGCGGTTGAGTGCGCTAAGAATTCAGCAGTCCTCATGATATCAAATCAGATACCTCAGGTGATAGGGACAACCACTGTGAGATTTACTTATGACTTTTTCCAAGAAGTAATCTCAACCGCGGATCACGTCCGATATTTGCTACTCTATCAAATATCTGTGCAACTTTTAGTCTACAACACTTGTAGCTGTTATTCAGCAACTGATCATAACTACCTAAAAATTCACAATGACTTTAACGCCTTATCATGTTCCCACAATGATAAGTTGTCACGGACAGATTTTGAATGAAAAATCGGAGACTGATTTCATTCCTGGATATATTAAAACATGCAAAATGTGAAAGTGATAAAGAAATCAATCTTGTATAGTCCATATTACACGCTGTAATAATAACAAGATTGAATGTCTTTTCTTTAATAACTTTCATAATATCTATTTAACGTTTGTTAGATACTGGTCTAAAATAAAGTATCACCTATCTTTAGTTTAAACCCTTTGATTAAAGTTTACCAGTCTAATCAAAGTGATAACCAAAAACACAAGTCTGTTTACTTGTATCTGCTAATTATTGTTTTGCAAACACCTCTTAAGACAATAATTAGTCTTTTATCATATTCCGTGAACTTAGAGACCTGGACTAACTTCCAGTTCCTGAATATGTAAGACTGCAACTTTCCTTAGTTGCTGTGTAGATGAATGATTTCTACCTGAAATCCGATTCCTTTTGCAATCCTGGCAAATCTACTGGAATCCTATATTTTAATCCAACACTTTAATTATTGATTTTTAAGTCAGTCACGACCTTTGTTTCATGGGTCTTGAAACTTTTATCCTTTTAACTAAAAGGGTAAATTATATCTTATGAATTCTTATCCTACCTGGATTTATGAATTCCGAGATATATCAATAATTATGTCTTTTATTCTTTTATCTTAGACTAGATAGAGAATAATCGGGCTCCCACTCGCTTGCATAAAAACTAACTATTACTCAAAATTTACTATTGACTTTATTCAAGACTTTGATTAGTCAATCCTAATTTTAAGTAATGAACTTTGAGAATTTCCCTTTTATGAAACTCAACTGGATTTGGTTAAATCCTAATTCCAAACCTTGGAATCCTTCTAGTTTCATAAATACTGTTATTAACGCTATCTGAGTTAATATCCTAAATTCTCCTTTTAAAACATTTGAATAAAACTTGATCAAACTTGATTATAAAACTTAACTGGATTTGGTCAAATCCTAATTCCAGAACTTGGAATCTTTCTAGTTTTATAAATACTGTTATTAACGCTATCTGAGTTAATATCTTAAATTCTTCCTTTTGATCACAAAACTATTATTCATAAATGTTTTATTCTCAAAACACATTCCTATAGAATCTCGTGTGTTTTGATAGTTTTTATACAAATTACTTCAATTTCATTAAAGTAATTATAACAGGCATCAACAACTAGGATCATACAAACACTAAGCACAATCAGATATTTCAATTGTCAAGACAATAACTTTTGAAAAATAAAACCATCGAATTATAAAATATAATTATCCAAACATTGTTTAAAACATAAACCCCCAAAATAACTGTTTTAAAACTATAAATTCAAAAATGTCTCGACTTAAATTATCTCGTGCTTTGATCCTCAGCAATCCTCTGGGCATTTCACTTCTGACCTCCTGCAATAATCATTTGCTCTAGGTATCAGTATACTTGTAAGCTAACAAGTAAGAAGTGACAAGTCAAAGCAATCATAAATTTTCTGAGGTTTACATACCTGCTTTATGACGCTTAGGGCAGTTTTGCCTCCAATGACCGATCTCATTGCATATAAAGCAGAGATTCTCGGTCCTAGCTTTGTTTGGCTTAACCTTCTTGCCCTTGCCCTTGCCTTTGCCTTTCTTGGGTGCACTCTGGATGGCCTGAACTGGTCCTTTTCCCTTGCTGGTGCTAGCATGCCCATTTTTCTTTTTAACCCCTCCGTCTTTTACCATCAAGACATCCTTTGTCTTGTTCTTGTTCCCCATATTTAATTCAGCTGTCTTGAGCATGGAGTGCAATTCTGCTATTGTTTTCTCCATGTTGTTCATGTTGTAGTTGACTACAAAGGGCCTGTAGTCTTCCGACAGTGAATTGAGTATGGTGTCAGTTGCTAGCTGCAACGGAACAGGATGACCCAGCCTCTCCAGATGATCTAAGTGTCGTTTCATTTTCATGACATGGTCACTTACTGATGTTCCTTTTACCATCTTGCACTCATTGAATGCTTTGGTGGCATCGTAGCGCTCTGTACGAGCCTGAGTCTGAAACATGTCCCTCAGCTGGCGGATCATGTCGTAAGCATTTGTATTTATGAGCCCTGCTTGCAGATCTGGGCTCATAGTTGCTAACATCAGACAGGCAACATCAAGGAGATCATCTGAGTGCTTTTTGTGGGCATTTCTGGCAGCAGCCGGAGCGTTTGCCGGAGGTGCCTCCCCAAGTGGCTCTTCAAGCACATACCACTTTCTTTCATGTCTGAGCACAATCATCAGATTGCGCTCCCAGTCAAGAAAGTTAGAGCCGGTCAACTTATCCTTCTCTAGGATAGAGCGGAGGGAAAGATTGTTAGTGCTGGTAACAGTGCTTGCCATCTACACAAAATAAAACTTTTGGTCTTAGCAACTGTAAATAGACTAATTTCCAATAAAATATCAATAAACCCTTAAATGATCAATTTATTGGACTAGGATCCTTATTTTATACGTCCTGATGTGCGTAATGTTCTTGCTCCACCAGACCCGTATTTATTTCGGTAGGTAAGGACTTTTACCAATCATATCTAACTGACATGACTCCTAGATCTTTTCGGGACCATGGCAACTACCTGTGCATGTTTTAGTCCCTCTTAGTGCTTTTTGGCCCGGTACCACCCGGTGAACATTATAGAACCAAAACAGATCTCACCATTTTGGGGACCTGATTACTATACTCTGGCCGGTACCACCCGGAGATAATTCGCAGAGTTATGTAACCTCTTCAGCTTCAGTTTGAACACAGACGTTGAATGTGTGATCACTTACAACGCCTATGTACTTTACGCCGAAGGTGCCCCTAGATGGGTTGCACTACTGATCTATGATTTTCGGGGTTTTGAAAAACTTTATTTCCAGGATTTTGAAAAACTGATTGTTTATAAAGGCTACTTATGTTTTAAACTAACTGTTTGAAACATACATGTAATTTTAAAACTGACTGTTCTAAAAATTACTTGCTAATTAAAACTAACTGTTTTAATAGCATACCTAGTTGATTAAAACTAACTGTTTTTGTCAACTTTGCCTTTTATAAATAATCATCCACTGATTGTTATAAAGAGCAATTGATATTCTAAACTTACTGTTTTAGAAGTTATTTTAAACCAACTGTTTAAAATATCGGCTAATTGAAATCAACTGAGTTAAAGTGTACTGGTTGATTGAAACTACCTGTTTCAATAACCTTTTCTGTCTTGACAAAAGCTAACTGTTCTGCCAAGTTTGCTCTTTTATAACAATACACTAGGTTTTATTAAAAAGCTTCACTTTAAAGGTTTTCGATTGAAAAGTTAATAAAACCTAATTCCTTCTTGTTTTAAAAAAAAATATTCTTAAAACATATCTAATAAACTAACAGTTATTAGCATCAATTACGCAGTTAATCATGCACACAGATAATTATAACAACTACGCAATTGTAAAACAGATAATTATAGGATTTGCCAATTTTGTTCCTAGGGACCAATAATGACGTAGTTTTTCTACAACTTCAAAACTTCGCGTAGCTCCCACTGGCTTCGCCATACTTGTCAGTATTCCGGTAAGATGAAGAATAGCTCCCACTGGCCTCGTCATCCCAAAAGAAAGAAAAAATCTATCCTAGGGTCATTATTACATAAGGGGTTGTAAACGGCACGCAGGCCTCCCCATGAATATGTCAAGGGTCTAAGTTGGCAAAAACTATAACGTGTATATATATGTAAAATCAAACTGAAATTCATATATAGTTCTCAAGCAATCACGCAATTATGTGTATATATGCAACAAAAGCAATATTATAATTACGAGAAAATAAACCTGGATCCGTTAAAATTACCTTGTTTTCAATTATCGCAAAACTTGGTTTTATAAATGATTCGAAAAAACAAACTGTTTTATGAATCCTAAAAGAAAAACTTTAGACTGAAGAATGGTTTTATCTTAAAACTGAGATTTATAATAAATCTTAAAACTAAAACCATTTAATCCTTTTACCCAAAATTATTTCAAAAAAAAGGGGTTTTATCGACCCAACCATAAAATATTGGTTTATTCGAAAAACAGATAAAATTTTAGTTTCCATAAAAATTAACTAAAAACTGGTTTGAATAAATTTTATCAGATAAAAATAATAATCTTGGGTAATTAAGCCTGAAACCAAACAAACTCTTTTTGGGCCATAACTTGGTCCAAAGAACTGGGCTTACAAGCCCATTACCAAACTGTTCATCAGGGTTTTTGCGATTTGTTCGAAAAACTATCGAGGATCGAAAAAATCCTAATCTCGTCTTATCGCTTTGGGATTTGAAACACAACCAATACCAATCTGGTCAATTTGAATCGGTTTCAAGATCACGAGAGTAAACGACCATCGCTGCTATTGGAGGCTTAATGATGATGGCGATCGGCCATCGCCGCCGCCATCTTGTGATCACCGCTTGTGGTTTGGTTTTCCGACCATTGCCGCGTGCCATGGTTACCGAAAAACGCTGCCACCACCACACTGGTGGTGCAGCCGCAGCCTGATGCCGCCACCGCTTGGCGCGGCCGTGAGGCAGCTAGTGGTGGCCGGTTCGCACACCACCACCACCAAGGTGGTTTCTGGTGGTCGCGATTTGGTTATCATAAGTGCGATAAGTAATTGCCACCGCTAGGTGCGGCCGTAAGGCAGCCAGCGGTGGTTCGTGGACGTCGTGAGACACCGCCACCACCACGCTGGTGGTGCTAGCCGCGATGTGATTCGGTCATCACTACCATCCAACCGTTGCCACGGTTTGTGTTAGCCATCGATAGGCCGCCGGCGATTAACAGACCACCGCCATCCACCGATCTGGTGGTGTTTCACCCACGGCCACCACCATACCACCGCGACCGCCGATCTGGGGTGCGGTTTGGTGGTCGTCCTAAACAGCCAACGCCACCATCAACCACCGTTATCACCGAATTGGTGGTTCGTGATTCCGCTACCACCGCCTGGTGGTTGTGGTTTTGGGTTATGCGCCGCCGCATACACCACCGTCTGGGTGGTTGCGGTTTTGGGTTATGCGCCGCCGCATCCACCACCGTCTGGGTGGTTGCGGTTTTGGGTTATGCGCCGCCGCATCCACCACCGTCTGGGTGGTTGCGGTTTTGGGTTATGCGCCGCCGCATCCACCACCGTCTGGGTGGTTGCGGTTTGTTGGTTCTATGCGCGAGGGACCGGTGCCGCTTGGATCGGTCCTCCACCGCACATGGCGGTGTGACCATGGTGATGTCGATTTAGGGTTTTTGAAACGATAAACAAGGTTTTTATAAAACATATAAAGATCAGATTTTTTGCTAGAAACAATTTAATTTTAACGGATTACGCATAAAACAATTAACTGATAAACTGAAACGATTTATAAACAATGGCTCTGATACCACTGTTGGGTTTTTGTGGGTATCCTCGGATCAAACTGACTCGAGGATTATCTCAGATCTATCAAACCTCGCTGGTTTGATATAACTCATAGGTTTAAAACAAACTGTTAAAACCCACGTGATCAGAAACTCGCTGTTTCCGATCTAATCATGCGGAAGCGATAAAAGATAAAAACCCATTAAGCCTAATGATCTTTTAATCGTTATAGTTTAATCCTATTAATTTGGTTTAGATCAATTTACCTGGTTGCTTGAGAATAGATCCACCAATGATCGACCAGCGAACGTTCCTCTAGCAGAACTGTGAAACCCGAATAACCGAAAAAACAAATCCGACCGGGGGGGTGTGTTCGGCGCCGGAGGTGAGAGAGGAGAGAGAGGAGACTGAGAACTGGTTTTTTTTAATTGAAAGCTTGTTATTTTTCCTTAACCCATAGGCTTTATTTATATGGAGGAAAAATACAGTTTGTATGGAATCCAGTTTCCTTATGATAATTATCTCAAATCCTTTCCTTATTTAATTAGCTGGAAAAGAATTTGCATACGATAATTATAATTTATATATTTATCTAATATATAAAATCTTTATTAATTAACTATTATATATTTATTTATCTTAATAAATATATAATATCCTAATTAATTAATAACCCTCCAACTTTGGTAATTCTGACTGTAATTACCCAATTGATTTATAATGCACTATTATAAATCCTAACTCTCCATTTCGGGGTTTCAACTAACTTGTTCGACTTATAGGTCCTCACAGGTGTGACCCTCAAGTGTCTTGTAGCAATGGATGTGTAATCACTTGGTTTGTCAACTCTGCACATAATTCCTAACAGAACAGGGTAAGGATCACTCATGGCAATTAGCATATACATGACTTTTTCAAACTCATAAAAACTCTAAAAAGTATCATCCTATATGCAAGATTCTTTTGACTTCCACAAAATTTTTGAAAAGATCATGGATTTCTCAAAAATTATGCCATATCATTCAAATAATATCAGATAAGCAATTAAGCACAATAAGGACAAACAAACAAAAGTTTACTTAACCCCCTTCCCACACTTAAGAATTGCAGTGTCCTCAATGCAACAACAATTAAACCACATGTGGAAAGGTAAAAAGATAAAGAACAATTAAACCACGGGTTAAGAAATCAAAACAAGTTAAGCTACTTAACCCCTCCCCACACTTAAAATTTGCAGTGTCCTCAATGCAACAACCATTAAAAACAAGTAGAGAGGTGAAAGGAAAACAGAAACTTCCCGGGTTAAGAGACTTGAAGCTGACGATCGGCTCATGAATGATAAGAGACTCCGAGGGTTTACCACACCAAAACCTACAAACAAAACACACTAAAAAGAAAAATGTAAAATAAAACTAAGATAGATAGGACGATAACCCAAAATAAAGTTAAGTCAAATCACGTTACAAAACAATGTGGACAGACACTTTATTTTAAAAACTTTATTGAAAACCCCAACCAACACGTCAACATCGAATTCTCATCACCATTAGTCAAAAATCTCTTTTAAAAACAAATCTCAACTCTCCTTTTCAAAACATTGGGCTTGGACTATTGGGCTTTGGAAAACTATTGGAAAAAGTTTTCCCACACTTAGTGATTGAACCATATAATCAAGTTAATTTAGATTGGGAACCCATAAAAATTTAATTTTGAAAATTGTTTCCACGGTGGGTTCCCACACTTAAAACTTGATTTATCCATTTTTGCACAAAAATAATTTAATTTTAAAACATAGGGATATGTTGTCTCAAGCAAGTTATGTAAAAATATCAAAGTAAAGAAAAACCTATTGGTTGAGAAGTTAGAAAAAGTATGGTTTATCACTTAATGTTTTGAAAAAAACCAAATTCTTCCCATACTTAAATTTGAAGAGATTTTGAAGTTAAAAAATGAGATCCAACTTTTTGTAAGCGAAAAAGAGTTTTGGGTTAGTTAGGCTTTGAAAACTTTGAAAATAAAAAAGAAAATATTTTTTTTTCAACACAGAAAGCTCTTCGCATTCGCGAGATATAAGCTTCGCGCCGCGAAGAACTTTTTTTTTTTTAATTTTTTTTACGGATACCTGGTTTCGCGGAGCGAAAATATTTTTCGCGAAAGCGAAATGCTTTCTGTCCACTTTCTTCAAAATTTGACCGAAACGATTTGGGTATCAATCCTAGACATTAAAAGACACTCTACGACCCTAAAAACACACCAAAAGCATAAAAAACTTAAAAACTCACGGGTTGCCTCCCGAGAAGCGCTTGTTTTTGTCATGAGTCTCGAGCCTGACTCCGGGTTTAAGCACTCCCGTTTGAAACAAAACACCCTTCACTTGCAATTAAGCAAGGGTGATAATAGTGGTACATACCTGGACTTACCGATTTACCTTTGTGTGATCCACCAGGTAGAGTTGCGCACCACTTATCATACCGGTTCTCATCATGTCTCCTTGCAGAATGAACATCAGATTTGCGCGAGTTTGACCTAAGATCCTTTAAATATGTCGTTAGGGATGTTGGGTTAACCAATTGTTTTTGACGACTGGCTTCCCAAAAAGGATCTTGTGCCAATACTCCTTGAACTGTGCGTGGAATACCCAGTGAAAACGATAACCCGTTGTTAGACTCATCCTTATTAATCAATGGAGGACTTACCGTTTGTTGAGGAGGGGTTTGATCTGACGATGCTTCTTCGGGTAGCTCATCTTGCATTAAAGCTCCGAGTCCATCTAGGCAGTCTTCATCATTGTATTCTTCCGTTGCATTAACCTGCCATGAAAACTCTTCGTCAGAATCGTTAGAATCGGACCATGGTGGAAGTACCTCATGTTGAATCCATGAATCCTCTATTGGTGGCGCAAGCTTTTCGATAACGGTTTGATCCATGGAATTTATCATTATTGTCGGAGGCTCTTCGATTGGTTGTTTGTCATTTGGTCGGGCATCTTCTTGTAATGAAAGTTCAACACCATTCCCGAACCAAGTACCTTCCACCTTCATCTTTGAGTACGAATCCTGTCCAAGTAAAAATTTCTCGTTAGAATCATTGTTAACCTTAAAAATTGGACAACTTACTTGTGGCTGAATGGTAGAGTGAGTCAGCCATTCGGATTTCTTCATTGATTCTCGCATTCTTTCCGATTCCTCCCTCATCTTACGCAAAGAATCTGCAAGTGAGTCGACATCCCTTATGCGGTCCTCCCAATCTTGTTCTTTTAATCCCCAAAAAGGCTGATCATCCGATTGTTCATCCATCGTCTCATCCTGTAAAAATAAAGAACTATTAGAATCCTCAGATTTAACATATGGATGATTTACCTTTTGTTGTAGAGATGATTGATTCGCCATGGGTTTTTCAAGCAACTTTTTTAGCGTTGAATCATGTTGGCGTTTCCTAAGTACCCACATCGGTACATCATCATCGGGAATCCCATCGTAATCTTCCATATCTGCAAAAGAAACAAAACAAATACCCGGCGTAGCACGAAAAATATAAAAGATAAAATTAAAAATTAAAAACTAAACTAGAAAGCAAATAACTTAATTGGGAATAAATTCCCAATGAATGATCGATTAACTAACTAAACTCTAGTATCCAACTAAGCAACCATTCCCCCGCAACGGCACCAAAAACTTGGTGCGGTAATTATTGTATATAAAAAGTGGAACAAGTTTTAACCTCTAATGCCTAGCCACTATCTTACCACATATACAGGAAAGCGTACCTGATCGTGAGTAATATAGTGTAGGAAAGTCCAGGTATCGTTCTTACCACTGGGAACGGTTAAGCTAGATGTCAACTAGAGTATTAATCAGTCAATCTGGAAAATGGGGGGGGGGGTTTGCTTTTGAAAAGGTATTTTTAAAGATAAAAGACAAATAATAAATAAACTTACCCAAGAAGTGGAAAACTGATAATCAAGCAAACATCGGAGAAAATTGCATTCATTATGATAATTTAAGACACTTTTTCAGATGATTACCAAAAACATAGATTCAATGGTTATTGTAAGAAACTAAGCATAAAGCACCCTAACATACGTATCTGAGGTTGTCAACCAGGTTGATCTCCCGGCCCAATTACAAGGACTTGGTTGTCAGACAAATCTAGTAAAAGTCACCCTAATCAATGTCAACCGTGGAACTCTACAATCTAGTCTACCCTAGGTCCGATCAAAACTACTCACCACGTCTCCCCGCGTCACCGGGTTGAAAGGTAAGAGAGGTAAGAATCACATTCATTAGTTGTCAATTAACAAACACAATCCCAACCAATGACTTCAAGTAACCACAGTTAAAATATCTAAATAGGAACCAACAGATAAATATTCAATAAACCATAAATCTAATTATTAAATTAAAACCAAAACTCAAATCATCTTTCAAAGTAATCACACCGTAATGTAACACAACGAGAAATCAACATATAGACATGTCAATCGTAGATGAAAAACCAAACCAAACTAAAGACCGGCATATTTGGCGTAACATCCTCTCGAACCGTCTCCTCCGAATGTCAATCATCGAGCCTTCGGCTTCTTGGGTTGGAAACCCTAAGCGGCTCCCAACATTTAAACTCAGAGAGTATTATAGAAAACTGAATAATGGTGAATTGAATGATGAATTGAACGACCCCAAAGGATGCATTTATAATACTCCAACAGAAGCCTTTTCGCGTTCGCGAAACAGCATTTCATGGAGCGAAACACTTAACGAACAAACCCTAATTTTCTGGAAGCTTCCGATCGAGAAAAACCAGTCTTCGCGGTGCGAGCCCTTCCTTCGCGGCGCGAGCCATCTTCTTCGCGGTGCGAGCAGTGTAAAATCAGCTTCCGAGATCTTCCGAAATATTCTTCTTGCCTTATCTGTTGAAGAGCCGTCTTTTGGAGGAAGTTATCTATCTTCGGGAGCAAGAAAACCGTCTTAGGAGCCAAGAAAAGTCCATATTTGCAAAATTTGCACAAAAGTCTCCTTTTTGAAGCTTTTCACCCTCTTTTTATAATTTTACGCTCAAGCACCTCCAAAACCTACAAAATTAGGATTTACACCTTTTTAAGTCAAACAGTACCGAAAATACTCTCAAAATAAAGATAAAAGTGGGGAACTGATGCGAGTAAAACATGTATAATTTTGGAGTTATCAGACATTCCAACTGATTCATTAGTTGTTTCAGGATTTTCCCACTTAAATCCGATTTGAAAAGATTTGGATTCCTTTCTGGAATTGACGGTATATCTTTGAAGTAAAAAGGGGATTTTGGAGCAACAAGGGAAACGTTTGATGTGATAGTTTATTCTTTTCATTAGTGGTGGTTCATTGTTATGTTTGTATCTTTACGACATTAGTTATCTGATCATACATCTCTATAGTTTTGATGATTATTTCATATTTCATCAAAAAAGGGGAGATGGTTTTGAAATGTAAAGTGAAAGAGAAGATTACCAGAGATAATTGTCAAAGTTGTTACAAGATTTGAGCTTATTAGAATATTCCAAGTATTGAAGTTTGAAGTTTGTTTGAAGATACTTTGTTTGTTAAAGCTTCTTGTGTCAAAGTGGATAATTCTTGAAGATTATTACGGAAGCTTATTGTTCAAGAAAGCTTATCGTTGGTGTTCAAAGTGTTGATTGTTTTCTTGAAGACGTTTGCCTAATTCTTTTTGTGATCTCGAATCCAAAGGGGGAGATTGTTGGATGCAAAATCGGATTGTATCCGAGATCATAAGTTGGTGCACAAAGTGAAGACAAAGGCAAAGTCAAAGTGGTCAACAAAGTCAAAGTTTTCTTTATTGTTTACTTCCTTTAATAGTTCTTTTGTAATAGTTTTGTTTAGTTAGGGTAGAAAGTGTAATTCTTGTAAAGTGTGGGGGTGTAAAGGATTTGGGTATAAAAGCCCAAAGTGATGTCATTTGTAGTGAGTGTGCTTTAATGTGTACGGAAAGTGGATTGAGAGAGCTTAGTTCTTAAGTGTGTGTGTTCTTGGTGTATCTACTATGTGTAACCAATTTCATCAAGATCAATGACATTTGGCATTCCAATTCATTCTCTACTTAATTGTATAATGTTTAGAACTTGAATATGGAGCTACACGGGCTTCCAAACTGGTTATATCTATCCTCTTTAACCCCCAACTTTCACAAATGGCACAAGAGCCCCTAAACCTGAAAGTTAGAAAATTAACCCACATTAACGCAAAACTTAACGAATCCCGTTAAATAACTAACTTTGGGAAACAGGGCATTACAACTCTCCCCCACTTACAAAGATTTCGTCCCCGAAATCGATCACGCGTAGAACGACTCTGGATAACTAGCTCTCATCTCGGCTTCCGTTTCCCACGTCCACTCTAACCCTTTGCGATGCTCCCATTGAACTTTTACTTGCCCAATCTTCTGAACTATCTCAGTACTACCGAACTCCAGCTGGCCCACCTCTCTCTAACATACGGATGTTTTACACCTCCTCCCATATAGCATCTCGTACGGAGGCATGCCAATACTGGTATGATATTATTGTTGTACTAAAACTCGGCCAATGGTAGGTAGGTATCCCAAGTACCGCCAAAATCCAACACACACGCCCGCAACATATCTTCCAAGGTCTGAATCCTCCTCTCACTTTGACCGTCAGTCTAAGGATGAAATGCGGTACTGAACTTCAGTCTCGTACCCAGATCCTCGTGAAATCTTGCCCAGAACCGCGATGTAAATCGCACATCCCAGTCCGAGATCACTGTCACAAGCACACCATGCCTAGCCACTACCTCCCTAACATAGATATCGTCCATCTTCTCCAACGAAGAACTCTCATTAATAGCAATGAATTGAGCGCTCTTGGTTAGCCGATCCACAATAACCCAAATAGCATCCACGTTCCTAGAAGTACGAGGTAACTTAGTGAATAAGTCCATCATAATGTGCTCCCACTTCCAAACGGGTATATCCAAAGGCTGCAACTTCCCATGAGGCCTCTGGTGTTCTGCCTTAACCATCAAACAAGTTAGGCACTTCTCCACATAACGGGCCACATCCCGTTTCATTCCCGGCCACTAATAATAGGTTCTCAAATCCAGCTACATCTTGGTAGCTCCCGGGTGAATAGAGAACTTGGACTTATGAGCTTCGTCTAGGAGTGTCTGCCTGACCTCACAAGACATTGGCACCCAAACACGACCCGAACGAGTCAAAAGCCCTCTACTGTCGGTCACCAACTGGGACAGTTGACCCTTAACCCTCTCATTCTTCTGGTTCTCCACTTTCACAGGTTCAACCTGCGAACTCTTTATCAGCTCTAACAACGAGGTCATCACCGTCAATCTCATCCACGGTACCCACATCATGGTAATGTGAGCCTTTCGACTCAATGCATCCGCCACCACATTGGCCTTGCCCGAATGGTATAGGATCTTGCAGTCAGAATCCTTTACCACATCCAGCCACCGCCGCTGCCTCATGTTTAGATTCTGCTGATCAAGAAAATACCACAGACTCTTATGGTCAGCGTAAATGCTACACTTAACACCATAGAAATAATGCCTCCACAACTTCAGCGCGAACACCACCGCTGCCAACTCTAAATCGTGAGTTGGGTAATTTGCCTCATGCGTCACTTAATTGATAGGATGCATAGGCTATTACCTTCCCACGTCGCATTAACACGCAGCCTTACCCATGATATGAAGCATCACAGTAGACTGTCATGTCCTCGATCCCCTCCAGTAATGTCAATACCGGCGCCTTACACAACTTCCCACGCAATAACTCAAAAGCCACTTGCTGCTCGTCGCCCCACATAAACTTCACATTCTTATGCGTGAGCCTCGTCAATGGCACTGCTATCTTCGAGAAGTCTTGGTTGAACCGTTGATAGTAACCGGAAAATCCAAGAAAACTCCGAATCTTGGTGGGAGTCTTTGGAACCTCCCACTTCATCACCGCCTCCACCTTTGCCGGATCCACCTTAATGCCTTCCCGATTAACAAGATGCCCTATGAATTGGACCTCCTGTAACCAGAAATCACACTTGGAGAATTTGGCGTACAACTGTTCTCTCCGCAACGTCTCTAGCACCTCTGTCAAATGCACCATGTGATTCTCCTTCGTCTTGGAGTAAATCAATATATCGTCTATGAATACGATTACTAACCTATCCAACATAGATCTACAGACCTGATTCATTAGGTCCCTAAACACTGCCAGTGCGTTAATCAACCCAAACGGCATAACCACAAACTGAAAGTGCATGTACCTCATTTTGAACGCGGTCTTCTGCACATCTGTGACAACCGACAAATTTCAGCTCCCAGGTTAGCGACTCGATAATCACTCATTAGTATAATTTTAGTGAACTTCCTTTTAGGAGAATTATTTAGGAAGATTTAGGTTTGACTATGCGAAAATATTTGGAGAATAGCTTAGAAATCCCGAAAATCGTCCGAAAAAGTCCCGTTTTTGTCCGTATTCGTCTAAAAACCATATATAATGCCGAAATGACTCAATTAAAGTCTTTTATATATATATATTATTATATTTTTACTAACTAGAATACAACATTCCATTTGTCTTGTTTTTCTTCTTGAAAAAGTCGTTTTTATCGGAAAAGTCATCGCGAACCGAGAACCGTCACACTTTTAACTGTTTTGGACTCTTGTTTAAAAAAAATTATATTTTGGGCTTGGGAATGGGCGCTATGGCCAGCCTCTTTCCCCCTCTCTCTTCTCTCTTCTTTGCATATAAAAGCCTACTTTTTCCTAAATTCAAATCATTTCAAATCATATTCAAGAAACCATCCATCTTCACCTCTCTCATTCTCACCTTCAAACCACCATCCACTCCAGAATTTTCAGCCATAATAATCTTCGTTGTGAAGATTAAAAATCAAAGTTTCAATATTTTACTTTGTTCTTCAAAGAGTTAAAAGTTACTTATGCATTTTTCTTATATTCTAAGCACTTTTAGTGCTTTTTCTAGCTAGAATCTTATGTTTTCTTTTGATTCAAAGTTATAAATCATCCTTGGATGTTCTAGAGGGGAGGATGATAGTCTTGGATAATCAAAATATCCATCTCTAGGCTAAATCCCATGAACCTTCAACATGAACTATTGATTAAGGGTGAAAAACCCCAAAATTTCATTGTGGTATTCACATGTGAATCTGGAATGCAGTGGCTTTGCATGCATGTTCTATTTGACTTATGGAGTATATTCAACCTTTATCTATGGTATTTGATGGTGGATTATGGTTCCTTATCAAAGAAACATTTGATTTTGCTGGGATTGAGTAGTAAAGATACGAAATCCTTGTTTAAAATGCAAACAGAAACTGACAGATTTGTAATGTCATGTTGGGACGACCCAAAAGGGGTTCAAATGAAAGTAGTTTTGTTTAAAAATTTGATGGTATAATATTTTGTGAGTTGGGGTTCGAACCCAACTGGAATCAATCAAAAATTCGAAGTTTAGAACCCTTAACCATCTCAAAATTGTTTGTTGCACGACAGCTTCAGAGTCAGATTGTAGAGTCAACTTGTTTTCTTTATATCTCCATGAAAAATTATCAAAAACATATGATTTTTCCTTTTAAACTCAATTTCAAGGAGTTACCTTTCTGTAGAAATTGGAATCACATAATTTGGGGGATTTTTGAGCATGCAACCATTAAAAATGAAATTGTTGCGCAATCAGTCCAGTAGTAACAGATTCTTGCATACAAATTGGAATGGTCATATCTCCCTCAAAACTTATTCGTTTTAAGTGATTTCTAACTCCTTGGCTAGATATATGTGTTAACTTGAAAACTCCTTTGGAATTTCTAAATTTAGAGATGTTTTGACCCCTCAAATGAATCCAACTCTACAGTCATGTAAATCTGAAATGTTGCTGTGCACACCTTTATTTGAAAATTTATTTATACATTGTAGACACCTCAAAAATGGATGAATTTTGGTATGCATGATGCTAACACCCTTATCATCAGTAAATAAATTTTTTGGAATATTTATCTTTATGGTTAAAGGCTAAAAATGATTATTTTGCAAACATTTCAAATCTGTAAGCATTACATTTTTCTAAAGACAATTACCTTGAACCTTTAAGACTTGTTTTCACTTAAAATAGCCTTATTTTTGTAACAAAACTATAATTGTACTAATGTTTGTTCAAAATACGTATATTATGGCATTATATAAGGAAAAACGATAAGGACTTAGTTGGATTTTAAGTATGGACATTTTAGGACTTATACTTGTTTAGGGCACTATTAAGCTTCGGGAGCGGAATTCCACTATCAGTTACTTCGCAAACCGTCAAGGTGAGTATTCACGAACCCGATTTTTCTGTTTTGTATGTTTGGGGTGAAAAACATGTTTAATGATAAACTGTTTTATGAAATTTGTTTACGAGCAAAGAAATATGCAACGTGATGATATATTGAGTAAAAGTCCCAAATTGAATACACTACTATTAACTCGTAATGAGCCAATGATCTACGTGGACAGCGCTATTTGGTATGTAAACCCACCCTTTTGACTGACGAGTAGAGGGTGCACCTAGTCATATGAATGTTCTACACATGTGGGGTTTTGGTCCCACCGCTGAGGTAGTTCAGCGTTCTACACATGTTGGGTTTTAGTCCCACCGCTGAGGTAGTTCGCAAGGACGCTCTACCCATGTGGTTCGCTACCACCTCTGAGGTAGACCGTTGGGGCAGATTTAGGTTTAGTAGTGGCTTGATAATATATATCACGTGCATAAATGTTATTTTTTAAAGATTAAATTTGAACAATGGTTACACGGTAACTGTTTCTGCATATGAAACCATTTTGTGCATATAAAACTTGTGAACTCACCAACTCTTTGTAGTTGACATTTGTTTTTAACATGCTTTTCAGGAGCTAAGAAGGTAGTAGAAAATGCCTAATTATGCGAGTTGACAACATCAATCTAGACTTTTTATCGTTGTTTAATTTTGTTAAGAACTGGATGTTTTCGTTGGGAATGTAATATTGATATTGTAAACTTTAAATTTTAATTATGAATAGTTGATGTTGTTTATTTCCCATTGCGATGAAAACTTAATTGTCGCACCTCGCATTTCCGCTTTAGCGGGGTGTTACAACATTCTCTTCTCTCACCATCACTTGATGGTACCCAGAACAAAGATCTATCTTCGAGAACCACGCGGCTCCCTGAAGTTGATCGAAAAGATCATCGATCATCGGTAGTGGGTATCGAGTCTTCATCGTAAGTTTGTTGAGTTCACGGTAATCGATGCACATCCGCATCGAGACATCCTTCTTTTTCACGAAGAGGATAGGGCTCCCCAAGGTGAACTACTCGGGCGTATGAACCCCTTTCCCAAAAGCTCTTCAAGCTGACTTGACAACTCCTGCATCTCTCCAGGTGCCAATCGGTAAGTAGCTTTAGCCACTGGTGCTGCTCCTGGGACATGTCGACCCCAAACTCCACCTCTTGCTCTGAAGGAACTCCCGGCAAGTCTTCTGGAAACACATCCGGAAAGTCTCTCACCATCGGAACGTCGGCCACCATCTTCTTCTTTTTCTCCCCCGCACTCTTTGTCACATACACCAAGTAGCTAACTCCTCCACCTTTCACGTACCTCCTCGCCTTAGCCAAGGAGCATGTCTTTGGCAGCCGCTTCAGGGCGTTACCCGCAATGATCAAGTCTCCCCCACTAGGATTCCTGATCTTCACTCTTTGGCCCTCGCAGTCGAACCAAACCCCATGACGACTCAACCACCTCATCCCTAATACTACATTAATCTCTCTCATAGGGATGGGTATGAGATCGACACAGAATTTCACCGCTCCCAATTTTATTTCATTTCCCCTATACACATCTCTAACTATTACACGTTTCTCATCAATTATTTCTACATCTAAGGGTTCATCTAATCTACCCTTTACAATAGAAAAAGTTTTACAAAAAGAAGTAGAAAAAAAACTTTTGCTAGCACCCATATCAAACAACACTAGAGCTGGTTTCGAATTTACAGGAAATATACCTATCACCACCTCGGGCTCCACCTTCACCTCCGCTGCTGTCAACTGAAAGACCCTCGCAAGGCCCTTCGGGATCTCCACTTTCTTCGCTGAACTAGCCTCAATCGCCTTTACCGGCGCCGCACGCGAGACCTAGTTAGATCCAGCCGCATTCGGACACTCATGCGCAAAATGACCCGGCTCGAAACATCTGAAGCACAGCTTGGCTGAAGCTTTGCAATCACGGCTCATGTGGCCCGATTTCCCGCACTTATAACATGTGTTGGAACCCAACCTACACTCACCCAAATGGCTCCGGCCACACTTGGAGCATCTAGGATACTCCTTCTTCCCCTCTGTTCTCTGGCTAGACCCCTGGAATTTCTTGTTCGACTGAACTGAGAGTGCTCTTCCTTCTTGCGCTTTCCCTGGTGCTCCAATTCAATCCCCCTTGCTCATGCCCTCTCAAACATCTGCTGGAAGTTCTGGAAATTAGCCATCAACACGAACTCCCGGATCTCCGCCTTCAGCATCTTCCATAACGATACATCTTCATAGTCTCATTGGCCACATAATTCTGGCAGAAACGAGAGTTGTCTAAAGTTTGCTTCATGTAGAGAAATTCATTAGTGAGCCTCTCTAGCTCGACCTGCGGCTCGAACTCTGCCTTAAACAGCACCTTGAACTCTTCCCAAGTCATAGCGGCTATCTGTTCCGGAGTCCTTGCACCGCTAACCACATTCTACCAATCTGTGGCCGCTTTTCTCAACAGGTTTGAGGCAAAACGGACCTTCACTTCAGCCGGGCAGAAGCTAGTGAGAAACTCCCCTTCCACCTCCGAGATCCATCTAGAGGAGATGATTGGGTCTTTCTCACCCTGAAAACTTGGCGGTTGACACACCATGAACTCCTTAAAGGTCACATTTCGTGTATGCCCCGATTGTAAACTCCCCGCCTCATGTACCCGCCCCCAGTCGCGGTCCGCACTTGCTGAGTCACTATCTCCGTCAGTTCTCTCTTCATTTGATCGAAGAGCCCCGATAACTAGTCATGTAACACCTCCCTCACTTGAGATGCTATAATCTCTCTCAAGTCAGGGATTTCCTAATCATCATCGCTAGTAAGGCAACCATTGCTCCTCCTTGTAGTCACCATACCGATTCAAGTAACAACCACTATTAAATACAACGCCCTAACACTTAATCTCTAGCATGCTCGACCCTTGAGCTACTGCTCAAGCAACCCATCTGTTCATACAACCTATCATAGCATGCTACTGACCTAACCCAACCTAGTCGGTTCATAGATACCTTCTATAACTTCACCAAGTCCCAACATGTACAATATAATTGTGATGATATGGGCCCTTATATCATCATAATTATAACCCTACACATTTAAGCTTTACGTTGTCACCAAAGGTTCCATATAACATCGAGATAACATTCCCAAACATTCCCAACCATCTAACATCGAGATAACAACGATTTAACACTTAAAACCATACGAGAGATCATCGATTCGTAGATTCCACCAGTCTTGAACCCTAACCCCCAACACGAATCAAATAATGAGTGCACATAATTAACTTCATACCTTCCGTTAGGAATTTGATTCTAACGACCACCCGATGATCGATTTCACCGAAAACACTTGTTTGAACTTCCAATTGTGCCAATCTATTCGAAACAATCAAACCCTCCCTTTTCTCTTTGGAAATCGACTAGCACAAGAAAAGAGGGGTTTAGGGCTTCCAAACTGGTTATACCCATCCTCTCTAGCCCCCAACTTTCACAAATGGCACAACGGCCCCTAAAACTGAAAGCTACACAATTAACCCACATTAACGCAAAACTTAACGAATCCCGTTAAATAACTAACTTTGGGAAACATGGCGTTTACACATGAGTCCATGACAGCTCTTTTTTATATCATTCTGGAGAGACGATAACATCGGTTTTCGTGATTGTGAGTTCTCTCAACTTGAACGGGTGTCTGTGTTTGTTTTAGGTTTCTGATTATCGATGTAATTTACAAATTACAAAGTTAATACCTGTATGTGTTTCTATTTAAATGTAGGAACAACAACATACAATTATCACTGGTATCGTATCCAATAAGGAGTAAATCCACCATTAAGACCAACCAAATTTGAGTTTAAAAGTTTTTATGTTAATGATGATGCTTTTGAACAATTACATCTGAATTTTTTAGTTTAATTTCCATGTATATGGTTTAAGCACCCATTTTTTTCTCTTCAATAAGATCTTTTGCTTGCTAGGCATTTAATCCGTGGTCAAGTTGCACCTTTTGTAGTAAGGAGTCAAACAAAACCAATTATGATACGATTAAGAAGTTGATATGTTTCTGGTACTTGAACATGTGAATGCATATGGTCATTTTGATTTGGCAAGTTGTGTAGGTAGAGGAATTTCAATGTATTAAAAAGTGGGAGGAAGATAAAAGCAAAAGTACATGGATCTATTTTCTATTTTTCATGTTATTTGAGTTAATCGTTCTCTCCCATTCTTCTTTCCCCATATCTTATGTATATTGTTTTTAGTACCATGTTAGAAACATTTATATCTAAACTTTCTATTTTTCTTGATATTGATCTTAATTTCAGTTATGGTGCAAATGTATATAGCCAATGACAGGGCCTCTATATTTAGAGCAGGAAACTACTCCACATCAGATGACTCAACCAAATGCTGGAAAGGTATATATGTTTGGTGGATGATAGCTTGCTTCTAATCCTTGTCCAATCTCCACAGACCATCATCAATTTTAGCCCAATATGTTAGAAACTAATCAGAAAGTCAGATGCTTTGTACACGTAAGAACACTTTTATTATATGAACAAAGAACATATTTTGTATAGAGAATTCTGAAATTACAACCAACAACACGAATTAAACATAAATAAATAGAAAACCAAAGACACAACAGAAGGGGAAGAGATGTGACGCTTCACAGGAACTGATAACCGTTACCAACTGCCTAACGGAAGACTAAGGGTAACCGCTAAAGGAATTAAAGAGACGCCTGCAGAAAAGAGAAGTTTTGCTTACACTTTAACATTCCCCCATAAGCTAAACTTCACGAACAACCAATTCTTTTTTTAGTCTTGTAAAGTTTCCTCGTTGAAGGGACTTAGTAAGAATGTCAGCCACTTGATCTTGAGATCTACAAACCATTACATCGACTTCATTGCTGAGAATAAGCTCCCTGATAAAATAAAATTTAATCCGAATATGCTTGCTTCTTTCGTGATACACTGGGTTCCTAGTAAGTGCAATAGCAGATTTATTACCACAATAAATTTGAGTGCATGAACCTTGTGGGATACCCAACTCTTCCAAAATACCTCTAAGCCATATAGCCTGACAGCCTGTGGAAGATAAAGCCATGTACTCAGCTTCTGTAGAAGAGAGGACTGCAACCTTTTGTTTCTTGGATTGCCATGAAACAGTGCCTGATCCCAAATTAAACACATATCCGGTAGTACTTCTACCATCAACTATGTTTCCCCCAAAATCGTTGTCACTAAACCCTATCAATTTGAAATCTTGTGTGGAAGAGTAAGTGATACCATGATTGACGGTGCCTTTACCGAACCTTAATATGCGTCTAGCAGTATCCCAATGCTCCTTCTTAGGATTTTCCATAAACCTGCTCACCAAGCTTACAGAAAACATTATATCAGGCCTTGTGCCCGTGAGATACATAAGGCATCCAACCAAACTACGATAAAAGGTAGAATCAACTTCTCTTCCATCCACACCTTTCGAAAGTTTTAAACTAGGTTCCATAGGCGTATCGGCAGTGATGCAATCCTCCATATTGAATCTATGTAACAAGTCTCTCGCATATTTCTTTTGTGAAATAGAAATGTAGTGTGTACCTTGAGTTGCTTCGATTCCAAGGAAGTAATGCAACAAACCCAGATCTGACATTTCAATATTATGTTTCATCGAATTTTTGAAATCTTCTACAATTTCAACTGAAATACCTGTGAAGATCATCATCTACATAGATGCAAACTAAGTGGATTGTACTGTCACCTTTCTTTATGAAGAGAGTATGTTCATAATTACATTTCTTAAATCCATGGTCAAAGAAATGTTGCTCAAGTCTGCTATACCAAGCCCTCGGGGCTTGTTTTAGGCCGTACAAAGCTTTCTTAAGACGACATACCTTGTGTTCCTCACCTTTCCACTTATACTCGTCAGGTTGGTCAATATACACCAGTCTGATGACTGGTGCAAATACCTCTTGATAATTGATGCCAAATTGTTGTTTATAACCTTTTACGACAACTCTTGCTTTATACTTGTCCACTTCTCCTTTCTCATTGAATTTTGTCTTGTACAACCATCTTACTCCGATTGATTTTTGTCCTCTAGGAAATTCCACCAGTTCCTAAGTATCGTTCTTTATGATCGAATTCATCTAAGAATTAATTGCATCTTGCCATTTCCTTTTTTACATGCTTCCTCATAATTGAGTGGATCTGCATCCGCGAACAAAGCAAAATCAGTTAGGTTACTCATACGTATAGGCTGTGTACTACTATACAGATCGCTTAAGCTTCTAGTTTTTGTGTTTGCACATTCCAATGAGGCTGAATCTTTAGAACTGGTATCGTCGGAGTTAGGAGTGGTTTGATTTGAAGTACTTGGAACAGATGCTCTTGTAGGCGTGTTCGCATGAGAGGTGGAATCAAAATTTACATCATGCGAGTCAATTTGCTCGATATCTACATCATGCCCAGTTTGATCGATGTGCATGTCATCTAAGATGCAATTTCCATCTTCATCACATGTTAGCCCTTCCCATGTTTTGTCTTCATCAAATATCACATCTCTACTTGTGATAACCTTTTTAGTCAAAGGATTATAGAGTTTATAGGCTTTAGCATTATAGCTATATCCAACTAAAATTGCTTTTTCTGACTTTTCATCCAACTTTCCTCTCTTTTGGTTTGGAATGTGAGCATAAGCTACACACCCAAAGGTTTTCAAGTGGTTTACACTTGGCTTAAAGCCATTCCAGACTTCTTGAGGGGATTTATTGGAAAGGCTTTTGGTGTAGGACCGATTTATTAAGTAGGATGCACAAGATATTGCCTCTGCCCAAAAAAACATTAGGTACTTTCTTGGCTTTAAGCATGCATCTAGCCATTTCTACTAATGTTCTATTTTTTCTCTCTGCTACCCCATTCTGTTGGGGTGTATAACTTGCAGTCAATTGGTGGTGGATTCCATTGTTCTTCAAATGTTCTTCAAATATTCTTCAAAGTCCTTTCCTATGTATTCCCCCACCCCCCCCACGGTCAAACGTTAAACTTTTAATATTACACTCACTTTATTGTTCAACCATGGTTTTCAACACAACAAAGTGATTAAAGGTTTATGATTTCTCTTTCAAGAAGTATATCCACACTCTCCTACTATAATCGTCTATAAAGGTTAGGAAGTGCCTACTTCCACCAAATGAAAGAGTCCTCATAGGTCCACAAATATCGGAGTGAGGAAGTTCCAAGTGTTTAGAGGCTCTCCAAGATTTTTCATCTGGAAATGCTTCTCTGGAATCTTTTCCAAGTGCACACCCTTCACAAGCTTGACTAAAAGTATTAACATATGGTAACCCTTTTACCAAATCAATTTTCTGCATGTGGGACAGGGTATTTATACTCATGTGACCAAACCTATTGTGCCACAACAGTGAGGTGTCTTTGGTGCTAATCACTAAGGTAAGGAACTCTTCATTATCAAATTTTATGGGGAACATCTTGTTGTTTGTCATACTAATTTTGCCTATTAACATGTTATTTGATTATGATATTTCACAGTATTGTTCTTTAAACATGATCTTCTAACCCTTTAAAATCAATTGTCCTACACTCAACAGGTTATGCTTAAGGCCAGGACGTAGAACACATTTGATATTCCTTTCTCTTTATCCAAGAAGTTTTTAATGAAGCTAACTTATATTAATTTTCATATCGTTCAGGTGATGTTCATGCATATACTTTGAAAAGAAGCTTGTAATGTTTTGTTAGAAAACCTTTTGTTTTTATATTCCACCTGGTTTATATGTGATTCATTTGTATATTTATCATAATTGATGAACATATTGGATCAGGTTTCCAACATGGATTTGTATAAAAGAGTTTTTAATGATTTTCTTTCATTGGAGTTATAAATTTAAAAAAGATCTTGTTTAATGATAATTATGATGTCGTTTACCCAACACTTACCCGGTAAGCACTTACGAATAAGAGTCTAACATTTTAAAAAATTAACTAACCATGTAAGACTTTGATCATTATCATGTCATTCTATATGTCTTTGTTCCATGCTATCTTTGCAAGGTGGCTAAATGGTTGTTTATCGCTAATCCATTCATTGTTTTATTCTATATGGAATTTTTTTGACTGACCAGCTGGTTCTATTTACTGAAGTATAATGATGGTGTATTAGAGTAGGATGCAATGCTCATTGGCAAATTGCTTCTTGTATGCCAAATAAATACCATGGAGATATGAGGGATGGTCACAACAGTGAATCTCTAATGCAGAAAGTTTTTTTTTTCCTTCAAATTTTGGAGACTATAAAATTACTAGACTCAGAAGGATGCCCTGTATACTAACACATGTGGATATCTATGAAATCTATTCATTTTAAACTTTGAAGTAATGGGACTGGATCAATAATTGAACTGGTGTGATCAGGAATTTAATGGTTGAAAAAGGATTAGAGCATCCATAGTGGTGGAACCTCTAGAAACCTCACTTCTCATATTTTTTTCAGCCATATCATTGCCGCCTAAATAAAGGAATAAACTCATTAACCCTCTACAATGAAGGTTCTTATAAAAACCACTCTTCCATTTTCTTATTTATAATAATATTTTTATTTATGTAAATTAATATATAACAGAAAAGGAAAGTATTACAAGAACCTGCGTTCTTGTTCAAGCACCTGGTTCTAATAAGAACCCGGGACTGGGAAAAAACCTTTGTCCCACAGTAGAGGTTGTTGTAAAAACCCTAAGAAGAATCTTAAAAAAAAAACCTTTATTCTGGATGCTCTTAAGGTAATGAATTAGTTATATGAGATTACATATATAGATAAGGGAACAGAATATTAGATATTCAGATTGAAAATGAGGAAAAGGCTAACGGCCCAAACTGAATTGGTGTTGTTCAAGAACAATGAATTGGGTGATTTGGAGTGGAGAGACCAGATGGAAATTCTAATTTCATAATATCTGAAATATGTGTAACAAAACTACAAAGCTTTCAAAATTCTTCTATTCTCAATTAAAAAGACAAAAACGAAATTTTTGTCCATTGTATTGCATTGGTATACAACTAAAGAAATAGTGATGCAGATCGGGTTGAAGCTTTATTCATGGGCCGTACGGAACACCCAAAGCTCATAAAAAAGCCATCATTATTTTCATAATCTTTTCCTATTAGGATTTATTTATTTTATTTGGTTTCTTTTTTCTCTTAAGATATTTATTTACTTTCCTATTCCTTATTAGTTTCCTTTGTTTAGGTCTTTCTAGCCAACTTATAAATAGGGTGTGTGGGTTTTTGTTTGAAGCAATAAAATTTAGAGATTTAGTTTGGAGTTCCTTAAAACTCTTGTTATCAGTTCTTTCTCGGGTATGCGTTTGAATCAACGAGATCCTAAGCTCTCGATTCACCAGTTCGGTATTTTTTCGAAATCAACGAATTGTGGTTCGAGAGTCATTCTGTCACTCACGCTACATCAGATTGGTATCAGATTCACCACGATCCTTTACCATGCCTCCTCGTCGACGTGCAAACGATGCAAACGACGCAAACGCAAACAATTTCGTTCAACGCGAGGAAATCAACCGGTTGCAACAACAAGTGGATGGATTAGTTCAACAACTTGCTGCCATGAACCACTCAACAACGTTATCAGACCCGGATTTGGACGATCTTGCGTCCGACCTAGATGACAACCCTTTTGCCGTCCCTCGTGTTCGACGACCGCCAAACCATCGTGAGAATCGAGACAACCGTAGTTGGGAACTGGGATTCAAGGTGGACATTCCCGAATTCCATGGTCGCCTTCAAGCCGATGAATTTTTAGACTGGTTGCATACAGTCGAAGAAGTGTTAGACTTCAAAGAGGTCCCAGATCATAAACGTGTACCCTTGGTGACTATGCGACTACGAGGTCGTGCACAGGCTTGGTGGCACCAAACGAAGAACAATCGTGTTCGTACAGGTAAGGCCAAAATCTCATCTTGGATTAAACTCAAGAAACATATCCGAGCCGCGTTTCTCCCATTCAATTACGAACGTGAATTGTATCAGCGCTTTCAACTCCTCCGTCAGGGTAGTCGATCTGTTGATGACTACACCGCTGAGTTTTTTGAATTACTAGCTCGTACTGACGTCACCGTATCGTCAATCCAATTGGTCTCTCGTTACATTGGGGGCTTACGACTACAGCTACAAGACATTCTTAACATGTTTGATCCGCTCACCGTCTCTGAAGCGCATCAACGAGCCTTGCAGGCCGAAAAACAGATGTCTCGACGTACCCACAACCCACTTCCCGCAACCGCCACATCGTCTATCTCTAATCGTCAACCAGGACAACGAATAGCCAACTCAACCCCAAGCGCCACACCCAATAACAATGTCCCTGCTCCACCTCGTGTGACTGGCAACGTTCGTTGCTTTAAGTGCGGTGAAACAGGTCACCGACATGCTGATTGTAACAGACGTGTTCTCGTCAATACTGATACCGTGACTCTTGAAGATGCTGATAATGATACAATCCCACGATATGATGTTGACGACACTGAACAAACTGAGGCAGAATATGTTGAAGGCGATGTGGGGCCATTACTGATGTTGCAACAAACCTTTTTAAGCCCGCGCTTGCCTGATGATGATTGGCGCCGAACCGCTTTGTTTTCTTCCACGTGCACGATTCAAGGCAAGATATGTCGTTTCATTATTGACTCTGGTAGTTGTGAGAATGTGTTCTCTGAATCAGCGGTCGCTAAGTTGGGCCTACCCATGGAAAAACATCCTAAACCGTACAAACTCGCCTGGTTGAATAAGGGCACAGATGTCACCATCTCCCGTCGCGTCCGCATAACCTTTTCTATTGGCTCTACCTACACAGATGAGATTTACTGTGATGTTGCTCCCATGCATGCGTGCCACCTCCTTTTGGGTCGTCCTTGGCAGTTTGATCACAAGGTTATCCATAACGGTCACGACAATACTTACTCATTCTTGTTTCGAGGGAAGCAAATTGTGTTGTTATCCAGCAAGCCTACGTCTGGTGAGGATACCACCACTCTTCTTCTATCCAGGTCTCACTTTGAGCTGGCTATGTCAGAGTCCGGCCTTGTCTACATGCTACTTCTGAAACCTACTCCAGCAAATGATAGTACACCAGATGCAATTAAACCTCTGCTGGATGAATTCTCAGATGTATTCCCGAGTGAACTTCCCTCACAATTACCTCCATTGCGCGATATTCAACACCAGATTGACCTTGTTCCTGGAACGACTCTACCTAATCGTCCTCATTATCGTATGAGTCCTAAAGAACATGAAGAATTACGTCGCCAAGTTGAGGACCTTCTAGCCAAAGGTCACATTCGGGAGAGCCTTAGTCCTTGTGCGGTGCCTGCCCTCCTAACTCCCAAGAAGGATGGTACATGGCGGATGTGCGTAGACAGTCGTGCGATTAACAAAATAACGGTTCGTTATCGCTTCCCGATCCCTCGTCTTGATGACCTACTTGACCAACTAGGGGGAGCAACGGTGTTTAGCAAACTGGACTTAAGAAGTGGTTACCATCAAATCCGAATCCGCCACGGCGATGAATGGAAGACAGATTTCAAGATCCGTGAAGGTCTATACGAATGGCTTGTGATACCCTTTGGTTTGTCGAACGCCCCAAGCACGTTTATGCGTGTCATGAACCAAGTCCTTCGCCCTTTTATCGGTAAGTTCGTCATGGTTTATTTTGATGACATCCTTATTTACAGCACAAATGCCAATGAGCACCTAAATCATGTGCGAGATGTCTTGTTGGTCCTACGGAAGGAAAAATTCTATGCTGCTATTGCTAAATGCTTCTTTCTAAGCGACAAAGTCCTCTTCTTGGGGTATGTAGTGTCCCGAGATGGTCTAGCTGTGGACACTAACAAAATCGAGGTGATACAAAACTGGCCACAACCCCGGTCTATCACCGAGGTGCGTAGCTTTCATGGTCTGGCCTCATTCTATCGTCGTTTCATTCCCCACTTTAGCAGCATCATAGCACCTCTTACTGATTGCATCAAGGGCACCAAGTTTAATTGGACCGATAACGCTGCTATCGCGTTCAATGAGATCAAAGACAGGTTGACCACGACGCCGCTCCTTGTCCTTCCGGATTTCTCCATGCCGTTCGAGCTGCATTGTGATGCCTCCAAAACAGGTATTGGGGCTGTTCTCAGTCAATCTTCTAGACCGGTCGCTTACTTCAGTGAGAAACTTTCAGGATCCAAGCTTCGTTTTAGTACATACGATATCGAGTTTTATGCTGTAATCCAAGCAGTAAAACATTGGCGTCACTACCTCTTCCAACGAGAATTCATCCTCTTTACCGATCACGACTCCCTCAAATATCTCACAAGTCTGGACAAAATTTCATCACGCCATGCTTCCTGGCAAGCCTACTTGCAACAGTTTACCTTCGTGGTTAAGCATAAATCAGGCATCTCTAACCGGGTAGCTGATGCTTTGAGTCGTCGTCACAACCTTCTTTGTGAAATGCGTGTCACCGTCCCAGGTTTTGATTCCATTCTCGATCTTTACGCCACTGACCCGTTCTTCTCTGTTGTCCTGGACAAGGTTCACAATGGCGAACGAACTGATTTTATGTTACATGATGGCTTCCTGTTCCGTGGCCTCCAATTGTGTATTCCAGAAAGTAGTTTGCGGCTGAAGATCATTCACGAACTACACAATGAGGGTCATGTAGGTCGTGATCGAACTTTACACTTGGCTACTACTTCTTATTTCTGGCCAACTATGCGCAAAGAAATCGATCGATTTGTTCGACGTTGTCGTGTGTGTCAATTGGCAAAAGGTGGAGCCACAAATGCCGGGTTATACCTTCCGCTTCCCATTCCTAGCCAACCATGGTCTGACGTTAGCATGGACTTTGTGCTAGGCCTTCCACGGACGCAACGCGGCAACGACTCAATTTTCGTCGTGGTGGACAGGTTCTCCAAAATGGCACACTTTATACCGTGTAAACGCACGGCGGATGCCGTTCACGTCGCTCAACTCTATTTCAAGGAAGTTTATCGCCTTCATGGTTTACCAGCCTCTATCGTCTCTGATCGTGATACACGGTTCCTTAGCCATTTTTGGCGTAGTTTATGGCGTTCTGTGAACACTTCCCTCAACTTTAGTAGTGCCTACCATCCACAAACTGACGGCCAGACGGAAGTTGTTAACCGTTCACTCGGTAACTTGTTACGCAGCCTAGTTGGCGACAATATAAAATCATGGGATATCAAGTTGTACCAAGCAGAGTTCGTGCATAACCACGCCCTTAATCGCAGCACGGGGTATAGTCCGTTTCACGTTGTTTATGGTGTTGCACCACGTGGACCACTTGATCTTCTTTCACTACCCAGTAAGACACGCATCCATGCTACAGCGGAAGACTTTGTGCAGGATTTGCGACTTATTCACCAAAACGCCTACTCCAACTTAGTGAAAGCAACGGCTACGTACAAGTCTCAAGCGGATAAGAAGCGTCGCGAGGTTGAATTTTGCGTTGGCGACTATGTGTGGGCAATTTTAACTAAAGATCGTTTCCCTGCTTATGAGTACAACAAGCTGAAAGCCCGCAAAATTGGTCCCGTCGAGATCATTGAGAAGGTCAACCCGAACGCCTATCGCCTTCAACTTCCAAGTCACATCCACACCTCGGATGTCTTTAACGTCAAGCACCTCCTCCCATATACCGGTGATACTTCGTCCGACGAGGAACCTCCCGCTGATTCGAGGACGAATCTTTCCCCACCTGGAGAGGATGATGCAGATCGGGTTGAAGCTTTATTCATGGGCCGTATGGAACACCCAAAGCTCATAAAAAAGCCATAATTATTTTCATAATCTTTTCCTATTAGGATTTATTTATTTTATTTGGTTTCCTTTTTCCCTTAAGATATTTATTTACTTTCCTATTCCTTATTAGTTTCCTTTGTTTAGGTCTTTCTAGCCAACTTATAAATAGGTTGTGTGGGTTTTTATTTGAAGCAATAAAATTTAGAGATTTAGTTTGGAGTTCCTTAAAACGCTTGTTATCGGTTCTTTCTCGGGTATTCGTTTGAATCAACGAGATCCTAAGCTCTCGATTCACCAGTTCGGTATTTTTTCGAAATCAACGAATTGTGGTTCGAGAGTGATTCTGTCACTCACGCTACATCAAATAGTTATATATATTTTAAAAACAATAATGTAAATAGACAGTGAGAGAAAAGGACCATAAATCTCTTTAGTTTATTGAAAGGAAGTTATAAGGATAACAGTATAATTTAACCTTACAAATGAAAGATAAATATTTTGGAAAATTTACCAAAATAATCAATTTTTTCAATCCAATTCACGTTGTTGCCATTTTTTTCTTAAAATAGTAGTTTTTGGGAAAAAAAATAACAGTTACGCATATGTAAGAAAATATGATAAACATTGAATGCAATTACATTTTACATTGTTATTAAATAACTAAGTTTACATGAATATTATATTAATGGATTTTTGTCAAAAAAACCTTTTATAGTGTTTTTGCCTTGATTATTGTTGTTGGGATGGCATAAAACGCATTCTTTTGTTTCATCTTTTGTAGGTTCCAAATCAACACACACAAGGATTGAACACACAATGTAATTCTCTCAAAGTTGATTAATGGAAGTGGAAGATGAATCAACTACAAATGAAGTCAAGACAACTATTTATACTATTACTAAAAGGCCTAAAAGGCTTTAAATGAATGGGCCCTAAACAATGGGCTTCATCCACAATTTACATAAAAGGAAAGTAGCTTTAGATTAATTACAAATTGACACAACTTACAAATATTTCTAACAATTCCCCCCTTTGTGTCAATTTCTTCGCTTCCGAAGATGATGGCTCGATGACTTCCTTCTTGAAGCATTTGTCTCCTTGAGCTTCTTAGATAGTCCCTCATCTCTCCGTGGCGTTGGTGGTGGCGGTCTCTCTTGATGTCTCTCGGCCGGTTGTCCTTTGATCATCTTCAACCCATAGTAAGCGGTCTTTGTCGGGGAGATATTCGTGATTGGAGACGGTGTTCGAGTCAACACACTTGGAGATTCCCAAGGTGTAGGAGACGGCATGCGTAGGAGAGGTGATCTATGAGGTGAAGGTATGTTGAATGATGGTGGAGGAGACTGGAAACTACATATACTCATCATCATCATCATCATCTGAGGAGATGTCATCAAGATTGATAATCTCCTTGAGCTCATCATCAGTAGTGGGGACGCATGTGATAGGAATCGAGGAAATCACTATAAATCACAATCTCTCGACTCATTCCATCAACGTCAGCCGTCGAGTTCCAACCAGGCTATGAGTAGTGATCATCGACGTCGATATGAGTGTCGGGCGCGGCGCCGGAAGATGTGCCTGTTGGAACTGTGGAGTCGAGCCGAGCCTTCTTTCGGATTTCCCCCTCACGGCGATCGGGGTCATCTCGATCGTCGTGTCGTCTCTTCGGTGGCTCGGTCGCTGCTTGGTTGGGGGTTGCAAGGACTCTATGCTTGTCTGAAAGAGAGTCCTTGACCTCAGCAAAGTCTGATCTCAACTCCGCCTTGAGATCATCAAACTCCCCTTCGAGCCACAGGATGGACGGGCTTACCGCATGAGAGGGTGCGGTAGCCGGCTCGGGACGGTGCTCGGGAAGATCTGGATATGATGACCGCTGAAAGTACCCAAGTATGGTGACTTCATCCTCAAGGAGATTCCCTTTTGGAGAGCAACTTCGTTGATAAATGATCCCTCAACTCATTAGTCCAGTAGTTGGGTGCAGTCGGTGCTGGAGGTGGTGAAGTACAAGATCCTCATGGACAGCCTTTAGGGTGCCGTCCATCATTTCGTTGACAACGGATGTCGGGTAAGTAACGCCGGTGTCACATAGACATTCCGTTTGCACAACCGCTGAATCAACGGTGTGGCCTACGTTCATGGCTGGCGTGATAGTGACCATGGTAGGACTTCCCGTCGGTCATCGTGAAACACCCGTCATGGACGCCACTCTCGTGGTTCCGATCACGTCACTCAGAATAGTGATGGGTGGAGTAGAGACTGCGTCACTTAGACTGGTAGTATGTATACCTAAAAGTGTATAAGGCTCTAGACTTTGGTGCACATGAAGGAAGTATGGGGATCGGGGCAAGGATCCTCCTGTTTCAATACCACTACCCTCCAAGTGAGGGCGCGATAGCCGTTGTGCTAAGACCCCGTGGAATGAAACATCCACCTTTTGAGAGATGAATGAGTGGCTAGGTGGGGCGTGAAGTTGCACCTCTGGGTGGGAGGTGTCTTCTTCAATACCCGCATCTAACGAATGCGAGCGGGTAGCAGATGTGGCTGCCTGGCGTCTACCTAAGGAGAAGGAAGGACCGGTTAAAACCTTTGGTCCTATCTCACACTCATCATTTCTTTTACTTCCCTCACTCTGCTCACTTTCTTCGACTGTTAGGTCTCCCTCTACCCTTATGTCGTCCTCACCCTCAGATGGGTGGTCATACCGGAGTCATCGAATCATAGTACACCAAAGGGAAAAGTGAAGGGTTTGGTGACTATCATATACATGTAGGGTACAAGCTCCGGAGCGATCATCATCACCGCCTAATTTACCCCTGTCATGTCCCCCCGACTCCTCATCCTCAAACCCTTGGTTACCACCCTCAGGTGAATGACCTCGCTCGATACCCTCACTCACTCTCCTAGAGGATACCTCTGGGGTGCCAGTCTCCGGCTTTGGAGATGCTGGTAGAGGTGATACACCTAAGTATGCTCTCACAACCGGTGAATGATGATCGACAGGATCAAGTTATGCAGGCGCCATCGGTATATCATGAGTTTTTGGGGTAAGGCACAGGGAGTGTGGGGGTATGGCAGAGGGATGTTAGGTAAGGTATGAGATTCTTTGAGTATGCATATGTATGAGGACCTTGAGGTAGGAGGTACTTCATGCAAGTAGTTGTTCCCCCTCGAAACATGCGTAGCGATGCATTGTTCCCCCTCTGAACAAGCATAGATAGGCATCCTTTTTTTTTCGTTTTTTTTGGTGATGGTGATGGTGATGTTGTTGCTGTTGGTGTTGGTGTAGGTATAGGTGATGGTGTGGGTGAAGGTGTTGGTGATGGTAATGGTGATGGTGTAGGTGACGGTGATGGTGTGGGTAATGGTGTGGGTGAAGGTGTTGGTGAAGGTGTTGGGGGTATGTAGGGGTGTAGAGGAGGTGTAGGGGTGTATGGGTGTAGTGGAGGTGAAGGGGTGTAGTGTTGGTTTTTTTTCTCTCTCTTTTTTTTGTTTCTGTTTTTTGTTTCTTTTTTTTTTTGCTTTTTTTTTCTTTTCTCTCTCTCTCTCTCTCTCTCTCTCTCTCTCTTTTTTAAATCCGCTATGTCCTTCGGCTGTGATCATCAGAATGAGGATTTGGGATCTTCGTGTGCGCCATTTTTCCTGAAAATGATAAGCAATTTGTATGTAGGTGTAGGCACAATTTATTGAGAAGACCCTCACAGCATTGACCTGCACTCTGATAGGTGGGTTTACACCCCCTATATCTCACCGCAAGTGTACGGGTCGAATCAAGTAATACGTACGGTAAGTACGGAATCGAACCAAAGAGCTAGGAATTGAGTTACACAATTACTATAATTATTACTAGTTGGATATAATCAAAAAGGGGGTAGTTGAATTGATTAATTAGAACTAATATGAATTAGAATGAATACTAAAATAAAAGAGTGAACTTTATCAATTAAAGGAAACAGTTGGGAGTTGGGACTTAAGGAATTTCACAACCGACAAGTAATTATGGATTCTTGTAGATTCATAATTAACGAACACGCAATCTTAACTCTCGTTATCTTTTCTCAAACGACAACATGATTAATTCCTAAGATGATGAATTATCTCTCGATCTCAACATACAAAATAGGAATTAAATAGATTGCAAAAGTACTAAAGCTTAATTGGTATATCTCTATCCAAGTTCTCACTTTAGGCAAACAACTTTCAGTTCAAACTGGAAATTAATTCTTCTCAGATCAATTCACAGTAACAAATCAATTGTAAGGTGATCAGGCAAACAATAGCATTAAGTTCAAAAGTCATAAGCTTCACAATTCATAAATCTAACAAAAATCCAATCCACAAGTCAACTGTTTAGATCCAAAAGCTACCCAATCCCCAACATCTAAAATTAGTTCATGTAGGGGGTGTTTAGACAAACACACATCAAAGACATCGTAGCAACAATCAAAAGAAAACTGAATGAAAAAGTAAAACTCATAAACTCCCTCCGGTGTCACGAACAATGTATAATTCCTCCTGTTGCTTCTCCAAGTAATTCCACTTCCTAGTGGCTCCAAACTTCCTCCAAAAGTCGCCTCCAAACTTCTATCCTCGAAACCCTAGCTGCAGAAATTGATCACCCTCACAAGTGCAGCAAAAACAAATCAAGAAGAGCCGTCCAGCAGTAACCGCGGGTCACCTACCCGCCGTTTGACCCGCCCGCGTGGTTTATCCCGCGGGTCGACCTTCCAGCCGCGGCTTAGCCGCCGTTTGCGCTGTGTTGCCCCCTTTTTCACCTTTTCTCCATCTCTTTTTGGCACCGTTTCCACTTCTCATAACTTGACTGTAACCCTGAAAATTACTTGCATAAAACCATTAAAACCTCGCTAATTTTACTTAGAGACGAATCAAACACTCCGAATGTGGTCATAAAAACAACGCCAAAAATGGCGTTATCAACAACCCCAAACCTAGCGTTGCTTGTCCCCAAGCAAAATAGCGATAACAATAAAACCAGAACAGTCTATGCAAGTTGGAACGAATATAAGACCGCATGAGGGGTTTTCGAACAAATATACATCACACAATTGTCGGTCAAGAAATATCCGATCCTAAAGCCTAAGTCTCTGATCACTGACATCGCCATCTACTGAATACAACAAGTATTGTAGATTGAACCACCAAGAAAGTCATGCACTTGAGTACTACCACTTGACCACACTTTCAGAGAAGATTTCGCCTCGACCCTACCTCACAGGTTACACTCCATTCACTCGAATCCTATGTTGTCACACCCTTCAATTCATGCAGTATACGAGTAGACATGGAAACAATTCAACAATCACTCCATGTTAGGTACAGAAAAACGGACATGAGGTAATGACAAACAATCTCCGAAAAGAATCGCATGGTATGACAAGGAATACTTACACTCAGACAACCTACTTCGATGATGTGTTCCCTATGATCACTCAGGTCTTTCAATGGGTTGTAACGGGGTTGTGGGTTAAGGCTCATGAAATGAAAGGTCAAACAGGCTCAAAGATCCTCAGCCTTCACAGTACACCCCGAATTACCACATTCTTTCCCTTTCCCATATTCACAATTGCGCGCTGTTATTTCAGATCCCTTTTCATTTTCTGCAAAATTGGGCAAACTGACCCTGTTTTTTTTTTTTTTTTTTTTTTTTTTTTTTTTTTTTTTGCGGATTGGATCTACTTTCCAACTGTTCATGGGCTGTTTTTGCTCATCCCAACCATTCCAAATTATTTTCCCTTCGGTGAGTACTGTGAATCACTGTCGGATAAAAGGGTAAGCTCTTTCCAGGTTAGGGTTGCATACAGGTTGAACAAAACTTGGAATTTTTATGTTTAGGCTGCAAAATGGGAAAGGCGCACACAAGGTGATGAAACAAAAGGATAGCAAATAATACACACACAATGCCTGGGATCATCTCATAAGGTTCACACATCGTCATCGGTTGCTAAGCTTAGTATTCTGAGGGCTATCTATACCAATTGATGCAACATCACAGCGAGATTCAACTGTGACACTAATAAAAAAACTGAAGTGTGTATAGGAGTAAGACAAGAAAAATTTTAACCCTCAGAAAAGATAACGATTTATTCCATAAGGCTCAAATCCTTTCCGGGTGGTCTCCACTAATGTCTCCTAATCATGTGCCTAAGTGTTTCCTCAAATGTATTCATATCTTATGGTTCTCACGACAATACCACTCTTCAAGAAAACGACAACTAGTGATCTCAACTAGACTTTAAAACCAAAATCACTCAACATAACAATCGCATGATATATTACCTGTGATGGACCACCCCAAACCTGTACAGTGCATTGTCCCCAATGTGATAGGTACAAATAAGCAAAAGACAATTACAGGTTATCATGCGAATATTACAGTCATCCAACAAAAATAAAAGTATGTGCGATTAAGTACATGCCAAAAGAGAAAAAAAATCACTACACCAAAATAAACACAAACTCGTCTTCAGTTGCGGCGAGAACGAGAGGATGATGGCCGAGATGATGATGGTCGAGATGATGATGGCTGAGAGGTAGACGGTCCCGTCTGGCGCCCTCTCACCCTCCTGGTCTGCTCTCCTCGGGATGAACTACCTGTGTCAGTCCCAGTGGCCTCCGCCTGATGTGTCGCCAAGATAAGTCGTTGGATACTAGCAAAACCTTGCAGCATCTCTCGACGCAATGATACTGCGTACGGGGGCCAATCACTCCTATCTTCCCTGTCAGAGGGATCGGCATGGGCGACATCGGTGGCATCGTGGTCCTCAGCGGCTACATCGGCATTTCCTGCCGGAATCTGTACATCCTCATCAACGACCGCATCTCCCGAAGCACTGAGGAAACGAGTATACGCGTGGCAGCCAATGGGTATTTCGCCTTCAGTGCGATCAATGCGTGGCACTCCGGCTCGCTCACAAAAATGTGTAATCAGAGAAAGAAACGGGAGAATACGCTGCTCCTGCCGTCCACCGGCATCAAGGATTGCCAAGTGAATAATGTGGCCGATGTCGAGCGGGAGATTGTGTTGTATACAGTACAACACTCTAGCCACATGGGGGTCGGCATTGGTATGATGCGAGGACGGAAGAATGCTGTGTTTAATGAACAGCATCCACATTGCCAAGTCATATGGTAGCTCAGATTTCTTAATCTCGTAGTTAACAATTTCCCACCGAGCTACACCGTTCCGCCGAAGTGATCGCGAAATCGTATGACTATACACATCATGTGGCTCAACTCCCGGTATAGGCGAGATGCCCGTCGTGATATCGACACCGGTAGGGCGGTGGAGATGGAAGTGCTGGCAAATATCATCGACCAAAATATGGACCGTAACTCCTCGTACAATGACAGTGTTATACCGGTTGAAGATCGGAGGAATCATGGCCGCATAAAACTCCCGGACGAGTTACGGGTCATACGGGCCCGGTTGAGTAATTAGGTCCATCCACCCTCTTGCCTCAGCCGTCGCTCGGAGGGCAGGAAGCGGGATAGCGTCCAAGTTAAGGCTTCTCTCTGGATATACCCCTCGGCGTTGCATTGCTTCAAGGCGTGTGTCGAAATCGGGATTCTGTTTCCTCCGGTACGCCTCCTTTTGAGCTGTGGTGAGATTATCAAACGCGCCCCATCTAGTAACTGAGGTAACTCTTGGCCTTGGCATGGCACCTACACAAAAGATAACACTTTTCAGAATATGGGTAAACCAATCACCCCAAACCTAGGTGAAACCTAGGTTGCAAAATAAGCATGATCACGTGTGCTTTCTACAATATAACCCCAAACCTAAGTGAAACTTAGGTTACAATCATTCCGCACACAAACGGTACCTCTATACCACCCCAAACCTAGGTCGAGACCTAGGTTGTACAACTATCAACAACAATAAACACATTGAGGTGACATCGAGGCAAGAAAAACCATATAATCAACACCATGGGGTTTTACCATACTACTCAACCACATATCCCTTATGATCTACAATTAACCAAGCTAAGGGCACCAAAATTGACTTGCTCAAAAGAGATGTGCTTATATAAATAAAACGCCCTAAATGATTAACATGTGAAAAATCGAATGCACGCATACATGTATCCTCAACCGTGAATATAAAACCTTTACTCACACATGCTAAGACATTCACGATTTGTCCTTCAGAACAGAAATCAAGCATAAATCATGGCATCAAATAGAAGCAAAAGCACACATTGTTCATGTCAAGAAACCCAAGCAAAAACTCAATCATCACTCAACTAACTGAAATTGCTAACTTGACAACAACATTAGCCTCAAAACCATACTATCCAACTTCAGATTGTAGCCAAACATGCACTTGAACTCAGATTTGATATATGCATAGGTAACATTCAAAGATTGAACAATAATCTGAGTTATGAAGAGTTGAGGTAACAATCGACATACCTTGGAGTGAAGAAGTAGGAGAATCGAGAAAACATACCTGATTGAAGTGGTGGTGGCCTGAATCTCGCCGGAGATGGTGAGGAGGAGGGGTGGTGATCGGCGGTCGAAGTGAAAGAGAGGGGATTAGGTTTTTGATCTGATCGGCGCTAAGGGTGAAAACCCCTTTTTTGACGAACCGCGGGTCGCCCGCGGCTCAGCAACCCACGGATTGACCCGCCCGGGTGCTGTACGTAATGCATATCGGTGGGTGAACGGCGGCTCACGACCCGCCGTTTGACCCGCCGTTTGTGATGTTTCACCTCAAAAACTTTTGTTCTAAAAAACGGCTCTTACCCGCTCGAACCACTTCCCGACCACTCCTTTCACACCAATCATCAATTTAAGCCATAAAAACTCGCAACAACCGGAAAAAGGAACAAAAACGAACAAACTAAAGAAAAATGCACACTCTATACTCGGATGCGAAAAATTGAAAACTAACCAACGGTGGGTTGCCTCCCACCTAGCACCGTATTTAGGGTCGTGGCACGACCGTGTGACTCTCAGTTAGTCGGATTTTGGAGATACACGGTGTGTGTCTCCATTACTTCATCTCCCATGTACGGTTTCACTCTTTCACCGTTTACCTTAAATGTCTTGCCATTCCTACCTTGTAACTCAATCGCACCGTGTGATGACACATCCTTCACGATGAAAGGACCCCACCATTTGGATTTCAACTTACCTGGAAACAAACGCAAACGTGAGTTATATAACAAAACTTGCATGCTAGGAGTAATTACTTTTTGGTGGAGCCTTTTGTCGTGGAATTTCTTGGTGCGCTCCTTATAGATGGCGGCATTCTCAAAAGCATCATTGCGTATCTATTCAAGCTCATTCAGCTGCAAAAAGCGACGTTCCCCAGCTGCTTTGATATCCATGTTGAGCTGCTTGACTGCCTAAAATGCCTTATGCTCAAGCTCAACCGGTAGGTGACAAGACTTCCCGAAAACCAGTCGATATGGAGAAGTCCTAAGTGGGGTTTTGAAAGCTGTCCGATATGCCCATAGGGCGTCGTCCAACTTCAAGGACCAATCTTTCCTTGAGGCATTCACGGTCTTTTCCAAAATCTGTTTCAGCTCGCGATTAGATACCTCAACCAACCCGTTACCCTGTGGATGATAAGGAGTGGTCACCCGATGCTTCACTGAATACTTCCTCAAGAGTGCCTCTAAATATCGGTTGCAGAAATGACTACCACCATCGCTTATCAGGGCTCTCGGGACCCCAAACCGTGCAAAAATATTCCTCTTGAAAAAATTGATAACCACCTTTGAGTCGTTCGTGGGAGTTGCAATCGCCTCCACCCACTTGGACACATAATCGACGGCCGCCAATATGTACTCATTCCGGTGAGAGTTAGGAAACGGCCCCATGAAGTCGATACCCCATGCATCGAAGAGCTCGACTTCCATGAAGATCTTCATCGGCATCTCGTCTTTCATTGAGATATTCCCCACCCTTTGGCATCTGTCGCATCGGGCGATGAATTCACGAGCATCCTTGAACATTGATTTCCAGAAAAATCCGGATTGCAAGACCTTGGCCACCGTTCTATCCGCACTGAAGTGACCGCCACATTCAAGGTTGTGGCAATGGTTCAACACATCGGCTTTCTCCTCATCGGGGATACATCGCCGTATCATTCCATCGGCGCAACGCTTATATAGGCACGGTTCATCCCAAAAATAGTGCTTGGCATCCGAGATGAATTTCTTCCTTTGATGTGAATTATAGTCATGGGGAATGATTGAACCAACCAGAAAGTTAACCATATCCGCATACCATGGTTCGGAAGAGCTTACCCCAAACAGTTGTTCATCCGTGAATGACTCGTTGATTATCGTCTTGTGTTTGGGAATTTTGCCATCCTCTTCCAACCGTGATAGGTGGTCCGCTACAGTGTTCTCGGCTCCCTTCTTGTCTCGGATTTCTATGGCAAACTCTTGGAGAAGGAGTACCCACCTAATCAGCCTTGGCTTTGCATCTTTCTTCGCCATCAAGTACTTTAATGTCGTGTGATCGGTATAAATGGTGACCTTTGCTCCAACCAAGTACGAACGGAATTTCTCACACGCAAAGACAACTGCAAGAAATTCTTTCTCCATGGTAGCGTAGTTGACTTGAGCCTCATCCAACATCTTGTTGGCATAATAAATCACATGCATCCGGTTGTCCTTTTTCTGACCCAAAACAGCCCCTACTGCTGTGTCACTTGCATCGCACATCACGGTGAAAGGTAGACTCCAATCCGGTGCCGTAAGAATAGGCGCTGAAGTGAGCTCCCTCTTCAACCTGTCAAAAGCAAATTTACACTCGTTAGTGAAATCAAATTTGGCATCTTTTAACAGTAAAGAGCAAAGGGGTTTAGTAATTTTAGAAAAATCCTTTATAAACCGCCGGTAGAATCCGGCATGCCCCAAGAAGCTCCTCACTCCCTTCACCGAAGTCGGGTATGGTAGTTTTCGGATGACATCCACTTTCGCTTGATCCACCTCTATCCCTTCTTCGGACACCTTGTGGCCCAACACTATGCCATCGGTCACCATGAAATGGCACTTCTCCCAGTTAAGTACCAAGCTTGTATCTTGACACCGTTGAAGAACCGCCTCAAGATTGCTCAAACATTCATCATATGAGTCTCCATAGACCGATAAATCGTCCATAAAGACCTCCATTGTACGTTCCACCATGTCGGAAAAGATTGCCAACATGCAACGTTGAAATGTCGTCGGCGCGTTACATAGGCCGAATGGCATCCGGCGATAAGCAAATGTCCCAAATGGACAGGTGAACGTAGTCTTTTGTTGGTCCTCCGGAGCGATTGGGATTTGATTGTATCCCGAGTACCCATCCAAAAAGCAATAATACGATCGGGCCGCCAACCGCTCAAGCATCTGATCAATGAATGGCAAGGGAAAGTGGTCCTTGCAAGTAGCATCATTTAGTCGGCGGTAGTCAATGCAAACTCGCCAACCCGTAACGGTCCTTGACGGAATTAATTCATTTGCTTCATTCTTCACAACCGTCATCCCTCCTTTCTTAGGCACGACATGCACCGGACTCACCCATGAACTATCCGCGATTCGGTATATGATTCCAGCGTCCAACAATTTCAAAATTTATTTTCGAACCGCATCCTTCATAATAGGATTAAGACGGCGTTGGGGTTGAACTACCGGTCTATGTACCTCAGTCATATTGATCCGATGAGTGCAGAAAGTTGGGCTTAGACCCTTCAACTCAGCGATTGTCCAACCGATAGCCGATTGGTGTGCCCGGAGTACTCGTAACAATTTCTCCCTTTCCTCAACCGTTAGAAACGCCGAGATGATGACCGGTAAAGTGTCGTTTGCCCCCAAAAAGGCATACTTCAAGTGTTCCGGTAGCGATTTAAGATCCAACTTTGGGGGTACCTTTGATGATGGTTGCGATTTTTGAATTGGTGCCCCCAAGTCCTCGATGATCGGCCTTTTTGGCCCCTTGAACGGTTGAAGTGCATTCAACTGCATCACTGCCTCACTATCCTCATCACGATTGAGGCCCAACAATGCCGCCTCTATTTGATCTACCTCTCGTACATGATATAGGTCGTCTTGGCTCGATGATTCCAAAATGTCAATCCGGTAGCACATACCATCCTCACTTTGATTCCTTGTCGCCTTGAACACATTGAACTCCGCTGTCTCGTCACCAACTCGCAAAGTTAACTTTCCTCCTTCCACGTCTATCACTGCTCTCCCCATTGCTAAGAATGGTCTCCCCAAAATAAGCGGTATATGTTGGTCCTCCTCCATGTCAAGCACAACGAAATCCACTGGGAAATAGAATCTATCCACCTTTACAATAACATCCTCAACTACCCCAAATGGGTACTTGATGGTTCGATCCGCAAGTTGGAGCGTGATGTTTGTGCTTCGTACTTCTCCGAGCCCGAGTTTCCTGAAAAGAGTCAAAGGCATTAAATTAATACTTGCTCCTAGATCACATAAAGCTCTACCAAAATCAGAATTTGCGATATGAACAGGTATTGTGAAACTCCCTGGATCTTTTAGTTTTTGTGGAAGCTTGTGCTGGATGATTGCGCTGCACTCTTCAGTGAGTGCAACTGTTGCCTGCTCCTCAATCTTTCTCTTGTTGGAGATGATGTCCTTCATGAACTTCGCATATGAGGGCATCTGTGCTAATGCATCTGCAAAAGGAATGTTAATATGCAATTTTTTAAATACCTCTAAAAATTTAGAAAATTGGAGGTCATCTTTGTAAGCTTTCAACCAAGTAGGATATGGGACTTTCGGTATTGATTGAGTCACTGTCGGTTTACTTGCTGGCTTAACTGCAACTTCTGGTTCTTTCTTCTTCAATTCCTTTGTGCCACTAGCTCCCTTGAGGACCGGTTCCTCGTCTTCTACGTCCACAAACTCAACTTCAGGCTCCCTGTCACCTTCATCAACCACGGCTTCTCGAGTAGGATCCGGATTAATTACCTTGCCATTCCTCAGAAAAATGGATTTAACATCCTCTCTCGGCTTTCTTTCTGTCTGGCTTGGAAACTGACCCGGGGTCCGTGCTTGGAGTACTTCAGCTATTTGACCTACTTGCCTCTCGAGCATCTGAATTGAGGCAGTGTTCTGTGCGTTCGCGGTTTTAACTTCTCCAACTGTGGTGGCAAATCCATCGACAGTGCCCTGCATCTTGGCCATGAATTTCATCATCATGTCTTCCAATCCAGGCTTCCTTTCCGATGATTGACCTTCTTCGTTCCTCCGTTGATGATAACCTGGTGGACGATAAGCATTGTTAGATGGTGAAACAGATGAAAAGTTAGCATTATTACCTGAATTTTACTGCCTTTGTTGTTGTCCCATAGGTTCGCGCTGACCGTTAACATATTGCAGATGCGGATGGTTTCTCCAACCCTCGTTGTAAGTGCTCGAGAATGGATCATTCTGGGGTCTGTTCCGGTTTTGTAGGAGCTGAACCTATTCAGGCTGTGGTACATCTCCCTGTGATGGGAATGGTTCCGGAATGCCTGCCTCCAATTGATGAACTGGTTGAACTTAGACTGCTTTCAGCTGATTTGTAAGGGCTGCCAGTGGTGCCTTTATTTCCTGCAGTTCATCTGAATCCTGTACTTTTGCAACCCTCCCGACATCAGCTCGGGGTGTAGCGTAACTGTGCTCTGCCAGATTCTCAATGAGTGCAACAGCCTCGTCATAACTTTTGTCCATGAGAGCTCCTCCGGCTGCTGCTGTGATGTCATTCTTATACTGAGGCTGAAGGCCACCAAAGAATGTTTGGATCATCATCCACTCGTTGAGACCATGATGGGGACATTTTTTTAGCATGTCCTTGTACCTTTCCCACGCTTCATAGAGAGTCTCAAGAGGCCATTGTGAGAAATGTGTAATCTCTGCCATGAGCTGTGCGGTACGACCTGGGGGAAAGAACTTCTGAAGAAAAGCTGCCACCATAGCGTTCCAGGTGCGGTATGTTCCGGAGGGAATGCTTTCCTCCCAAGTAGCTGCCCGTCCCTTCAGTGAGAACGGGAAAAGACGCAGACGAATTGCATCGTCACTGACGTTCCTCATCTTGAATGTATTGCAAACCTTTTCGAACATTCGTAGATGCGCGTGAGGATCTTCAGAAGGTGCGCCCCCATACTGATTCTGTTGAACCAACTAGATGGTTCCATGCTTGACTTCAAAGTTGACGTTTGCATCAAGGGCTGGCGCTTGAATTCCCAACTGAACGTTTGCTCCAGTGGGGTTTGCGAAGTTTCGCATTGGCACACGGTTGTTTGCCATTTGATTTGCTGCGTTGGCTCTTGCTGTTGCTCCTAGCCTACGACAAGTTCTTTCGATTTCAGGATCAAACTGTTCCAAATCTCTGTCACCGGCACCCCTTAGTAGCATGCACTAACAGACACCTGCAACAAAAGAATCGGGTTAGTTGACAAAGAAATCAAAAGCAAAACAAAAAAAAAACAAAAATAAAGATACCCAGAGTAATAACAATTATAGATGGTAGTGATATCAATAACGCCTAGCTCCCCGGCAACGGCGCCAAAAACTTGATAGGTGGGTTTACACCCCCTAAATCTCACCGCAAGTGTACTGGTCGAATCAAGTAATACGTACGGTAAGTACGAAATCGAACTAAAGAGCTAGGAATTGAGTTACACAATTACTATAATTATTACTAGTTGGATATAATCAAAAGGGGGTAGTTGAATTGATTAATTAGAACTAAAATTGAATTAGAATGAATACTAAAATAAAAGAGTGAACTTTATCAATTAAAGGAAACAGTTGGGAGTTGGGACTTAAGGAATTTCACAACCGACAAGTAATTATGGATTCTTGTAGATTCAGAATTAATGAACACGCAATCTTAACTCTCGTTATCTTTTCTCAAACGGCAACAAGATTAATTCCTAAGATGATGAATTATCTCTCGATCTCAACATGCAAAATAGGAATTAAATAGATTGCAAAAGTACTAAAGCTTAATTGGTATACCTCTATCCAAGTTCTCACTTTAGGCAAACAACTTTCAGTTCAAACTGGAAATTAATTCTTCTCAGATCAATTCACAGTAACAAATCAATTGTAAGGTGATCAGGCAAACAATAGCATAAAGTTCAAAAGTCATAAGCTTCACAATTCATAAATCTAACAAAAATCCAATCCACAAGTCAACTGTTTAGATCCAAAAGCTACCCAACCCCCAACATCTAAAATTAGTTCATGTTGGGGGTGTTTAGACAAACACACATCAAAGACATCGTAGCAACAATCAAAAGAAAACTGAATGAAAAAGTAAAACTCATAAACTCCCTCCGGTGTCACGAACAATGTATAATTCCTCCTGTTGCTTCTCCAAGTGATTCCACTTCCTAGTGGCTCCAAACTTGCTCCAAAAGTCGCCTCCAAACTTCTATCCTCGAAACCCTAGCTGCAGAAATTGATCACCCTCACAAGTGTAGCAAAAACAAATCAAGATGAGCCGTCCAGCAGTAACTGTGGGTCAACCGCGGGTCACCTACCCGCCGTTTGACCCGCCCGCGTGGTTTAACCCACGGTCGACCTTCCAGCCGCGGCTTTGCCGCCGTTTGCGCTGTGTTGCCCCCTTTTTCACCTTTTCTCCATCTCTTTTTGGCACCGTTTCCACTTCTCATAACATGACTGTAACCCTAAAAATTACTTGCATAAAACCATTAAAACCTCGCTAATTTTACTTAGAGACGAATCAAACACTCCGAATGTGGTCATAAAAACAACGCCAAAAATGGCGTTATCACACTCCTATATATCAAGACCAAGGTGTTGGTATAAGAAAGTGAAACTCATTGGGTGAGAGATTTGAATATGATATAAGTAACATGAAATCTTACCAACCCAGAGATGTGCCACGAAGTATGTTGATATGCAACGGTATGGTGTAGAGTGATTGTGATGGAGTAAGTGTTGGTGAAGGTGTGGGTGATGATGTGAGTGAAGGTGTAGGTGAACAACACATGCATAACAAACAAGAGACAACGCTCACCCGAGCTCACGAAGACATATCATCCTAAGCTCGAGGGTGAGGTATCACACTCTACACAATCACACAAATTCAACGTGCATGAAAGCATACAACCACACACACATACAAGACACATCACAGACATGCAGGAGTGTGCATACACAAAGCAGGCCACAATGAACTTCTGAACGACAAACAGTCTAAGCTGAAAAACAAGGACTGGACACCCTTCGCGGCGCGAGGGATGGTGCTCGCGGCGCGAAGGTGCGAGGAGGGCCGAACCAGACGAGGGCCGAAACAGGACGAGGGCCGAAGCAGCCGAGGGCCGAAGGAACCCTTCGCGGCACGAGCAGTCAGGCCGAAGGGCCGAAGCAGATCAAAGGCTGAAGTAGAACAGGGCCGAAGCATGCAGAGGGCCGAAGGCCACCTTCGCGGCGCGAGGATAGTGCACCAAGAGACCTGAACGAGCCAACATCGAAAGGCCATAACTTTGGCTACAGGTCTCCGTTTCAGACGATCCACCTGTCAAATCGAAGAGACCGGTAGAACGTCCTGGTTTAAGTGACTTTTTGAGACTTTTCGTGATTTTTCCATGTTTTTGGGGTTTTGATTTTGACTTTTGAGAATGGTTCAAAGCTTTTGACTGACCCATATTGTTTTGGTACACTTGCTTAAGTTTCGATTTGACACGCCCGCCCAAAGATTTTTTTTTATTTTTATTTTTTTAATGAAAGAGGACTTACCTTGGCGATCGTATGACGACATCTTACCCGGTGTTCCCCCTCGGAGCATGTAGTAGGAGACATCGCTCCCCCTAGATACACGCACCGGCGGGTGATGTCCCCTCTGATACATGCACCACAGGGTGACATGCACCACTGGGTGACATGCACCACATGGTGATATGGTGATATGCACCACAGGGTGATGTTCCTTCTTAAGACATGCATGGGTGGGTGACGTCCCCACTTGAGACATGCATCGCAGGGTTTTGTTCCTCCTTAATTTATTACCACTCACAAAAAGAACTTCTCACCAAGTACAACTCTTGAAGGGAGTGAGAAGGTCCCTTTGCCCGGTCATGTGTTTGGGACAACCTCAGCCATAACTTACACATGACCGGCCTGCAAAATCAAGTGCAAACATTTTTAGGTACCCATTTGGGAATGGGTCCTTTCGGGTTAGTATCAGCAGGTTTAGAGTTATGTTTCTTAGTATGATGAGTGTGATGATGATAAGCATGATTGTAAAATTCATAAAAGTTAGGAGCAAAGTATCGATCATTCACAAAGGCATTCGCACAAAAGCCAAAATGAAAACAGTTTCGACATCGATAATCACTCCGATATCCATAAGCAACATGTTCACAGTCATGAAAGTTAAAAAGAGTATGTGGAACATGACTGTGAGCTCTATGAAATTTATCGTTGGAAAATCTGTTTTTCGCAAATCTGGGCTTATGTGCACGTGACTTTGGATGACTGCCCTTTTTAGTTCCATTCTCCTTTGAGTTATGCCTACCCTGTCTCACATTTTGATTTGTCATTTGAAGAAGTGTGATTAGCATGAGGATGATGATGTGAAGCTTTGTTTCTCGGGTGGAAGTTGTGTGACTGTTCCTTAGTTTTAGACGACTTCTTGTTTTTACGAGAGCGTCGACGTTTCTTAGGAGTAGTCACATTAGGACGAGATGTACTCGCAACTTCAGACTTAGGGGTGACTATTGGAGTCTTCCCTTTCTCTTCCCGAGTGGGTTTGACAGGAGTACACGTTCCAGGTTTAGAAGTACCATTTGATCTACCATCCTCACCAGCCATGTTGGAACAATCATCCGGTACAATCTCAGAGATTTGTACCATTGATTTACGTGTTGTATACGTTAAGTCATCCATGTATGAAACAGTTGTGCAAATAGGAGACCTTAATACAATTGAGTTTGTGTTTTGAGAATTTGTACGTGAAGGCCTGAACTCTATAGCATCAACATTCCATGCATGGTGCTGATGACGTAAGTTATCACAACTTGTGGATTGTTTCTCTTTTGGTGGACTCTTGGATTTGAGGGCTGTTTCAAGTTCATTGATTTATTCAAGAACAAGTCCTTCTCCCTAAGGCTCATGCGCCTCTCATCCTCGAGTTCCTCCTCAAGTTTGGAAATCCTTTTCTCATCCTCGAGTTCTCACTGCTCACTCTCTCAGCCTCATGTAGTCTCTTTTGTAAATCAATGATAATTAACATTTAAGCTTGTGACTTTCTCTTCAAGAGTTTTGTTAGCAAGGGTGATCATGTTAACTTTGTCTTTTGAGTAGGCCAATTCAATGTTGAATTTCACGACTAAGGCATGTTCACTAGCTAATTTGGATTCGGCAATTGTGGTTAAGTTGTTTGCTTGTTTAATTTTCTTATCATACTCAGAAACTTTAAGTGCTTGACCTTTTACTTGATTTTCAAGTTCAATGTACGGGTCAGGAAGTATCTCAGAGGAAGATGACCCAGAATGGTCTGAGTCAAGATCGTTGAAATCACGATCTCCGTCTTCTGAGTACATTTTCTCCTCACCATGATTTTGTTAGTGTTAGATTTATAATAGAAGTTGAGGGACCATTTGTGAACATTTTCTATTTCTTAGGAATGTGGTATAAATACCTCATTGCCTTGTATTGTTCCTTAAGTCTTTTATCATTAATGACATATGAGTTCTACATTCTCTCTCTCTACTAGATATCATATATCTCATGATAGATTGATTCATCTTTACATCTAACAAGTGGTATCAGAGCTGGATTTGCTGATTGTATGAAGATTTATCATGTGAATTTGTTGAAGATTTGAAGAAAATGGAGAAAAACTTGAAGAATTCTAGTTTTGGAGCAAATTTGAAGACATATTACTTGATTATTCATGAAATTTTGTGTAATTTCATGAATCTATCAAGTTTTATGCATTAGGAGTGATTTGGAAACATTTGGAAGTGTTCAGATTTGATTTTTTAGTTGAAATTAGCTGAAAATCGTGTTTTGTTCTTAAATGCTCTTATGTCTCGAGTCAATCTTCATATGTCTCGAGTGGTAGTTAGGTGGTAGGTAGAATTCGAGCAGAAAGATGTGTAACTCGAGCAACATTAAAGTTGGCTCGAGTTAAGTATCTCGAGTGAAGTAGATATTGGCTCGAATTGAAGTTCTCGAGCAGGAGTAAAGCTTGACTCGAGCTGAGTGTCTCGAGCAAAGAAGAGCATCTTGAGCTGTGTCTCGAGTTGAGTAATAGCTGTGTCTCGAGCCAAATCATAAGTGTGTCTCGAGCGGATTGATAGTTACATCTCGAGCCAAGTCAAAATTGTGCCTCGAGCCAAGTAGTTCCAAGTGACTCGAGTCAAGTTGGTGTGTAACTCGAGCCAAGTTCTAATTTTGTCTCGAGTCAGGTCTTGTGTGAGTCTCAAGCAAAGCATAGTATCTCGAGTTGTAAAGTTGGAATTCTTCAAAATTCACAAAACTGATATTTCTCATAAAATCAGTAATAAAGATCCGTATTAAAGATGAGTCTTGCAAATCGAAGAGATGATATGTCAATGGGGTCAGAGACCAAAGCACCAGTGCTATTCAAAGATGAGTATGAATTATGGGTCTCGCGATTCAAGCTATACATTAGGAGAAAGAAAGATGGAGATAAAATTCTTCATTCAATCTTACATGGACCTCATCCTATTCCAGTTACCACACTTGATGGAAGACAAGTGCCAAAAGATTTTTCAGAAATGGATGTGGCTGAAAGAGAAAGGTTTATGATTGATGTTGAAGCTCAAAACTGTCTAATTCAAGCCATTCCGAATGAGATCTTTCGCAAGTTAGATAGTTATGATGAGTCAGCAAAATCTATTTGGGATCAGCTACAAAAGATAATGATGGGTTCCAAGGTCGGAAATCAAATGAGGGTAACTAATTTGATGGATAGGTATGAAAATTTTAGAATGAAGGAGGATGAATCACTAGAAGAGACTTATGACAGGTTTGTAGAACTGATGAATGATATGAAGAAAAATAATATCATTCGATCAGAAATGGACTATATTGTGAAGTTCATTAACAATCTGTCTTCAGACTGGAAGCAATTTTCAAGGTTTGTGAAGCAACACAAGGTTCTAAATGAGTTGAAAGTTTATGAAGTGTACGAGAATCTGTTATTGTTCGAGGAAAGGTGAATGAAATTGCTGCTGAAAGAAAGAAGAAAGAAAAGACTGAAGCTGATAATATGGCATTACTTGCTGAAAAGGAGAAAGCTAAGAAGAAAGTCAGAAAAGGGAAAGCCAAAGTTTTGGAAGTATTTGAAGAGGAGGAAGAAGAGGATGAGGAAGAATATGATGAAGATGAAAGGGATCAAATGTTGCAAAGCTTATTGAGTCTAACTGAGGCTTATAAGAAGAAGTATTATAATAAGCCCGGATCCAACAACAGAAGATTTTCTACTAGAGGTGGTCGAGGTTTTAACAGAAACTTCATGCAAAGTACTCAAGGATATCCTCCTCGAGTTGAAAATCAGTATGTTGATAGATATGCAGCCAAGAAAGAGGAGGTTGTCAAAGATATTTCAGAAAGAACAGAGGAAAAGAAAGGCCAAGCTGGTATTACATGTTATAAGTGTGGAAAGACAGGACATATTGCTAAAGGATGTACTACCAAAATGTCCAAAGTGGAACTGTTGAGGAAGAAGTTGGAACTAGCAGAGAAACAAGAACAAGGATTGGTTTTGATGGCTGATGATGAAGAATGGATGGATTATTCTGACAATGATGATCAAGCACAGATGTGCTTTATGGGCTTGATGGAGGAAGAATCAGAATCTGATGAAGACATAGAGAGTGATGGAGAAGCTTCAACGGTACGCTCTGTCTCTCTTGCTGATCATAATAGAAAAATGCTTGAGGTGACAACATTAATTCATAACAAGAATAAAGAACTCGAACTTGTCATTTTAAAACAAACTAACGAAATTACTGATTTGTTGCAACAAAAAGAACAATTGAGTTCTCAATGTGCACAATTGCAACAATCAGTGAATGAGTTTGAGACAATTCGAGCTGAACATAAGTCACAAAAGCTGGAAATTGATTTTTTAACCATCAACTTGAGTGTGGAAAAAGAAAATGTTTCTAAGCTAAATAAGATGATTTCAGATCTTGATCTTAAACTTCATAAGATAGGTCAAACTGAGCATACAATTTTCTTGAATAAACAAGTTGAGTTTAGAGATTATTACTCCAAAGAAGGTCTTGGATATACAAATCCAAATTATTTGAAAAAGACCCTTGGAGTTAAAAATCCAAATCATTTGCAAAAAGCTCTTAAAGAAAATGCAGCATTTTATGACCCTACAAGCATGTTAGTGAGTAAAAGGTTTCCTTCATTAAAAGGTTTTCAAATGAAGGAAGAATTTTCAGAAATGCAACATATGAAACTACATGATCCTCTGTATCATGATTCTAAATATCATAGGGTCAAGTTTGTGTATGAAAGTGTATAATGTTAGATTTGATCCATTTGTTGAGTTGTCTTCAACTGTCTCTTCCAATGCAGATACTGTGTCTAATAACGTTGTGTTTACAGATGCATCTTCATCCACAACTAGCTCCATTGATCCTCCAGCTACATCAAATGAGTTAGACAGTTTGTTTGAATATTTTTATGATGACTTGTACGGTACTAATCAAACATCTTCGTCTAATGCAGGTATCTCATCTACTCCTTCGAGTTCCACTACTCCCTCATCTGAAGTTTCTCCCACATCATCTGTACCATGTCCAGATATTCCTAGTCTTGTCTCCTCACCTTCATCATCTCCCATAGTTATGGATACTCTTCATCTAGATATTACAGTAGATTCCCATGTTCAGTCGTCTTCTCATGAAGTTGGTAATACTGATACTATTCCTGAAGGGCATGCATCACTTACTATGCATCCTACATCAACTAACAATATCTTGGAACCTTTGTCTATAAATGATCAAACACCTTTACCACATATTGTTAAATGGACAAAGGATCATCCTATTGATCTGATCATTGGTTATCCTACTTCTGGTGTTCAAACACGAGCTGCATCAGCAAATGAGTGTAACTTCTCGGTATTTTTGAGTACTATTGAACCAACACGTGTATCTGATGCTTTACAAGACTCTGATTGGGTTACTGCTATGCAAGAGGAGCTCAATCAGTTTGAGGCATTAAAAGTGTGGCGGTTGGTCAAGTTACCTGAGTCTAAATCAGTTATTGATACGAAGTGGTTATTTAAAAATAAGAGAGATGCGAATAACATAATTGTTCGTAACAAAGCACGACTTGTGGCAAAAGGTTATCGTCAGCAGGAGGGCATTGATTACGATGAAACGTTTGCTCCTGTTGCTAGACTCGAAGCTATTCGCATGTTTTTGGCATATGCTGCATATAAAGATTTCACAGTTTTTCAAATGGATGTCAAAACAGCATTTCTATATGGTCATTTGAAAGAAGAGGTATATGTAGCTCAACCAGAAGGATTTGTAGATAAAGAACATCCAGATTATGTCTATGTTCTAGACAAGGCTTTGTATGGCTTAAAGCAAGCACCTCGTGCTTGGTATGAGGAGTTGTCTAAACATCTACTTTCCAAAGGTTTCAAGAAAGGTTCGGTGGATTCAACATTGTTCTTGATGAAGGAAGGCGAAGATATAGTGGTCATTCAGATCTATGTTGATGATATTATCTTTGGCTCAACAAGTCGGGAGTTGTGTAAAAAGTTTGAGACTGTCATGACTGAAGAATTTAAGATGAGTATGATGGGAGAGATTAATTTCTTTCTTGGTCTTCAAGTGCGACAATTTTCAGATGGCATTTTCATAAACCAATCCAAGTATATCTTTGATTTACTTAAGAAGTATGATATGTCTGGTTGTCATTCGATAGGAACTCCAATGGCTACAGGTAATTCAATTGGTCCAGATCATGAAGGCAAGGATGTAGATTTGAGGAATTACCGAAGTATGGTTGGTTCTTTAATGTATCTTACTGCCAGCAGACCAGATATCATGTTTGCAACATTTGTGTGTGCTAGATATCAAGCCAAACCAAAGGAGTCTCACTTAGCTGCAGTTAAGCGTATTTTTCGATACTTAAAAGGGACACCGTACTATGGCATTTGGTATCCAAAAGGTCTTGGATTTGAGCTACAAGCGTATACTGATGCTGATTATGGTGGCTGCAATATGGACCGGAAGAGTACATCAGGTCATTTGCAATTCCTAGGAAATAAGTTGGTTTCATGGGCTTCTAAAAAGCAACAGTGTGTCTCTACCTCTACTGCGGAATCTGAATATGTTGCTGCTGCAAGTTGTTGTTCGCAAGTACTTTGGATGCAGTCGCAACTTCGTGATTATGGTCTTGAATACAAAAAGATTCCCATCTATTGTGATTCTAAGAGTGCAATAGCCATCTCAGCTAATCCGGTTCAACACTCGAAAACCAAACACATTGATATCAGGTATCACTTCTTAAAGGACAATGTGGAAAAAGAAAATATAGAGCTGTATTTTGTTAATACTGAATATCAACTTGCAGATTTGTTTACTAAGGCTTTAGATGAGAAACGATTTAAATTTCTCATTTCTAGACTTGGTATGATTGATAAAAAGATTTGACAGTCTACTAATCTGTATTTCCCTATATACATAGCAGGTTAATGAAATACTGATTTTAGTATGGTCATTGCACTTCTATGTATATATTGAAATATAGTTTATTTGTTACTGTTATTTTTTTTAAGTCTCAAGTTGCTTGTTTTTCTTTGGTATCTTGTTATTTTCTTTGTTTCTTTACTAATGTGTTTGTCTTCTGAGTATATGGTTTTATCAAGGGGGAGCTTATCTGGTACAGGTTAGTACATTTGCTGTGGTTTTGCTTCGTACAGGTAAATTCAGGTATGCATAGTTTTAGGGGGAGTATTACAGATGCTTCATGGTAGGGGGAGTAATTGACTCGAGATGTGAACGTTACAAGTTACTCGAGCCTTGTGCTTGAGTAGTGCTTCTTGAGTCATGTATCTCGAGTGAGTTATCTCGAGTCTGCAATATGGCTCGAGTTAGTTATATTAGTTAAGATGCAAGTATCTCGAGCCGTATAACTCGAGACCAGTATCTCGAGCCATATAACTTGATCAAAGTATCTCGAGCCTGATAACTCGAGACAAGTATCTCGAGCCGAATAACTCGAGACAAGTATCTCGAGTTATATAAATTGATGCATGTATCTTGAGTCATCTATTGTTCATTCGACTCGAGACAAGTACTCGAGTCTTGTATCTCGAGTCACATAACTCGAGTTATAGATCTCGAGTGGTTTTATTGGTTTGATTCATCTTGACTCGAGACATGTACTCGAGTCTTGTATCTCGAGTCACATAACTCGAGTTAGAGATCTCGAGTGGTTTTATTGGTTTTGATTCATTTTGATTCGAGACAAGTACTTGAGTCTTGTATCTCGAGTCACATAACTCGAGTTACATATCTCGAGTGGTTTTACTCTTCTTTGATTTCTCTTGACTCGAGACATGTACTCGAGTCTTTTAACTCGAGTCCTAGTGGTTGATATAGTTACTATATTGGTGTAGGTAACTCGAGTGATGACTCGAGACATGCACTCGAGACATATATCTCGAGGGCTTGTGTGTATCTCAAGTCCCAGTGTTTATGTTGATACATATTAAATTGAACGTATCTCGAGTGGTGACTCGAGACATCCACTCGAGACATCTAACTCGAGTTGGTTCATATATCTCGAGTCTTAGTCTTAAGTTGGTTAACACTACGTTGGTAAGTATCTCGAGTGGTAACTCGAGTCATACACTCGAGACATCTATCTCGAGTCGGTTCACATGTCTCGAGCGTGTTTTTAAACACTCATACTTTCCGCTCGAGACATGGAAGGTCCAATCACCGCGTGCCACGTGTCACAGTCATCATGACTTCCTTATCAGTTTCGATGCTCTACTATAAATACATTGCTTCTACTCTCATTTCCAATCTTTCTGGAAATTCATTCTCGTGCGGATTTATTGAAGTTGTTGCTGCCAAGTTCAAGAACCTGTTTTGTAGTGTACTTCGTATTTTAAGAGTGTGTTTTGTATACGTATCCCGGTTTCTACGAAGCCTATAGGTATTCATTCGGTCATATACCAATTAGGCTAGTAGGTTAAAATTTTTTGTATCAACTTATCTTAAAACACGGGTTAACATCTCGGGATTGTATTCTTGATATTTTAAACCTTTAAGTGTGAATGACCCGTTGTTCCGGATCATATGGACTTGAGTCATTGGACTTCATATTATCATGTTTGACCTTAAGATTGACCTTCAAATCTACAACATATTGAACTAAATAAAAACTAATATATAAGTCTTTTCATAGACCATAATGCATAAAATCATTGTTATCATGGTTAAACCGTTTCTTGAATATTCCTTGAGACATAAGACTTGAATGTTACTGAAATAAAAGACTTATATATATTACAATATTCATAGTTCATTATGTTGATCGATGGTCATTCTTTTGGTATACTTTTCACAAGTCCCACACTGTGTGATTTTATTTTTCACACTTAAACGCGTTTTTCATAAAAATCTAAACTTAAAAGACAAATTTAATGTTTTTATGAATTACAGAAATGGAGGACTATACTTTCCCAGACTCAGATGATATGGCGATTTCAGACATTATCTCCGTGCAATCATCTCCACGAAATCCGAATGCTGATGCGGATAGACAGTTGATTCGTCCGTCCTTATTTCTACCATCGATATCGAACAACGTTCCGTACAACCAACATGCAAGGTTGAAAGCTCCGGTGATTACTGCCATCTTACGGAACCATCCATTGTACACTGTTCTTACAAAGCTGGTAGAAGTACCTATGATATACGTGCAACAAGTATGGAACACACTGCAATTCCATGCTGATCCGGGTAATCATCACTTTACCGCTAAGCTGGATCACTACACCATCAGCTTTGGAGTCAACAAATTTCGCCGCATATTGGGTTTCCGGAGGCAAATAGTAGACCAAATGTTCATCAGTTTGAACCATATGCATCATTGGAAGTTGCAATGGCCGGTGTCGAATCTGTTGGTCACCTGGAGGCGATCAATGCACCATCTCAGTTCAGCAAATCCAACTTACCTCCAACATATAACACCTTGTTCACAATTCTAAGTAGATGTTTGACTGGGAAGCCGACGGCTCAAGACACGGCGACTCAGTCGTTTCTGATTCTTTTCTATGGCGTACTATTCAACAAGCATTATGACTATGCTTCGTTGATTTTTTACGATCTAAAGGAGCTTCTAGCCAAAAGACAAAAGCATCTACCATACCCGCGATTTCTAAGTCTTCTTATTGCTAGTGCAATGCATCATAACCCAGATATTCCACGACGATCAGATGCCGAAAAGGTCAAGATTCATGATATGCAGTCTATTCGATATCCGAAGAAGGCGTTTGCTCCGGAGGTTCCTTTGTTTTCTGAACTTTTAGACTATGCTGATCAGAATGTGGCATGTGTGATAGCGTATAGGGCTAGTTTTCCACCTATGGTCCAACCAGAGCCGGAGGGACCTACCCAAGGTGTTATAGTTCCTAGCAGTGAGGGTATAGTTCCTAGGGACCAAAGATCACGGGATCTTGGTCAGGGTGTGTTGAGGGAAAATACCGAGAGGGGTGCCGGTGGGGTCCATTCTGATCAGCTAGCTCATTCATCTACTATCAATGTAGTAGCTCAACTTGGTCAAATAAGTTCGGCGGTTCAGATGGATGATGTATTTGCTACACTTGAAGATGAGCACGGAGCTACGTCACCTATTTTGCACACGAATGTGGAGGCTGAGTTGGATGATTTTGCTCTATCTCCGGTCAATGAGCAATTTGTGGGTGAATTTCCTGACATTGAGGAAGTTGCAGAATCCTTACTTGATTTATCTCAACCGATTGTGGAGATCTCAGACGTACAGTGCTACTCTCCGAATGAGCTGGCACAACGTCTACAACGTCTTATGGGATATGATTCTTCGTCTGAAGATAGTATTGATGCACGTGATGATATGCTAGATGAACTTTCCGGATCAGCTGATGATGATGTTGATGATGACCATGATGATGATGACCATGATGATGATATGCCTGATCAAGGCTCGAGTCGTTTGATGACTCAAGGTGACATAAGGATGGCTGAGGGAGACTTAGATGAAAATCCGGATGTGAGGTTGAGTGTTGGGGGAGCCAAAAGAATTGATGAGAGTGAGACAGGGGCTAGAAAAGAAGTACAAACCCCTTTCCACGCCGAGTCTAGCCGGGTAGCCACAACTTCTAGGGGTGAGCATATGTTGCCACCACCTATTGAAAAAGACATGAGATCCCCACTCATGCAATGCACAACCCAACTCACCCACTCTACCGTTTCTCAACAAACGGTAGTTTCATCTTCTCACGGGGTTTTACCACAACTTGTACCTATTCCTCAATTGGAGGTTGGTGGTACCGACACAGTGAGGCAGCTGCCCCCGCCCATGACTTCACTTGTTCACTCATCGAGTCTAGATCCACTTGCTTTAAATGTAAATATTTCTTTGGCTAGGACACAGGTGCAAACCACCTTTGCAGGAAGCTTTAGTAGCCCTGTCGGAACCACCGTAGTGAGTTCTACATTTGTTGCGGGCTTGCAAGGATCGGAGGGAAATCCCATCAGCGCTAACATCATGCCAACACTGAACATGGGTTCCTTGAGTCCTACTCTTGGATCAACGAGAAGTCTGAGTGACCTCGGCGTTAGTTTACCCGCATCAACCATTGTCACGGAGTTAAGGCAACAGTCTACTATTTTGGGTTCCTCCTCAACACCCATTGGTAGTTTATTGTCTGATTCCGTCCCAGTTTTCACAGTCTCAGCTTCTTCTGCATCGTCTGCACCATCATCTTCTGCATCACTAGCGACTGGCACGGATTCAACTCCAGATGTTGATCTTTCGCATATTCATGTTGTAGCAACTGCAAATCAACTGATTACGCGTTCCATGTATCGAGCAAACAATGAACAGATGGCGATTGTTATTCAATAGCAGACGGCTCGTATTTCAGCTTTGGAGAAACAAGTAGCTTTGTTAGCTAAAGGCAAAGCTCCGATGTCTGATCCCCCTTCACAGCCTTCTCAGTCAGCGGCTGATTCTCTCACCATTCCGGAGTTAAAGGGCTTGTTGTTCTCTAAACTCTTGGAGTCTGGTTCAGCTGAAGATAGTGATCTGGTGGGTATTCTGCAACAACAAACTGCTCTGCAACAACGTGCTATTCAAGAACAACGGTCTCAGGCTCACTTGGTTACACATACTGAATTCCAGCAGTTTCAGGCAACTCTTGATGCTTCTCTTACCAAGACATTCACCGAGATCAACCAGATGTTCACCGATGGCTTATCTCAGTTATTGGATCGTATTCGGGGAATTGAAGAAACATGTCAAGTGGCTATGAGACGACCAACCAGAAGGCATGATGATCATGATGATCATGATCGTCATGAGGGGGAGAGGAAACGTAAAAGGTTGGAAGAGTCACCGTCTAGCATACCAACTTCTTCTAATGTGAGAATAGTTGATCATTTTGAGGAAAGGCCACCGAGAGAAAAGCAGCATGGCAGACACAGAGATGCTATAGTACTTACGGGAGGTCAAGAGATGGAAACTGAACCAGTCTTGCAGTCTACTTTAGATTTTTTGGGTTCTGTTCAAGAAGAGAGGCTAGATCAAGGAACTGAAGGAAGAGGAGTTATGTTTTCAGGGGTGTCTAGTTCTATGTCTGAAATAGATAGAGTTCTAGCACTTCTTGAGAATGTAGCTTCTGAAATCATAGATTACCAAGTGCCAAACGAGGAGATTCAGGATGCAAGATGTGCAGAAGATAACAGACTGAAAGATATGTTTGAGGATGTACAATTTGATTTTGAGAAAGAAGAAGCTGTGGATGATGTGGAAGGTCCTCTACTGGAAGAAGTGTTGCCTCAGAATGACTTGATGCCTGTGGATCAAAAGAAAGTTGAACTTTGGGAAAAGATGAAAGCAAGTTCGGGAAAATTTCTAAAGAGAACAGAATGGAATCGGTTTACAAGGGCCACTGGGAAGTATCTGGAAGAAAGGTACAAGAGTAGATTCTGTTATCATGAGCGGAAACTGAGTTATGTGAAGTTGTATGGGATTGAGAATTTGAAAGAAGAGCTAAGAAGAGAGTACATCTACATGAGGAAGGTGAACAAGCAAAGAAGAGAAGCTTTAGTGTCAGACTACAGGTTTGTTGCAGTAAAGAGTTACAAGACTAACAAGCTTAGTGCCTACTTCTATCCAGTGATTACGTTTACCAGAGATGATGGGAAGGAATATGGGATTACAGAAGCTGATTTCCAAGATGTGAGCTTTGATGTGATCTTTGGGATTTTATATGATCTCAAAGGAAAAGCTTTTAGATCAGAGGAGGAGATAATTGCTCTAACAGCTATTGTTAGACATGTCAAGGCTTCTATCTCATTGGCTCATCTATATGATTTTCAGCTAGGATTGGAGAATTGGTCATCAAAGTTATTCTGTCACAAACCACAAAGAAGTCTGATTGGTGAAGAAAAGGATTTTGTCTTGTACACTGTGTTTTATGATGCAGATGAAACCAAGATCTCATGTGTATATCCAGATTCTCTAGGCAACAAGAAGAGAATGTACTCTCATGAAGTGATGTTATTTTGTGATGAGACATTAAAGATGGTGATGGATGGTTTGAATACAAGATTGCAAATGGATAGGCATAATGTACATGATATCTCAGCTGCAAACAAGGTGTTGATCAAGCATTTTGTAAAGGAGATAGATAGAAGATTGAAGCTGAGAAATGACATCAGATTTGCAGAAATCAAGTTCAAGTTGAGAAAGCCTGCCGTGAAGCAATCTTAGTCAAGTAGTTGTTTGTTTCTTTTGTATGTCCCTCCTTCTTTTATAAAAGGGGGAGATTGTTAGTGAACATTTTCTATTTCTTAGGAATGTGGTATAAATACCTCATTGCCTTGTATTGTTCCTTAAGTCTTTCATCATTAATGACATATGAGTTCTACATTCTCTCTCTCTACTTTCTCTCTCTACTAGATATCATATATCTCATGATAGATTGATTCATCTTTACATCTAACAGATTTGCCATCAGGCACAGTAGATCTTCTCTTCCTTCATCACTTGTTAGATCCTCATCAAGCATACATATGGTATCTCCCTCATTACTTGACATTCTGAGCCAAGCTTCATCATCAGCAAAAAGTGTTGTTCCCTCATCTTGCATCTTGAAGCATGTTTTCTTAGGTTCTTTGCCCTTGTCATCAGGCTTGGTGTTATCCTCGGGCATTTGGTAGTCAGCTCTACCACCCTGTTCAACTCTCTTCAGCTCAGGTTGTCTTTCATGCTTCCTTCCACTTGAGTACCGATGGTTCTTAGAAGACATGAGCTTTATTGTTTTTCTCTTGGACATGGACTTGGTGATCAACGCCAGGGCCTTCTTTATGTCTTTCATCTCTTCATCAGATTCCTCTTCATGTACATGGAGAACGGGTGGTCGGGTATCGGACCCTTTGGCAAGCGCCTCACGTGTGTTCATGATGATGTTGTTGTGGATCTTAAACCACAAGTATGATCAAAGTGTGATGCACAAACTTCAACTATAGACACCGTAGGTGAGGTGCTATGTAAGAAGTAAGAGTGAGGTGACTAGTAAGTTATGGTGACTAGTAAGGATGAGGTGACTAGCAGGATGAAGTCACTAGCAGTGCAAGGTGACTAGCAGTGCAAGGTGACATGCAGTGCAAGGTGACATGCAGTGCAAGGTGACATGCAGTGCAAGGTGACTAGCAGTGCAAGGTAACCACACAATGGATCAAGAGAGTGGTAGGCTCTGATACCAATTGTAGGTTCCAAATCAACACACACAAGGATTGAACACAATGTAATTCTCTCAAAGTTGATCAATGGAAGTGGAAGATGAATCAACTACAAATTAAGTCAAGACAACTATTTATACTATTCCTAAAAGGCCTAAAAGGCTTTAAATGAATGGGCCCTAAACAATGGGCTTCATCCACAATTTACATAAAAGGAAAGTAGCTTTAGATTAATTACAAATTGACACAACTAACAAATATTTCTAACATCTTTTTTTGTCACCAAACCGTTGGCTAACATGTTGCACTAATACAAAGGTATTAGTGAAGGTTGTGAAATAATTCAATAATGTTTAAGCATACACATCGAACATTGGCGGAGTACCTTGTCCCTTGGATTGGTTTCTCGTGTCGTGGCCAGGTTTCCTTGCACTGTGGCCGAGTTTCATCGTGTTGTGACATGGTTTCTTGTGCGTTGGCCGGGTATCCTTGAACTTTGGCTGAGTTTTCTCTTATCGCTAGTTGGTTTGCTTTTGCCTTTGCCGATTACCTTGCACTGTGGTCGAGTACATTAATTGTCCCTTGGCTTGGTTTCATCGTGTCGTGGCTTGGTTTCTCGTATTGTGGCCGGGTATGCTCGAACCGTGGGCGAGTGTGACAACCGACCAATTTCAACTCTCAAGTTTGAGACTCGATAATCACTCATTAGTATAATTTTAGTGAATTTCCTTTTAAGATAACTATTTAGGAAGATTTAGGTTTGATTATGCAAAATTTTTTGGAGAATAGCTTAGGAATCCCAAAAATCGTCCGGAAAAGTCCCGTTTTGTCCGTATACGTCTAAAAATCTTATAATGCTGAATTGACTCAATTAAAGTCTTTTATATATAAATTATTATATTTTTACTAACTAGAATAAAACATTTCCATTTAACCTATTTTATTTCCTGAAAAAGTCGTTTTTACCGGAAAATTATCGCAAACCAAAAAACCGTTGCACTTTTAATCAAATGGGCTTCTTTCAACAAAAAAAATGTATTAGAATGGAGTGGGGGCCCATAAGATGGTTGGCCACCTCCACTTACCCACCATATAAAAACCCCTATTTTCCCATTTGAATTCATTTTACTCATTTTTTTCAAAAAAAAAAGGAAAAAACCATCCATCTTCATGTCTTCTTCTTTAAGCCATCACACTTCCATCTAACTCCATAAAATTTCAGCCATTATTCTTCATTATTTGAAGAAGAAAACCAAATATTAAGGTAAACTACATAGTCCTTTAACAAGAATAAGCTTTATTCTTGCATTTTGGTTTTGTTTCAAGCATATTATGCTTTCTTTTGCAAGATTTCTTGCTTCTATCTTGGTTAAAAGTTAAAAACATGTTCTTATGGTTTTAGAAGGTAGGATGAATACTTTGGATGATAATAAAATCCATAAGAAAGTTAAATCCAAGGATCCTTTCATTATAAACCAAAGAAATGTTACATGCACATATGAATAATCCTCAAGTTCTTGTTTATGTATTCACTTATGAATCTGAAAATGGGTATTCTTGCATGCATAAATCTATAGAAATATGGTTGTATTAGCTTTGTTTATATGGTATTAGGCAAGTGATTATAATCCCATAGCCATGGATTATCCATTTATGAAAGTTTGAAGGCTATTTGTTAAGAAAATGTTGTTTTAGTAGAGTTCATAAGCTGACAGATTAGTAGTGTCATGTTGGGACGACCCAAAAAGGGTCTAAATGAAGGTATTTTTGTCTAAAACTTTGATGGATTAAGATTTTGTGAGTTGGGATTCAAATCCAATTGGAATCAATCAAAAATTCGAAGTTTAGAGCCCCTAACCATCACAAAACTTTTTGTTGCACGACAGCTGCAGCATCAGATTGTGAAGTCAACTTGTTTTCTTTATATCTCCATGAAAAACTATCAAAAACGTATGATTTTTCCTTTTAAACTCAAGTTCAAGGAGTTATCCCTTCTGTAGAAATGGGAATCACATAATTTGGGGGATTTTTGAGCATCCAACCATTAAAAATGAAATTGTTGCGCAATTTGTCCAATTGTAACAGATTCTTGCATACGAATTGGAATGGTCATATCTCCCTCAAAACTTATTCATTTTAAGTGATTTCTGACCTCTTGGCTAGATATATGTGTTAACTTGAAAACCCCTTTGGAATTTCTAAATTTGGAGATGTTTTGACCTCTCAAATGAACCCAACTTTACAGTCATGCAAATCTGAAATGTTCTTGTGCGCACCTTTATTACAAAAATTATTTATACATGGTAGACACCTCAAAAATGGATGAATTTTGGTGTAAATGATGTTAACACCCTTAACATCAATAGATAAAATTTTGGGAACTTTTGTCTTTATGGTTAAAGGCCAAAAATGATAATTTTATAAACATTCCAAATCTGTCAGCATCGTAACTTTTCCAAAAACAATAACTTTGAACTTTCAAGACTTATTCTCACTTATATAGCCTATTTATGTAATAAAACTTTAGTTATACTAAAAGAATGATCTAATTACGTATGTATCGACATTATATAAGGAAAAACGATAAGGACTTAGTTGGATTTTACATATGAACATTTATGCTCTCTAATACTTGTTTAGGGCACTACTAAGCCTTGGGAGCGGATTTCCACTATCGTCTGTTTTCACAAACCGACAGCTGAGTATTCACAGCCCCTCTTTTACCGTTTTTACGTGTTGGGGTGAAAAGTATGTTCAAAGTATTAACTCTTGGTTTATATTGTTAGTAATTATTGTTAGTAATTATGTGATCCGTTAAAATTGCTTTTTACGCATCAAGTTTTAATATATAAAAATTTGATTTTTATCAAAAATTCGATGTTTTTATCGTATGAAAAACCCTAAAATCACCGGTTATCCGGTACGGCAGCCACACCACAGATCGGTGGTGGTGGCAATTGGTAGTGACCGTAGCCGCAGTGCGGCAGCGGTGGCCGAATCAAGGCCGCACCACGGTTTTGGTGGTGGCCATGATCGCCGGAAATCGAAATCACACCACCACTTCGGTGGTGGCGGGTGGTCTTTGATCGCACAACGGTGACGATGGTGGCGTTGTTTTCATCGTCGCCGGATGGTGGCCGTACGGTGGTACCAATCGCCAAACCGCCAAAGCCGATAGGCGATGGCGGTGGCCTTTGGTGTTTTTGATTCCAACCGCCGTAAGGCGATGGTCGATGGTGGTGTTTGCGGTAGCCGTAGCCGGATCGCCACCCAACCGTAGCCAAACCACCTAGACGGGTGGTGGCCGGCGATTTCCAAATCACACGCAGCGGTGGTCGACCCAACCGCAACTAGTGGTTGCACGATGGCTAAAACCACCGTGTTTGGTGGTGGCGGCATTGATTACTTCCAATTGCCACACATGGATCGCCACCAGATTGGCGGTGATCGATGGCGTTATGCGGCATCGGTGGTGACTAGCGGCAGCGGCGTTTCGGCCGTAGACAAATCACCGCACGACGACGGTGGCCGATTGCCATCGACGTCGTGGCGATGGCGATGTTTGCTGTTGACAGTGGCGGTGGTGGCGTTTTCGTCATCGTCGCCGGTTGATGGCGTAAGTAGCGGTCGTTGGTTCGATTGCCGATCGCCATCTGTGGGTGGTGGTTATCGGTGATGGGTGGTGGCGGTGGATGATGAGGGTTTCAACCACCATTCAAACAACGATCGACGGCGGCCGATTGCTATCGTCGGAAACGTCATCGCCGGTCACGTGGTGATGATGATCGTTAAGACCCTCGCGACGCGAGCAGGTCTGTAACAAGGCTGTCGCGGCGCGAGCGAGTCAGACCACTCGCGGCGCAAGCAGAGCCTTCGCGGCGCGAGCAAGCCTACAGATCCATGTAGGGTTTTTCCGTTCGGGCCAAGTTTTTTGTTGTCAGGCCCAAAGCCCAGTATTTTGGACCAAGTTATGGCCCAAAAAGGGTTCATTTGGTTTTAAGCTTTTTCTTTATCCAAATTAATTTTATAAAATTATTATTAAGAAATTTTAATTATATCTTACCAGTAATTTGACCCGATTGGTCAAATAGGCCTTGTGTCGTGACTTTACCAGTTGGTTAAACCACAACACAGTTTATGGGCCAGTGTTTTAATATTCAAACCAGTTGGTTTGGATTGTCCGGTTTGATGAGTGTTTTATAAAATAAATTTATCGTTTATAAATCTTATCTTATAAGATTTTTGGGTTTTATAAAACAGCTAAACTGAGATAATTTTATAATAAGTTAAAACCAAGTTTTTACAAAAAATAAGATGAGATAATTTTAACGGATCTAGGTTTGTTATATATTGCTTAACTATATGCCTTATATAAATGCGTGGTTGTTATATACCTGTATGTATGTATGTATATATATGTTATATTATAGCATTTGCCAACTTAGACCGTTGACTTGTTTTGGGGAGGCCTGCGTGCCATTTACAACCCTTTTGTAAAAATGACCCTAGGTTAGTAATTTTAGTATTTCTTTCCGCTTTTCCATTGAAGGTGCCGAGGCCAGTGGGAGCACGCCAAAAGGATTGAGTATTTCTTTCGGAGTTCCATCGGAGATGCCAAAGCCAGTGGGAGGTTCGCGAAGAAATAAAAATACTATAGTAATAGGTCGTAAATGGTCCTTAGGAATACAGTTGGCAAAACTATAATCTGTCCTAAATCGTGTGGTTATAGATTTATTAACTGCATGGTTGTTTATTTGTGATATCTTGTATGCCTAGATTTTATCACAAGAATATATAGGTTTTATAATTACCAGTTTTTCAAAACTTTTTAAACAGTAATTTTTTTCAAGAACCTTATATAAAATGATTGTTTTTCTTAAGTTGACAAAAAACAGTTAGTTTTAATCAACTAGTGTGCTATCAAGACAGTTAGTTTTGAATTAGCAAGTAACCTTAAAACAGTTACTTTTAAAAGGTGTGTGTGTTTGAAACAGTTAGTTTAAAAACACAAGTTACCTTTTTTTTTCAAACAATCAGTTTTTCAAAAATTATAGTTTTTCAAAACACTGGATATTAAAAGTTTTTAAAATTAATCAAAACCCCGAAAAATCATAGATTAGTAGTGCAATCCATTTAGGGACACCTCCGGCGTAAGGTACGCGGGCGTTGTAAGTGAGCACACCTTGGACGTCCGCGTTCAAACCGAAACTGGAGGGGATTACATGACTCTGCGTATTATTTCGGGGTGGTACCGGCGAGAGTAAAGTGTCCAAGTCCCAAAATGGTGAGATCTATTTTGGTTCTGTTAAGTTTACCGGGTGGTACTGGGCCAAAATGCATTTAGAGGGACTGAAACATGTACAGATGGTTATCGTTGTCCCGAAAAGATCTAGGAGTCATGTCAGTTAGATATGATTGGTAAAAGTCCTTACCTACCGAAATAATATGGCCTGGTGGAGCGTGAGCACACCGCACATCAGGACGTATGAAATAAGGATCCTAGTCCAATAAATTGATCATTTTAAGGGTTTATTGATATTTATTGGAAATTGTTTATTTACAGTTGTTAAACCCAATTTTTAAATGTGTAGATGGCAAACACATTAACCAACACAAACACTCTTTCTCTCCGCTCCATCCTCGAGAAAGATAAGCTCACTGGTCCCAATTTCCTCGATTGGGAGCGCAATCTGATGATTGTGCTCAGGCATGAAAGGAAATGGTACGTCTTGGAAGAGCCTCTGGGAGAGGCCCCTCCAGCAAATGCATCGGCTGCAGTCAGGAACGCTCATAAGAAGCATTCCGATGATTTGCTGGATGTTGGTTGTTTTATGCTTGCAACTATGAGCCCAGATCTGCAAAAGGAGCTCATAAACACGAATGCCTATGACATCATCCGCCAGTTGAGGGACATGTTCCAAACGCAACCACGCACAGAACGTTATGATGCCACTAAGGCGTTCAACGAGTGCAAGATGATCAAGGGGACCTCAGTAAGTGACCACGTCATAAAAATGAAACGGCACATGGATCACCTAGAAAGGCTTGGCCACCGAGTTCCGTTGCAGCTAGCGACGGATACAATTCTCAACTCACTGTCAGATGATTACAAGCCTTTTGTAATCAACTATAATATGAGTAACATGGAGAAGACAATAGCTAAATTGCACTCCATGCTAAAGACTGCTGAGTTGAATATGGGGGCCAAGAACAAAACAAAAGATGTACTGATGGTGAGAGATGGAGGGGTGAAAAAGAAGAATGGGCATGGAGGCATCAGTAAAGGAAAAGGTCCAGTTCAGGCCGTCCAGAATGCACCCAAGGTTCGTGAGAATGGCAAAGGCAAGGGCAAGGGCAAGAAGGTTAAGCCTAACAAACCTAGGACCGAGAATCGCTGCTTCACGTGTAATGAAGTCGGTCACTAGAGGCAAAACTCCCCAAAGCGTCATGAAACAGGTATATATACCTCAGAAATTTATGACTGCTTTAAAAATCTGTCACTAGTATACTGATACCTAGAGCAAATGTCTATTGCAGGTGGTCAGAAATGAAGTGCCCAGGAGTTGCTGAGGATCTTAAGTACCAGTTCATTTCAATTCTTGTCAAGACATTTTTATTTTTAAGCTTATGTTTTAAAACGGTTGTTTTTGGATGGTTATAATTTTATATTTACATTCTATGGTTTTAAATTTAAAAGTTATTGTCTTGACATTGAAAGATCTGTTGTGCGTAATTATTTGAATCTGATTGATTTAATAAAAGATCCTAGATATTATCTACTACACTAACAAAGTTACTTCAATAGTTTTAATTAAATTGAAGTAATTTATATGAAAACTGTCAAAACACACGAAGTACTATTTTATAGGAATGTGTTTTTGAAATAAAACATTTATGAGTAAAGGATTATGAAAGTATTTTATGATCAAAACAATTACTCAAATGTTTTAAGGAGAATTTAGGATATTAATATCAGTATTTATAAAACTAAGAGAAATTCCAAGTTTTGGAGTTAGGGTTTTATAAAATCCAGGAAAAGTTTTATAAATGATAAAATTTTCAAGTATGTTACTTAATATAGAATTGACTAATCACAGTTCTTGACTAAATCAATAGTTAAATTTTGAGTAATAGTTGGTTTTCATATAGGTCAGTGGGAGCCCAGTTAATTCTCTATCTAGTCTAAGATAAAGAATAGATAATATAATTATTGATTAAATACATCTAGGAACTCATAATCCAGGTAGGATGTGAATTTATAAGATGTACTATAAACCATTCAGTCAAAAAGGGTAAATAGAAAATTTTCAAAGTCTTTGAAACAAATTAAAAGTCATAAATGACTTTAATAAAAATCAATAATTAAGTTATGTTGGAATATTTAAAGATAGGATAAACCAGTGAAACTTGCCAGCTTGGTAAAATGAATATCTTATCAGATTTCAGGAAGAAATCACTTATCTACACAACAACTAAGGAAAGTTGCATATTCAGAGGAACTAGGAGTTTTTTCAGGTCTCCAAGTTCAGGGAATATGATAAAAGAAGAGTCTAATTTTTGTTTAAAGTGTTTGAAAAACAAAGATTAGCACAATCAAGTAGATTGTATCAAGAGATACAAACTTGAATTGTTTTGGTTGTTACTTTGATTAATTTGGTAAACATTAATCAAAGAGTCTAAACTGAAGAAAGGTGATACTTCATTTTAGACCAGTATTTAACGAACGTTGAATAGACACCATAAAAGTAAGTAAGAAATGGTATTAATTTTGTTATTATTACAGAGTGTAATATGGACTATACAAAATTAGTTTCTTTATCGCTTTTATATTTTGCATGTTTTATAATCCAGGAATGAAACTAGTTTTTCAGTTTTTCATTCAAAACATGTCCGTGACAACTTATCATTGTGGGAACTTGATAGGGTGTTAAAGTCATTGTGAACTTTTGGGGTAGTTATGATCAGTCGTTGAATAACAACTACAAGTGTTGTAGACCAAAAGTTGCACAGATATTCGATAGAGTAGCGAATATCGGACGTGATCCGCGGTTGAGATTACTTCATGGATTTTGTCATAAGTAAAATCTCACAGTGGTTGTCTGTGAGGTCCAAACAATCAAACAACGAGATGAAAAGAAGAGAAATCAAAAGATGAAAATGCAAAGTTCTTGAATTTATTAATGAAAGCTTTCAAAACTACAAGAACACACACACTAAAACACCTAGTCGTCTCTCATAGGAAAATGATTTCTCCCCCTTCCTTTCCAAACCCTAGACCTTATATATAGGTCCATTACACTAAAGCCCAAGCCCAAGCCCAATAAACTAATTAACTAATTAAACAATAATTAATTCTTCTTAAAGCATCCTTTATAAAACTTTCTAATTAGGACAATTTGGTCCTAACAATCTCCCCCTAAAGTTTTGTAAAGGAGGCATCTCTGATCTTCTCCCCCTTGCTTTCGTGAGAAAACCTTAGTGGCGTTCGGCTACATTTTGATCTCCAAGCTCCCCCTCGATTGTAGCTCTTCATCTTCGGTTTCAACTGAAAGACCAGATCCAATTTGCAATGACCGCGACTGATTGGACAAACTACAGCTCAACCTGTAAATAACTCGACACGCCTGATAACCGTAGAATACAACAGCTTGCACCAGAGCATGTTGATTCATCCAACTATGTTGATCTCCAGCCAAGAGAAACAAAGGGATAGATGCACGTGTGAGTTACCGTGCAGATCAGCAAGAAAGATAAAGGTTCTGTCTTTGACCCCGTGTTGAATAGGAATTCAGCAAAAGAGCTTTAAATCTGATAAGCTCACAACTGGGAAACACTGAAGCTTGGATCACCGAAACACCGTAGGAGTAAAAAACTGGGAGTAGATACTGAACGAGATACTCTGCTTTGATCTCTCTGCTGCTCAGAAGGTAGTCGATTTCCTGAAAATCTTCCAAAGTGTCAAGTAATCAGATCCAGATCGAGTCTTCTTAGTCAGATGGATGACGACCGTCACTCAAAATTCTAGATCGCAATTGAACCTCCACAACGGTGAAATGGTTAGGAATTAAGCACGTTACAACAGTACCATTCACCGAAGCTGGCATCCAAGGAAAAACTCAACTCCACCGGACAGGAGGAATAATTCCATCGAGGAAAAACTCTAGAATAATGGTTGCAGAGAGTCAGGCTTCTGAGTAATCTAACCAAATGCAGAATCCGATCACCATCGTTCTGAAATCGTTACAAATCTGACATGTCTTCAAAGAATCTGGAGCAGTGGGGAAAATGAGAGAGATTCAATTTTCACGATTGAAAACTGAATTTGGGCTAAAAACGGGGCTGATGTGATCTTTACGAATCAGTTGGGAAAGAAAGGTGGCTATTTAAGCGCAGGGATTTTGAAACACAAAAGTATTCGAATTTGGGTGGGTCTAGATCGCAGCGGAATATGATCTTGAAGGATTATCTGAAGATGATACTCGAGTCGGGAAATGCAGTCTCCCGAGTCGGAAATGGAGTTGGGAAAGTTTACCAAAAATTGAACATAACCTTGACTCAAAAGCGAGTCGAGAAACTCGAAAACCCGAGAGGTATTTCATGTTTCCCGAGTCGGAAAATAAGGACAGCAAGGTAGTTCAAGACTTAAACAAAATTTGAGCATACCCTCGTCTCAAGAGCGAGTCGGGAAATCTAGGAAACCCGAAAGGGTATTTCATGTTTCCCGAGTCGGAAAATGAGAACAAAAAGGCACTCAAAAATTTTTTTTTACTATTCATCCGGTTCGGAAAATAGGGTTTTCCGGTTCGGAAAACACTATTCATCCGGTTCGGATTTTTTTTTTACTATTCCGATTCGGAAAACGGGGTTTTCCGATTCGGAAAACACTATTCATCCGGTTCGGATTTATTATTTTTTTTTTTGAATTCGGAAAATATGAGTTTTCCAACTCGGAAAACTTGAATATTCAAGTTTTCCAACTCGGAAAACTTGAATATTCAAGTTTTCCAACTCGGAAAACATGAATTTTCAGCCCAAATCTTCATTCCAGATCCAAAAAATGAAGCAACTTGAAAAATAGATCATTTCAAGCTCAAAGATGCTTCAAAACACAACCCAAACACCCATTTTTATCATCTTCATCAAGATCTAAACCCCAAAAACCCCAAAAACTCAAAATTGAAACTTTTCAAAAAATAAAGTTTCAAAACCCAATAAAATCATCTCTAGTTGTTTGATTCAATAGGAACAAACAAATCTAATGATTTGTTTGGCTCTGATACCATTTGTGAGGTCCAAACAATCAAACAACGAGATGAAAAGAAGAGAAATCAAAAGATGAAAATGCAAAGTTCTTGAATTTATTAATGAAAGCTTTCAAAACTACAAGAACACACACACTAAAACACCTAGTCGACTCTCATAGGAAAATGATTTCTCCCCCTTCCTTTCCAAACCCTAGACCTTATATATAGGTCCATTACACTAAAGCCCAAGCCCAAGCCCAATAAACTAATTAACTAATTAAACACTAATTAATTCTTCTTAAAACATCCTTTATAAAACTTTCTAATTAGGACAATTTGGTCCTAACATTGTCCCTATCACCTGAGATATCTGGTTTGATATCATGAGGACTATTGGATACTTAGTGCGTTCAACCGCTACACCGTAATAGGGTGGCTATAAAAGACGTAACTAGATTCAGCGGAAGCCGTGGTGTTAAATGCAGATATGCAAGATGGGATTTGCACCTCTTCTCGGAAGAGAAATATTTCTGGGCCCCTTGACTGACTGAGTATATTGATGAAGTGCATGGCCATGCCCAAACGAACTGATTAGTTCTTTGTCGTTTACCTATCAGTAGAGGTCAGATAGTCAAGAAACAGAATCTTGAGTATTTAGAGTTGACTGATTCCAAGCTCATACTCAAAGATGAAATATCGTGATGCAAAGGGAAAAGCCAAGATATACCCGTTTTATGAACAGCAGTTTCATAAATGATATTTCCTTGTGGGAAATGTTTTATCACCTATCTGGGTATAAGAGTTCTTATAATCTGGTTAGGCTAAGTACATGTCTAGGGGTCTCCTTAGGTCCGTGTAATCAAAACGGTATTGCCAACTTGCACAACTGGGAGTCTGTTAGTAATTATGTGCAGAAGTTGACAAACCAGTGATTTCACATCCAATGTTATAAGACACTTGAGGGTCACACCTGTGAGGATCTGTAAATCAAATAAGATAATCCTAGTTTGGAGAGATTGGGTTTATAATAGTTAATTATAAACCAGTTGGGTATTTTATGTAAGAAAGCCCAAAAATAAAGGTTTGAAACGGATTATATATATTTATTAGGTAAACAAATATATATATAAGTTTATTAATTAATAGATTATGTATTTATTAAGAAAAATAAATATATAATAGAATATTAAATAATAAAGAAATAATTATCTAGTTTAGTAAAAATTCTTTTCTTTGGGAGAAAGAAAAGATAATTACCAAAAGATAATTATAGAGTTGTATGGTAACTAGGAAAGTCTACCTTATAAATATAGGCTTAAGGGTTACCGGTTAACACACTCAATTAATTATTCAAGCCACAAAAGAAAATCTCTCTCTCCTCTCTCCCTAGAAACCGGCGCCAAAAGAAACACCCCACGGAGTTTGGTTTTTCGGTTGACATCTCGCAAAACAGCTTGTTTCGAGATCTCGGGATTTCAGCCAACTAGAAGGCAATTTTTGTGATCGTTTACGGGTGGATCAAACTTAAGCAATCCAGGTAAATTAACCAAAACCTTTTATTAGGATTAAATAACTAAAACGATTAAAGATCAATCGAATGTTTTCGGGTTTTTAATTCTAAGCTTCTGCATCAATCAAACCAGTTAGGTTTGATAAAGTTTAAACCTTTCGGTCAGTTTGATCATTAGGTTTTACCGTGCATCTCTTCCAGTTAGGATTGAGATCCACAATGATCCTCGTATCAGTTCGATGTGAGGGATCCTCAAAAACCCAACATATATTGCTATATAAATGTTAATCATGAGCAAATTGATATAATGTTAAGAGACATGGTATGTTGAGTGTAAAAATTTAAGTCCCCGGTAACTACTATAAACTCATAACAATGGGCCTATGATACTAGTGGATAAGGCTATTTGGTTGACATACCCACCTTAAACTGACGAGAAAGAGGTGCACTGTATTGAATAAAGAGTTCTGCACATGTGGGGTTTTAGTCCCACCGCTGAGGTAGAACAGGGGCGTAGCATGTCGTATTTAGGCTTAGTAGTGGCTCAACAATTAAATTTCATGTAAATAACGTTATCCTGGGAATTTGCTCATGTATTGTTACAAAGCTTTGAAATGGAGTGAGCAAAAAGGTTCCCTAAAGATAAGCTTTCGAATTGGAGTGAGCAAAAAGGTTCACTATAAATGTTTGTAAAAATTTGAGTGAGCATAAAGGTTCCCTAAAAATACTTGCATATAAATTTTTTTGTGCATATGAAAACCTGTGAACTCACCAACTCTTTGTAGTTGACACTTGTTTTTAACATGCTTTTCAGGAAATAACAAGGTAGTAGATAATGCTTGAATGAGCGTGTTGACAACATCAATCAAGACTCTTTTATCTTTATTATATTTTGTTAAAAACTAAAAGTTTCGTTGGGAATGTAATATTTGAAACTGTAAACTTTAAATTTTAGTTATGAATGGTTGGTGTTGTTTATTTCCTATTGCGATGAAATCTTAGCTGTCGCACCTCGTGTTTCCGCTTTAGCGGGGTGTTACAGATTTGGTATCAGAGCCATAGGTTACAGAGAACATCGGTTTTTCATAAAAAAACCAAGTACTATAACCAACGCTTTTACAAAAATAAACTTTCTAATTAACATTTTTTAAATTTAGAAGAATCCGACTATTAGTATAATTAGGATAGGTGTCATTTTGGTATATCATAGATAGACAGAGCCTGATCACCTATGTCTAGCCATGATATAAGTAGAAAGGGACTTATAAACTGATTATGCTATTATTAGTTAGAATTGGAACTTCTTAAAACTCCTGAAAAGCATAAACTGTGTGAGTTCGCATAAGCGTATCATGATTATGATATTTACTATAGCGTTTACGCGTTTAAGAAAAAGTAATGTCATTGTTGAACACTCCTGCGTTAGCGCTTAGGATGTCACTTGTAATTTGAATGCGCGTTAATAAGTTGTGCGGACACTACAATCACTATGTCGAACCCTATTACTTAGACTTCGGAGAAGAACCCATCTAAGCATTTCTATTCCGAAATTGGAGTAACAAGTGAGGACATTTCAATCAATCCACCTCCGATTACCCCCAACAACTATCTTACCTCAACGTACTCCAGTTTTTTCTACGCTTAACCCGAACCTTCCAACACCTTATATGAGATAACTCAGAAGAGAGTTGCAGCAACCATTCGAAGTGGAGTGGCGATAACTCATCAGGATAGTGCAAAATCATTTCGTATCCTTTCGGGGATATTGATCGGTCATATTACTAGTATGACACAAGGAGAGGCTCGAACTATGCGAAAACTCGCCGACGGACTGCAAAATAGTCGAAACAGGGCATCAAGATAGAGTCGGGCCATAAATAAGTTGACAAAATTGGCGCATCTCTTGGAGGAATGTACCACCAATGTTGTAGAGAATGCTATGACGGCAAGAAGGACGACTAGGAGAGTTGACTTGTGCTAGGAAGTTGTGGTAATACTGTTGGCAAAGTTGATCCTTTCGATTGTAACTTTCGTAAATTCAAAAGAATTTCAAAGTGTACTTTTTGGTTGTCCCATTTAAACCTTAGCTTGGGTGAGTAAAATATTTTAAGGATGCATTAGCATCAAATTTTGACCCTTTCAGATATGTATTAAGTTTTTATGAAACTAATTTTTATTTAATCACAAGGATGTTCTGATCGATTTTATTTTAAAGAAATTGTCATAAATAAAATACAAATATTTTTCGAGCATTTATCAAAGACAACTTTTGATCAAACATAACATTTTACAAATGCTTTAGAACCGTGTTTTCCAGAAAAAAATACCTCGAGAGTAAAACGTAAGAATTAATCAACTGACATTGCTCAACTGATAGACCAATAAGTATAGGAAGTCGTATCTAGCATAGTCACACAAGTTACCGTTGATCTCATCGGTGAGTAGAAGGAATGGAAAAATCATACTATCAATCGAATGGAAAGATGATAATAAAAGAAAGTTAGAGCACTAGTCAGAAGAGATGAGTCGAAGTAACTTAGACAAAAGTCGGAAAGTAGCCAGAAATTTTGGAGTGAAGACCCAAGAGTCAGGAAAGTATATGGGCTCTCCTCCAAAATGTACTAGATACAACTGCAACCACCTACGAGCTTGTATTTCAGGTACCAAATGTAAACTAGCAGGTCATACTACTCGATATTATAAAAAGGTATGGGAGGTCAAGAAGGGTGGAAAAGTGTGCTACGAGTGCGGATGCCCGGGCCACTTTAGAGATAGGTATCCCATGCTGAATAGAGGCTCGATCAGCACCAAAAGGAGGAACAAAGCAACATAAGCCAATCAAGGAAATTAAGGACGCAAGGCTCATAGAAGGGTATTCGCAATTGGAACTAAAGAGGTACACCAAGATCCAGTATAGTATCCTACATGAAGATGCGAAGCCATTTGCGAAAGGAATGCGTGGCATTTATGGCACATGTTGTAGATAAGGAGATAAAAGAAAGGCGAATTCAAGATCTCCCAGTTGTACGAGAATTTCCTGAAGTATTCCCGGAAGAGTTACCCGGACTACCCCCGCATAGACAAGTGGAGTTCCACATTGATTTAATCCCAGGAGTTACCCCTGTAGCGAAATCACTTTATCGGTTAGCGCCATCAGATATGCAAGAATTGTCAAACCCACTTCAAGAACTACTTGATAAGGCATTTATCAGACCCAGCTCTTCACCTTGGGGAGCCCTAGTTTTATTCGTCTGGAAGAAGGACGGATTCTTTCAGATGTGTATAGATTATAGGGAGTTGAATAAGCTAACCATCAAGAACCGTTATCCTCTCCCTCGCATTGATGATCCGTTCGATCAATTGCAATGAGCTACTTATTTCTCCAAGATCGACCTTTGATCCGGGTATCACCAAATGAGACTTTGTGAAGAAGATATATCTAAGACAGCATTCAGAACCCGATATGGTCATTATGAGTTCCTGGTCATGCCTTTCGGCTTGACGAAGGCTCCAGCAGTTTTTATGGATTTAATGAACAGGTTATGTCGGCCATACCTAGACAAGTTCATGATTGTGTTCGTTGATGACATCTTGATTTACTCAAGAGATGAGAACAAGCATGAGCAACACTTGAGGTTGATACTAGAGTTACTCAAAACTGAAAAGCTTTATGCCAAATTTTCAAAGTGTGAATTCTGGATTCGGGAAATGCATTTTCTTGGCCATGTAGTGAACGAGGAAGGAATCCATGTTGACCCAGCAAAGATTGAGGCCATAAAAATGGGAAGCTCCGAAGACACCAACGGAGATTCGGCAATTTCTTGGTTTGGCAGGCTATTATCGACGGTTCATCGCTAATTTCTCCAAGATTGTGCAACCACTAACAACCTTAACGCAGAAAGACAAGAAGTTTGTTTGGGAGAGAAATAGGAGGAAGCATTCCAGCTACTTAAGCATAAGTTGTGTAACGCACCAATTTGGAATTACCAGAAGGAACGGATAATTTCGTAGTGTACTGTGATGCTTCACACCAAGGCTTGGGGTGCGTACTAATGAAAAAGGACAAAGTTATTGCATATGCGTCAAGGCAGATGAAAATTCAGGAAAAGAATTACACAACTCATGATTTAGAGTTTGGAGCTGTGGTTTTTGCAGTCAAGATCTGGAGGCATTACCTCTACGGTACAAAATGCACAATCATTACAGATCACAAGAGCCTTCGGCATATTCTTGATCAAAAGATGTTGAACATGAGGCAAAGAAGATGGGTTGAATTATTCAATGATTGTGAGATAAAGTATCACCTAGGAAAAGCAAATGTGGTAGCAGACGCTTTGAGCAGGAAAGAAAGGGTGAAGCCGTCAAGGGCACGAGCTATGGGAATGTTAGTGCAAACAAGTTTGAGAAGTCAAATACTCGAAGCTCAAGGAGAAGCTTTTAAGGTAGAAAACTTAAAGAATGAGACTCTGCATCAGCTGGAAAAAAAAAGATTTTGAGGTACGGTCAGATGCAGTACGTTACTTCAGGGACAAAGTATGGATACCAAAGGTCGACCATTTGAGATCAACAATCATGGACGAAGCTCATCAAACAAAGTACTCGGTACACCCAGCAGCTAACAAGATGTACAAAGGATTATAGGAGCACTACTGGTGGCCTGGAATGAAAAAGGATGTAGCCCTGTATGTAAGTAAATGCATGACTTGTGCAAGGGTCAAGGCGGAACATCAGAAGCTATTTGGTCTCCTGCAACAGCCAGAAATTCCAGAGTGGAAGTGGCAGCAACTCTCAATGGATTTCGTGACCAAATTACCCAAAACCAAGAAAGGTCATGACTCAATATGGGTAATTGTGGATCAGCTTACGAAATTGGCGCACTTTTTAGCTATTCGCGAAGACTTCAACATAGACAGACTTGCGCAACTATACGTCAATGAAATAGTGATGCGTCATGGAGTACCGACTTCGAGCATTTCAGACAGGGATAGCCGCTTTACCTCACGATTCTGGCAGTCCCTACACTAAGCAATGGGCACAAGGTTAGATCTAAGAAGCTCTTATCATCCTCAAACTGATGGGCAAACAGATAGAACCATACAAACGTTGGAGGATATGTTGCGTGTTTGTGTGATGGAATTTGGAGGCAGTTGGGACGATCACCTACCATTGGTTGAATTCTCCTACAACAACAGTTACCACACCAGCATTCAGTGCGCTCCATACGAAGCTCTTTATGGACGCAAATGCAGATCACCGCTTAGTTGGTTAGAAGTTGGAGAGCGACAACTAACCAGGCCCGATATTGTTCAGGAAACGACAGACAAAATTAAAACGATTCAAGAATGATTAAAAGCAGCCAGGGATCGCCAGAAGAGTTATGCAGATAACCGCAGGAAGCCGTTGGAATTTCAAGTTGGCGATAAAGTTCTTTTGAAAGTTTCACCATTGAAGGGACTATTACGTTTTGGGAAGAAGGGCAAGTTAAGTCCATGATTCATGGGACCTTTTGAGATACTGGAAAAAGTCGGACCAGTCGCCTACAAGTTGGATTTACCTCCAGAGCTCAATGCCATTCATGATACCTTCCATGTTTCCAATATGAGGAAATGCCTATCTGAAGAAGCAATGGTGTTACCACTGAAGGAAGTTTAGATAAATAATCAACTACGCATTATAAAAGAGCCGATTGAAATTCTTGACCAAAAGATCAAGCAGTTAAGGTGTAGTAAGATTCCAATAGTAAAAGTTTCAATGGAACTCAAAGCACGGGCCTGAATTTACTTGGGAACGGAAGGACTTTATGAAGAGCAAGTATCCTGTAGTTCCAGATTCAAGTTCTAATCAACATGCAACAAGTAGAGAATGAATTGGATAGCCATATGTCATTGATTCTTGATGAAAAGTTTACACACACTATTTACACCAAGAACACACACACTTAAGCACACCTAACTCAATTCACTCTCACTACAAGTTTGAAGCACACACACATGTCACACTTTCCAAATGACATCACATGGGTATTTATACCCAAACATCTAAACCCTTACACTTTACTACATTTGCACTTTCAACCCTAACTATTACAAACTATTATAAAGTAACTAATAAAGCAAGTAAACAAACATAGCAAGCTTTGACTTCTTTGACCACTTTGACTTTGCCTTTGTCTTCACTTTGAGCACCAACTTGTGATCTCGGATACAATCCGATTTTGCACCCAACAATCTCCCCCTTTGGATTCGAGATCACAAAAAGAATTAGGCAAACGTCTTCAAGAAAGCAATCAACACTTTGAACATCAACAATAAGTTTTCTTGAACAATAAGCTTCTGTAATAATATTCACGAATCATCCAATCTTCATGAAGCTTTAACAAACTTTGAATAAGAAGCTTTAACGAACGAAGAATCTTCAAGCAATCTTCAAACTTCAATACTTTGAATATTCTGATCATCTTGAAGTATCTTGTAATTATCTCTCGACTTCCTCAAAGTATCTTCAAGAATCATTTCTCGACTTTACATTTCGTATCCATCTCCCCAAAGTATCGTAAAAAACATTTCTAAACCATCTCCCCGTTTTTGATGAAATATGAAATAATCATCAAAACTATAGAAATGTATGATCAGATAACTCATCTCATAAAGATACAAATATATGAAAGAAACTACCAAGGAAATCAAAAACCATCCCACATAACCATCTCCTCCTTGTTACTCCAGAATTCCCCTTTTTACTCCAAAGAAAAACCGTCAATTCCATAAAATAATCTGAATCTTTGCAAATTCAGATTTAAGTGGGAAAATCCTGAAACAACACATGAATCAGTTGGAATGCCTGTGAGAAGCACAAAGCAACTCAGTACAACAAATGCACTATATAAAGAGCTTTAGTAATGATCACTCCCCAGGGCTTCCGTTCAATCATCGCAAATACTAGAAGTATTACTATGAACGTTCCGACAAAGAAACAAATTCCTTGTGTGTATTTGTGATGAAAGAAAATAGCATCAAGTGCTTTCATAAGGCTCAAAATGTGAAAACATTTCACGACTCGATGTGTAGAAATGAAGTTCGAAGGCAGGGCAGCTTCCTTCTGTTTCAATATCGATTTTCCAAATGAAAACCTGATAGATTATGTGTTGCGTCCCCGTGATGAAATGAAACATCTCCTTGTTAAGAACGAAATGAGTAGCTACTGGGGTAAAAACGTGAGTCGGCATTGGGCTTTGCCTTGTTTCAATATCGGTCACCAAAGAATGTGAACCAATAGATGATGTGGTTGCCCGGCTTAGAAAAGGTTGGTGCAGAGATGTATATTTCTTTTAACTCTCTTCTCACACCCTCCAATTCTTTTAAGCATCCTCACTTCTAACCAATCTCTCATATAATATTTTTTCGCTCAATCACTATGAGAATAACTCGACCACCTGAGTTATCTCCCCCACTCTTTGATGTAGACTCTTCACTCATTTCTCAAGGATAACTTCTTGGGTAGGATTGCCGGTTCTGGAAATCCATAGAAGTTCTATTAAGCTCACACATCCCGTGAAATAAGTTTCCTAACCATGAAGGTACAATGATTCAATGAGTGAAGCAATGAGCCAATATGAAACATGCTCGAACAAATATATATATGAACAAAATAGGAGCATAAAATTTTCTCCAAACAAGTATATGAAATGAAGAACATGAATGATGTAAACTTGTTTGGGAAAACTGATTCATCATATGATGTGAGATATGTTCTTGAAATGCTTTGGTGTACACAAAATGAAAGAATGTTATCTATACGATCAAGATATAGATATAGCAATGAAGAACGTATCTGATCAAATAAACAATGAAGCACAAATAGGAAGATATCAAGCGAGCGTATTACCACCGAATAATATGAGCATATAGAGACGTGGTAATAACAAGACAAAAGAAGCTAAACCGGTGTGTATGAATACTTGAAAAGTATATGAAAAGATAATACGCAAGTATTAATCTTTGGAAACACACGGTTAGAAAATATCCGTCAACTCATCATGATATGAAAACATGGAAAATCACACTTCTAATTCGAAAAAAACGTTTGAGAATCGAGAAGTGAGTTTGAACATTTAAAAACATTTTTCATACCTGAAAGTTGTTCATCTTTCAAATATGTAAGCATTAAAGCTTATTTGAACTCTCCCCCTAAAATGAATATCACTTTTAAGAAGTCCTCCTCAAATGGATAATCTGCAAAACAAAGTAGAAATTGGTATTCATTGAAAATGAATCCTTAGATGTTAGTCAGATAGTATCCAATCCAGAATAATTAAGCAACTCCCCCTTAAATTAAGATGCAAAACAGATTTAAGTTGGACTAAGCATGCCAAGCTTGCTAACCAAAAAGTTAAAACGCTTTTCATCTAATGGTTTAGTGAAAAGGTCAGCAAGTTGGTAATCTGTTTGAACAAAAAACATTTCGATATTACCTTTCTCCACATTATCTTTGATAAAATGATAACGAATGTCGATGTGTTTGGTCTTGGAATGCTGAACCGGATTTGACGTTATCGCAATGGCGCTTTCCGAATCACAGTAGATAGGGACTCTCTTTAACTTGTAACCATAGTCTTGTAGTTGTGTCTTCATCCAAAGCACTTGTGAACAACAACTTGCGGCGGCCACATATTCTGCTTCGGCCGTAGAAGTGGAGACGCAATTTTGCTTTTTCGAAGTCCAACTAACAAGTTTATCACCTAAAAACTGACATGATCCAGAAGTGCTTTTCCTATCCAGTTTACAACCACCATAATCTGAATCTGTAATAGATATTAGCTCAAAACTAGAATCTTTCGGATACCAAAGACCCATCTCTGGAGTGCCTTTGAGATATCGTAAGATCTTTTTAACTGCCGCAAGGTGTGACTCTTTAGGATTAGCTTGAAACCTAGCACAAAAACATGTGGCGAACATAATATCCGGTCTAGTTGCAGTGAGGTACAAAAGAGAACCAATCATGCTTCTGTAAACCTTTTGATCAACAGATTTACCGGCTAAATCAGGACCCAAAAGATTTCCAGTTGGCATTGGTGTTTTAATTGGAGAACAATCAGTCTTGTTAAACTTTTTCAACAAATCTTTAATATATGTTGAGTGATTTATAAAGATGCCATCCGGGTTTTGTTTGACTTGAATTCCTAAAAAGAAATTCAATTCACCCATCATGCTCATTTCAAACTCGGTCTCCATGATTTTAGAAAACTTTGTACACAACTCTGGATTAGTAGAACCGAAAATAATGTCGTCAACATAAATTTGAACTAAAAGCAAGTCATCACCTTCTTTCTTCAGAAAAAGAGTAGTATCGATCGTACCTCGTTTGAATCCTTTGGATAAGAGATGATTAGTCAGAGTTTCATACCATGCTCTTGGAGCTTGTTTTAGACCATACAATGCTTTGTCCAAGATGCATACATGATCGGGAAAATCTGGATCGACGAAGCCTTCAGGTTGCTCTATATAGACCTCTTCATGCAAGACTCCATTCAAGAACGCAGATTTGACATCCATTTGAAATACCTTGATGTTCTTGTGAGCTGCATAGGCCAGAAAGATTCGAATTGCCTCGATCCTCGCTACCGGTGCAAAAGTCTCATCGTAGTCAATACCTTCTTGTTGAGAGTAACCTTTAGCAACCAATAGCGCTTTGTTTCTGACAATCAATCCGGATTCATCTTTCTTATTTCTGAAGATCCACTTGGTTTTAATGATTGATTTATCTTGCGGTCTCGGAACCAAGCGATACACTTTGTTTCTTTTGAATTGTAGAAGCTCTTCTTGCATTGCTAATAGCCAATCAGAATCTTCTAATGCTTGAGAGACATTCTTTGGTTCAATTACGCTCAAGAAACCTTTGTATAAGCAGTAATTTGCAGATGCAGATCGCATTTTAACACCATCATTGACATCACCAATCACATTGTAGAGTGGATGTGCTCTTGTCCATTTCAACTGAGCAGGAAGAATTGCAAGATCATCTAGATTGTTCTGACTATCATTTTCATCAATGATTGCAGGAATCTTTGATTGATCATCGGGGGTTAACTCTGATTGCTCAACACTTGGAACCGGTATAGCCTGATCAGAGTTAGAAGTAGAACAAATATTCTCCGATGGTCCAGAATCATTCACACTTGAAGGTTCTGGGACATCGTGAATATCAACTCTTGGATTTCTGGAAAGAACGAGATCTTCATTATCTGCACAAATATCCAGAAAAGCATCCATAAACAATAAATCGAGTTCTGAACTATTTGGATCAGTAATGGAATCAGAAGTCGTAGTAGAAGCTTCACTAGTAATTCCGAGTTCTGAACTGTTATGTTCAGAAGTCATTGACACGGTTTCATCAAAGGTCACATAAACGGTTTCCATAACCATCTTGGTTCTTTTGTTGTAGACCCGGAAAGTCTTCGACGTTAGCGAATAACCAAGAAAATATCCCTCGTCGGCTTTTTTGTCAAACTTACCAAGATTGTCACGGTTGTTAAGAATGTAACACCTACAACCAAAAACATGAAAAAATTTGACATTAGGAACTCGACGGTTGATTATATGATTAGGAGTTTTCTTGAAGCGCTTAGTGATGATGGTTCGATTCTGAGTAAAACAAGCTGTTGAAACAGCTTCGGCCCAAAAGGTAAGAGGTAATCCGAAGTAAGCTAGCATCGTTCGTGCCGCTTCCACTAAGGTTCGATTTCGTCTTTCTACAACTCCATTTTGTTGTGGAGTATAAGCACCTGAAAAATTATGAGAAATACCAACAGATGTTAGATAAGCATCTAAAGTAGCATTTTTAAATTTAGTGCCATTATCACTCCTAATCTTTCTAACTGGAAGTTGCAAAAGAACTTGGATCCTCTTGATAAACTTTATGATCAACTCGGGAGCTTCAGATTTCATTCTCAGAAATTCTAGCCATGTGTACCGTGAGTATTCATCAACCATAACTAGAACGTACTTCTTTCCACTAATTGATTGAATTCTCATCTGTCCGCATAAGTCCATGTGGATCATTTCGAGTGGTGATTGACACGAAGATTCCGTCTTTGACTTGTGAGAACTTCTCTTCATCTTTCCCATTTGACAAGCCGGACATAAAGAATCTCTATCAAATGTCAACTTTGGAAGACCTTTCACCAATCCACCATTAGCTAGTTTGTTAATATCTGAGAAATTCTGATGAGAAAATCTTCTATGCCATAGCCAACTTTCGCCTTTTGTTGCCATTGAAAACAAACAAACTGGTTGCGACGAATCTATCACCGGAAAGTCAACCACATAGAGATTGTAAAACCTTCTCCCTTCAAAAATCTCAACACCATCACTATTAACGATAAGACAGTTAATGATGGAAAATAGAACAATGTTATAACCATCACAAAACTGACTTGCACTAAAAAGATTATGACTTAACCCCTCAACATAAAGTACCTTCTTTATGGATACCTTACCATTTGTAAAAATGCCGTAACCTTTGATGACCCCAGTCGTCTTATTCCCAAAACTAACTGTTCCTCCTGGTCGTTCCACATAATTGTGCAACAACTCCTTGTAGCCAGTCATATGTCTTGAACAACCGGAATCGACATACCACATATGCCTGGCCTGTAGAAACATGTTAGTTCATCTTGGGAACCCATATCCAAATGGGTCCTTTCTTGTTAGTCTCATACATTTTTAACAAATCAGAAGATGAACCTAAGATCTTACAGTTTATACCAGACTTTGAAATTTGTGCATTCAATAAATCTTTAGGGATCCATTTGCACACAAATTTCACATCTACTGATTTATCTTTTGCTTTTGAAAGATTTTTCTTTTAGCACTAAACACTTTAGCACGATGATCAAACGACTAAGCATGAGATTTGTCATGAGAAACACCACTAGACTCTTCTTTTTAACATGACTAGAGTTCAAAGAAAAAGAATTATCACCACAATGAGTACAATGCAAACGTTGCATAGCAAAAAACATCAAGGCAGACTCAAAAGAGTTTTGACACTTATTGAATCTAACATTCAGATTACATTTATTTGTATCGTCAAAAGACGACTTTTTAACAAAACTCTCATTTGTAGCAAAATGCTTTTTCTTCTTTGAATCTTTCTTCTTCCACCCTAGGCCATGTCGTTTAAAACTTTTTAAATCTGTAGAATCAGAAGAACTTGAGTTAATAGGTGATACCACTTGTAGTTCCAGATTCAAGTTCTAATCAACATGCAACAAGTAGAGAATGAATTGGATAGCCATATGTCATTGATTCTTGATGAAAAGTTTACACACACTATTTACACTAAGAACACACACACTTCAGCACACCTAACTCAATTCACTCTCACTACACGTTTGAAGCACACACACATGTCACACTTTCCAAATGACATCACATGGGTATTTATACCCAAACATCTAAACCCTTACACTTTAATACATTTGCACTTTCTACCCTAACTATTACAAACTATTACAAAGTAACTAATAAAGCAAGTAAACAAACAAAGCAAGCTTTGACTTCTTTGACCACTTTGACTTTGCCTTTGTCTTCACTTTGAGCACCAACTTGTGATCTCGAATACAATCCGATTTTGCACCCAACATATCCGCAGTTATTCACAAATGAATCCCCTAAGACTGGCAAACAGTAAATTTCGGGACGAAATTTCTTTCAACAGGGGGTAAATGTGACAACCGACCAATTTCAACTCTCAAGTTTGCGACTCGATGATCACTCTATAATTTTAGTGAATTTCCTTTTAAGATAACTATTTAGGAAGATTTAGGTTTGATTATGCGAAAATTTTTGGAGAATAGCTTAGAAATCCCGAAAATCGTCCGGAAAAGTCCCGTTTTGTCCGTATACGTCTAAAAACCTTATATAATGCCGAATTGACTCAATTAAAGTCTTTTATGTATAAATTATAATATTTTTACTAACTAGAGTAAAACATTTCCATTTAACCTATTTTATTTCCTGAAAAAGTCGTTTTTACCGGAAAAATTATCGCGAACTGAAAAACCGTTGCACTTTTAATCAAATGGGCTTCTTTCAACAAAAAAATGTATTAGAATGGAGTGGGGGCCCATAAGATGGCTGGACACCTCCAGTTACCGACCATATAAAAATCCCTATTTTCCCATTTGAATTCATTTTACTCATTTGAATCTTTAGGTCTTCTTCTTTAAGCCATCACACTTCCATCTAACTCTAGAAAATTTCAGTCATTATTCTTCATTATTTGAATTTTGAAGAAGAAAACCAAATATTAAGGTAAACTACATAGTCCTTTAAGAAGAATAAGCTTTATTCTTGCATTTTGGTTTTGTTTCAAGCATATTATGCTTTCTTTTGCAAGATTTCTTGCTTCTATCTTGGTTAAAAGTTAAAAACATGTTCTTATGGTTTTAGAAGGTAGGATGAATACTTTGGATGATTATAACATCCATAAGAAAGTTAAATCCAAGGATCCATTCATTATAAACCAAAGAAATGTTACATGCACATATGAATAATCCTCAAATTCTTGTTTATGTATTCACTTATGAATCTGAAAATGGGTATTCTTGCATGCATAAATCTATAGAAATATGGTTGTATTAGCTTTGTTTATACGGTATTAGGCAAGGGATTATAACCCCATAGCCATGGATTATCCATTTATGAAAGTTTGAAGGTTATTTGTTAAGAAAATGTTGTTTGAGTAGAGTTCAGAAGCTGACAGATTAGTAGTGTCATGTTGGGACGACCCAAAAAGGTTCTAAATGAAGATATTTTTGTCTAAAACATTGATGGATTAAGATTTTGTGAGTTGGGATTCAAATCCAATTGGAATCAATCAAAAATTCTGTTGTTCCAGATTCAAGTTCTAATCAACATGCAATAAGTAGAGAATGATTCAGAAAGCCATATGTCATTAATTCTTGGATCAAAGTTTACACATACTAAACACACCAAGAACACACACACTTAAGAACAATAACTCTTTCAATCACTCTCACTTTCACAATGATACGTATGCATGTTCTTACTACCAAACTAACTCACTTTGGGTATTTATACCCAAACCCTTACAACCCTTCAACTTTGAACCAATTACACTTTCTACCCTATCTATACAAAACAATTACAAGTAAAGTAATAAAGCACTAAAACTATAAAGCTTTGACTTTCTTTTAACAACTTTGACTTTGCCTTTGACTTCAACTTTAGCACCATCTTGTGATCTCGGATACAATCCGATTTTGCACCCAACAATCTCCCCATTTTGATTCGAGATCACAAAAAGAATTAGGCAAACGTCTTCAAGAAAGCATCAACACTTTGAACATCAACAATAAGCTTCCTTGAACGATAAGCTTCGGTAATAATCTTCAAGAATCATCCAAATCTTCATGAAGCTTTAATAAACTTTGAACACGAAGCTTTAACAAATCAAGATATCTTCAAATAATCACCAACCTTCAAACATCTCTCACAAATATCTCTTGTCATATCTCGTAATCTTCTCTTTGACTTGACATTTCGGAACCATCTCCCCAAACCATCTCCAAAGCATTTCTCTACTTTACATTTCTAAACCATCTCCCCCTTTTTGATGAAATATGAAATAATCATCAAAATCTATAGAAATATATGATCAGATAACTCATCTCTTAAAAACAAATATATGAACAAACCACCAAGGAAATCAAAAACAATCTCACAGAACCATCTCCACCTTGTTACTCCAGAATTCCCCTTATTCCTCCAAAGAAATACCGTCAAGTCCATAAAATAACCCGAATCTTTTCAAATTCAGATTTGACGTGGGAAAATCCTGAAACAACACATGAATCAGTTGGAATGCCTGTGAGAAGCACAAAGCAACTCAGTACAACGAATGCACTATATAAGGAGCTTTAGTAATGATCACTCCCCAGGGCTTCCGTTCAATCATCGCAAACACTAAAAGTATTCCTATGAACGTTCCGACAAAGAAACAAATTCCTTGTGTGTATTTGTGATGAAATAAAATAGCATCAAGTGCTTTCATAAGGCTCAAAATGTGAAAACATTTCACGACTCGATGTGTAGAAATGAAGTTCGAAGGCAGGGCAGCTTCCTTCTGTTTCAATATCGATTTTCCAAATGAAAACCTGATAGATTATGTGTTGCGTCCCCGTGATGAAATGAAACATCTCCTTGTTAAGAAGGAAATGAGTAGCTAGTGGGGTAAAAACGAGAGTCGGCATTGGGCTTTGCCTTGTTTCAATATCGGTCACCAAAGAATGTGAACCAATAGATTATGTGGTTGCCCGGCTTAGAAGTGGTTGGTGCAGAGTTTTATTTTTCTTTTAACTCTGTTCTCACACCCTCTAATTCTTTTAAAATCCTCACTTCTACCCAATCTCTTATATAATATTTTTCCGCTCAATCACTATGAGAATAACTCGACCACCTGAGTTATCTCCCCCACTCTATGATGGAGACCCCTCACTCATTTCTCAAGGATAACTTCTTGGGTAGGATTGCCGGTTCTGGAAATCCATAGAAGTTCTGTTAAGCTCACACATCCCATGAAATAAGTTTCCTAAACATGAAAGTACAATGATTCATCGGTTGAATCAATGAGCCAATATAAAGCAAGCTCGAACAAATATATATGTACAATATAGAAGCATAAAAAAAACTTCAAACAAGTATATGAAATGAAAAACATGAATGAGATAAACTTGTTTGAGAAAAAAAACTGATTCATCATATGATGTGAGATATAATCTTGAAAAACTGTGGTTCAAACAAAATGAATGAGTATCTATACGAACAAGATATAGATATAGCATTGAAGAACGTATCCAATCAAATAAACGATGAAGTACAAATAGGAGATAGCAAACGAGCGTATTACCACCAAAACGTATGAACATATAGAGACGTGGTAATAACTAAGACAAAAGAAGCTAACCCGGTGTGTATGAATACTTGAAAAGTATAAGAAAAGATAATACGCAAGTATTAGTCTTTGGAAACACACGGTTAGAAAATATCCGTCAACTCATCATGATATGAAAACATTTAAAATCACACTTCTAATTCGAAAAATCATTTGAGAATCGAGAAGTGAGTTTGAACATTTAAAAAGGTTTTTCATACGTGAAAATTGTTCGTCTTTCAGATATGTAAGCATTAAAGCATATTTAAACACTCCCCCTAAAAATAATATGTCTTTTATGTACTCCCCCTCAAATGGATAATCAAACATTAGTATTTAAAGCTTTCTCACAAAGTAAGTAGAATTCCTTGAAATACCATTGAGGATCGGGTCTTGAACTGATTTATTCAAGAGCCACTTGCACATTGAGGAACGGGTCCTAAACTGATTTATTTAGGAACCACTAATCATGAAAGACCGGGTTCTGAACTGTGGTATTCAGAAACCACTTTCTTGCAGATTCTCCCCCTTGAATAATGCAGTAAAGAAATGGGGACCTGCAAAAACAAAATCATACAGATTTTGGTATCCACTTGAAAGTGGATCCTCTTTTGTTAAAAGAAGTTGGTTTATAATTCGGAATACTGTAAGTACCATACCAACTTTCAGAAGATTCTTTTCGAACAAAATTATTTGTTCCACATTTAGAACAACATATTTTCTTTAGAGAGAATCTGATCAAATGATTTACAGAATAAATTGGATCAGATTTAACAAAAGATTTAGCTTTAAAAACATTGTTCTTTTGAACATTTTGTTTGGGAACAAACAACTTTGGTTTATCTACCTTTGGTTTATCTAACTTTGGTGTAGACCCTTTAACTCTCCAAACAAACTTACCTTTCTTCGAATGATTTTTACCTGAACCATCAATCCGATAATCATAGAAAAGATTAGAAGTACGAATCTGATTCTTTGGAGTGAAACAATTTGTTGAAGAGAAGTTTCAAAGGGTACGTGACTTCGATAGGGTTTCTCTCTCTCTAGGGCGACAATGGCGATTAGGGTTTCTGGTTTCTTCATCGTTTTCGCTTTTTGGTTCTAGGGTTTTGCTGCTAGAGAGAGGTTGTGTTTGGTGGTGAGTAATTCATCAATTCGATTTATTCTTTTGTCGTTTTTTCCTTGGCTGCCGATCTTCGTTTGTTGTCGAAATTCGTTTGATTGGTGGTGTGAGTTCGTGACTATTGACGTTCGTCGAATCCCATCTTGTGTTTCCTACGCCGGTGTACGCACCTGTAGGCTTCGAGGTGGTGTTTTGATTGTTAATTGTTCACGACTTCATCACTATCGCTAGGGTTTCGGGTAGGCTAGGGTTTCGGCTTGCTGAGTTTTGGTTCCGGCTCCTGATTCGTTGGTTGACTAGGGCTTCTGTCATCCGTCTTAGGGTTGACGTCAGTAGGGCTTGCGTCAGCGTTGTCGGTGTGCTAGGGTTCCGGTTGCGTGTGTGACGGTGTCGTTTCTCTAGGGCTGCGCAGCGTTTTGTCGGTTGTTTGAGGCGCCTAGGGTTTTTTGTCGGCTGTTGGGAGACAGGCTGTTACGTCAGCCGTTTGTTTCCTCCTTTGCGACAGGTTCTAGGGTTTCTTGCGATAGGGTGTTTTACACGTTTGGTTTTTCTTTTTTGCGTTTTCGTTTGCGTGTTACGTGTGCAGTCTTTGTCAAGCAATCTCGATTGTCATCATTATTGGGTTTCGAGTGATTGAACTTGCAGCGTTGTGATTTTGTGGGAATTCAGTGTCGCATGCGGCCCTCGTCTTCTCGTCAGTCACAACCTTCGTAGGTTTTATCCGGTGTTACTCAATAGTGGTGATTTTTTAGGGTTGTTATGGCTGTTTCTGCTGGCCTTGATAACACGGTGGTGGTAGAAGAGTATGAGTCGGAGAAAGAGGATGTGGATGGTGCTGAAGGTTTGGTTGGGGGGGATAATGCTATCCGCTCTTCTGTGTTTGATCGTTTGTCTCCTAATGTGAAGAATAAGTCCTTTGCTGCTATGGTTGGTACTAATCAGTCTACAAAGTTGGAATTTTTCCCATTGGATGACAAGAAAGGTAAGTCTATTGCTATACCAAAAGCTCTTGCGTTGGAAGCGGCGAAAGCTTTCAAGTCGACTATAGTTGGTTATTTTCTAGGATCGCGTGTGCCGTTTCCTATTGTGCAAAGGTCATTAAAAACTAAATGGAGTATGTTTGGTTTTTCTGAGGTTATGATGAATGCTAATGGGTTTTTCTTCATCAAATTCAATGACGAGGGTGGTAGTATGAGGGCTGTAGAAGAGGGAATGGTTATGATTCAGGGGGTCCCCATGTTTGTCACGCCATGGGATCCTTCTAAGGGTTTGGTGAGACCTTCGCATGACACTTGCCCCTTGTGGGTTAAATTTCATAATGTTCCTTTGGTTTTGTTCAATCATGAGGGGATTAGTCGCATTGCTAGTGCTATAGGTGTTCCGAAACAGATGGATGAGTGTACTGCGACTATGTGCGATAAGCGTTGGGGTAGGCCAGGTTTTGCGAAAGTACTGATTGATGTCTGGGCTGTTGGTACGTTAAAGAGAGAATTGGAGGTGATTATTCCTCATTTGCATGATGATGGGAATGACAAGGTTAAAATCGATGTTGAATACCTTTGGGAACCAGCTCAATGTGCTCATTGTTGTGTCTTTGGACACAAAGTTTCTTCTTGTGTAAAGGCAGCTGTTAAAAAGAATGTGGAGAATAAGAAGAATAAGGAAGTTGATGCGGATGGATTTACGATGGTTAATCGTAAGCAGTGGAGAAAAAAGGAGGTACATTCGGTTGCTACTACTGTGAAAGATGGTGCATCTTCTAGTGGTACTAAGGATGTGCCTCAAGAGGTGATTCAGGAGACCGTGTGCTCGATGGAAACTTCTGTAGAAGTGCCTATGGAACAGAAGACCGTGGGTTCGATGGAAACCCGAATGGAAGGGCCTTTAGTGGAGGTGTTTCAATTGACTAAACAGGGATTGGAACAACCTCCCGTGATGGAACCTGAGGTGACTGGAGAGGAGAATCAACCTTTCAAGGATGATGTTAGTTCTCCAAAGGATGTTACAACTACTGTGGATGATGACCAAGTGGAGGATTCAGTTAGGCCGCGGATGGGAGAGTCAAAGAAGAATTCGCCTGGCACTGTTCCTTCTAATGTGTCTAAACCTCCTCTTAAAGGTATTTTGAAAAACCCTAATCGATCCTCCTCGGTTAGTGGTCTGGGTAGTAAGGGGAGGCAAAAAGGGCTATGATTAATATGGCGTGTTGGAATATCCGAGGCCTTAATGCATCGGGTAAACAGTCGGAGGTCATTAGTTTTATTAAGGGTCACTTTATTAGTATTGTTTGTCTGGTTGAGACGCATCTTTCTGCTACTTATTTGGGTTCGGTTGCTAGTCGTGTTTTTAGTAGATGGTCGTGGGTGTAAAACCAGGCTGTGTCTACGTATGGGACGCGTATTCTGTTAGCTTGGGACGTTAGTTTGATGGATGTTTCTGTGGTGGAGATGCATGAACAGTATTTAAATTGTTCGGTCCATATAAGAGGGTGTAATCGGCCTATACAGTGTACTTTTGCTTATGGCGCCAATACTGCAACTCAGAGACGTCTTCTTTGGTCTGGTATGAGGAAATTCAAAGTGTGCATGGGGGATCAGCCGTGGGTAGTAATGGGAGATTTTAATGTTATGCTTTTCCCTCATGATGCGCTTGGTGGTATCTCTAAGAGGAATGGTGATATGGTTGATTTCTTTGAATGTTTGCAAGATGTGGAGTTATTTGATGTTGTTTACTCTGGCATTCAATACACTTGGTGTCAAAAGCCTAAGGAGGAAAGTGGTATTAGACGAAAGCTAGATAGAGTGCTTGCAAATGTTACTTTTACCTCTATCTTTCAGGATGCTAGAGTTCGGTTCATGCCTAGGGGAATCTCTGATCATTGTCCTTCCATTCTCTCTTTTAAGGGTGGAATCGGTAAGAGGAAGTTTGGATTCAGGTTTGACAATTTTTTGGTGGAACACCCTCGGTTTTTGCAGATTGTGAAGGATGCTTGGAATGTTCAAATTAATGGCAGCTTTATGTTTAGATTAACGGCTAAATTAAAAGCTCTCAAAACTCCTCTTAGGAAGCTGAGGTCTTCTTATGGAAACCTTTCCTCCAACGTTCACAAACTGAAAATTGAATTAGATGTTGTTCAATTGGCGTGTGATATGGATCCTTTTAACGATGAACTAAAGGAAGATCTTATGGCTTTGCGTGGGGCATATCAACAGGCGTTAAGAGATGAGGAGGTGGCTGCCCGTCAAAGAGCAAAAGTGAGATGGTTGAGGGAAGGTGATTCCAACACCCGTTTCTTCCACAATGTGGTTCGGGAGAAGAGACATGCTCATAGGATCCAATCTGTGCGTGATTCGGGAGGTACGTTCGTTTATGATGATGATGTTGGGGTAGCGTTTATTGAACATCTTACTTCGTTTATGGGTAAGAGAGACAGCTCGTTGGATCCTGTTATGCCTATGTCTACTTTTCAACGTCGGTTGTCGTTTGCGGAATCTAGTGATATGATTCGTCCTATCACGGATTTGGAAATCAGAAATGCAATGTTTGGGATTGGAAATGATAAGGCACCGGGCTCGGATGGGTTCTCCTCAAGGTTTTTCAAGGCTTCGTGGGATATAGTTGGTGGTGAGGTTAGTGTTGCCATCCACAACTTCTTTTATAGTGGGATTCTCTTGAAAGAACTTAATCATACGTTTATTTGTTTGCTACCAAAGATTCCAAATGCGACCTCGGTGTCTGATTATAGACCCATTGCGTGCTGCTCGGTTTTATATAAATGTATATCTAAAATCATTGTTGATAGGATGAAACCGGTTTTGGACAGCATTGTGCATAGATCTCAGTCTGCGTTCATTCCTGGTAGACGAATTGTTGATAACATTCTTATGGCTCATGAGCTTGTAGTTGGGTATCACCTGAACTCTGGCCCACCAAGGTGTGCTTTTAAAATTGATCTTCGGAAGGCTTATGATATGGTGGATTGGAGGTTCTTGATCCAAATGCTTGCAGGTTTTGGTTTTCACCCTGTGCTTATCAGATGGATTGAGGAGATGATTTCTTCGACTTCTTACTCTGTTATGATCAATGGTGAGCAAAAAGGCTTCTTCAAGGGGGAGAGAGGGATTAGACAAGGAGATCCTCTTTCGCCGTATCTTTTTACCCTTATCATGGAAGGCTTTACCATGATTTTCAAGCAATGTATTCTTGAGGCAGAGAACTTTGGGTATCATCATGGGTGTGCGGATATTGACCTAACTCATTTATGTTTCGCTGATGATCTTTTTGTGTTTACTTATGGTGATGTTGGGTCTGTTGAGATTTTGAAGAAGGCGCTCACTTTATTTGGTCATCGGTCAGGCTTATCTCCTAATCTTTTGAAAAGTGACGTCTTTTTTGGTAACGTTCCGGAGGATACACAGGCGGCTATTCTTAATTGTTTGTCTTATCGCCTAGGGAGCTTCCCTATTCGATATCTGGGGGGTGCCGCTGTCTCCTGTTTCGTTAAAAGTGGCTCATTATGGATGCTTAGTTGCGAAGGTCAAGGCTAGGTTATCAAATTGGAAGCACAAGCATTTGTCGTTTGGAGGTAGGAAACAGCTTGTTATCTCAGTTCTTCAATCTCTTCAACTTTATTGGATGGCAGTGTTTGGTTTCCCTTCGGCAATTGTCCATGAAATCGAAGGATTATTACGGGCGTTTCTATGGACTCAAGGGGACCCGGTTGCTGGTCGGTGTCGAGTTGCTTGGGAGACCGTATGTCGACCTAAGGAAGCAGGAGGTTTGGGCTTTAAACGTCTATCTTTGTGGAATCAGGCTCTCATTGCAAGAAACCTATGGGATATTGCTATGGGTAGAGATACTATGTGGGTTCAATGGGTAACAACTAGGTACTTACGGTCATCCATTTTGTGGACGACTCGGCCTGCGCATGGATGGTCTTGGACGCTACGGAAGATGTGGAACTTGCGTGATAGGATCCGCCCGTTCATTCGGAAAGTGATTGGTAATGGTAGTACGACTAATGCATGGGAGGATACTTGGTTGTCTTGTGGGCCTTTAGCATCTCTCATCTCCTATAGACGCATTCATGCGAGGGACTATTCGGTGTCTACTACAGTGCAGCAGTTTCTTAATTCGGTTTCAGCCTGGCCACCGGATTGGATTCAGCACGTGCCGCAGTTAGAGGCTGTTCCACTCCCTGCTTTGAATGATCAAAGTGATTCGATAGTTTGGGTGACTAGAGATGGTAGACAAGGTTCCTTTACTGTTTCATCTACTTATGCTTCTTTTGATGATGTACATCAGTTGGTACCTTGGTGGAAAGCGGTTTGGTATCCGGGTCATATCCCTAAATTTTCTTTCTGTCTCTGGATTGCTTGTCATAAGAGACATCCAACTCATGACAGAATGCTCACTTGGAAGCATGAGCCCCCGGATTGGAAATGCAGCTTATGCAGTTTGTGTATGGACTCTCATAATCATCTGTTCTTTGAATGTCAATGTTGCGAAAGTGTTTGGAATCAGGTTCGGCTTCAGGTGGATTGGAGGACGGCTCCGAGCAGATGGGATGACATGTTAGAGTTGATTTCTGCCTCTACGGCTGTTCTCAGTTTGAAGCATAAACTGGCCTTAGCTGCAACTGTTTATTTCATTTGGAGAGAAAGGAATCGGAGGATCTTTACTGATGAAAGAAGAACTGCCCAGCATCTTATAAAGGAGATCATGGAGGTGGTGCTTATGAGGATGGCTTGGAAGAATTTGAACAGAGATCTACTGTGTACTGATGTGGACGCCTAACTGGAGGACGGGCTTGGAGATGGTCGCTCTTTTTTGGAAGTGCTTCTGGAGGAATTGGTTTACGATTTTATTTTGGTCTTTGTTTGTCTCTGTGTGTTTATGCTTGTATTGGCTAATTGTTGCCTGGTATGGTCTTGTGTCTGAGTTCTTTTATTTGTTTGTTTGGTTTGTTTCAGACTTGGATTTGTTTTGTGGTTTTTTTGCTTTAATATGATTGCCTGGACAAAAGTCCTTTCCAAAAAAAAAAAAACAATTTGTTGAAGAAACATCTGCATGAAGAGAACTTGGAGCAGTTTTGAATGAACAAACAGAATCAGCATAATCAACATATGGTGATTGTACTATAACATCGGGACTCTTTGGTTCATTCAAATTAACTTTAAAAACAATATCTTCAAGATCTTTCACCATTGCAGATAAAAGATTCTTTTCTTCAACTGTTTCATCAAGTTTCTTTTTCAGATTAGAACTTATAATCTGTTCTTTCATGATATCAGAAGACAATTCAGATAATCTTAATGTAAGCTTCCTTACTTCTGTCTCAAAAACCCTCTTTTCCTCTTCAAAATCATTTTTCTCAAAGGTTGGTTTCTTTAGTTCAGCAATCAGTTGCTCAAAACCTTTTATCTCACACTTTAAAAGATGTTCTTTTCTTTTAAAAGCACTTCTTTCATCCGAAAGTTGCACTTCCAAATTAGCAATCTTTTTCCTAAACAGAACACTCTTTTCTTCAAAAGCTTTTCATTCTTTTTCAAAACCTTTAGTCTCTTCCTCAAAATTAAACTCAACACATTTATCTCTTTCAACACGGAGAGACTTTTTCTTCAAATCATTCTTCTAACTTTCAAAAACACTCTTCTTTTTCTCAAAATCTTTCCTTTCACTGACAATCTGTCTCTCTAAATCAGAAATCTTCTTTGAAAGTTTAGCACTTTTCAACTCAAAAGATTTCCTTTCTTTCTCAAAAATCTTCCTTTCTTCTTCAAAAACTTTTCTTTCATCTTGTAACATCTTTTCAAAATTCACCAACTCACTATCCACAACATTTTTCTTGTTGGTACCAGAATCGGTACAAGACTCAAGAGAATCAAACACATTCATTCCATCATAAGAGTTGGAATCATCATCATCATAACAACAATTAACATAACATGTTGATTCAGAAAACTCTTTGAAAATCTTTTTTTCTTTTTGCTCATCAAAAACTGATATCTTCAAAGAAAGTTCATCAATCTTAGCTTCAAAAGCTCGTCTTTCTTTCTCAAAGTTACTTCTCTCGATGATCACGATTTTCTCAAAATCATTTACTTGGTTTGAAAGTTCTATCACTCTCGAATGAGAAGATATAAGTTTGTTTTCAATAACTTTCTTATCTTCATTTAATTCATGAACTTCCTTTTTCAAACATTCATTTTCTTTCCTCAAAGAAGTTACAAGTTTTAGGTTTTGAGCATTTCCAAAAGAATGTTTTAACAATTCATCATGCTCATTTTGCAAATCGATTTTCAAACTTGTAATTAAACTTCTTTCATTAGAAAGTGACTCTTCAAGATCAGTAACTTTAATAAGAAGATCAGCCTTTTCAGCATTTGATATAGATAAACTTTGCTGAAGCTCTGTTATCTGTTTTGACAATTCTGAATTCTCCGATTCTTGCCCTTTTTCACTATGTAATAACTTCTCTAAATTCACAATCTTCATTTCTAACAAAGATTTGTCAGAACTCAGCATTTGATTTTCCTGGTTTAGCTCAAAGACACGCTGACTGTATTTCATATAATTCTTCCATAATGTATGATAGTCAACTAGCTCTGTCATCTTGACTAATACGAAAATAGAACTTGAAAATGATCGATAATTCAATGAAACTGATAGATTTCTTCTGAACTGCTGGAGGTATGCAAATCGGAACACTTCTTTTGATCAAAGCTAAGGTTAGTAACAAAAGTCAAAAAGTCAACCGAAAAGTCAACCGGTGAATAGTGACATCTCGAGAAAAAATATTTTTCAAAAATTTGAAAGTTGATTTTGACTGCGAAATTGAAAAAATAGTCCAGAAAATCAACCTCTCGGAAATCACCAAAATCTCGGAAAAACCGGCATTTTTCGGCAAAAAATGACCTTAAAAATGACTGAACTTTTTCACCGTAGAATCAGATAAGAAGTCTAAAAAAGTTTACGTGAAAAAACGCCCGAAAAACGCTTCCAGACTCGGAAAAAAGTTTACGTGAAAAAATGCCCGAAAGTTTACGTAGAACTTTTTTTTTTTTTGCTTAAACTAATCCGATTCGGAAAACACTATATTCCGATTCGGATTTTTCAATTTTCCGAATCGGAAAATATGGTTTTCCGAATCGGAAAAATAAACCTAATAGAGTTCCGAGAAAAAATTTCGAGTTGGTATTTGGGCAATTTCCGAATCGGAAAATGATGTTTTCCGAATCGGAATTTGACTAATACCAAGTCGGAAAACGAGTAAGATCAGATCTAAACAACAATTCAAGTCCAAAAAATTTTCCGATTCGGAAAATTTCAAAAATCCGATTCGGAAAACTGGTATTTTCCGATTCGGAATTTTTGAATATTCCAATTCGGAAAATATGAACAGAATTCGGAAAAACGAAGAAAAACCGAGCAGAAGGTAAAAAAAACTCAAAAATTACTGCTCAAATCACCAAATTTTGACTCTAAATCACTCCTAAACACTGTAAAAGCATCATATTAACCACAAACAATCAAATTCAGATCCAAATCATGATCAAATGAAGAACATCAAAACTCAAACCTCCATTTTCAAAAAAACATAAAAAAGTCAAGAAATCATACCAAATTCAAGTGAATTTCCAGCTCTGATACCACTTGTTGTTCCAGATTCAAGTTCTAATCAACATGCAATAAGTAGAGAATGATTCAGAAAGTCATATGTCATTAATTCTTGGATCAAAGTTTACACATACTAAACACACCAAGAACACACACACTTAAGAACAATAACCCTCTCAATCACTCTCACTTTCACAATGATACGTATGCATGTTCTTACTACCAAACTAACTCACTTTGGGTATTTATACCCAAACCCTTACAACCCTTCAACTTTGAACCAATTACACTTTCTACCCTATCTATACAAAACAATTACAAGTAAAGTAATAAAGCACTAAAACTATAAAGCTTTGACTTTCTTTTAACAACTTTGACTTTGCCTTTGACTTTAACTTTAGCACCATCTTGTGATCTCGGATACAATCCGATTTTGCACCCAACAAATTCGAAGTTTAGAGCCCCTAACCATCACAAAACTTTTTGTTGCACGACAGCTTCAGCATCAGATTGTGAAGTCAACTTGTTTTCTTTATATCTCCATGAAAAACTATAAAAAACGTATGATTTTTCCTTTTAACCTCAAGTTCAAGGAGTTATCCCTTCTGTAGAAATAGGAATCACATAATTTGGGGATTTTTGAGCATGCAACCATTTAAAATGAAATTGTTGTGCAATCTGTCCAATAGTAACAGAGTCTTGCATACGAATTGGAATGGTCATATCTCCCTCAAAACTTATTCATTTAAAGTGATTTCTAACCCCTTGGCTAGATATATGTGTTAACTTGAAAACCCCTTTGGAATTTCTAAATTTGGAGATGTTTTGACCTCTCAAATGAACCCAACTTTACAGTCATGCAAATCTGAAATTGTTGGACCTCTTTGTTGTGAAGAGTCAGAAAACACTATCTTTATCAGTTTTCCTAGTTTAATTCAGTTTGTTTGAACAATTACTTTGTTTGTATACCCTTGTTTGAAGTTTGAAACTTCGTGGGCCTTTATTGACAATCTTCTATTTCTCCTCTTTCCTATATAAGGAAAGAGATGATTAGGGTTTTAATGGTTGGATCATATTATCACTTTGGGCAAAACCTCCATTGATAAACTTTTCAAGCTTTTGTGTTCTTCAATCTATATGATTTCAATCCTTTTCACTCACTCTTATTGATTTTTGGGACAACAATTGGTATCAGAGCGATGCCTTGTTGATTCCTTGGCTTTTTTGTTTGATTTCAAAGTTTTTATTCAAGTTTTAAAAAGTTGGGTTTTTCCAAAATTTTTGGGTTTTCAATCCAAAAAGGGTTTTAAAAGAGTTTTTATAAGTGATAAGTGATTCCCCACTGTTTTCTAACCATTTTCCTACAAATTGGGGGTTTATCACTTATCTTTTAAGTGATTTTGAGTGATTTTTCGGAGTTTCTGTGCAGGTTTTCCGAATCGGAAAACGAGAACTGAATTTTCAGTTCAGGGTTTAGGGTTTAGAGCCAAATCCGCATCCAGTGTTTTGAGCCAAATCCGATTCGGAAAACATCTGTTTCCAGATCGGATTTCGCCTCTTCGGGCCGGAACTCTTGATAATTTGTTCCCCGAATTCGACACTTAGCCTCATTTCAAAACCTTTTAAATCTCGAAGCTATTTGTGTCCCGAGGCGCTCAAAATACCTGTTTTTCAAAACCCTTCTTTTAAGCCAAGTAAGTCATACGAGGAGATCCTCTAAGTGAGTGAGAAATGTCGAAGGAGATCATTGGAATCGGATCCGAATCTCGCCCTCCCGTCCTGGTGATGGGCGAGTATCAACAGTGGAGATGCAGAATCATACACTTCCTCGACCTGTTGGATGAAAATCTGATGAAGTCCATCCGAGAAGGGCCTATCAGACCGACCGTCACAGTCGCCGTAGTCCCTAGAACCGATACATGTCCCGAACTACCGGCCTACGTGGTCGAGAAGCTTGTCGAGATGTTCAACCCAGAACAAAGAGCCCGACACCTCATCGACAAGCGTGCTCTTACCCTCTTGATCATGGCTCTCCCAAACGACATGTACGCGAGAGTTGACAGTCTGACCAACGCACGAGACGTCTGGTTGGAAATTGAGCAACAAATGCAAGGAGGTGATACTGCTTTGGAGAATCAGAAAGAAAGCGCGCTCAATGCCTACGAAGGCTTCAAGGCTAGGGAAAACGAATCCCTCACAGAGTCTTATCAAAGACTGAATACCTTCGTCAACGATCTGAGACGGCTCGGGGTTGAGAAAACGAAGTACGAAGTGAATGTCAAGTTTCTGAAGAATCTCACGCCGGAATGGCAAAATATGGCAATCAAAGTTCAGTTAAGCCGGAATCTAGGAATTATGGGTCTGCATGATTTATACAGCATGATGGTTCAACACGAAGAATTCATCACCGGTGGACGAACCAAGAAAGCCGTCGATCCTCTGGCACTGTCGGCCGTGCCCCTTGGCGGACCAAGCTCAGCACCTATCCAACCAATGCCTTACAACAATATTCCTCTCCAGTATCACCAAGAGGAATACAATCAAGAGTTCAACTCGAACTATGGAACAAGCGTCCAACATCCCGATGAACCAGTGATTATTTCCATTTCAGATGAAGAACTCTTCCGTGTGAATGAGTCCCTTGCCCTCATCTCACACAGTGTACAACGACTGAATGCAAACCGTGGATACAACAGATCACGGGGATCCGGATTTCCCAGTGGAGGAAGAATGGGGCAAGGTTGAGGAGGTCATTACCAGCCGGATAGAGCTCAGTATGGAAATTCAGGAAGAGGAAGCTTTCAGCAAGGAGGGATCCAGGCATACGATCAAGGTGGCTATCGCAACAACCAAGGGAGGTACAGGGAAGATCAAGGCAGATACAGAGATCAGCCCAGAAGAGACAACACTTACCTAGACTATCAAGGAGGCCCAGGGAATCAAGGAGATTGGAGAGGTCAGGTCTCAGACATCAACTACCAAAACAGCTTGAGGCAATATACTCCTGAGTCTGGGTATATCGATCGTCAGGGATATGAGAGCGGGTATGGAGGAAGACATGAGAGTGGAAGGCTAGATCAAGGACCAGGCTATGGGTATGAGCAGAATAGAGGTGATCGAAGGCAAGATGAGAGAATGGATCACGGGAAAAGTAACTACAACGGAGGTGATTCCAGGGGAAACAGTTCCAGGCAAGTTCAGAGGGAAGATCAACAGATTCAAGGTGAACAAGGAATTCAACGGTCGAATCATCCCTAGGGTCCCATAACCCAGAACCCCGCTCCTCAACAAACCGCAAGTCCCACTACCACTTGTTACAAGTGTGGTAAGTTGGGACACTACGCTAGAGATTGCTCCGTCAAGTACAAGGATGCCGCGTACTTCGAGAGGAAGGCCTCATTGATGAGGAAGAAGGAAAAAGGGGTTGCTTTGTTGGTAGATGAAGAGAACTGGGTTTGTGAAGAGGAGAACTCAGACGAGGAGGATCATTTGGTGAAGGGTCTATGCTTGATGGCTGACTTCGAGGGATCAGAAGCCGTTGGACCAAGCACTTATCAAGACATTGATGGGTCTGAGGTATCATCTATTCCAAATATAATTGATACTGTGGCAATGTTGGAATCTAAAATTTGTGAATTAGAGAGATGTCTTCAATCGGAGAGGACTCTCGTCACGAAATTTAGAATCGACAGTGCTATTTACAAAGACTGTCTCGAGGATTTCACCATAGTTTATAATCGTGAAACACTTGAGTCTGGCATTAGAGAGTCAATTTAACAAACAAACTTAGTTGTCTTCAAAAAGCCCATGAGGAACTTAACAGTGATCAGGGATCATGGGGAGCTCCACATTAAATTCCAGTTACTTTCGGAAGAAAGAACTCGGTTGTTTTCAAAGATTCAAGAGCTTGAGGACAACAATTTCAAAAGAGGACAATCTGAACAGACTTTAAGTATCCTCACTCAGCATGCCAAAAAGAATCCTTTTTATAAAGCCAAACCCGGCCTAGGTCTATCTGAAAACCATGTTTTAGATAAAGCACCTTCTCATCTATAGAATTTTGAGGATATGGCAGCCTCCAAGCCCAAACCAGCTCTAGTAGGAGGACATGTGACCGAGGAATTCGTTAGGCAGACTGTCACGTACACCGAAGTCATAAACGGTGAGACCATAACTAGAACCACCAGTCCAACGAACAGTACCTCTAGCAGTCCACCCACTAGTCCACCTCCTAATAGACCAATCTTTGTTCCGGCTAGCGATCCGACCAACTCTGAACCTACATGGGAAGGCATTAAGGCCCCCATCAACTATACAGACCTGAACTCAAGCTATGATACTAGGGAAATGGAGTTTTCAGAGGAGACCTTAGTTATCCCACCCGAGGATACTTCCGCAACTAAGTGTCCCGACCTAGTCAGGCTAGAAAAGGAGGTGTTTGCTCTTAGGTTAAAAGCCATGGACTTGGATGCATGTCAACATCAGCTCTTGAATCTGAAAGTAATTCTTTCGAGAAAGACACTTTGGTTCACACTCTGGAAAAAGACTTACTCCAGGCCAATGCCGAGAGAATTAGACTTTCTTCAGAATGTGAGACCGCAACCTCGGCTTTTACTGATTTCCAAATCAAGGTTGCGGATCTTCAAACTCGATACGTTCTCCTAGATATCCATTTTGAACTCTTAAAAGAACTTGATCACGATGAAAGGATAATGTATCGCCGATCTTTAAACAACCAACTTGTGTCTAACTCCATTTTGAAAAGGAAAGTTATGAATCTTGAAAAACTTTACTGTTCAGACTCAGTTGATGATAAGACTGTTCCAATCCCTAACCATCCAGTAGCCAATCCCCAACCCAAACCTGTCATAGATACTGAGGACCATTCCTCCATAGTCTCGGATGATGATGAACCCCCTAACTCACACCACAGGATAGCTGAACCCAAGACTGTCCATAATCCATGCATTGAATATGAAATGAAGGTGTTTTTAGATGAGGATGATGATCCTTCAGGCTTTATTCCAAAGAAGCCAAAATCTGTTGTTGTCAAATCTGAGATGCCTACTGAGTCGCGAGCTCCTATTTCTGAGAAAAGTAACCCTAAGGGTGAAAAATGTGCTGGTACTGACAAGGGTAAGTCAGTTAAGCCTCACGCACCCAGAAAAAGCATTCAAAGTCTAATGATGCTCGTAACTCAGTCAAGCCCATTAAAAGTCTTGACTTTCATTCAAGTTCCTTTGAAGTGGGTGAGACCTCTCAGTTACAACCCAATCAACCTTTCAATTCCACAAAACATAAATTTTCTAAAGTGTCATCTGGAAAAGGTGGCAACTCCATTCCCACAAAGCCGTCCTCTAACTCACACCGTGCTTTTCATGCAGATGCAAGGAGGAAAGATGGTGGACAGAATGTGAAGCCACCAAGAAAGGATCATCATGGAAGGAACAACTCTTTTTCTGCTTTCCCTAAGAAGCATAGTCCTAGCCCTGCGGGTTTAGGCTTTGCTCCACCTAGTGTAGGAATGAATTCGAACATGTCTGTTAATTGTAATCGCAACTTAAACGATGCCTTTAATACTTTTCGCAATGACATGTGCTTTATGTTTGATAATTTCCTGCGTTATGGTGTGTCTAACTCCTTCTATGCTCCTCATTTTAATGTCAAATCCCGAAAGAGAAGGGGAAGAAAAAGAGGGAAAGCTAAGTCCTCTTCGTCAGTGAAGTCCCCTCCGCCTAAGGAGAAATCCGAAAAGGGGACTACACCGACTGATTTATCTGTCTCTAACCCAAAGGAACCCATTTGGAAATGGGTCCCTAAACAAGCTTAGTCTGTCTTGCAGGTCAGTCATGTGTGGTACTTTGATTCTGGCGCATATAGACACATGACTGGTCAGAGATCCTTCCTTTTTGACTACGTTGAAAGGTTTGAGGGATATGTTAAAACAGCCGACAAGACGCCTAAGCCAATGGTGGGTTATGGGAAAATTACGGATGGGAGATACATCATCAAATATGTAAGGTATGTCGAGGGGTTAGGATACAACATGTTCAGCTCCAGTCAGTTCTGCGACAACGGATACTGGGTGAAGCAATTCCAATACGGAAGCGACGTAAATGATGAAGACAACAACGTCATCCTTAGTGCACGGAGGAATGGCAATCTTTACTCCACCGTCTTCCGTTCAATCCCTCAGACACACCCACAGTTTGAAGCAATTTCTGATCCGAGGAATGCAATATGTTTGCTCGCAAAGGCTTCAAAGGAGGACAGTTGGTTATGGCATCGAAGACTTTGCCATCAGAATTTCAAAGACATGAACAAGCTGGTTTCGAAAAATCTCGTCAAGGGACTACCGGAGACTCGCCTTTCCAAGGATACATTGTGTCCCGCTTGCGAACAAGGAAAGATGACGAGAAGCTCTCAACCACCGAGGATGGACACGAATAGCAAGAGTCCCCTTGACATGATTCACATGGATCTTTGTGGACCTACTAGAACCGAGAGCCTAGCCCGAAAGAAATACATGTTAGTTCTCGTTGATGAGTTCTCTAGGTTCACATGGCTTGAATTCCTACGAGCCAAGTCTAACGCTGCCGATCGTATCATTGCCTTCATCAAGCGGATTCAAGTTCTCTGGGTCGCCGAGTGAAGAAGTTGAGAAGTGACAACGGGACCAAGTTTCACAATGCAAAGCTACAATCCTTTCTCGAAGACGTGGGAATCTCTCACAACTTCTCAGCCGTGCGCACTCCTCAACAAAATGGGGTAGTGGAAAGGAAGAACCGGACATTGGTCGAAGCAGCGAGATCCATGATGGCTCATTCTGGTGTCCCTCAATCGTTTTGGGCTGAAGCAGTATCAACAGCATGCTACACGCAGAATCGGACCTTGATCGTTAAGCGGACCGGTAAAACCGCCTACGAGATGGTCGAACAGCGTAAGCCTAACGTCGATTACTTTAGAGTTTTTGGATGTGAATGCTATGTTTTAAATGACCGGGATGATTTGGGAAAGTTTGAACCCAAGTCTGATGAGTCTATCTTCAGCGTAAGTCTATCTTCAACAAACGGACCCGAACCATCCTGGAAAGCTCAAATGTTGATTTTTCCGAAACCGAAACTTATTCTATTGCAAGTCCAAGTAATGTAAATGCCTATTTTCCTGAACTGTTCACCGCACCACCGAGCACAGATTCTTCCACTAACTTTTCTGCTTTAGACCTCGCAGATTATGATCTACCCACACTCACGGGTCCGATTGTAGTTCCTGCTCATGCTGGTTCAACCTCTACTTCAGTGACATCCGATGCCTTCATCACCGAGCCTTCTTCAAGCACATCTACAAACTCAGTGACACCAGAATCGACGGTCTCTCCCCCTGAAACCTCATCCGCCGCCTCACCGGAACCTGTCCGAGAACAGACCACACATCCTGTTCTTGCACCTATCCCGGAAGAAGCTCCACTAACTTCACCCAGTTCAGCTCAGAGAACTTATGCTCAGGTAGTGCGTGAGCCCCGGTTGGAGACATCACCGCAGCATAATCTGGAAGCCGGGTCATCGAGTAGAAACCAGCGAGAGGTCTTTGCCGTGCAAGATGAGAACGACGCCACAAACAACCAACAAGCTTATGTCACTCTTCCACACACTCGAAAGTGGACAAGAGATCATCCCCCCCCCAGATCATCGGGAGTCCCTCACAACCTGTGCAGACGCGATCTGCAAAGAACGTAGAAAACCTGATTCTATTCGGAGGGTTCCTTAGTGATTTCGAGCCTTCGGATGTTTCCCAAGCTCTCACCGATCCTGATTGGGTTTTAGCGATGCAAGAAGAGCTTGCGGAATTCGAGAGGAACAAAGTATGGCGTTTGGTAACCAGACCGTGGGGAAAGTCCATAATCGGCCTGAAGTGGATTTTCCGGAACAAGGCTCGATTGGTCGCCAAGGGTTATCGCCAGCAAGAGGGTATCGACTACGATGAGACGTTTGCGCCCGTAGCTCGGATCGAGGCAATTCGGATCTTCCTTGCGTATGCCGCACACAAGAACATGACGGTGTATCAAATGGACGTCAAGTGTGCCTTCTTGAGTGGAGTTCTTCAAGAAGAGGTGTACGTCGAACAACCGAAAGGATTCGTCGATCCCAGATTTCCAGACCACGTGTACGTGTTGGACAAGGCGCTTTACGGTCTCAAGCAAGCTCCTAGGGCATGGTACGAAACTCTCACTGATTACTTGCTAGGAGTTGGCTATAAGAAAGGTACAATCGATCCCACTTTGTTTCTTAAGAGATCAGATAAAGATTTAATTATAGTTCAGATATACGTGGATGATATTATCTTTGCATCTACGAAGCCTGAGATGTGCCAAGAGTTTGAGAACACCATGAAATCCCAATTCAAAATGAGCATGATGGGCGAGCTGACGTTCTTTTTAGGACTTCAAGTTCGACAACAACCTGATGGCATTTTTATAAATCAAGCCAAATATGTTCAAGATCTTTTAAAACGCTTTGATTTCGGTGGTTCAAACTCTGCGGCAACACCAATGCCCAGAAATTTTCAACTAAATGCAGATACTTCTGGTAAACCGGTTGACCAGAAGACTTATCGGGCAATCATTGGTTCTCTCTTGTATCTCACGGCTAGTAGACCTGACATTGTTTTCTCCACGGGTGTCTGTGCTCATTTTTAGTGTGATCCACGTGATTCACACCTGTCTGCAGTCAAAAGAATCCTTAGGTATCTGAAGGGCACACCGGATTTTGGCCTTTGGTACCCAAAGGATTCTGGTTTTGAACTAATTGCATATACAGACTCAGACCATGCAGGTTGTAAGCTCAACAGGAAAAGCACATCTGGTGCTTGCTAGTTTCTAGGAGACAAGCTGGTGAGTTGGTCATCCCGGAAGCAGAATTGCGTATCCTTATCCACCGCGGAGGCAGAGTATGTTACCGCCGCCTGCTTCTGCTCGCAAGTTCAGTGGATGAAAACCCAACTTGCCGACTTCGGATACACCATGCAACGGATTCCCATATATTGCGACTCCAAGAGTGCGATTCAGATCACGGCAAATCCGGTTCAACATTCTTGGACGAAACATATCGATATCCGATATCATTTCATCAAAGACCACGTCGAGAAAGGTAATCTTGAACTTTACTTTGTTGAGAGTGACTATCAGCTTGCTGATTTGTTCACGAAGCCGTTTGACGAGAAACGTCACTTCTTTCTCCTAAGTAAGTTAGGAATGCTAGACCTCCCTGCCTGAGGTCTAGGGGGAGTCGGGAGTTCTCTTGGTGTATGCATGTGTGTAGGGGGAGTCTTTAGGAGTTCTTGAGAGATTGCATGAATTGAGGGGGAGTACTAAGTCTTGATTTGATGTTTGTTGTGTCTACTAACGTTCTCGTATCCACAACACCTTGGATACCATTTTATACTTTATTTTGTAGGTGTGAATCCCCACGACGACTTCTGGTTACTTCAGATCAGAACTCGCACAAAACCCAGTTGAGACGCACCAGGTAAGTCTCCTTTCTCGGGAGTCGAGGGCTGAACTTGTAAATTTTTGTGAACTTTAAAGTTCAGGGGGCGGTAGAGTACATGTCTTGAGCTTACATGTTCGGGGACTAACTTTGCCACTTTCTGATTCTTATAGTTAAGGGACTCGTTTTGCACTTTTGTGAAACTTGTAGTCCAGGGTCTGTTTTGAAACTTTCTAAAACTACAAGTTCAGGGACTTGTTTGTAAGTTTCTTGAAACTTCAAGTCCAGGGGTGGTTTTTGCCAATAGGTGAAAGTCGGGTTAAAAGAGCCAAAAGGAGAGCCAAACACAGTGTTTTCGACCCAAACACAGTATAATTCGGTAAAAATATAAATACCGGTTTTCAAGATTTACTTTTCACAACTTTCAAATTTTTTACTTTTCTCTCTGAACTCTCACCCGATAACCGCTCTCGCGCTCGATTCGATATCGCTCGTTTTTGCTCCAATCGTCGATCCAAGTACGTTTTTCGGATTCCTGGTAAGTTCACGATCAATCCTTATATAGTTATAACGTTTAATCTTATCGTTTTAAGGGCTGGATCGAAGCCTAAAGTTTTCAAAACTTACCCGAAACCCAAACTTCTTGGAATGGGATTTCGGGACGTTAAATCGATCCCATTATGTTTCTAAACTTGTTTTTAACTGTTCTAGATCAATTGTTGTTAGTTTAGAGTGTTAAATCGACGTTTTTGGACCGTTTTCGGACTTGGAAAAGTGAACCGTCGCGGTTTTCCGAATCGGAAAATATGAACATTCATGTTTTCCGAATCGGAAAACATGAACGTTCATGTTTTCCGAATCGGAAAACATGAACGTTCATGTTTTCCGAATCCAAAGACGATGAGTATGCTTAAGTGTTTTCCGATTCGGAAAACCAGATAAATCCGATTCGGATTATCAGGTTTTCCGAATCCTCTTGTGTCTCGGTTTTCAAGCTTATCTTTTCCGATTCGGAAAACATGGAATTACCCTTATGGGTTTCCGAGGTTTTCCGAATCACGTGTGAGGCCAAGTTATGTCAAAAATTTTCTAAGTTGTGCATTTTTCCGAATCGGAAAACAATGTTTTCCGAATCGGAAAACCTACCTGTTATAAATGTCAAAATTTTTCTAAGTGTTGAAGTTCCCCGATTCGGAAAACCATGTTTTCCGAATCGGAAAACTTTTCTTTCATATGGCTCAATTTTCTAAGTGTTGGATGTTCTCCGATTCGGAAAACCACCTTTTCCGAATCGGAAAACACCCCCTCGTGTGTTTGCTCGTTTTTCGACTCGGAAAATACGAAACACTGATTTTTGGGTTTTCGAGGTTTTCCGACTCGCGCCTAGTCGAGGGTATAGTCTTTTTCACGTAACATCTTTTAAAACACTTAACTTGTTTTTTTTTTGTGACTTGACAGAAATGGCTCGTCAATCGAACGCTCCTGCTCCTCCTTCCCCGGTCAACAACGCTGCTGACCGAGCCCTCATAGCCCCGACTGACATCCGTCCAATCCACCAGAACAATGAGTACGTTGACCTGGCCAACTTCACTGTTCAGGACGAGGTGGTTCTGGAGATACTTAGAGCGCATCCTCTGGCGTATGCGATGCAGTCCATGGCCGACATTCCAGTTCTCTACCTTCAACAATTCTGGAGGACCTCTCACGTGGAGACTCGAGATGGCGTGCAGACCATCGTGGGTCGTGTTGACCACACCGATCTTACCATCACTGTGGAGGACCTGAGGCGAATCCTCCATCTGCCTACCGCCACTCCTGAGGCCCCGTTCGAGCCACTGGTCACCGGCCCCGAGCTCTTCAGCGAGATACTCGCACTTGGGGTCCATTTCACGAGGAACAACAGACCGAACGGGATCTCCCAGGTCACTCAGGGGATGCTGCCTCCGATTTGGTTCTCCTTCTTCAACATCCTCAACCGAACTGTCATCGAAGACTCACGGAGTAGACCGTGCTTCCACCCAGTTCTGGCACGTGATTCACGCAGTCGCCTACGGAAGGCGCATCGACTTTGCTCAGCAACTTTGGGCGGACATGGTCACCGACGTGAGGGAACGGCCTGCAAGAACTCGTCACACATCCATCCCTTGGATGCGGTTCTTCAGCTTGATCATCCGTGATCACATGGATCACCATCCGGCCGTCAGATATCGATCCGGCCACCAGCGCTTCGACAGCCAGCAGATCGGCAGGATGAACCGACGAACTCTGCGACCCGGTCAGGTAGAAATGCCTATCCCTGATAATGTGCTTGGTATGGCGGACCGTAGGGCGGAGAGTGTTAGTTTATACCGAGCGTCTTTAGGATTAGAAGACGCGTCCACGGACTCCTCAGAACCGAGGAGCCCTACCCCGGATGCGCGACCCGTCCTTCCTAGGAGCCGTGCCTCTGGCACGGCAGGCCAGAGCTCTAGTGGGGGAGCTCAAGGCGCGGGAGTGATGAGTGTAGTCGTAAGGGGCGAAGCGGGTAGAGTTGTTGGTACGTCCGCCACACCGCACATGTCTCGAGCAGAAGCCTACCAGATGATGGTCCGGAACCGCACCCGTAGAGCTCGAATGCAAACCTACGTCGAAGAGACATCCCCTGTTGACATCGAGCGAGACATCATGCGTGGCTACCGGGTGAAGCAGTACACCGGGATTCTCCAGCAATCCCCGGTACACTCGTCATCGGAAGAGCGTCGATCGCCATCACCACCGCAACAACAACAAACTGGTGAGGAAGTGGAAGCTTCCCCACAAGAACAAGCACACTTACCTTCACCACCACACGCGGCGGCCGTTACTACTCAAGGAGGCGAACCCTCCGGCGATCCCTCTGGCGATGACTCCAACGGTCACGAATCCCCCGAGCATACTCCTTCAGACCGTCGTGAGCCCGATGACGAGGCCACAGACTCAGAGATGGTGGATTATGGATCAGACTCAGAGTTCCAGGAATCAGAACCGAAGGGCGAGAAGGCCCAAGTGATCGATGTGGATGAAGCCACCTCTTCCTTCAACGACGACAGAATTTCCGGAGATCCCGTTCTTGCTGAGGATCTTGCTTCAGATGACTGGACCGTCGGTCGTGAGGAAGAAGGTGAGGCCGAGGTTGCTACCGGCTGGGGAAGAGAAGACAGCGAGGAAGAAGAGAGAGAGAGGAGAGAAAAAGAGACCGACGATGTAGAGGTCCAATTAGGCGAGCCTTGGGCTCAGATTCAGGAGGCGGGCGAAGAAGAAGAGCCGCATAGGTTAGAACCGGAAGTTCCCTACCCCTGAGTCAAACCAACAGAGAGGCAACCCTCATTGAGACCGGGCACCCTACGGTGTCTGGTCAAGACGCTAGCAGCCAACTAGCGCACTTGCACACCCCATCCAGCCACTCGACCATCTCTCAACAGACGGTCGTTTCAATCAGTCACGGGGACGTAGCACAACTTCCACCGGCCACTCAATCGGAGTCTGCCGGTGTTGAGATAAGAGAGGATCTGCGCCACCTCTCGACTTCACTTGCTGCACATAGAGTCGTAGAGCCACTTCCCGGGACGTTTACGATCCCTTCTATCATTAGGCCACGATCTATGGTACCACAAGCGGAGATCCCACGGGACTCCGCCGGAACGGGGAGAGTTGGTGCGTCAGGTGACGCCCTTCGAGGATCCGCCGGAAGCCCTGACACCGTCAACATCATACCAGCGGTGACGTCAGGCCGAGAGAGCACCTCAATAGGACTCTTCTCGACAACTGGAGCCCAAGTGGCACCGGGCTTAGTACTACCGGGACCGGGTCCGACAGACTCTAGCGAAGTCTCTAAAGACGCTCACGCAACACCGGGGCTTCTAGGCCTGACGGATTCGGGTGGAATCCCTAAAACCACCCAGTACCAACGGGACTTCGAGGTCCGACAGATTCGGACGACATTCTAAAAGTCGTCCACACCAGACTACTAGCGATGGAGGAAGCCAACCGGGCTAGGGATGCACGGGTCGAGGCACTGGAGAAAGCCTTGGTCGAGATGGAGCGAAAGAGATTGGCGGATCTTGAAGCGTCGCGAAAGCTTCAAGATGATAAGGATGCGGAGCTTTACGAGCTCAAACGGCGAATAAAGGGAAAACACTCCGAGGCAGCCCCGTCAACCGAAGCACCGATCCCTCGTCAACCTGAAGACATTCTCAGACTTGCCCCTCCGACTTCGGGCGAACTACCTACGATTCCGGGTTATGTCACTGAAGCGGAACACGCCTACGTCATCTCATCATACACCACTCAGAATGACAGCCTCTCCACCAAGCTTCGGGAGAGAGAAGCCCAGATAGAGCTCCTTCAGCAGCGCATCAGGGAACTGGAGGCCATGTGTCGGTCTCAGGCTCAGCCTTCCAAACGGAGGCATGATGAACCTGATGACTCGGCACCAGGTCCTCATGAGGGGGAGGTGCAGGCTTCATCCAAAAGGCCTCGCACCGACCTCCATTCTGCCTCCGGTTCCGGTTCTACTTCAGCTCCAGCATCTACGGCCGCCCCCTCGAGTGCTCCATCAGATTCTTCTGCCGCCGACGCTCCCTATGTCGATTCAGACACGGAGGAGATTCCTGACATGGGGAGTTGGCACTATGAGCCGATCCCGGCAGGTGAGATAATTCAGTTTCCTCAGATGTCCGATACAGCACAGCACCGACAGATCTCTCAAATGTTCAGATTCCGGAAGAAGCCCGGAAAGTCCTTCGGTCGCTTGCTCAGAGCCTTAGGATCTTTCAGAAGGGGGACGACATCGTCCGGGATTCAGACTACAACAACTTCCTCTCAGCGTTCGAGTTTCCTACTGCAAAAGCTCCTCGGACCATCCACTCGACAGATCCAGATTCCTCCGCTCCAACAGTCATCCAGCTAAACTGGAACCACTCCGTCATCTTCCGACCATTCCTTGAGGAGACTTTCACCCGTATCTTCCAGCAGGAAAGGCTGCATGTATGGTCTCGAAAGGTCTACTTCAGGATCTCGCACATCAAGACGAAGAGAAAAAGGACTGCTTACGTGCACCAGAGGATGTGCAACTGGGCCACCCACGGACGTCAAAGAATCCGACGTCGTTCAATCAAGGTAACTGCAATGCGCCCTTACAAACATGGTCATCAGATATTCCTTGAGTACAACGTCCGTATGTACTGGACCGGCGTTCCACGAGGTGAGTTGCAGGACTAGTCTTTCACGGAAGCAGATCTGGATCCGGTGCATTTAGAAGATCTCCTCACGCTCATCAAGTACCTCTAGGGTCTAATTCTCCGACCCGAACACTATAGAGACGGCACCTAGATTCTGAAGAAGTACGTTCGCCACGCGATCACTCTTGCGCGGGTGACGGACTACCAGCTAGCGATCGAGAGCCGCCAGCCGAAGGTCAACCTGCTCAGACCGAACCTGCTCGTACCTGGTATTGATGCCTACCTTCCCTATATGCCAACCAGGATACCGGAGCACGGGGTTCTTTATGTGACGAGGAAGAAGAAAGAACGCAGATTTATGAGGTTTGGCGAGCTTGCCAAGTTCTGCGACGGGACCCTTCTCTATGTCTACAATGGAATGCAGAGTAGACTTTTGGCTGATCAGATACCGGGGCGGAAGATCATAGACGGGAAGGGAAAGATACTGGAGGGCATGAACCTGATCGAGAGAAAGCTCAAGGAAAGGCTGATGTACAAACGCGTTGAAGCAACAATGCAGATGAGAGCGAGGATCATTGGGGAATGGGAGGAGTTCTTGCAGATGTCACAGTGGGAGCCGGTGCTGGAGCTTCCACCACCTTTCTGACGTCTTCACAAAGGGGGAGATTGTTGGACCTTTTTGTTGTGAAGAGTCAGAAAACACTATCTTTATCAGCTTTCCTAGTTTAATTCAGTTTGTTTGAACAATTACTTTGTTTGTATGCTCTTGTTTGAAGTTTGAAACTTCGAGGGCCTTTATTGACAATCTTGTATTTCTCCTCTTTCCTATATAACGAAAGAGATGATTAGGGTTTTAATGGTTGGATCATATTATCACTTTGGGCAAAACCTCCATTGATAAACTTTTCAAGCTTTTGTGTTCTTCAATCTATATGATTTCAATCCTTTTCACTCACTCTTATTGATTTTTGGGACAACAGAAATGTTGTTGTGCGCACCTTTATTACAAAAATTATTTATACATGGTAGATACCTCAAAAATGGAGGAATTTTGGTGTAAATGATGTTAACACCCTTAACATCAGTAGATAAAATTTTGGGAAGTTTTGTCTTTATGGTTAAAGGCCAAAAATGATAATTTTATAAACATTCCAAATTTGTCAGCATCATAACTTTTCCAAAAACAATAACTTTGAACTTTCAAGACTTATTCTCACTTATATAGCCTATTTATGTAATAAAACTTTAGTTATACTAAAAGAATGATCTAATTACGTATGTATCGGCATTATATAAGGAAAAACGATAAGGACTTAGTTGGATTTTACATATGGACATTTAGGACTTATGCTCTCTAATACTTGCTTAGGGCACTACTAAGCCTTGGGAGCGGATTTCCACTATCGTCTGTTTTCGCAAACCGACAGATGAGTATTCACAGCCCCTCTTTTACCGTTTTTACGTGTTGGGGTGAAAAGCATGTTCAAAGTATTAACTGTTGGTTTATATTGCTATATAAATGTTAATCATGGGCAAATTGATATAATGTTAAGAGACATGGTATGTTGACTGTAAAAATTTAAGTCCCCGGTAACTACTATAAACTCATAACAATGGGCCTATGATACTAGTGGATAGCGCTATTTGGTTGACATACCCACCTTAAACTGACGAGAAAGAGGTGCACTGTATTGAATAAAGAGTTCTGCACATGTGGGGTTTTAGTCCCACCGCTGAGGTAGAACAGGGGCGTAGCATGTCGTATTTAGGCTTAGCAGTGGCTCAACAATTAAATATCATGTAAATAATGTTATCCCGGGAATTTGCTCATGTATTGTTACAAAGCTTTGAAATGGAGTGAGCAAAAAGGTTCACTAAAGATAAGCTTTCGAATTGGAGTGAGCAAAAAGGTTCACTATAAATGTTTGTAAAAATTTGAGTGAGCATAAAGGTTCACTAAAAATACTTGCATATAAATTGTTTTGTGCATATGAAAACCTGTGAACTCACCAACTCTTTGTAGTTGACACTTGTTTTTAACATGCTTTTCAGGAAATAACAAGGTAGTAGATAATGCTTGAATGAGCGTGTTGACAACATCAATCAAGACTCTTTTATCTTTATTATATTTTGTTAAAAACTAAAAGTTTCGTTGGGAATGTAATATCTGAAACTGTAAACTTTAAATTTTAGTTATGAATGGTTGGTGTTCTTTATTTCCTATTGCGATGAAATCTTAGCTGTCACACCTCGTGTTTCCGCTTTAGCGGGGTGTTACAGCGAGTTTCCTCGTGTCTTGGTTTCTCGTACCGTCGTTGGGTGTTCTCGAATCGAGGGCGAGCCGGTTTCTCGTGCGACTTGGTTTCTCGTGCGACTTGGTTTACTCGTGCGACTTGGTTTCTCGTGCCTTTGCCAACTACATCGCACAATGGCCAACTGCTGTGACCGGGTATCCTCAAACTGAGGGCGAGTTTCCTTGTGCATTTGCCGATTACCATGCACCGTGGCCGAGTACCCGATGCCTAGGGTTGGTTTCCGTGCCGTAGCCGGGTTTCCTCGCATCATGGCCAAGTTTCATCGTGTCATGGGTTCGTTCCTTGTGTCGTGTCCGGGTACCCTTGAACCGTGGCTGAGTTTCCTAGTGCCTTGGCTTGGTTTTCCGTGTCGTGGTCGGGTTTTCTTTGCACCGGGGTCGAGTTTCATCGTGTTGCAGGTTGGTTTCTTGTGCCGTGGCCGGGTATCCTCGAAACGTGGGTGAGTGTTCTCTTGCAAGTCATACCATTCTAATATGCAACCATGAAACACAAAATAAATCATCCCGTTGATGAAATAGAATTGGTTTTTGGATTTATTTAGTTGTTAATATTTGAAAGAAGTTTTTCACATTGTTTTATATAGTGTGTTTAGAAAGTAACTTTGTATTTATGCAATAAAGTAGTCATTTTTAATCTTTTTACCGTCAATGTTCATCGTATTTGTTACTTACACTTGCGTTGCCAAAATTAGGTTCGAGTTGATCTTAGCTTAAAAGTTAAATTTTAAATGTCTATTATGAGTTTTCTAATGGAGAGGTAAGGCAACGGATTGCTAGCTATTTACTTATTTTTCACAGGGGATGGGATACGAGTGGCTATTTTCTAATGCAGAGTCAGTTAACTTCTAATTTCTGTCTCTATATTGTGTGAAGTTCTCTTTTTTGTATTTATATTTTGTGTAAAGTTCTATTTATATCTCTAGGAACAACTGGAACTATACAAATTGCGTAATGCTTGATTATAATGTATCAATCGTCTTCTATCATTTATATTTTTAATGTTTATTATGTCTTGATAATCTATTCATACTTGTTCAAGAAAGTTTCATCTATGCATGTTAGAGTGATAAGGTGTCATATAGTTGCTTCTAGCATCTATAAGTACATCTTGTAGAAGGATTGAAGGAAGTATACTAATATAAAATATATACTAGTTAAGACCAAAGGTTTTATAGTTCAAGAAAACAACTACAACTATCGGATTTCGCAATATTCATGTTAAGACCAAAAGTTTTCTAATTCCTATACATAAATCAATTAATAGTGGGGCATTTACTATTAAGCATGTATTTGGAATAGTTTTATTGGTACTAATAGTGTTTTATTTGTTATTTAAGTTATTTAATTAGTTTATATTCTAAATTTAACTTACAAAAAATTAATAAATAACTATTAAAAAATCAACGGTATGAATAAAAACTTGTAGTACCGACTTTTTGTTCTAATAAATGTTAGACCAAAAAAGTCAAGTAACTTTTGTCAGTAAACTTCTCACGTTGGCAAAGAAATAAAGTTTACTGCTAAAAGGTTCTCTCACCATAAGTTGCAATTAGTTATAGCGTGAAAAATTAGAGGCAAAAGTTTCGGTCGTCGATAAAGGTCTTTTATATGATTCTTTCAATGAAACTTTTGCCGACAACTTTAGTTTTACCGGCGATTGTCTTTCACTGACAAAGGCATCTTACCGGCGATCATGGGCGGATCTATGGCTTAGAGTATGGTGGCATGTGCAACCATAGAAATTTGGGGGTTAAGTGTAATTTTTTAAGGTTTATACATGTGAAACCATTAACTTGTTGGAGGTGAAATCATAAAATTTATTGGGGTGAAAACATTATCTTTAAAATTTTTAAGGGGTTATATGTGAAAGTTTGTAGATAAAATTTGTGAGAGTTTATAAAGTTTAATGTTTTTAATTTACATCCTTTGTTTTTTCATTTTATACATGTGTCATATTAGTTAACTAATTAAATTTTAGCTAAAATATACTAAAAAATACGTATTTTCCTGCTACAAATTATACCGTTAGAAAGATATCGTTGGTAGCTTCGAAATGAATCCAATATTCATAATATTGCGTATATGATAAATGCAATATTTAATCATTATTAAACACACATGTGTCTCGATGTGTGTAATTGTTTTCTTTGAATAAATTTTAACGTGTATAAAATAGGTGAATTTATCATAAAATTTTACTTGAATACAGAATTTTATTAGCGTCTTTTCGGTTAAACTTAATTTGTCTATACAATGCTCGCAACATAAATCAAAGAAACAATTAAATGATAACGAAATTACATAGCAATATACATGATTTAGAAAACTAAAATTGTTTAATTTGGATTATCAATAAAATGAATGAGGCAAATTGAGTTACGAGGTTTTCAACTGTTTCTTTGTTTTCTTTTGTTGTGTGGATTAACCTTACAATTTATTTTCAACAACTAATTTTTATATATAATTGTTTATACACGACCGCACATCACTAACGGATGTAATGGTGCTAATGAGTGTTGGGTTTGAGCCGCTACCGATGATGAGCTCAAAGAGATCATCAAACTTGATGATATCTCCTCAGACGACGATGATGAGTACACGCAGTTCCCACTCTCCGAGCCAACCCATGTTAAATCGGAGGATGTTTCTTCACATGACTATGAGTTTGGCATTGAGAGCAATAGTTCCGACTCTCCACTTCTTATGTCTCCGTATCAGTCTCCTCCACATCATTCGACATACCTTCACCTCATAAATCACCTCTCTTGTGCTTCCCGTCTTCTACACCTTGGGAATCTCCAAGTGTGTTGACTGGAACACCGTCTTCAGTCACGAACATCTCCAAGACATTGACCGTTGTCAACTGTACAAGGTGTTAGACAAACTTGCCTTGGGTGTTGTCTATCTGAGCAACGTTCTTTGTCAACTCAACTCTTACTATGGGTTGAGGAAGATTGAGGGATGACCAGCCAAAAGCGAGAAAAAAGACCGGCACCGCCACCGCCTCGGAGAGTTGAAGGACCATCTAAGAAGACTAAAGAGTTAAGGAGAAAGTCGTCGAGCAATCATCGTTGGAAGCAAAGAAAATGACACAAAAGGGGAAATTGTTAGAAAAATATTGTTAGTTATGTCAATTTGTAATTACTTAAAGTATCTTTCCTTTTATGTAAATTGTGGATTAGGCCCATTGTTTAGGGCCCATCCATTTAAAGCCTTTTAGGCCTTTTAGGAGTAGTATAAATAGGAGTGTTAGACTTCATTTGTAGTTTCCACTCCTCCACTCCATTCCACTTCCCAATATATACATTTGAAAGTTAATCAATCGTGTGGTGACTTTTACACTTAGTATATTTTTCATCATAATCATTACTCCATCACTCTTAGATCTTGTACTTAATGTTTACATTATAAAAATCTAAGTGTTCATTGTGGTTGATTTGGAACCTACATCAAGGAGGGTTAGTACTGCTGATGAGAAGAAGAAGAAGTAATGGTTATTGCTGCTGCAACAAGTTGGTTATTACTGCTGAAGACAACCAATGGTAGTAATGGAAACTTCTGCCAGAACCAGAGGTTACTACTACTCACTATTGATATTGCCAGTTGAGTTTGTTATTACTGTTGGTTAGTATTTCTAGTTTCAGTTAGTACTTTTTGTATTTTTACAACTGCTTGGGTTGTGCGATAAGGAAGGGATTCTAAGGAGAAGATAAGGGAAAGATCTTGGAGATAAATTAGATTTATTTGAAGATTCGTTTCCTTAGAATCTGTATATATATAAAATCTGTATATATATAGAGATAGTTGTTTTTGTATAGAAGAGAATATTAGGGATTGATAGTTTTGTTTGAGAGAAAATTAGCCTCAAGATTGTTCTTGATCCTTGCATTAGAAAAGTAGTGCACGTCTATTGAGTCTATTGAATAGATTAGGGCTTTAGTTGTAATCATTCGATTTTCAATCAATATACATCTTATTTGCAATTCTTTGTAATTTCAATTCAATTGTTAAAGTGTTATTGTGCAAACTTCCTCAGCATTATTCATAGATAATTTAATTCTTGTTTGAATTCGACCCTGACAAGTGGTATCAGAGCCATAAAACTCAGATGTCAAGAAATCGCAATGGAAGGATAAGATAGCATTCTTGTTTCAAACGTTCTGACGCTTAAACCCAATGAGTTTGACATGTGGAAGATCAGAATTAGGCAATACATTTTCCTCACACACTATTCCATGTGGGATGTCATTCAGAATGGTCTATCAACCAAAGGACATGCTGGTGAAGATGGAAGAATGTAACACCCCGCGAAAGCGGAAACACGAGGTGTGACAGCTAAGATTTCAATGCAATAGGAGATAAATAACATCAATCATTCATACCAAAATATTCAATGTTTTAAAATTTAAAAATGTATTACAACCAACGGAAGTTTGAAATTACAGACATAGCAAAATAAATAATGTCTTGAATGATGCCACAAACGCGCGACTAAGCTTTATCATTTACCTTCTGATTTCCTGAAAAGCATGTAAAAACAAGCGTCAACTACGAGAGTTGGTGAGTTCACAGGTTTTCATATGCACCAAACACTTTAAATGCGATAACCTTTTTAGTGAATCTTTTATTCACTCACGTTTTTCAAAAACATTTACAGTGAACCTTTTTGCTCACACAATTCATCAAAAACATTTTGTAGTGAACCTTTTTGCCCACTACCATCACAAGGCTTATCTTTAGTGAACGTTTTTGCTCACTCCATTTCAAAGATTTGCAACAAATATGAGAAAAATTTCCCGGGTTAACGTTATTCACATGATATTTATTCTTTGAGTCACTACTAAGCCTGAAAATACGACATGCTACGCCCCTGTTCTACCTCAGCGGTGGGACTAAATCCCACATGTGTAGAACTTTTATTCAATACAGTGCACCTATTCCTCGTCAATTTAAGGTGGGTATGTCAACCAAATAGCGCTCTCCATTAGTATTATAGGCCCATTGTTATGAGTTAATAGTAGATACCGGGGACTTAAACTTTTAAACTCAATATATCATGTCTCATAACAGTACAAATTTTACTCATATCAAGATTTATATTTCAAAATAAATCAACAATTCATTTCATTGAACATGCTTTTCACCCCAAATACGTAAAAACGGTAAAAGAAGGGTTGTGAATACTCACCTTGAGTAGCTTAGCGTTTAGTGCGAAAATCCGAATTCCTAGTCCCGAGCCTACGAATGTCCTAGATAATCCATAGGTAACATAAGTCCCAAAGTATCGGTACAATATCCTAATTAAGTCCAATTCCGACATTCTTATATATATATATAATGCCCATATTTAGTTTAGGTAGCCAACCATAGTCTGAAAAATGATTTTAATATAAGTTTTATAACACCTTTAATGGATGTAAGGCCTTGAAACAAAAAGTTTAAATTTTGAAAATTTCCAGATGCTGTCAGTTTTGTGAGTATGGCAAAAGGTCACTTTTTAGCTATGCTCCAAAAAGTTTTAAGTTCCAAAAATTTTATCTACTGAAAAATCACTTTTGAAAATACATGTCAGTAAGGTTTGTTCCATAGAGAATTTATTACCACCCCAAATCTCAAATTTCCAAAGGGATTTTTAAGATAAAATGCATACCTAACTAATGAAACAAGTTTTACTCAATTTTGATGATTTATGAGTGAGATATGACCTCTTAAATCCATGCATGTGAATCTGCCATCTCTGGACAGATTGCACCATGAATTTATTTTCATTGGTTGAGTACTCAAAAATCCACCAAATCAAGTGATTCAAGGTTATTTAGAAAGATAACTCATTGAACTTGAACTTAGAATCAAAAATCATGCATTTTGGATAAGTTATCAAGGAGATATTCATGCAACAAGTCAACTCAAAATCTGACCCGTAGCTATTTGCACACTAAAAAGTTTTGTAATGGTTGAAGGTTCAAAACTTGGAATTTTTTAATGATTCCAGTTGGGTTCGAACCCTAACCCATAAAATATCAAACCATGAAATTTTTAGAGAAAACTGAGTCCATTTACACCCATTTTGGGTCGTCCAAACACTCATGCAACATTCTGTCATCATCAATCCAGATTCAATGTTCAACATTTTCACCAAGAACACTTAGAAATCTTTAAGAATTTGGGGTTTATTTGATGTTAAACTAAAAACCCCAACATATAACAACTAAATAGAAGAAATATACTTGAATATCAACAAGTTACATGCATGTAAAAACCCCCAAACTTCCAGATTTTCCAATGAACTAAAATGCTAAAATTAGGGTTTTTCACCCTTTTTCTTGTGTTTATAAGGGAGGTTCATAGGATTTTACCTTCTAAAGAATAGTTGTACCATCCTTAAGGTTTATCCTCAACTCCAAAACATCAAGAACATCAATCCCTCTTGAAATGAGGTTTAGATACTAGTTTATTCATAGAAAGCACAAAAAGTGCTAGAAATTCGAAGCTACAAAACATACTCTACCTTACCTTGAATGTATGAATTATTAGAGCTTTTGAACTTTGATTAAATCTTTCTAAAACTCGGATTTGGAAGATGAACTTGGCTGATTTTCTTGAGAGGATTAGAGAGAGAGAGAGAAGAGAGAAGAAATGAAAATTTGAAAATGAAATAATGAGTTTAATGGGGAAGTGGTAAAATGATTAATATGTGTTGGAAAAAGAGAGAGAGAGATGTAGGGGGGGGGGGTGGCCGGCCATGGTGGGGCCCACCCCATCCCTTCCAATTTTTTTTTATAAAGATGAGCCTTTATACTGTTAAAATACAATGCTTTTTCGATCCGCGATGGTTTTTCGGTAAAACGACCTTTTCAAGGATGATTTTATAAGAATTAGAATATTCTACTGTCATTACCACTAAAATATTAAATTTTTATACTGTTGGCTTTAATTATAGCACTTTGGCATTATATAAAGTTTCCGGGCGATTTTGGACCGATACGGGCTTTTTCGGGCAGTTTTCGGGACTTCTAAGTTCTCTTTCTAAAATTTTCGCAAAACCAAACCTATTTCTTTCTATATAAATATAGAACTAGGTTTCTATTAAATTAAACTTCAGTGAGTGCTCTTACGAACTGCTAACCAAAGAGCCGAATTCGGTCGGTTGTCACAAAGAAGACACCTACCCAAGAATGGTGGAGAGAGAAAACTCAGCCAAATCGAGATGAAAGCCTTGAGCACTCTGCTTTTGGCCATTTCGAATGAATACCAACATCAATTCTACAACTGTGTAGATGCAAGATCGTGTGGAAGGCCCTGGAGAAGAGGTTTTCAGGCACAAAGAGAACTTCACTTCAACAAAGAATAGACTCAGACTTTTGACAGATTCAATAAGCTGATTGGTGAATTAGCTACTGTTGGAGTAAAAATGGATCAAGATGATGTCAATAGAAAGTTCCTCGGATCTCCTGGAAAGGAATTGATGTGTGAAAATATGTATATAAATTCGATCACAAGTTTTACCCTTATTAGTTACCCCAACTATTAATCACACATTCACAAGCAAGCGTACCTGATCAAGTATAATATAGTTTAGGTAAGTTCCAGGCATCGTTCTTACCACTGGGAACAATGAAGCTATCTAATCTCGGTTTCAAGTCAAAGTAATTAATCTAAACAACTAGCAATTAAGAGGGATGTTTGTGGAAACAAGAATTCACTAAGAAAGCAAATAAAAAACTAAACGTTTTATATCAAAGGAAAGACAACTACTTACTATGGATTTTAGAATCCCTTTTCTGATGATTTGACAAAAATTACCAAAAGACATAGATTTAATGGTTATAGTAAGAATTTAAGCATAAAACACCCTAACATGTATATCTGTGATTATCAACCAGGTTGGTTGCCCGGCCCAAGTACAAGCATTATAAATCTAGTACAAGTCACCCTATTTATTGCCAAGTCATGGGACCCTAATATCCAACTTACTTTGCTCTGAAGAGTTGCTTATCACGTCACAAAAGTGAAAGGTAAGGGAGGTTGATTAACCGACAGGAGTCTGTTCATTAATTGTCAGATAACAAACACACCCAGCCAACGAATTCAAGTAACCACAGTTAAGACAATAAATAGGAATCACAAGGCAAACATTCAACAAACCATATATCTAATAATTAAATAAAAACCATAAAGTCAAATCATCCTACAAGTTCATCAATCCATAGCAAGCACTATAAAGTTACTAGCCTAGAAACATAATGCAAAACAAAACTAGAGAATAATATGAACTCATTATGCAGACCGTGCAGCAAGTGATGATCGGGCACCGGCAAGACGACTACGACTAAGATCTGGGGAAGTTTCACCGTCTTTAAGCACCGCTATCCACTACTGGTTCATACAATTTCTCCCTCCGGCTAGCTAAATTGAACTCTCCTCTACTTCTTTTGTTTTTTCTGAATAAGATTTTATGATACATTGAAGCACGCTTAAAGGCAGTAATTAAAGAGCAAATTCGTCCCGCCTCGCGATCGCGAGGCGGCATCCTCGCGACGCGAGCCACTTGAGAAGCCCTAAAAATTGTTTCTTGAATATTCTAGAATCTTCTACTCAAGGGTTGACTTCTCTTTCTCGATAGTTGGTAGACTTTTCGCGACGCCAAGTGGGCTGCATGAAAAAATCTTCTAGAATCTAGGTCATCTCGTGATGCTTGACTGTGGTCTCGCGATCGTGAGAGACCTCTATTTCTCCTTTGCTCCAATCTTCATGTGTTTTCATCTCTTTTTGAACTTTTATTGATCACGGGCCTGCATAACCTTCTAAACTGAAAAGTAATAACTTTTGGAAGTAAATTGTACAAAAAACAGGCTAAAGTGGGATAAAACAATACAAATCAGAACGACCCAAACATGTATAATTTTGGGGTTATCACATTTCCACACTTAAGCTTTGATTGTCCTCAATCAAAAGACTGATAATAAGAAAAATAACACCAAAATTATATCCGTCAAAGATGATTTAAGATTGTAAGAATATCAGACGTTATTCAGACACACTATAACGTATAATGAGTAATCCACTTGCCAAGTTCAACTTCTTACCCTCACAAGTATTTCAAGTGTATCTCCCAATGGGTAAAATATATAAAGTGATGACACTGATACTCAACGTTTTCCCGCATGCATATGCTTGTTACCAAATATTATCTCCACTACTGGAAAGTTTTCAACCGTCAAGAGGAATTTAGGGTTGTAATATTAGGCTTAGGGTAAGGGTAGGAAATAGGATTTATTTAAGTGACTTAGAGGGTTACAGCAAAAACCTGAAAACCAATTAGTTTAAGATCGAAACAATTTAACAACAAATGACTTGTGGAATTTTAGAGGTCGGGATTTCTTCACTTCTACTTTCATATAGGCGTAAACATATTGCTTATTTGTAGCTCGATATATTTTCTCATTTTTCGCACATCGACTCTTTTTTACTCTTCTTTTGGTGAGTCGTTCTTTTGATTTTTCTCTATTTCTCAACTTCTTTTCTCTTTTTTTTTCTTCCTTTCTTTTCTTTTCTGACTTCCAAACTTTTTCAATCCCTTTTCTGTATTTGTCAGAATAATCAAATTGGATAAAAAATATAAAAAGTTTCCAACTTTAGACTACGACCAAAAGATACATAAAAAAATAGGCTCTAAGGATAAAATATAGGGGTAACAAACGAAAAAGGCTAAGGCTTCAAATGGGTTTCAAGGGACAAAGTGTTAAAGATGAACACTTTTATATAAAGGCTGGGGAAATTAAATAATCCGAAAATGGATTACTTAACGAAGGCTTAATTGGGTTGAAACGAAGGCCTCTATCAGTGCAATGGTGATAAATACTTTCCTTTTGTGGTCTCGACAAGTATTCAAGTGACAAGTTCTACCTTGGGTCAAAGTTGGTATCCTCACAAAGTGAATAAAACAATATAAGGCTCAATCTCTCGTGGACAAAGTTCCCACTCGACCATTGGAATGGCTCCCTACGAGGCTTTATACGGTCGTAAGTGTCGTACACCCTTGTGTTGGCGAGAGACAGGAGAGAAAATTTTAGTTGGTCCCGAGCTCATTCAGATCACGCATGACAAGATTCAAATTATTCGTGAAAGAATGAAAGCTACCCAAGATCGTCAAAAGTCTTATGCAGATAACCGCAAAAAGGCCAATTGAGTTCTCGGTTGGTGATATGGTAATGCTAAAAGTTTCTCCTTGGCGAGGAGTGCTTCGATTCCAAAAACAAGGTAAATTAAGTCCACAATTTGTCGACCCATTCAAAATATTGGAGCGTATCGGGAAACAGGCTTATCGACTGGAATTACCAGAGGAACTTACGGGGATACACGATGTGTTTCATGTCGGGTACTTACGTAAATGTTTGGGTAAACATAAGGAGAAGGTTCCCTTGTCAGAAGTCAAAGTAGATGAAAAATTGAGATATGTTGATGAACCAGAATTCATTCTAAACGAGAGAAAGGTGAACCTACGTAATAAGGAGGTGGACTTGGTGTTGGTCAAGTGGAAACACCATAGGGGACCAAATTGGACGTGGGAGCGTAAAGATGAGATGCAGGCCAAATACCATTCTTTGTTCCCACAACAATGATTTTGGGGAGGAAATCCTCAAAAGGAGGAGGTATTTGTAACATCCCAATTCTAATTTCCCATATTATATGCTAAGTGTGCCTCATTTATATGTTACGAAGGATATTATGTGCTTATATGCGAGAAAAAAGTTAAGCATGTTGAAATTTTACTAAGTGTATTAGTAGTGGCCATATAAGGTAACCATTGATTTAGTGGGAGTTTGTGTTTGAAATTTTAAGGTTATGCTTATTTTGAGTATATGATAGGATTTAGAAATTTTCATGACAATCGGAGTTAGATTGAGAAATTTGGAGACAACGAGTTAAAACGTCAACGGTTAAGCTATGGATTCGTAAAATCAATTTTTTTAAGGAGATATTTTCTGGAATATTATTATTAGGAGTTGTAGATTATTTCGTTACAAAGGCGTAGGCAAAAACCTCATCGAAAACGGAGTTCTGAGCGAAAAGTTACACTATTTTTAGTTTTAGTGGTCAAAATGGGTACATAGGCGGGTCAAACGCGACCCAACTTGCATTTAGCCTAAAAAACTGTTAGAAATATTTCTTAGTTGTGTCAATTTGTAATTTCCTTAATGTTACTTTCCATTTATGTAAATTGTGGATGAAGCCCATTGTTTAGGGCCCATTTATTTCAAAGCCTTTTAGGCCTTCTAGAGTAGTATAAATAGTTGTCTTTTTCTTCATTTGTAAGTTGATTCATCTTCCACTTCCATTAATCAACTTTGAGAGAATTACATTGTGTTCAATCTTTGTGTGTTGATTTGGAACCTACAAAAACTCGATTTTTGACCCCATTTTAGCCCATTTTCAGTCTCTTAACTTTCAAACATAGTAAAGGTGCCAATTACACAGACTTAAGCTCAAACATCTTCAAAACTTGAAGAATCAAAGATCAAGTGATGAATTCTTGATGATTATGTGAAGATTATTGAAGGTATACTCCTAATGCTAAGTTTAATCTTTACAATTAATGTCAATCATGGAAATTAAGGTTTTCATGTTTGAAATTAGTAGTTGATTTTGTAAGATTATGGTTTTATATTGGTTATTATCATGTTATCTTGAAGGATTACACAACAATTTGAAGGTAATCTCATCTTTGTTCTTGTTTTGATTTTGTAAGAAGTATGATGACATTTGGGTGAAATAAGCTTAATACATGTGTAAGATAAGTGTAGAAATCATGATATTATGCTCAGATTATGATTATACATTAGTTAGTTCTTTGATTACATGGTTGTTATGCAAAAAGATGGAAAGAATAAGTGAGTATTCATTATGAATAAGATGACTATTTGTTATAGAAAGATGGATTTTGATGAAATTGGTAGAAATAGATGAAGGGACCATGGTTTCTTGTTGATTTTGTCTTGATAATGATGAAATTAAGTTAACATCTGAGTTTGATTAGAAATGAAATGGAAATGGATACTTATTTGGACAAAAGTACGATTTTTCGAGTTTGAAAAGCATGCTACATAACTGTTTTTCAAAAATCGTATCAAATCGTAGAAAAATCGAAAAAATATGAGGTCAGAGGCATTGGAAAGATATGAATCTCTGCTTTAATCCATCTGTTGAAGTCAAAGTGTGATTTTGAGTTTAAGTGGGGTAAAACAGAGGTTAAAAACAGAGCTGCAGCATATAATTAAAGATAGTTTATGATATGATTAAGTTGATAAAATGTGATTGGTTGTTCCAATGCTTACAAAACTTGATATATGAACTCCAAGGGATATTTTAAGCTTGTTTGATTCCTTTGGAGGGTACCTTATAGTTGGATTTCAAGGTTGGACATTTGTCGTTCGGTTTGACCGTATTTGACATTCGGTCGTGAGGTAAGTTAAATATCTATTCAAATATTATTGTATCAAGTGTATATTTATATACCATCTATATGTATGTGATTTCTATGACTTTAGAGTCGGTTCTTATTGGTCTTTTGTCTTTGTACGTATTGATCTCTCGATTACGAGTTCTTCCGAAATGTCGGTTGGTTTGGATATCCACGTATTCCGTCGGTATTGTTTCTTTGATGTCTTGTGAAACCGGAAGTACGGGGATTACTTTGTGTGATCCGTCCCAAAAACGATGAATGTGAACATGCCGGTGAAGGGGGAGGGATCGGTGAGACATTCTAGTCATTCTTGTTGTTTGTTGGCCATACTCGATGCCTAATGTGAAGAGAGGCACGAGTATAGGGACTTGGGCATACCCGAGAGATGAATGCGGGCTCCCTGCCAGTCCTAAGCATTGTATTCTATGAACCATAGGAGCTCGAGCATACCCAGTAACGATGGGCTCCCTACTAGTCCTATGTGTTCCATTTGTTTGTTTATTTAGATATGTTGCTTTAGACCGTTTGACTAATGTATGATATTGATCCCTTGCAAAGGAATTGACCTGGTATCCTCTGATAATTATGCATTGAAATAAGCTTGTTATGTCATGATGAATTGTTTGATTTCGGCACTTGATTTTTGGTTATATTATGGACAATCCTTCTTACGTAAATGTTACTCTCAAATAATTGCTCATTGATATAACCATTCAATTGGTTGGTTTTTGGTTCCCGTGTATTTGTATAGACTTAATTTCAATAACATTTGTTTAGATTATTTATCTCACTAAGCCATGTGCTTATTCCGTTAGCTCACTATTTTTTTCAGGAAAGAAAGAGGATAAAGGCAAGATCCCGATGTAGTTAGTTCGTGATTAGTTTGGGGATCGTTGCCAAGTCTTGGTATATATATATATAATTATGTTTAATGTATATTTTGGGTTGTAAATATACCCGGGTAGTTATTATGTGGTCCCATTTTTAGTTGGTAAATGTTTTAAATTATAAGATTGTAATCTTTCGTTTTGGAGTTGGAAATACTTATTAAAGTATAACCATCTTTTGGTGGTTTATTTAGAAAATGATGTCCCGTATGTTATGTTTTGGGTTATTAAAATGTGGTTTTGGTGAAATCGTAACCAAGGTGTTACAAAAATTGGTACTAAATTTCAAATTCTCAAAACAATCAAAGATTTTGAAAAAAATTGGTACTAAATTTCAAACTCTAAAAAATTTATCGAAGAACAATACAAAAGCAAAAGATTAACCCGTTAACCAAACAGTTAAGTCTACTTAACCCCCTCCCCACACTTAAAATTTTCAATGTTCTCAATGCAACAATAAAACAAGTAAGGAGGTAGGGAAAACAGAGAACTTGTAGGACCTCTAGTGTTGTGAAGAATCAGAAAGTCACTATCTTACTTGCTTTCTAGTTTAACTTCCTTTGTTTGTAAACATTATCTTTTGTTAGTGCCCCTATTTGAGGTTTGGAACCTCGGGGGCCTTTATTGACATTTTGTGTAACTTCCTTCTACCTATAAAAGGTAAAGGATGTTTAGGGTTTTTATAATTGAATCACATTTTGCCTTTTTGGGAAACCTCCATTGTTGAAGATTTTCAAGCTTTCATATTAATCATCATCATCTTTATCTTGATTCAATCCATTTCTTCTCATTTTCTTATTGTTTGTGGGACAACAATTGGTATCAGAGCCATACCTTGTTGATTCCTTGGCTTTCTTTGTGTTTTTAAAAGATTTCAAAAGGTTTTTAAAGTTTTGGGTTTTCAAAACTTTTTGGGTTTTCAATCCAAAAAGTGTTTTTAAAAGGGTGATTTTAAGTGTTAAGTGATTCCATAGTGTTTTAGAAGCTTTTTCCTACAAATTGGGGCTCTTAACACTTGTTTTTTAAGAGGTTTTAAGTGATCTTGAGTGAATTTTCGGAGCTTCTGTGCAGGTTTTCCGAATCGGAATACGAGAGCTGAAATTTCAGCTCAAATTTTCCGACTCGGAATTTGTACTTTCTCCGAATCGGAGAACTCTCCTTTTCCGAATCGGAAAACGAGCCTCTGATTTGGGGTTTTGCTTCTGAGAAGTCACTTTTCCGAGTTCAAGCCGTTTTCCGAACCCAACCTTTTCCGAATCGGAAAATTGTATTTTCCGAATCGGAAAAGCTGTTTTCCGCATCCTTGTATTTTGAGCCAAATCCGATTCGGAAAACTTCTGTTTCCAGATCGGATTTCGCCTCTTTGAGCCGAAACTTTTGAAAATTTATTTCTCAAATCCGACACCAAGCTTGCTTTTAAAACCTTTCAAATCTCAAAGCTTTATGTGTCCCGAGGCACTCAAAATATCCGTCTTTAGAAAACGTGTTTTGTTTTAAGCCAAGTGAATCTTTCAAGGAGATCTGTGTTAGTGAGAGAAATGTCGAAGGAAATCCTCGGAATCGGATCCGAGACTCGTCCTCCCGTCCTGGTGATGGGCGAGTACCAACAATGGAGACGCAGGATGATTCACTTCCTTGACCTGCTTGATGAAAACCTGATGAAGTCCATCCGAGAAGGACCTATCCGACCGACCGTCACCATTGCCGCCGTACCTAAAACCGATACTTGTCCCGAACTTCCGGCATACGTGGTCGAGAAGCCTGTTAAGATGTTCAATCCCGAACAAAGAGCTCGACATCTCATTGACAAGCGTGCACTGACCCTCCTGATTATGGCTCTCCCAAACGATATGTACGCGAGAGTGGACAGTCTGACCAACGCACGAGACGTTTGGTTGGAAATCGAACAACAGATGCAGGGAGGCGACACTGCAGTGGAGAGTCAGAAGGAAAGTGCGCTCAATGCCTACGAAGGGTTTAAAGCTAGGGAAAACGAATCCCTCATTGAGTCTTATCAAAGAATGAATGCTTTCGTCAACGACTTGAGACGGCTCGGGGTTGAGAAATCAAAGTATGAAGTGAACGTGAAGTTCTTGAAGAATCTCAATCAGGAATGGCAAAACATGGCCATCAACATTCAGCTTAGCCGGAATCTGGGAACTTTGGGTCTACATGATTTGTTCAGCATGATGGTTCAACACGAAGAATTCATCACAGGTGGACGCTCCAAGAAAGCAGTCGATCCTCTGGCATTGTCGGCCGTGCCCTTCGGAGGACCAAGCACTGCTCCCGTCCAACCAATGCCATTCAACAACGTCTCTCCCCAGTACTATCCAGAAGAATACAGTCAAGAGTTCAACCCGAACTATGGAACAAGCGTACAACATCCCGACGAACCAGTGATCATTTCCATCTCAGATGAAGAACTCTTCCATGTGAATGAGTCCCTTGCCCTCATCTCACACAGCGTACAACGATTGACCGCAAATCGTGGATACAACCGTGGACGAGGATCCGGTTTTCCCAGTGGAGGAAGAATGGGGCAAGGCAGAGGTGGTCACTTTCAGCCAGAGAGAGGTCAGTACGGAAATCAAGGGAGATGAAGCTTTCAGCAAGGAAGTATGCAGGTTTATGATCAAGGAGGCTATCGGAACAACAAGGGAAGGTTCAGAGAAGATCAAGGCAGATACAGAGATCAGCCAAGAAGAGACAACACCTATCTTGACTATCAAGGAGGTCAAGGTAGTCAAGGAGATTGGAGAGGACAAGTCTCAGACATCAACTACCGGAGCAACTTGAGACAATACACTCCGGAATCTGGGTATATAGATCGTCAGGGATATGAGATTGGGTATGGAGGAAGACATGAGAGTGGAAGGCTAGATCAAGGGCCAGGATACGGGTATGAGCAGAATAGAGGTGATCGAAGGAAAGATGAGAGAATGGATCATGGAAAAAGCAACTTCAATGGAGGTGAGTCCAGGGGGACCAGTTCCAGGCAAATTCAGAGGGATGATCAACAGAATCAAGGTGACCAAGGAATTCAATGGTCAAATCATCCTCAAGGTCCCATAACCCAGAACCCCACTCCTCAACACACTGCTCGAGATTGCTCCGTCAAGTATAAGGATGCCGCGTACTTTGAGAGAAAGGCCTCACTGATGAGGAAGAAAGAAAAAGGGGTTGCTTTGCTAGTAGATGAAGAGAACTGGGTCTGTGAAGAGGAGAGTTCAGACGAGGAGGATCATATGGTGAAGGGTCATTGCTTGATGGCTGACTTCGAGGGATCAGAAGCCGTTGGACCAAGCACATATCAAGATATAGATCCGTCTGAGGTATCATCTCTTCCAGATATAACTGACACTGTGGCAATGTTGGAATCTAAAATTTGTGAATTAGAGAGATGTCTCCAATCGGAGAGGACTCTCGTCACGAAATTTAGAATCGACAGTGCAATTTTTAAAGACTCTCTCGAGGATTTGACCATAGTCTATAACCGTGAAACACTTGAGTCTGGGATTAGAGAGTCCAATTTGGCAAACAAACTTAGTTGTCTTCAAAAAGCCCATGAGGAACTTAACAGTAACCATGGGGAGCTCAACATTAAATTTCAGTTGCTTTCGGAAGAAAGAACTCGGTTGTTTTCAAAAATACAAGAGCTTGAGGACAACAATTTTAAAAGAGGACAATCTGAACAGACTTTAAGTATCCTCACTCATCATGCCAAAAAGAATCCTTTTTACAAAGCCAAACCCGGCCTAGGTCTATCTGAAAACCATGTTTTAGATAAAGCACCTTCTCATTTATACAACTTTGAGGATATGGCAGCCTCCAAGCCCAAACCTGCTATAGTCGGAGGACATGTTACTGAGGAATTTATTAGGCAGACTGTCACATACTCAGAAGTTATAAATGGTGAGACCATAACCACGACCATCAGTCCAACGAACAGTACATCTAGCAGTCCACCCACTAGCCCTACTCCCAATAGACCAATCTTCGTTCCGGCTAGTGATCCGACCAACTCCAAACCAACTTGGGAAGGCATCAAGGCCAGAACACCTAGAGTAGCAATGCCTCCCATCAACTACTCCGACCTTAACTCAAGCTATGATACTAGGGAAATGGAACTTTCAGAGGAGACCTTAGTTATCCCACCCGAGGATACTTCCGCAACTAAGTGTCCCGACCTAGTCAGGCTAGAAAAGGAGGTGTTTGCTCTTAGGTTAAAAGCCATGGATTTGGATGCATGTCAACATCAGATCCTGAATCTGAAAGTTATTGTTTCGGAGAAAGATTCCCTGGTTCGCAATCTGGAAAAAGCCTTGCTTAAGGCAAATGCCGAAAGAATTAGGCTTTCGTCAGAATGTGAGACTGCAACCTCAGCCTTCACTAATTTTCAAATCAAGGTTGCAGATCTTCAGGCTCGATACGTTATCCTAGATATCCACTTTGAACTTTTAAAAGAACTCGATCATGATGAAAGGATAATGTATCTCCAATCTTTAACCAACCAACGGGTATCCAACTCCATTTTAAAAAGGAAGGTAATGAATCTTGAAAAACTCTACCTTTCTAACTTAGTTGATGATAAGAATGCTCCAATCCTCAACCATCCAATAGTCACTCCCCAACCCAAACCTGTCTTAGACACTGAGGACTATTACTCCATAATCTCAGATGATGATGAACCCCCTAACTCACACCATAGGATAGCCGAACCCAAGACTGTCCAAGATCGAAATGTTGAATATGATATGAAGGTGTTTTTAGATGAGGATGATGATCCTTCAGGCTTTATTCCAAAGAAGCCAAACTCTGTTGTTGTCAAATCTGCGAAGTCTACTGAGTCACGAGCTCCTATTTCTGAGAAAAGCAACCCGGAGGGTGAAAAATGTGTAGGTACTGACAAGGGCAAGTCAGTTAAGCCTCACGCACCCAAAGGACTCCAGAAAAAGCATTCAAAGTCTAACTGTGACATCCGTCAATTTTTGACTTTCAGGTTAGCTACCCGCTTAATCCACTCAGTAGCGTTCCCGTAAGTGAAAAGGTAGAATTTAAGTTGCCTGAATAATTTAGGTTAGTTGCGTGAAAAAGTTAGGCAAAAATCCTAAAAGTCCCGGAAAAGGCCCGAAACAGCCCGTACCGGCCCGGAAACGTCCGAAAATCCTATAATGCCAAAGTTTGAAAACGAAATGTATAAAATAAAGAATTTTGTTAAAAATATAAATAAACTGTTCCATATAGTCCAAAACTACTTTCGAAAAAGTCGGTTCCTACCGAAAACGCGAAAAAACCCGATACTGCGTTAAATAAAGCAGTATAATTTAAACCCTTTAATTAATTCTTTTAAAAAAATAAATAAAAGAAAACGAGTGGATTGGCCATGTTGGCCGGCCACCACCACCACCATCCAATCACCTCTCTCTCTTTTTTTTCTTTTTCCCCAACAAAAACATCATCACCACCATCTTTTCCCTTCATTTTTCAAACTTCTTCTCTCTCTCTCTAACCCTTTTTCTCTCCACCTTCTCTCTAGAATCCAGCCATTTCCACATTCAAAAATCTGATTTTGAAGGTTTAAAGCACCATTTCAAGATTAAAAGAGTCATCATCTTCAAGGTAAGAATATGGTACAAGTGTTCAACCTCATTTTTGGGTCATTTTAAGCTTCTTTTTCATATTTTCTTGAGGTTTTAACCTACTTCTATGGGTTCTTAATCCTCTTGATGTTTGGGAAGGAGATTTAGCCTTAGAAATGTTTATAAACACTCTAAGAGGGTGAAAATCCGTGAAATCCCCATAAGAACACAAGATAGGAATAAAAAAATCGTTTATGTGATGTTGTTGACCATCATTCTTGGGCTAAACTTCATTAATAGTTCATGCATGAGTCTTGATGGTACCAAAACATATTTAGTTTATTTTTCTCTTGTATAATCTGATTTGTGGGTGTAATAGCAAGAAAACCCCCAAAAGTATATGATTTTATGTGTTTTGATGATGAAAAAGGTATTGGATTCTTGACAGATTCTGTCCATGTTTTTGCATGTAGTTTACACGACCCAAAAAGGGTCTTCTCGAACTCATTTCTTCATGAAATTTTTACGGATTGATATTAAAAGTGTTAGGGTTCAAACCCCACTGGATTTGTACAAAAACACCAATATTTGAACCCAAACCATCATTAAACATTTTCGTGTGCAACAGCACTTGGTCAGGAATTTGAGTCATCTTCATGCATGTATAACTCTTTGATAAATCATCCAAAATGAAAACTTTTTAATTCTAAACTCAAGTACTCTGAGTTAGCTTTTTATAGAATCCAAAATCATGTCATTTGGTGGACTTTTGAGGCTTCAACCAATGAGATTAAGTTGGTGGTGTAGGCTGTCCCCTTGTGGCAGATTACAAATGCACTACTTTAAGAGGTCATATCTCCCTCAAAAACCACCCAAATGATATGAAACTTGTTCCAAAAGCTTGGTATATGTGTTGGCTAGAAAATCTCTTTTGAAATTCGTAATTTGGTGGTGTTATGAATTATTTATGAATAAAACATCACTGAAAGGTATTCTGGAAAATGAGAAGGTACCACTGATTTTGCAAAAATGTTTAAAAATAGTAAAAGACCTCTAAAAATAATGAAATTTGGTGAAATTTTTCCTAACATCCCCTAAATCAGAGGGTAAAAATTTAAGGACTTATTATTTGGAGGACCTAAGTTCAAAGTGGTAATTTTTACAACTTAAGATTTTGGCAGATTCTGGAATTTTATAAAATCCAAATTTATGAACTTTGAACCTTCCAAAATGTGTGGAAGACTCCAAAATGTGATAAAATGAATTTTTACTATATTGGACTATATAAATAACATAATGGCATTATATGGATATCGGTACGATTTTGATAGGGACCGTTGAACTTAGAACTTACGTTAAAAATTACGTGTTTGATAGGGCGAACATAGTTCGGAGCCGGGATTAGACCACGCACCATCACTTACGAAATCGCACTAAACGCTTGAGGTGAGTATTCACAGCCCCCGTTTTTACCGTTTTTACGCATTTGGGGTGAAAAGCATGTTTATAAATGAATGTGAAAAATTGTGAAATTATTGCGAAATGAAATGAAATGAAATGAAATGATATGTATTGTGAGCTAAATTTGAAATGTTATGCGGCATGATATATTGAGTAAAAGTCCCATGTTGAATACACTACTATTAACTCGTTTCGAGCCAATGGTTATTGTGGATAGCGCTATTTGGTAGAGTGGACCCACCCTTTGTTTACTGACGAGTATAGGGTGCACGTAATCATATGTGGTACTACACATGTGGGATTTAGTCCCACCGCTGAGGTAGTGCAGCGTCTACACATGTGGGGTTTTAGTCCCACCGTTGAGGTAGTTCGCGAGAACACTCTACCCATGTGGTTCGCAACCACCTCTGAGGTAGATCATTAGGGCAAATTGGTTTTAGGTTTAGTAGTGGCTCAAAGAATAAATACCATGCGATTAACATGACCCGGGAAATTTACTCACATGTTGGTAGTGAATGAACGGATTCACTCTAACTATTTATAAAAATTTAGTGAATGAACGGATTCACTATAACTGTTTATAAAAATTTAGTGAATGAACGGATTCACTATAACTGTTTATGAAAATTTAGTGAATGAACGGGTTCACTATATCTTGTTTATGAAAAGTTGAGTGAATAAAAAGGTTCACTAAAATTGTTGCATTTAAACTGTTTTATGCATATGAAAACCTGTGAACTCACCAACTCTCGTAGTTGACGCTTGTTTTAACATGCTTTTCAGGAAATCAGAAGGTGATTGAGAAAGCTTAGTTTTGAGCACTTGTAGACATCAATCAAGACTTAGTATTTTATTTTGTTATGTTTGTAATTTCAAACTTCCGTTGGTTGTAATACAATTTAAATTTTAAAAACTTTGGATATTTTGGAACGAATGGTTGATGTTGTTATCTCCTATCGCCTTGAAATCTTAGCTGTCGCACCTCGTGTTTCCGCTTTAGCGGGGTGTTACAGATTTGGTATCAGAGCCATAGGTTATAGAGAACATCGGTTTTTCATAAAAACCAAGTACTATAACCAACCTTTTTCGAAAAGAAGTTAAAACTTTTAATTAAAAGATTTCGATGTATAGGAGGATTTAAAAATTCGTGTGATTAGAATAGGTGCTGTCCTGGTATATCATAGAAATGCGGAGCCTGATCACCTACGCATAGCCATGATATAAGTAGGATAAGATCTATGAACTAATCATACTATTAAAATTTAAAAGCTGGAACCTTCGAAAAATTTCCTGAAAAACATAAACCGTGTGAGTTCACATAAGCATATCATGATGTTGATATTTACTATAGAACTTACGCGTTTAAGAAAAGTGACGCCACTGTTGAACACTCCTGCGTTAGCGTTAGGATGTCACTAGTATTTTGAATGCGTTTAATAAGTCTTGCGGACACTACAACCACTATGTCGAACACTATTACTTAGACTTCGGAGAAGGACCCGTCTAAGCAATACGATTCCGACACTAGAGTAACAAGTAAGGATATTTAAGCGATCCACCTTCGATTACCCCAACAAGTGTCTTACCTGAACCTACACCAGTTATTCCTACGCCTAACCCGAACCTTCCAGCACCTCATACGAGACAACTCAAAAGACAGTTGCGGCAACCATTCGGAGCGGACTGGCGATAACTCATCTAGACAACGCAAGATCATTTCATATCCTTTCGGGGATATTGATCGGTTATATTATTAGTATGGCACTAGGAGAGGCTTGATCAATCCGAGCACTCGCCAACGGACTGCAAAATAGTCGAACCAGGGTGTCAAGATAGAATCGAACGGTAATTAAGTCGAAAGAATTGGCGATCTCTTGGAGGAAGTTACCACCAATGTTGTGGAGAATGTTATGACGGCAAGAAGGACGACTAGGAGAGTTGACTTATGCTGGCAAGTTGTGGTGATACTGTTGGCAAAGTTGATCTTTTCAAATGTAACTCTCATGTATTTGAAAGAATTTCAAAAATGCACTTTTTGGTTGTTCCATTTAACCCTTAGTATGGGCAAGTAAAATATTTTAAGGATGCATTAGCATCAAACTTTGATCCCTTCGGATAAGTATTAAGTTTTTACGAAACTAATTTTCATTTAATCACAAAAACGTTCTTATCAATCCTATTTTAAAGAAATTGTCATAAAATATAAATATTTTCGAACATTTATTTAAACAAACATACATTTTACAAATGATTTAGAACCATATTTCCAGAAGAAACACACGTATCTAGAAAGTGAACCATGAGAATTAATCGAACAACTTCGCTCAACTGATAGCCCAACAAGTCCAGGAAGTTGTACCTACCATAGTCACTAAGGTCGCCACCGACCTTGTCGCAAATAGAAGAGTTAAGGAAGTTATAGTACCCATCGAATGGAAAGATGGTAATACAAGAAAATTTGAGCACCAGTCAGTGGAAGCGACTCGTGTTAATTCAATCAAAAGTTGAAAAGTAGTCTGAAATATTACAGCAAAGACCCAAGAGTCAGGAAGGTAAATGGACTTCCCACCCCCCCAAAATGAACTAGATGCAATTGGAATCATCTATGAGCTGGTATTTCGAGTACCAAATGTAAGCTAGCAGGACATTTTGGCTCTATACAAAAGAAAGGATTTCAGTATAGATTTAATTCCGATTAAGATAGGGAGCATTGATATAATAGTTGGTATGGATTGGATGTCCAACCATCGAGCTACAATATGCTGTGCTGAGCAAATAGTTAGACTAGCATTACCCGATGGAAGTGTACTGGAAGTGCACGGAGAGAAGCCGAAAAAGGACATTAAGTTAGCATCGTTCATGAAAATGCGTAGCCACCTACGGAAGGAATGTGTAGCATTCATGGCGCACGTAGTAGATAAGAAAGCAGAGGAGAAGACAATACAGGATATTCCAGTAGTACGGGAATTTCCCGAGGTATTTCCGGAAGAGCTACCCGGATTACCTCCGCCGCGACAAGTAGAATTCCACATCGACTTAGTTCCAGGAGCAGGACGTATAGCAAAGTCGCCTTATCGACTAGCGCCATCCGAGATGCAGGAACTGTCTAACCAACTTCAAGAGTTGCTAGACAAGGGATTTATCCGACCCAGTTCTTCACCCTGGGGAGCCCCTGTGTTGTTCGTCAAGAAGAAGGATGGATCCTTCCGCATGTGTATCGACTATAGGGAGCTGAACAAGATCACCATCAAGAACCGATACCCTCTTCCGCGCATCGACGACCTGTTCGATCAACTGCAAGGAGCAACGTACTTCTCCAAGATCGATCTTCGATCTGGTTACCATCAAATGCGAGTGCGTGAGGAAGACATCGCAAAGACAACATTCAGAACTCGTTATGGTCACTATGAGTTCTTAGTCATGCCTTTTGGTTTGACGAACGCTCCAGCAGTGTTCATGGATTTGATGAACCGAGTATGTCGACCGTACTTGGATAAATTGGTGATTGTCTTCATAGACGACATCCTAATCTACTCTAGGAGCAAGGAGGACCACGAGCATCATTTGAGGGTGATATTGGAACTGCTGAAGGCCGAGCAGCTATACGCCAAATTCTCCAAGTGCGAGTTTTGGATTCGAGAAGTTCACTTTCTAGGACATGTAGTGAATAAAGAAGGTATCCACGTCAATCCAGCCAAGGTGGAAGCTGTAAAGAAATGGGAAGCCCCGAAGACACCGACAGAAATTCGACAATTTCTCGGTTTGGCAGGCTACTACCGACGATTCATCGCAAACTTCTCCAAGATTGCGCAGTCGCTGACAACTTTAACGCAAAAGGACAAGAAGTTCGTCTGGGGAGAAAAACAAGAAGAAGCGTTTCAAACACTAAAGCAAAAGTTGTGTAATGCACCCATTCTGGCGTTACCCGAAGGAACGGATAACTTTGTGGTGTACTGCGATGCTTCGCATCAAGGCTTGGGATGTGTTTTGATGCAGATCGAGAAGGTCATTGCTTACGCATCCAGACAACTGAAGGTTCATGAGAAGAACTACACCACCCACGACTTGGAGCTTGGAGCAGTGGTGTTTGCCCTTAAGATATGGAGACATTATCTCTACGGCACCAAATGCACTATCTTTACGGACCATAAGAGTCTCCAGCATATCCTAGATCAGAAAATGCTGAATATGAGACAGAGAAGATGGGTTGAATTGCTCAGCGATTACGATTGTGAGATCAAATATCACCCAGGGAAGGCGAATGTAGTAGCCGATGCGCTAAGCCGGAAAGAAAGAGTGAAGCCTACAAGAACGCGAGCCATGGGAGTATTGGTCCAGACCAGTTTGAAAAGCCAGATACTGGAAGCCCAGAGGGAAGCCTTAATGACTGACAACCTAAAGAAAGAAACTCTTCACGGTATAAAAAAGGAATTCGAGGAGAAAGTGGATGGAGTGTGTTATTTCAAAGACAGGATTTGGGTTCCAAAGGTGGATCAGTTAAGGGCACTGATCATGGATGAAGCTCATCAATCAAGGTACTCGATACATCCAGGATCCGACAAAATGTACAAAGGACTGAAGGAGCATTACTGGTGGTCCGGTATGAAAAGAGATATCGCCACTTACGTGAGTAAATGCTTGACTTGCGCGAAAGTTAAAGCAGAGCACCAGAAACCGTCAGGACTTCTTCAGCAACCGGAAATCCCGGAGTGGAAATGGGAGCAAATATCGATGGATTTCGTGACTAAACTACCCAAGACTAAAAAGGGGTCATGATACGATTTGGGTAATCGTTGACCGGCTCACGAAATCAGCACATTTCTTGCCAAAAAAAAGGGAGACTTATAGCATCGATAAGCTTGCGCAGCTGTATGTCGATGAGATTGTCATGCGACATGGAATCCCGATATCGATCATCTCCGATAGGGATAGTAGATTTACCTCGCGATTTTGGCAATCGCTTCAAGCAACTTTGGGCACTCGTGTGGATCTAAGCACGGCTTACCATCCTCAGACCGATGGACAGACTGAGAGAACCATCCAAACACTAGAGGATATGCTACGTGCTTGCGTGTTAGAATTTGGAGGTAGTTGGGACGATCATCTACCCTTAGTCGAGTTCTCCTACAACAACAGCTATCATGCCAGCATACTATGTGCGCCGTACGAAGCACTGTATGGACGCAAGTGCAGATCCCCACTCAATTGGTTGGAAGTGGGAGAGAATAAATTGTTTAGGCCTGATGTCGTACAGGAGACCACCGACAAAATCAAAAATGGTTCAAGAAAAGCTGAAAGTGGCCAGAGATCGCCAGAAAAGCTATGCCGATAATCGGCGAAAGCCGTTGGAATTCCAAGGTGGTGATAAAGTGCTACTAAAGGTATCACCATGGAAAGGGCTAATAAGATTCGGAAAGAAAGGGAAACTGAGCCCTCGTTTTGTTGGACCATTCGAGGTTGTAGAAAGAATCGGACCCGTTGCTTATAGGCTGGACCTACCCTTAGAGCTGAGCTCTATTCATGACACGTTCCACGTGTCTAACCTGAAGAAATGCCTGTCGGAAGAGACAGTAGTTTTGCCCTTGGAAGAAATTCAAATCGATGAGCAACTGCGCGCCTCGGAGGAACCAATTGAAATCCTTGACCGAGAAATCAAGCAGCTCCGGCGCAGCAAAATACCGATCATCAAGGTACGATGGAACTCCAGGCACGGACCTGAGTTCACTTGGGAGCGGGAAGCATTCATGAAAAGCAAGTACCCGCATCTCTTCACAGAAAACCCCGGCAGTAGCAGCAAGAATTAAATTTCGGGACGAAATTTCTTTCGACCGGGGGTAACTGTGACATCCGTCAATTTTTGACTTTCAGGTTAGCTACCCGCTTAATCCACTCAGTAGCGTTCCCGTAAGTGAAAAGGTAGAATTTAAGTTGCCTGAATAATTTAGGTTAGTTGCGTGAAAAAGTTAGGCAAAAATCCTAAAAGTCCCGGAAAAGGCCCGAAACAGCCCGTACCGGCCCGGAAACGTCCGAAAATCCTATAATGCCAAAGTTTGAAAACGAAATGTATAAAATAAAGAATTTTGTTAAAAATATAAATAAACTGTTCCATATAGTCCAAAACTACTTTCGAAAAAGTCGGTTCCTACCGAAAACGCGAAAAAACCCGATACTGCGTTAAATAAAGCAGTATAATTTAAACCCTTTAATTAATTCTTTTAAAAAAATAAATAAAAGAAAACGAGTGGATTGGCCATGTTGGCCGGCCACCACCACCACCATCCAATCACCTCTCTCTCTTTTTTTTCTTTTTCCCCAACAAAAACATCATCACCACCATCTTTTCCCTTCATTTTTCAAACTTCTTCTCTCTCTCTCTAACCCTTTTTCTCTCCACCTTCTCTCTAGAATCCAGCCATTTCCACATTCAAAAATCTGATTTTGAAGGTTTAAAGCACCATTTCAAGATTAAAAGAGTCATCATCTTCAAGGTAAGAATATGGTACAAGTGTTCAACCTCATTTTTGGGTCATTTTAAGCTTCTTTTTCATATTTTCTTGAGGTTTTAACCTACTTCTATGGGTTCTTAATCCTCTTGATGTTTGGGAAGGAGATTTAGCCTTAGAAATGTTTATAAACACTCTAAGAGGGTGAAAATCCGTGAAATCCCCATAAGAACACAAGATAGGAATAAAAAAATCGTTTATGTGATGTTGTTGACCATCATTCTTGGGCTAAACTTCATTAATAGTTCATGCATGAGTCTTGATGGTACCAAAACATATTTAGTTTATTTTTCTCTTGTATAATCTGATTTGTGGGTGTAATAGCAAGAAAACCCCCAAAAGTATATGATTTTATGTGTTTTGATGATGAAAAAGGTATTGGATTCTTGACAGATTCTGTCCATGTTTTTGCATGTAGTTTACACGACCCAAAAAGGGTCTTCTCGAACTCATTTCTTCATGAAATTTTTACGGATTGATATTAAAAGTGTTAGGGTTCAAACCCCACTGGATTTGTACAAAAACACCAATATTTGAACCCAAACCATCATTAAACATTTTCGTGTGCAACAGCACTTGGTCAGGAATTTGAGTCATCTTCATGCATGTATAACTCTTTGATAAATCATCCAAAATGAAAACTTTTTAATTCTAAACTCAAGTACTCTGAGTTAGCTTTTTATAGAATCCAAAATCATGTCATTTGGTGGACTTTTGAGGCTTCAACCAATGAGATTAAGTTGGTGGTGTAGGCTGTCCCCTTGTGGCAGATTACAAATGCACTACTTTAAGAGGTCATATCTCCCTCAAAAACCACCCAAATGATATGAAACTTGTTCCAAAAGCTTGGTATATGTGTTGGCTAGAAAATCTCTTTTGAAATTCGTAATTTGGTGGTGTTATGAATTATTTATGAATAAAACATCACTGAAAGGTATTCTGGAAAATGAGAAGGTACCACTGATTTTGCAAAAATGTTTAAAAATAGTAAAAGACCTCTAAAAATAATGAAATTTGGTGAAATTTTTCCTAACATCCCCTAAATCAGAGGGTAAAAATTTAAGGACTTATTATTTGGAGGACCTAAGTTCAAAGTGGTAATTTTTACAACTTAAGATTTTGGCAGATTCTGGAATTTTATAAAATCCAAATTTATGAACTTTGAACCTTCCAAAATGTGTGGAAGACTCCAAAATGTGATAAAATGAATTTTTACTATATTGGACTATATAAATAACATAATGGCATTATATGGATATCGGTACGATTTTGATAGGGACCGTTGAACTTAGAACTTACGTTAAAAATTACGTGTTTGATAGGGCGAACATAGTTCGGAGCCGGGATTAGACCACGCACCATCACTTACGAAATCGCACTAAACGCTTGAGGTGAGTATTCACAGCCCCCGTTTTTACCGTTTTTACGCATTTGGGGTGAAAAGCATGTTTATAAATGAATGTGAAAAATTGTGAAATTATTGCGAAATGAAATGAAATGAAATGAAATGATATGTATTGTGAGCTAAATTTGAAATGTTATGCGGCATGATATATTGAGTAAAAGTCCCATGTTGAATACACTACTATTAACTCGTTTCGAGCCAATGGTTATTGTGGATAGCGCTATTTGGTAGAGTGGACCCACCCTTTGTTTACTGACGAGTATAGGGTGCACGTAATCATATGTGGTACTACACATGTGGGATTTAGTCCCACCGCTGAGGTAGTGCAGCGTCTACACATGTGGGGTTTTAGTCCCACCGTTGAGGTAGTTCGCGAGAACACTCTACCCATGTGGTTCGCAACCACCTCTGAGGTAGATCATTAGGGCAAATTGGTTTTAGGTTTAGTAGTGGCTCAAAGAATAAATACCATGCGATTAACATGACCCGGGATATTTACTCACATGTTGGTAGTGAATGAACGGATTCACTCTAACTATTTATAAAAATTTAGTGAATGAACGGATTCACTATAACTGTTTATAAAAATTTAGTGAATGAACGGATTCACTATAACTGTTTATGAAAATTTAGTGAATGAACGGGTTCACTATATCTTGTTTATGAAAAGTTGAGTGAATAAAAAGGTTCACTAAAATTGTTGCATTTAAACTGTTTTATGCATATGAAAACCTGTGAACTCACCAACTCTCGTAGTTGACGCTTGTTTTAACATGCTTTTCAGGAAATCAGAAGGTGATTGAGAAAGCTTAGTTTTGAGCACTTGTAGACATCAATCAAGACTTAGTATTTTATTTTGTTATGTTTGTAATTTCAAACTTCCGTTGGTTGTAATACAATTTAAATTTTAAAAACTTTGGATATTTTGGAACGAATGGTTGATGTTGTTATCTCCTATCGCCTTGAAATCTTAGCTGTCGCACCTCGTGTTTCCGCTTTAGCGGGGTGTTACACTAACGATGCTCGAAACTCAGTCAAACCCATTAAAAGTCTTGACTTTCCTTCAAGTTCCTTTGAAGTGGGTGAGATATCTCAGTTACAACCAAATCAACCTTTCAGTTCCACAAAACCTAAATTTTCTAAAAAGTCATCTGGAAAAGGTGGTAACTCCATTCCCACAAAACCGTCCTCTAATTCACACCGTGCTTTTCATGCAGATGCGAGGAGGAAAGATGGTGGACCGAATGTGAAGCCACCAAGAAAGGATCATCATGGGAGAAACAACTCTTTTTCTGCTTTCCCTAAGAAACATAGTCCTAGCCGTGCGGGTTTAGGCTATGTTCCACCTAGTGTAGGAAAGAATTCGAACATGTCTGTTAATTCTAATCGCAACTTGAACGATGCCTTTAATACTTTTCGCAATGACATGTGCTTTATGTTTGATAATTTCCTGCGTTATGGTGTGTCTAACTCTTTCAATGCTCCTCATACTAATGTCAAATCCCGAAAGAGAAGGGGAAGAAAAAGAGGAAAAGCAAAATCCTCTTCGTCAGTGAAGTCCCCTCAGCCTAAGGAGAAATACGAAAAGGGGACTACACCGGCTGATTTATATGTTTCTAACCCACAGGAACCCATTTGGCAATGGGTCCCTAAACAAGCTTAGTTGTCTTGCAGGTCAGTCATGTGTGGTACTTCGATTCCGGCGCATATAGACACATGACTGGTCAGAGATCCTTCCTTTTCGACTACGTTGAAAGGTTCGAGGGATACGTTAAAACAGCCGACAAGACGCCTAAGCCAATGGTGGGTTATGGGAAAATTACAGATGGGAAATACATCATTAAAGATGTAAGGTATGTCGAGGGGTTAGGATACAACATGTTCAGCTCCAGTCAGTTCTGTGACAACGGATACTGGGTGAAGCAATTTCAATACGGAAGCGACGTGAATGATAAAGACAACAACGTCATCCTAAGTGCACGGAGGAATGGCAATCTTTACTCCACCGTCTTTCGTTCAATCCCTCAGACACATCCACAGTTTGAAGCAATATCCAATCCAAGGAATGCAATCTGTCTGCTTGCAAAGGCTTCAAAGGAGGACAGCTGGTTATGGCATCGAAGACTCTGCCATCAGAATTTTAAAGACATGAACAAGTTGGTTTCGAAAAATCTCGTCAAGGGACTGCCAGAGACTCGCCTTTCCAAGGATACATTGTGTCTCGCCTGCGAACAAGGAAAGATGACGAGAAGCTCTCATCCACCGAGGATGGATACGAATAGCAAGAGTCCCCTAGACATGATTCACATGGATCTTTGTGGACCTACCAGAACCGAGAGCCTAGCCCGAAAGAAATATATGTTGGTTCTCGTGGATGAGTTCTCTAGGTTCACATGGATTGAATTCCTACGAGCCAAGTCTGACGCTGCCGATCGAATCATTGCCTTCATCAAGCGAATACAAGTTCTCTTGGGTCGCCGAGTGAAGAAGTTGAGAAGTGACAACGGAACCGAGTTTCGCAATGCAAAACTGCAATCCTTTCTCGAAGACGTGGGAATCTCTCACAACTTCTCTGCCGTACGCACACCTCAACAAAATGGGGTAGTAGAAAGGAAGAACCGGACGTTGGTCGAAGCAGCAAGATCCATGATGGCTCATTCTGGAGTTCCTCAATCATTTTGGGCTGAAGCAGTATCAACAGCATGCTACACGCAGAATCGGACTCTAATCGTCAAGCGGACCGGTAAAACCGCCTACGAGATGGTCGAACAGCGTAAGCCTAACATCGATTACTTTCGAGTCTTTGGATGTAAATGCTATGTTTTAAATGACCGGGATGATTTGGGAAAGTTTGAACCCAGGTCTGACGAGTCTATCTTCATCGGATACTCACATAACTCGAAGGCTTATAGGGTTTTCAACAAACGAACCCGAACCATCCTGGAAAGCTCAAATGTTGATTTTTCAGAAACCGAAACTTATTCTGTGGCTAGTTCAAGTAATGTAAATGCAGCCTTTCCTGAACTGTTCACCGCACCACCGAGCACAGATTCTTCCACTAACTTTTCTGCTTTAGACTTCTTAGACCTCGCAGATTATAATCTACCCACACTCACGGGTCCGATTGTAGTTCCTGCTCATGCTGGTTCAACTTCTACTTCTGTGACATCCGATGCTTTCGTCACAGAGCCTTCTTCGAGTACATCTACAAACTCAGTGTCACCAGAATCAACTGCGGTCTCCCCCCTTGAAATCTCATCATCAGCCTCACCGGAACCTGTCCGAGAACAGACCCCACAACCTGTTCTTGCACCTATCCCAGAGGAAGCCCCACTACCTTCACCCAGTTCAGCTCAGAGAACGTATGCACAGGTAGTGCGTGAGCCCCGGTTGGAGGCATCACTGCAGAATAATCTGGCGGCCGGGTCGTCAAGTAGAAACCAGCAAGAGGTCTTGGCCGTGCAAGATGAGAACGACGCCACCAACAACCAACAAGCTTATGTCACTCACCCACACACTCGCAAGTGGACAAAAGATCATCCCCCCTCCCAGATCATCGGGAGTCCCTCACAACCTGTAACTACGAGATCCGCAAAGAATGTAGAAAACCTGATTCTATTCGGAGGATTCCTTAGTGATTTCGAACCTTCGGATGTTTCCCAAGCTCTCACTGATCCAGATTGGGTTTTAGCAATGCAAGAAGAGCTTGCAGAATTCGAGAGAAATAAGGTCTGGCGCCTGGTGACCAGACCGTGGGGAAAATCAATCATCGGCCTGAAGTGGATCTTCCGGAACAAGAAGGACGAGAACGATCTCATCATCCGGAACAAGGCTCGATTGGTCGCCAAAGGTTATCGCCAGCAAGAGGGTATCGACTACGATGAGACGTTTGCACCTGTAGCTCGGATTGAAGCAATTCGGATCTTCCTTGCGTATGCCGCACACAAGAACATGACGGTGTATCAAATGGACGTCAAGTGTGCCTTCTTGAACGGAGTTCTTCAAGAAGAGGTGTACGTTGAACAACCGGAAGGATTCGTCGATCCCAGATTTCCAGAACATGTCTACGTGTTGGACAAGGCGCTTTACGGTCTCAAGCAAGCTCCTAGGGCATGGTATGAAACACTCACTGATTACTTGCTAGGAGTTGGCTACAAGAAAGGTACAATCGATCCCACTTTGTTTCTCAAGAGATCAGGTAATGATTTAATTATAGTTCAGATATACGTGGATGATATTATCTTTGCATCTACGAAACCTGAGATGTGCCAAGAGTTTGAGAACACCATGAAATCCAAATTCAAAATGAGCATGATGGGCGAGTTGACATTCTTTTTAGGACTTCAAGTCCGACAACGCCCTGATGGCATTTTTATAAATCAAGCCAAATATGTTCAAGATCTTTTAAAACGATTTGATTTCGGTGGTTCAAACTCTGCGGCAACACCAATGCCCAGAAACTTTCAACTAAACGCAGATACTTCTGGTAAACCGGTTGACCAGAAAACGTATCGGGCAATCATTGGTTCTCTTTTATATCTCACGGCGAGTAGACCAGATATTGTCTTCTCCACGGGTGTCTGCGCTCGTTTTCAGTGTGATCCACGTGACTCACACCTGTCTGCAGTCAAAAGAATCCTTAGGTATCTGAAGGGCACACCGGATTTTGGCCTTTGGTACCCAAAGGATTCTGGTTTTGAACTAATTGCATATACAGACTCAGACCATGCAGGTTGTAAGCTCAACAGGAAAAGCACATCTGGTGCTTGCCAATTTCTCGGAGACAAGCTGGTTAGTTGGTCATCCCGGAAGCAGAATTGCGTATCCTTATCCACAGCGGAGGCGGAATATGTTGCCGCCGCCTGCTGCTGCTCGCAAGTTCTGTGGATGAAGACCCAACTTGCCGACTTCGGATACACCATGCAACGAATCCCAATCTATTGCGACTCCAAAAGTGCAATTCAGATCACGGCAAATCCAGTTCAACATTCTCGGACGAAGCATATCGACATCCGATACCATTTCATCAAGGACCACGTCGAGAAAGGTAATGTTGAACTTTACTTTGTTGAGAGTGACTATCAGCTTGCTGATTTGTTCACTAAGCCGTTTGACGAGAAACGTCACTTCTTTCTCCTAAGCAAGTTAGGAATGCAAGACCTCCCTGCCTGAGGTCTAGGGGGAGTCGGGAGTTCATTTTATGCATGCATGCGTGTAGGGGGAGTCTGTAGGAATTCTCGAGAGATTACATGAATCGAGGGGGAGTACTAAGTACTGTTTTCAATGTTTGGTGTGCTTACTGACGTTCTCGGATCCACAACACCTGGGATACCATTTTTATATTTTCTTTTGTAGGTATGGATCCTCACGACGACTTCTGGTTACTTCAGATCAGAACTCGCACAAAACCCTGTCGAGACGTACCAGGTAAGTCTCTTTTCTCGGGAGTCGAGCGCTGAACTTGTAAATTTTTTTTGTGAACTTGAAAGTTCAGGGGGCGGTAGAGTACATGTCTTGAACTTACAAGTTCGGGGACTAACTTTGCTATTTTCTGATTCTTAAAAGTTCAGGGACTCGTTTTGCTCTTTAGTGAAACTTGTAGTCCAGGGTCTGTTTTGAAACTTCTTAAAACTACAAGTTCAGGGACTAGTTGTAAGTTTCTTGAAACTTCAGTCCAGGGGTGGTTTTTGCCAATAGGTGAAAGTCGGGTTAAGAGAGTCATCAGGAGAGCCAAACACAGTGTTTTTAACCCAAACACAGTGTAATTCGGTAAAAATATAAATACCGGTTTCAAGATTTACTTTTCACAAAAATTCAAATTTTCACTTTTTCTCTCTGAACTCTCACCCGGTAACCGCTCTCGCGCTCGATTCGTTATCGTTCGTTTTTGCTCCGTTCGTCGATCAGATTACGTTTTCGGATTCCTGGTAAGATTACGATCAATCCTTATATAGTTATAACATCTAAATCTGTTGTTTTAAGGTCCGGATCGAAGCCTAAACTTTTCAAAACTTACCCGAAACCCAAACTTCTTGGAATGGGATTTCGGTGCTTTAAATCGATCCTATGTTGGTTAGAAACTTATTATGAACTGATTTAGGATGCATGTTGATAGTTTAGAGCCTTAGATCGACGTTCGGTGAACGGTTTTTTGATTGGAAGTCGAACAGCCCTCGTTTTCCGAATCGGAAAACTTGAACATTCAAGTTTTCCGAATCGGAAAACTTGAATGTTCAAGTTTTCCGCATCACTCAACGATGAGCATTCATATATGTTTTCCGATTCGGAAAACCAGATAAATCTGATTCGGATTATCAGGTTTTCCGAATCCGACTTGTGTCTCGGTTTTTAAGCTAAGTTTTTCCGATTCGGAAAACATGGAATTACCCTTACGGGTTTCCGAGGTTTTCCGAATCTCGTATGAGACCAAGTCTTGCAAAATTTTCCTAAGTGTTGCACATTTTCCGAATCGGAAAACTATGTTTTCCGAATCGGAAAACCTGCTTGTTCGTGTTGCTATATTTTTCTAAGTGTGGGAGTTTCCCGAATCGGAAAAGCACCTTTTCCGAATCGGAAAACTTGTGTAGTGGTGAACTCAGTATTTTTCTAAGTGTTTGAAGTTTCCCGATTCGGAAAAGTACCTTTTCCGAATCGGAAAACATCCCCTCGTATGCTTGCTCGTTTTTCGACTCGGGAGATACGAAATACTCATTTATGGGTTTTCGAGGTCTTCCGACTCGCGCCTAGTCGAGGGTATAGTTCTTTTCACGATGCATTCGTCGTAACACTTAACTTGTTTTTTTTGACGTGTCAGAAATGGCTGATCAACCGATTGCTCCTACTTCCCCGGTCAACGCTGCTGACCGAGCTCTCATCGCACCATCTGACATCTGCCCCATCCACCAGAACAACGGATATGTTGATCTGTCCAACTTCACAGCTCAGGATGCGGTGGTACTCGAGATCCTTCGTGCGCATCCTCTGGCGTACGCGACGCAAGCCACTGCAGACGTTCCCATGATTTACCTTCAGCAGTTCTTTGCTACATCCACTGTGGAGACTCGGGATGGCGTGCTGACCATGGTGGGTCGTGTTGATCACACCGACCTCACTATCACTCTGGAGGACTTGAGGCGCGTCCTTCGTCTGCCTGCTGCCACTCCTGAGGCCCCGTTCGAGCCACTGGTCTCCGGAACCGATCTCTTCAGCGAAGTACTCGCTCTCGGGGTCCACTACACCGCAAACAACCGACCGAACGGGGTTTCCCAAGTCACCCAGGGGATGCTGCCACCGATCTGGTTTTCTTTCTTCAACATACTCAACCGGACCCTATCGTCAAAGACCCATGGAGTGGATCGGGCCTCTACTCAATTCTGGCATATCCTTCATGCGGTCGCCTACGGAAGACGTATCGACTTCGCCCAACAACTTTGGGCCGACATGGTCACAGACGTCCGTCAAGGGCCCGCGAGAACCCGTCACACATCCATTCCCTGGATGCGCTTCTTCAGTCTGATCATTCGCGAACACATGGATCGGAACCGCGCCGTCAGAAGAAGATCCAGACACCCAAGCTTCGAAAGCCTTCAGATTGGAAGGATGAACCGACGGAACCTGAAACCAGGTCAGGTAGAGATGCCTATCCCCAACAATGTGCTGCACTTGGCGGACCCTAGGTCTGAGGCTGTTAGGATGTACCGAATTTCAATAGGCTTAGAAGACACGTCTACGGACTCCTCAGAGCCGAGGAGCCCTGCCCAAGACGTGCAACCCGTCCTACCTAGAAGCCGTGCCTCCGGCACGGCGGGCCAGAGCTCCAGTGGGGGAGCCTCTGGCTCGGGAGTGATAAGTGTGGACATTAGGGGTGAAGTGGGTAGAGTAGTCGGTACGTCCGCCATGCCGCACATGTCTCTAGGAGAAGCCTATCAGATGATGCTCCGGAACCGCACCCGTCGAGCTCGTACACCTACAGTTGTCGAAGAAACAACCTCAGTTGCCCGCGAACGTGAAGTCACAAGTCACTTCCGGGTAAAGCAGTACACCGGGATTCTCCATCAAACCCCAGTTCATTCGTCATCGGAAGAGCGCCGATCGCCGACACCGCCGCAACAACCTCAACCGACTGGGGAGGACGTGGAAGCTTCCCCACAAGAACAAGCACACGTCCTTCCACCACCACATTCGGCGGCCGTCACTACTCAGGGAGGCGAACCCTCCGGCGAACCCTCAGGCGATGACTCCGACGGTCACGAGTCCCCCGAACACACTCCTTCGGACCGTCGTGAGCCCGATGACGAAGCCAATGATGAAGAGATGATTGATTACGGATCTGACTCCGAGTTCCAGCTTTCTGAACCAGGGAAGTGCGGGAAGGCCCAGATTATTGATGTGGATGAAACCACCTCTTCCTTCAACGACGACCGAATCTCCGGCGATCCAGTTCTTGCCGAGGATCTTGCATCGGACGACCGGACCGTCGGTCGTGAGGAAGAAGGTGAGGCCGAGGTTGCTACCGGCTGGGGGAGATATGATAGTGAGGAAGAAGAGAGAGAGAGGGGAGAAAAGGAGAGAGAGAAGAGAAAAAGAGACCGCAGATGTTGAGGTCCAACTAGGGGAGCTTTGGGCTCAATTAGAGGATGCGGACGTAGAAGTAGAGCCGCACAGGTTAGAATCGGTAGTTCCTCATACCTTGAGTCCATCCACCACAGAGGCAACCCACACTCAGACCGGTCACTCGTTGACGTCGGGTCAAGACGCTAGCCGCCAACTAGCGCATTTGCACGCCCCAACCGACCACTCGACCATCTCTCAACAGATGGTCGTTTCATCTTTACACGGGGATTTAGCTCAACTTCCACCAACCACTCAATCGGAGTCTGTTGGTGTTGAAACGAGAGAGGAACCGCCCCGCCTCTCGACTTCTTTCCGTGCACCAGTAGTCCTAGAGCCCCTTACTGAGACTTTTCAAGTCATTCATTTGGATAGGACACTAATTGATGCATCATCAGCCCGCCCAAGTGGAGAGGCCAGAACGAGGAGAGTCGGTGCGTCGAGTGACGCCCTTCGAGGATCCACCGGAAGCCCTGACACCGTCAACATCATTCCAGCGGTGACGTCAGGCCGAGAGAGCACCTCAATAGGACTCTTCTCGTCAACTGGAGCTCAAGTGGCACCGGGTGTTGTACTTCCGGGACAGGGTCCGACAGACTCGAGCAAAGTCTCTAAAGATGCTCACGCAACACCGGGGCTTTTAGGCCTGACGGATTCGGGTGGAATCCTTAAAACCACCCCTGTACCAATGGGACTTTTAGGTCCGACGGATTTTGACGACATCCTAAAAGTCGTCCAAAGCAGGTTACTCGCGGTGGAGGAAGCCAACCGGGCTCGAGATGCGCGGGTCGAGGCACTTGAGAAAGCCTTGGCCGAGACGGAGAGGAAACGACTGGCAGATCTTGAGGCGTCACGAAAGCTTCAAGAAGACCGGGATGCGGAGCTCTACGAGCTCAAACGGCGGATCAAGGGCAAACACTCTGAGGCAGCCCCATCATCCGAGACTCCGATCCCCCGTCAGACCGAAGACGTCCTCAGGCTCACCCCTCTGACTTCGGGCGAACTACCTCCGATAACGGGCTACGTTACTGAGACGAAACATGCATTCGTCATTTCTTCATACACGACTCAGAACGACCGCCTCTCCGCCCAAGTCAGAGATCAGGAAGCCCAGATCGAGATCCTACAGCAGCGTGTCCGGGAACTAGAGGCCATGTGTCGGTCTCAGGCTCAGCCTTCTAAAAGGGGGCATGATGACCCTGATGACTCGGCACCAGGTCCTCATGAGGGGGAGGTGCAGGCTTCATCCAAAAGGCCTCGCACCGACCTCCATTCTGCCTCTGGTTCTGGTTCCACTCCAGCTCCAGCTTCCACGGCCGCCCCCTCGAGTGCTCCTACAGAGTCTGCTGCCGCCGATGCTCCCTATATCGACTCAGACACAGAAGATATTCCTGACATGGGGAGTTGGCGATACGAGCGGATCCCGGAAGGGGAGTCAGTACAGTTTCCCCAGATGACGGACACGGCTCAGATTGAAGTCGTTCTCCCAGAAGCAGCACCGACGGATCCTTCAGAGTTCCAGATTCTGGAAGCAGCCCGGAAGATCTTGCGGTCGCTTGCTCAGAGTCTCAGGATATACCAGAAGGGGGACGACATTGTCCGGGATTCTGACTACACCAACCTCACCTCAGCATTCGTGTTCCCCACTCCAGACGCTCCACGGACTATTCATTCTACTGATCCAGAGACCGCCGCTCCAACCGTCATCCAGCTCAACTGGAACCATTCAGTCATCTTCCGTCCATTCCTTGAGGAATCGTTCACCCGCATCTACCAACAAGAGAAGCTGCACGCCTGGTCCCGAAAGGTCTACTTCGGGATCTCGCACATCAAGACCAAGAGACAAAGAACAGCTTACGTGCATCAGCGAATGTGCAACTGGGCCACTCATGGACGCCAAAGGACTCGACGTCGTTTCATCAAGGTAACTGCAATGCGCCCCTACAAACATGGCCATCAGTTATTCCTTGAGTACGATGTCCGCATGTACGACACCGGTGTTCCTCGAGGCGAATTGCAGAACTGGACCTTCACAGAAGCTGATTTAGATCGGGTGCATCTAGAAGACCTTCTCACGCTCATCAAGTACCTCCAAGGACCGATTCTCCGACCAGAGCACTACAGAGACGACACAGAAATATTGAAGAAGTACGTCCGTCACGCAATCACTCTCGCGCGAGTGACGGACTACCAGCTTGCAATCGAAAGCTGCCAGCCAAAGGTCAACCTGCTCAGACCAAACCTGCTCGTGCCTGGTATTGATGCTTACACTCCGTATATGCCAACCAGGATACCTGAGCATGGGGTTCTCTATATGACTCGGAAGAAGAAGGAGCGCAGGTTCATGAGATTTGGCGAGCTCTCCAAGTTCTGCGATGGAACCCTTCTTTATGTCTACAACGGGATGCAGAGTAGACTACTGGCTGATCAGATACCAGGGCGGAGGATCATAGATGGGAAGGGAAAGCTACTGGAGGCGATGAGATTGATCGAGAGGAAGCTCAAGGAACGGTTGATGTACAGACGGGTCGAGGCGGCGATGCAAATGAGAGCAAGGATCATCGGCGAGCGGGAGGAATACTTGCAGATGTCCAAGTGGGAGCCAGCTCTGGAGCTTCCACCACCTTTCTGACTTCTTCACAAAGGGGCAGATTGTAGGACCTCTAGTGTTGTGAAGAATCAGAAAGTCACTATCTTACTTGCATTCTAGTTTAACTTCCTTTGTTTGTAAACATTATCTTTTGTTAGTGCCCCTGTTTGAGGTTTGGAACCTCGGGGGCCTTTATTGACATTTTGTGTAACTTCCTTCTACCTATAAAAGGTAAAGGATGTTTAGGGTTTTTATAATTGAATCACATTTTGCCTTTTTGGGAAACCTCCATTGTTGAAGATTTTCAAGCTTTCATATTAATCATCATCATCTTTATCTTGATTCAATCCATTTCTTCTCATTTTCTTATTGTTTGTGGGACAACAGAACTTCCCGGGTTTGAGACTTAGAACCGGCAATGAAAAGAAAAATTTCCCGAAACTGATCACGGAGCGGGTTCATCTAAAGCTGCAACTATTACCAAAACAAAAAGAAAAACCTTAAAAAGAACTAAAAATAAAAACCAAACAATTAAACTAAAATTACCATAATCCTAAAAAAATCCTAAACAACCAAACAAGTTAAAATTGTTCAACCACACCAAGCAAAATAAAAATTGTTTAGACAACCATATCGAATAAAATAAGATAAAGATCAATGTGGGCCTTGGAATTGGCGTTGCCAATCCTCAAAAGTTTTATATCTAGGGGACTTTGGGTGTTGTACAGCCATATTGGAGACGAAGCGTATGGTGGTTGAAGTTCCACGCCAAGGTTATTGGATATGGAGTTGATCATTCCACTTTGCCAATTCTGTTGACGAAGTCCCTCCATTGAATGATACTTCATTCGTTTCATGTGATTTCCCTGTAAAAGAGACATGTCAAAAAATGTCTGCATAACCTCTTGATGTGCCGCGTATTGGTCCCAATCCGGATGTTGTTCGTCTTCTTCCTGAGCTGTTCCTGAAGTACTGCCAATCTCTTGAGTACTTGCCGGGACCTCCCTTGCTTCTTGTGGTGACGGGTTGTCGTTCCATGCATAAGAAAGTTTTCCTCGTCGTTTTACCACCGTCAAAATCCCCATCCTGGGCATTTTCTCAATGTCAATCAAGCCCAAATGTCCCGGTTTGGTCATAGAATGAATAGCGTTATCGGTCAAAATACCAAAGTCGTGAGCCAGGCGCATGACATACTATCCTCCACTTAGCTTACTTCCCTCTCGAAAGCCTCATGCCTTCACGATTAGGTTTGCTATGATGACAGAGATATTGGGATAGCGATCCTCAGAATTGAGTTGGTCGAGAACCCAAAGGTCATATACGCTAATCTTTTCATGACTACACGTACCTGAGTTGATCGCATGGACCAACATATGATGTAGCAATTGGTCTTCGGATGAGAGAAGACCTATTTCCTTGATATGCACGGAATAATTACCCGCACCAAGAACTTCACAAATCGTCCTCAGTTGGAAACTACCACTATTCGAGCCCTCACTTTCCATCATATAGTCATCAAAGTCCGGTTGGTCAACTTCATCCCTGGTATAGATACCCAAAGCCAAAGCAAAGTCGGCCAATGACAAGTTGCGCCACCCACCACCAAGTCAAAAAGTCATGCCTGGTTGGCTACAATCCATATCGGCCACCCGTGCCTCAAACACGAACCAAGAAACGAACTCTAGGAGAATCTCCCGATAGAGGTTCTCGTGGAATTCAAAAAGTCTTTGCCAAGCACGACAATTGAAGTAAACGTGTCCGTCTTCTCCCCTCGCCTTCTTAACAAAGTTGGCACGAATTTGATCCGCCACCCCCATAGAAACAAATTTAAACCAATCAGCCCTACATGGTACGATAATCTGGCGACTTGAGGTGTTATTCACTATATCAGAAAGCTGTTTCTTCTTCCCCCGGTTCAAAGTAATTTCAATCTCAAAGTATGTGAAGACATGGCTACAATCTGGCGCAAAATAGTTTTGGGCGGAAGTGGGGACGTTGGTTCTTTGTCTCTACAAAATTATAGTAACCCAATATTAATCCAAGAACCAAAAACCTCGTTTTTTCCCATTTCACATAACATATGCACATGTGAATAAAGAGTGGGGATCGGAAGATCCCCACATTTGAAATTTATCAGGCTTGGTTCTTTCAAGAACACAATTAAACTACATGCAATTCCCAATCCTAAGGTCATAAAATTGCGCCTAAAAGAAGATCAAATGGGGATTTTGCAAAAATCCCCACACTTGTGATGAAACAATGCACAAATATGTGTTGGGAATCGGAGGCGATAAACGTGCAGCGGAAAACAAAAATCCGATTCCCAATCGAGGATCCAATCCTAAACAATACAGATACAATATGAGGGTGTTTGGTGTGTTTACCTTTTGTAAAAAACTCCGAATCGCTAGTAGGGGATACACCGCTACTGACACCGTTCGAGACTGGTTGCTAGACCACCGTGGATTACCCCGAAAAACGACTCCGTTCACCCTCTGTGTTTGGCCGCCGGTTTTGGGAATGGAGAGAGAGAGAGAGAGAGAGAGAGAGAGAAGAGAGAGCTTTCTTGAGGAATAAGTTTCTAATCTATATTCTTATTACCCCTAGGCCTTTATTTATATGGATAAACATGGCAGTGTTTGATTCCATATATAATTCCTCATAATTATCTCCATAATTAATCTAATAGATTAATTATATAATTTAGATAATTATCATTTAATTAATCCTAACTGATTAATTAATTATAAATAAATAATTTAACTAATTATTTATTTCTTTCTTTCTCTCTTAAATAATTAATAAACAATTAATTTTTTGGAAGAGGTATCCCAGACCACATTGGGCCCAGACTAATCCTTGGCAATTTTGGGCCGAAGCCCGACTGCTAATGCATGCTGCCCGGGGTCGAAGCCCCCGTACCTCGAGAATGCGTCCCCCAGGGATCGAACTCGGGTTCACCACTATGTAGTGCCCAAGCCTTACCACTAGGCTAACACTCTTTGGTTTAATAAACAGTTAATTATTTCTCACATAATTCAAACATTCTCAATTTTAGTGTGCAGCGGTGTGACCTACTAGTGTCTTATAACATTGGACACGGTAACCCTGTTACTGTCTCGCACATAATCTTAACAGACTCCCACTTGTGCTAGACATGTAACTGAACTGTCGCCATTAGCCTAAGGAGGTCCCTAGCCAGACACTTAGGTTAACCAGGTTATAAGATCTCTTATATCCAGAGATACAATTTACACATGAATTTGTACATAGGTTCATTCCTTTTGTACGCGATATTTCTAAAATGAATTTGAGACATGGAGTGGAGGATTCATTTCTCAAAAACAAGTATTTCTTGACACTGATTCAGATTGCCTGCAGTAACGGATACTACTAAATAACAACTGTTATTCAATCTGAGTGTGGCCACGCATTTTCTGCAAATCTTAATCGTCACGGGGCCCGGAAATATCTCTCTTTTGAAAGAGGTGCAAATCCCTTCTTAACTATTTTGCATTTGGATCCACGGCTTCCGCTGCATCTAGTCATGTCCCGTATGGCCGCCCTGTTACGGTGCAGCGTTAGAACGCGCTAAGAGTACAGTAGTCCTCGTGTTCCCAAACCAAATATCTCAGGTCTAAGGACAACCTATCATCAAGTCAATGCTTATGACTGGGGCTCCATGAAGCAGACTTGAAACTGGTCACTTCCAATACTCAAACACTCTGATGAGTATCTATAAATACTTGGTCACATCACTTGTGCTTTTACTCTCTACTTCGAATAAATCATCAAATATTTATAGTAGCGTTAAACTCCCCATTGAAATTCCCATTTCAATAAGTGGCTACGGAAATATAGATTTCATTGTAAGACTTTGCATAAATCATGGATAGATTAAATATGCAAAAACAGTTTAACTTTTAAAACAATCATGAATTAAAAACCTCCAATATTTCTATCACATTGTGAAATAAAACTTTACATGATCTAATGTCTCAAAATTAAACTACTGTAATAATAATAAACTAAAACTAGCTACTGGTGTCCAGGTACTGCATCCCAATGGAATTTGCATGAGCCTCATGCTTCACCCTTGCTTGCGGCTTTGTCAGCGGATCTGCGACATTGTCTTCCGTCGGAATCTTGCATATCCTTACATCTCCTCTTCCAATGATCTCTCGGATGAGGTGATACTTTCTCAGCACATGTCTTGACTTGTGATGCTCTCTAGGTTCCTTTGCTTGCACCATGGCTCCCGAGTTATCACAGAATATATCGATCGGTCTAGAGACACTGGTAACGACTCTTAGATCCGATAGAAAATTCCTCAGCCAGACAGCTTCCTTTGCTGCATCAGATGCTGCAATGTACTCTGCTTCTGTAGTTGAATCTGCAATCGTATCCTGCTTCGAGCTCTTCCACGAGATCGCGCCTCCGTTTAGAGTAAAAACGTACCCTGACTGTGATCTGAAATCATCTCTGTCGGTCTGGAAACTAGCGTCAGAATAGCCGATGACACTAACTTCATCCTCAGAACCTCCAAAGACTAAGAACATATCTTTCGTTCTTCTCTGGTACTTAAGAATGTTCTTGACAGCTACCAAATGAGGTTCTCCAGGATTCTGTTGATATCTGCTCGTAACACTTACTGAGTAAGCAACATCGGGCCTAGTACATAACATGCCATACATAATCGATCCAATTGCTGATGCATATGGAACCGATTTCATTTTGTCCTGATCTTGACTAGAAACAGGACACTGTGTTTTACTTAACACTATGCCATGTTGCATCGGGATGAATCCTTTCTTGGATTCATCCATCTTGAATTTCTTCAGGATTTTGTCGATGTACGTACTTTGGCTAAGTCCGATAAGCCGCTTAGATCTATTTCTGTAGATCTTTATGCCAAGAATATAAGCGGCTTCTCCAAGGTCTTTCATCTGGAAACATTTGCTTAACCAACTCTTTACACTCTGTAAAGTTGGTACATCGTTTCCTATGAGTAGAATGTCGTCTACGTACAAGACCAAGAAGGTTACTATGCTCCCACTGAACTTAGTGTAAACACACGGCTCGAACTCACTTTTCGCGAAACCAAATTCTTTGATTCGCTCATCAAAATGTAAGTTCCAGCTTCGAGATGCTTGTTTTAATCCATAAATGGATTTTAGCAGTTTACACACTTTATTAGGATTCTTAGGATCTTCAAATCCCTCTGGTTGTTCCATATAGACGTCTTCTGTTAACTTTCCGTTCAGAAAGGCTGTCTTGACGTCCATTTGCCAGATCTCGTAATTAAAGTACGCTGAAATGGCCATCAGAATCCTAATTGACTTTAACATGGCTACTGGCGAAAAGGTTTCATCATAGTCAATACCATGAGTTTGCGTGAATCCTTTTGGGACCAGTCTGGCCTTGAAAGTGTGTACATGCCCGTCCATGTCGGTTTTCTTCTTGAAAACCCATTTACGTCCAACAGCTCTACAGTGCTGGGGTAAATTAGTCAACTCCCATACTTGGTTGTCGTACATGGACTGCATCTCGGCCTTCATGGCTTCTTGCCATTGTTCAGACTCACTGCCTGACACAGCTTCTCCATAGGATGTTGGTTCATTCAAGTCTTCACCATCCTGAGAGACTAGAAACCCAAGATACCTATCTGGTTCTTGTCTTACCCTACTGGATCTGCGAAGGTCCTGTGTTTGCACTTCCTCCATTGGCTCTGATTGAGGTTCACCATTTTCATGTTGAATTTCTGGCTCAACAATCGGTGTAGTGTTTTCTTCGTCTACTACCTGTAGATCTACACCTTCTTTGGTGTTCCCGGAACTGAGAAACTTCTCTTCCAGAAATTTTCCATTTCGAGCAACAAAAACTTTGTTCTCCTCAGGGTTGTAGAAGTAATATCCCACAGTGGTTTTGGGATATCCCACGAAGAAACACTTGTCGGATTTGGGTTTTAGTTTTTCTGAGGTAGGTCGTTTGACGTAAGCCTCACAACCCCACATTTTCAGAAAAGACATTTTGGGTTTCTTACCCTTCCACAACTCGTATGGTGTCTTTTCCACCAACTTTGTTGGTGCTCTGTTCAGTATATGTGCTGCTGTTTCGAGCGCATGTCCCCAGAATGACACTGGTAGTGTAGAGTGACACATCATCGATCGCACCATGTCCAGCAATGTAGGATTCCTCCTTTCTGACACACCATTCATCTGAGGTGTATACGGAGGTGTGAGTTGTCATACAATCCCACATTCTATCAGATGATTGCCAAACTCTTGACTAAGATATTCGCCTCCTCGATCTGACCGTAAAAACTTGATCTTCCTGTCAAGTTGATTCTGTACTTCATTTTGATATTCTCTGAATTTGTCAAAGCTTTCAAATTTATGTCTCATCAAATAGACATAACCATATCTACTGAAATCGTCAGTAAATGTGATGAAGTACCGGTATCCTCCTCTTGCCTCATGACTAAATGGTCCACACACATCTGTGTGAGCTATTTCTAACAAGTCAGAAGCACTTTCATTATCTTTGTTGAAAGGTTCTTTTGTCATTTTGCCAGATAAACATGATTCTCAGTTGTCAAAAGGTTTAAAATCAAAAGTGCCAAGAAAACCTCTTTTTAGGAGTAGTTCAACGCATTTCTTGTTTATGTGGCTTAAACGACAATGCCGGAGGGAAGTTTGATCCTCAATATCTTTGGATCGTTTACTTATATGATAGATTTCTTTATTATTGTCTTGCAGATTTACTGTGTATAGACCATTCACAGGTGTAGCTTTAAAATAGAAAATATTATTTTTAAAGACAAAAAGCATTTTATAATTATATTTATAATAAAATCCCTGGTCTACCAATAAATCAAAAGACATAACATTTTTAATCATCTTTGGAACATAATAACAATTTTCTAGTTCCAAAACTAGACCCGAGGATAAACTAAGACTATAAGATCCTACAGCTTCAGCTATCAGCGGAGTGCCTTCGCCAACTCGTACGTTCGAACGGTCCTTCCTCAAAGTCTCTCTCCTAGTGAATCCCTGTAAATGATTACAAATGTGGTTACCACTGCATGTATCAATTACCCATGATTCATAAGAAGTGATTAAGCAATCTATCATAAAGATACATGGAGCATCGGGTAAACCGATCTCTATCTGGTCGATATTCATCGAGTGCTCGCAAATATCCTGGCTACCGCATTCTGGGCAACTCAGATCTCCCAACTCATCAATCCAGTCAGTGTCCATGAGTTCAGCAGGTACTGGTTTCGGCTCTAGACTGGCCAAAATGCCTTCATGTAACATTGCTACGTCTTTCCTTGGTTCCTTCATGTAGGCACTAGCTGTGTCACATATCTCATTCGGGAGTGAGTACCACATGAGATGCATTAACTCCTCTTGAGCCATTTTGTATCCCAGACGTGTCAAGCATTTAAAGAGTCTTCTCATTTCGATAAGATGATCTTTAACAGATTGGTTCTTTCTTAGCTTCAGTGAAAGTATCTTTTTCATGATCAGAAGCTTACCTGTATGCTTGTAGAAACCTAACTGGTTTTCTATGTCTTTCACGAACTCGTGACAGGATTTATCCCTTAAATCTCCCGAGAACTCAGGTGATGTTGAGAAAATCAGAATTGACATAACATCAGATTCATCTGTCAGATATTTAAAGTACTGAGCAAATTCCTCTTCAGGAGAATTGCTCTTGGGTCGTGAAACAGGTTTCTCCAAAATGTACAGCTTACCCTGTGCACCCAAGACGTTGTCAAGGTGCATTTTCCAAACTGGAAAATTTTATCCTGTAAGCTTCCTTTACCGTTGATGAGGCGGAGCGATTCCTCAGGTGTATAAAACGGGACTACAGATTTAGACATCTACATAATAATAAAATTCCGATATAGTTTAAAATTATAAAACTTCTAATAAATTATAACCCTTAAATTAATTTATTAGACTAGAATCCATATCTCACATGTATCGGCAAGCATGTGATCATGTCAGGCCGACTCATGTGATTTACGGTAGGTAAAAACTTATACCAATCGCATTTTAATACGAAAAACACGACTTCTAGATCGTCGGGACATCGGTTATTTAATCCGCGCACATTTAGTCCCTCTAGTGCATTTTGGCCCGGTACCACCCGGTGAATAAACAATTACCAAAACAGATCGCACCACCCCGGGCCTGGACATACTCTGGCCGGTACCACCCGGAGATAATTCGCAGAGTTTTTATCCCCTCCAATTTCGGTTTGAACGCGGGCGATTGAAGTGTGAGCACTCGCAATGCCTTACGTACCTTACACCGGAGGTGTCCCTAAAGTGGGTTGCACTTACTGATCTATGATTTTTAACAAGGGTTTCAAAAAGATGCCAGTTTTCAAAAACTTGGATCCAAACACAAACTGTATTTGTATCCATCTATGTTTTAAAAACATTCGGTTTATATTTAATTTTTAAAAACGTTATCGGACAATTACGCAATTAAATATAAACAACCACGCAATTAAATATAAAATCAACCACGCAGTAAAAAGACATGTCATAGTCCAAAACACTTAAAACTATTGTCGTTTTGTGAGCCAACACAAAACGACGGTCTTAACCCTAAGTGACAACAACACACAAGGCATGAACTTCTCGGCGCTCCCACTGGCTCCAAGATTCATCGTTGACTCCGTGCTTCCGTCTTCGGTTTCTTGATTTTTCGGTTATTTTATTTATTAAAATTACGTAATAAAAGCGGGTTGTAAATGGCACGCAGGCCTCCCGTAACCAATAATGAATAAAATATACATACAAAAAGCAATCACGGGTCAAAGGGTTTGACTACGACATCAAAACAAAAACTTATCTAGATTCTATTTAATTAAACTAAAGTTAATTTAATAAAACAAATTTAATCCCTAGGGTTTCAAACCTATCTGGTTCAAACCCTTACCAAAACAAAACTTAACCATACTGATCGCGAACCGAGAAACAGCAACCAACAACTGTCAGTCACCGATCGCGGTGCGAAGCTTCTGCTCGCGGCGCGAGGCCTCCGCTCACGGCGCGAGCCCTCTGCTCGCGGCGCGAGCTGGTTATCTGATGATCGACGACGACAGCAGCCCAAAAGCCACCGTCGCCGCCCTCTTAACGACCGAAAACCTAAAATCGGCAGTGGCCGACACCCCTTTGCGGTGGTTGTCGACCACCGCCACCACCACAAACACTATCGCCATCAATCCACCGGTGACCGTAGCAGCTCGGCGCCACCACCATCGCCCTGGTCGGCGATCAAAAAAATTAACACCATCGCCGCCATCACCACAAACGGTGGTGTGGCGGTTGAGGAATAAGTTTCTAATCTATATTCTTATTACCCTTAGGCCTTTATTTATATGGATAAACCTGGCAGTGTTTGATTCCATATATAATTCCTCATAATTATCTCCATAATTAATCTAATAGATTAATTATATAATTTAGATAATTATCATTTAATTAATCCTAACTGATTAATTAATTATAAATAAATAATTTAACTAATTATTTATTTCTTTCTTTCTCTCTTAAATAATTAATAAACAATTAATTATTTTTCACATAATCCAAACATTCTCAATTTTAGTGTGCAACGGTGTGACCTACTAGTGTCTTATAACATTGGACACGGTAACCCTGTTACTGTCTCGCACATAATCTTAACAATATGAACCTTTAACAAATTAGCAACTATCAACATGCTAGAAATCACATTCAAATTAGAAGTAAACTAATCTAAACAATTCTATGCATGGGATAAAGCTATGATCATGAACGGCAAGGGAATGCATAAACCATTAATCAAAGCTTCAAACTTGACTTGGAAGAAAAATCGACAATTGCAAGGAGGGAGTAGCAGGTTTCGTGGCGCTAGAGAGAATGGAGGACTTGTGGTTTGAAAAATGAGCAAATAGGGTTTATAAAACCCTCGTCTGTGCACCTCGCATCACGTAGTGATAAGCTTCGCGTCGCGAAGGATACCTAAAGTCGAAAAGATCCTCCACTGTTCTTTTTAGCGATCACGAAACGGCTTACCTCGTGTCGCGAGACTCGATAAATTTTATACCTGACATCATCAATGAGCACATCTCGTGTCGCTAAACTTGAAACCTCGTAATTGCGAGACGGCTGTATTTGCTTAAATTAAATTAATGCATCTCCGGTCAAATTTCCCCGATTTTGATTTCTAGACACCCGGAATGGTAATCTAGGCAATATTGAACAAAAACATAAAAAAATACACACTAAAAACTAGAAAATGCAAAGGTAAAGATAATGCTCGGGTTGCCTCCCGAGAAGCGCTTCATTTTGAGTCTAGAGCTTGACTTCTCCTTTTATATCACTTCTTGGCGCATCTAGATGACGAGCCCTTCTTCTTACGATGCCCCTTTGAGTTCTTCGAGCTGCTTGCATTTGAGCTTTCTCCATTTGACTTCATTCGTATAGCTATCGCTCTGCTATCTTTTGGTCTCGCATGAAGGAAAAATGCCTCATATTTAGGCTTTCTCAGCTTTGTAGGGTCTTCGTACGGCTCTGTAAGGTGGGTAACTGGTCCTCCATCGGGATTGAACATCATCCTCGTGTCTCCATATCCCATGCTAAAGATTCGATTACTCATGTCTATATTTGCTTGTGCCGTGTGTAGGAAACCTCTCCCAAAAATGATAGGAACTTCAGTGTCCATCAGAAGGTCAGATACTAAGAAATCCGTAGGGTATATGGAATCCCTACCCGGACATGAATATTCTTGGCGATACCAAGTGACTTTGTTGGTTTCCCATCTATACCACGATATCAGCAGCTTGTCGGTTTTAGTTTCTTGATACCTGCTTTCCTGCAATAGCCAATAGGAATCATATTAAGTGCGGCACCTGAATCAACTAAAGCAGTTGCTTTAAAATCATTAATAGAGAAATAAATATTGTAACTCCCCGGATCATGTCTAATAGGTATAACAAAGGTGCAATGAGACGTTTCTTCCTTCTTCTTTTTTCTCTTGCCATCTTTTGGAGGAGACACCAATTTTGCATAGTCACCTTGCCTCTGATCCTCTTTGCTCGTATCCTTTGTGTCCTCTTCCAAGTCCTCCAACACTATCTTATTAGGATCATCTAAGCCCAAGTCTATGAATCTCAAGGATATGCCTCCTGGGAGTGTATCAGGATCACCATCAGTGCCACATTCGCTCTTGGAGGATTCATAGACCCGTTCATAGATGTAAGTCCAATTCTTCTTCTTTGGCTTTCCAACATCCACCATCATCATTCATTTACTTGCTTCCGCCTTTGGATTCACTTGAGTTTGGGTTGGAAGTTCACCTTGAATTCTTCCGCTCAATGCTTGTGAAATCCTCCCAACCTGCGCTTCAATATTTTGTAAAGTACTTTGTTGATTTCGAAGGCGTAGGCTTACCTCTTCATTTATCTTAGCTTGCGATACCATAAACTTGCCAACAATATCCTCAAAGGAGGTACGTGGTCCACTTTCGTTTTTCAGGCGTGGTTGATTCTATGAGTAGAATCCGGGAGGTCTTTTGGTTGAAGTTTTGGTTATTGTTCCACCTCCCTTGAAAATCGCCACGGTTCCTGAAATTGACCTGTTCGGGTGTCATCATTGGCTTATTCGGGTAATCCTTTGTGAGACGTGGTCCTTGACAATCCACACAGCCAACCTGCATAGCATGGATAGATTTAGTTAGTTCTTCTATCTTTTTCTTAAGCCTCACCTGGTTGTTTTTCATGGCCGCCACTTCATCGTTAGCATCATAACTGGTAGATACATTTCCTGTGAATTACCAGATGTTTGCTCGTTTGTCTCCGGTCCAGTCGATGTTGTGGATAAGCATATGCTCCAACATTTGGTATGCTTGAGTGGGCATCTTGTACATGAAAAAACCTTCGACGAATGAATCAAGTGTGCTTCGTGAACTGTAATTGAGCCCTTTATAGAAGGTTTGCACTTGCTCGCTTTTGCTCAACTCATGACACGAGCACAGGTTCATCATGCGCTTGAATCTTTCCCATGATTCAGTGATGGTCTCATCATATTTTTGCCTAAAGGTACGTGTCTCGGACCTTAGCTTTTCTACTTTGGATGGCAGGAAAAATCAGGATATGAACTTATTGCGAAGCTCATCCCAAGTGGCATCGAGCTAGGTTCTAGGGAACGTAGCCTGGCTCGTGCCTCTTCGGTGAGAGTTAACGAAAAGAGCCTTAGGCGTATCGCGTCATCCGAAGCTGCTTCATTCCTGAAAATATCATATATATCCAGAAAACTTTCAATATGTACGTTAGGATCACTGTCAACTTTTCCATCAGAAGTCAACTCCCTAATTATGTGGAGGAATTGACCCTTAATCTCAGTCTCTCGCTCAAAGTTGGGTTTTGTGATTGGTCGTCGTGTATTTGTAGGAGCGGCCCTACGAGCAGTCCACATTGGTTGATCGTTAGCCAACTCGATGTTGAGGTATCGAAGCGGAGTTTCCTTTGCTTTGGTGCACTTTTTCTTCTTCCTCGATCGGATCTCCTTTTCTGGCTCGGCAAATGGCTCCGTCAATTCTTGTGTGGATTCCCAGAAAACATAGCAAAACGGTCAAGGGCGCCAAAAACTTGAAGTGTGAAAATATGTATATAAATTCGATCACAAGTTTTACCCTTATTAGTTACCCCAACTATTAATCACACATTCACAGGCAAGCGTACCTGATCGGGTATAATATAGTTTAGGTAAGTTCCAGGTATCGTTCTTACCACTGAAAATAGTGAAGCTATCTAATCTCGATTTCAAGTCAAACTAATTAATCTAAACAACTAGCAATTAAGAGGGATGTTTGTGGAAACAAGAGTTAACTAAAAAACAAATAAAGATCTAAACTTTTTATATCAAAGGAATGACAAGTACTTACTATGGATTTTAGAATCCTTTTTCAGATGATTTGACATAAATTACCAAAATACATAGATTTAATGGTTATTGTAAGAATTTAAGCACCCTAACATGTATATCTGTGATTATCAACCAGGTTGGTTGCTCGGCCCAAGCACAAGGATTATAAATCTAGTACACGTCACTCTATTTATTTCCAAGTCGTGCATGGGACCCTAATATCCAACTTACTTTGGTCTGAAGAGTTGCTTATCACGTCACAAAAGTGAAAGGTAAGGGAGGTTGATTAACCGACAAAAGTTTGTTCATTAATTGTCAGATAACAAACACACCCAACCAACGAATTCAAGTAACCACAGTTATGACAATAAATAGGAATCACATGACAAACATTCAACAAACCATAAATCTAATAATTAAATCAAAACCATAAAGTCAAATCATCCTACAAGTTCATCAATCCATAGCTAGCACTATAAAGTTACTAGCCTAGAAACATAATGCAAAACAAAACTAGAGAATAATATGAACTCATTATGCAGACCGTGCAGCAAGTGATGATCGGGCACCGGCAAGATGACTCCTATCCAGTGCCAGAGGCTGTGCCAGAAACTGTGCCAGAAACCATTGAAGAGACTATGGGAGAGTCAACAGAGGTGCCAAAGAAGAAAAAGCGAAAACTTAAGAAGGTTGCCGTCACAGACGATACTCCTGTCCAGGTCGTGAATGTTACTGGCATGACCAAAAGTCGGGAAGATGTCGTGGTTGACCTGGTAGATGTTCCAGATGCTATATTGGAAAAGCCTAGTCCTCTGTCTGCAAGCCTACCATGGAGTGTCCTTGATGAAAGCATCGAACTGGGGACAGAGGTAGTGATCAGTGATGACGATGAACCAGAATTAGATGGTTTTGGTCATGTTGCAGAGGATGCCAATATTGGTGTCGTTAAAAGTGTAATGGGTTTAGGGGCAGAAGAAGCAGAATGTGTAGGAGAAAAAGATGCCATTGGCACACAACCAAACCCAACTCCGAATGCACCCATGTTTATGACATTCTTGTTCTAGAGGAAAATGTCATTGAAGAAAGCGTGCACATGCTGAGCCTAACCCGATCCAACTTCCCAGAGGACACTTCTTTGTCCTATGTTGAAAAGATATCCAGGGAACCCTCTCTCACTCCATCATCCTCTCAATAGGGTTATGGTTTTAATATAAGAGTCTCTTTGCCCGGTGACTCGATACAACATCACGGGGATGCATGTGTTGATCCCCCTCACCTGAGTGACATTAACCAAACCGTTTCAGAGATGGTCGTGAGAAACACAGAGGGTGATAGTCTAGAACACCCCACTTCTCCACTTGGTAAATCTCCAAAGAGGGGCTCTGAACCCTCTATAGATGAAACCAATTGAACACGGGTAGGCTAACCTAACCAGGGTGTTCGAGGATCCCGTGGAAGTCCCCGAGGAGGCAACATTAACACCCCTCCTGTGGGCTCCTTACGTTCCAAGGCTACTGAGGAACCATATGTTGGTTCTTCAGGTTCCTAGGGCGCATATGTTACGAAGGAGGAGTTTCAAACCTTTGCAACATTAGTGCTCCAGAAGCTTGATGAGTTGAAAAGCTCAAGAAGCTCTCTTGTAGAAGCCCACCAAATTCAGATGAAAGAGGCTCTGACGGCCCACACAGACGCTCTGAGGGATGTTTCTTCTGCAATCTTAGATCTTCGCACATCCTATCAGATTCTTTAGAGCTCTGTGCCCACTAAAGATGATCTCACTACGGCCTTCAAGTCTCTGTTCTTCTCCTCCAGCTCTTTCGACTCACTAAAGATAGATCTCACAGAGCTCACCACCAAACTAACCTCGGACTTGTTCTCCGCAGGCTACAGAGACTACTTAGAGTTCAAAGACGAGATCACTAAGATGGTTTAGTCTGCGATTACTATCGGTATATCTCCTACAGAGGGCAATGTCAACCATCTAGCTACTAGAGGAGATTTGAATGATCTAGTGCAGGAATTAGTCGAGTATTGCTGTGATCAATTATCATATATACACTTTTACCCTCGAGAGATACACTTTACATGATTATTCATACTACGTGAGGGTGAAAGGTTGATCTTGGTATCCAATTGCTTGATGTGTCTTGTTTGTGTGTTCAATTGTGTGAGTATGCTTTGTTTTCTTAGATGATCTTGGGTGGAGATAATTTTGGAGTTATCTTTCTTATCTTTCAGTCTTTTGATTGAGGACAATCAAAGCTTAAGTGTGGGGATTTTGATAACACCAAAATTATACATGTTTTGGTTGAGCTTAATTGTATAACTTAACCGATTTCTCACCCGTTTCTGATCATTTTCACTCACCAAATGAGCTTATTATTGCTTTTGTAGGATTTGGAGGCCGTAGAACGGAAAAATACGGAAAAATGCGAGAAAACGTGAAAAATGCACAACATCAATCCAGTAGCCATCTGGCGATCGCGAGTTTTCAAGTTTGGCGCCGCCAGGTTCGATAACGATGAAATCCAGAGTTTGACCTAAGTGGCTTGCGCCGCGAGACAGCCGTCTGGCGAATGCGAAATGGCCCCTAGACGCCTTCTTTTAAATACCAGCCTCCTCCTTCAGTTCAAAACACGAAGCAGAGACGATAGGAACGATAGAGTAGAGAGTGAAAGTCTTAGTGGTGCCGATACGCTGCGGGGTTCGATCTTCGATCATCCGTCGTTGTACTGTCGGTATCATGTCTGTGTCTACTATCGTTTTTCTGTTTTAATTATGATTAGTGAGTAGTCTTTTAATAGTGGTACTTGTTGTGGTCGATGAACCATTGTGGATGATGATTTCGTAATTTAATGTTTATTGGTTTGTTTTTGGTTGATTGAATGTGTGTTATGGTTCCGATTTGATTCCTATTGTTTGGCTATTTGAACTCGTTGATTGGGTGTATCTGTTTTGACCTACATAGATTGACTCCGATAGGATAATCAATCTCCCTTGACCTACCTTTCGTCCCGGAGAGTTGTGTTAAGTGGTTACTCAGACAGAGAGCGATCAGATAGTAGAATACCATGCAATAGAGATAGGATTGGGTTACCAGTGCTAGATTGTCTGACAAATAATCTATGTATTGGGACTAGGAGGATCAAGACCTAGTTAATAGACATAGTCATCATATGTTAGGGTGTCCTAGACTTAAATTCCTACAATAATAAAAACAACCAAACCTTTGGTCTATTTAAATCATCCACTTGGGGATTCACTATACCATGATAAGTACTGCTGTTTTTCTTCATATAGTTTTAATCCATCTTTTAATCGCTTTCTTAGTTCATAATTAATTTAGTTGTCTTTTTAGTATTAAAACCTTTTTCATAAAAACCCCCCCAAAAAAGCTTTAGGTTAATTAAATTGATTTAGATTAATAATCTACGATAACTTAACCGTTCCCAGTGGTAGATATAATACCTGGACTTTCCTACACTATATTACTCACGATCAGGTACGCTTGCCTGTATATGTGGTAAGACAGTGGCTAGGCATTAGAGGTTAAAACTTGTTTCGCTTTTTATATACAATAATTACCGCATCAAGTTTTTGGCGCCGTTGCCGGGGAACGATAGTTGTTAGATTTTAGTCTTAGTTAGTTTTGTTAATCGATCCTTGTGAGGGATTCTTTCCCTTGCAAGTTTTTCGCTTTTTTGTTTAATTAGTTATTTATTTTTATATCTCTTTGTTTCCCGCAAGTTGCCCGTAATCGTTTGTTGAGTTGTCAGGATGGCAGACGATCAACCCATGTGGGAAAAGCGGTCTGAAGTACAGATCACCCCGAGATCCGCAATCAAGAAGACAGATGGTAAAATGGTGGAAATCAACAAAGGGCTGATCAAAATGATCAACACCATTTCATTTGATGGAGAACCAAGCGGAAACCCTTACCAACACCTTGAAGCGTTCGAGGACCTCTGTGATTTGGTCAATACCAAGGAGGATGAGGTAAAACTTCGAGTATTTTCCTTTACTTTGACAAATAAGGCAAAAGACTGGTTTAAAAAACTACTCCCGGGATCCATCAGAACCTGGGACGATTTGAAATCTGCCTTTTTGTCAAGGTACTTTCCCATTTCCAGGGCTAACAAAATAAGAGCTGAAATACGAAACTTTAAACAAGGAAAAGATAGTCTTGTGAAAGCTTGGGAAAGGTATAAGGATTTATTCTTAATATTTCCGAACCATGGCATTGATGATAGGGAGATGATAAATATTTTTTATGCTGGGTTGACTAATGATTCTCGATTAAGGTTAGACTCATCTTGTGGGGGTATTTTTCCGTATAAGTCAGTAAGAGAAGCACGTAAACTCTTGGACGACATGGAAGCACATTATCTGGATTGGTCCACCGACGAGGAGCAAGAGGAGAAGCAACCAGCACATCTAAATGTAGTTTCATCATCTGATGAACACGTCCATGCAACTGAGGACTCCACCTGGACGCCAACCCCCCTCTCGGAGCCATATGGTGGGATAATCGAACAATTGTTCCATCAATTCTTGCAAGAACAAGGAAAGATGGGTGCAGATGTCGAACAGAAAATGCAGGGGTCTGTAAATTTTGTTGCAGGATTGCATAAGAGCACATATCAGTTCCTCCGAGACGTCAAGGAAACATTTCCTCATATGGAGACAGAAGCACAGGCTGAAGTGTTCACAGCCACGAGAGGAGGTAAGGTAGTTGTAGGACCACCTATGCCCCAAACTAATCAAATTCCTAATTTACAGGTTGTCGAACCGGAGGTCGAATTACCATCACGTCCAATAAAAGAAGTCAGGGATGAAGCAGCCAGGCCAAAGGAATCTGCAACGCCACATGTACCTACACGAGTGCCATATCCTGCACGACTTCGGAAAGAGAAGAAAGAGGCCCAGTATCGTAAGTTTATTGACTTGATAAAACAAGTAGATATTAATGTGCCTCTTGTGGACTTAATTGCAGGTGTGCCGAGCTGATAACACCAAAATTATACATGTTTTGGTTGCGCATAATCGAATGACTTTATCCCATTTCTCACCCGTTTATGATCAGTTCATGCACTAATTGAGCTTTTTATTGATTATGAAGGATTTGGAGGCCGTGGAACGGAAAAGTACGGAAAAAGGCGGAGAAAACGAGAAAAATGCACAAGGTCAACACAGAAGACACTTGGCGATCGCGAAGTTCCCAATTTGGCGCCGCCAAGTGCGACTGAAGTGGAGATTAGGGTTTTATTTAGTGTTTGGCGACGCCAAGAGAGCAGTTTGGCGATCGCCAGATGATGTCTGATCGTTTTTCTTTAAATATCAGCCTCCTCCTTCAGTTTTAGACATGAGTTTTGAAGTGTAACACATGAGGGAAAGTCAGAGGAACGAGAGTGAGAATACGAAAGGTGCCGATACGCTGCGGAAGTCGATCTCTGATCATCTAACGTTGTACTGTCGGTATCATGTTGATGTCTACTCTTGTTTATGTTCTTGTGTTCATTATGAGTGAGTAGTTTATTAGTAGTGCTTGTCATGATAGATGAACCATTATGGATGATATTTTTGTTGAGTCTGATACTTTACCACTGCTGCAATTGAAGGTTAATACTGCTGATGATTACCACTGCTGGCTTTGGATGGTTACTACTGCTGATTAAGTAAAGGTTACCACTGCCAGTATGTGATGATTGAATGAAAGATCAAGATTACCACTGTTGTACCAGATTACCACTGCTCTTGAAGATTACCATTGCTGAGATTAATACTGCTGGTGTACAGTTAACACTGCTTTTGTTTTACTACTGCTATCAAGATAAGGAAAGGATTGCGATGACTTGAAGATATAGACAAGATACGATATGCTTGGAGATATTTTAGAGATTATCTTGTAAATCTAGTTTCCTTATTGTAATCTGTTAAGTCGTATATATAGCTGATAGGTTTTATTTTGTTAGATACGAATTTGATAGCTTTTGTGTTAGAATTAAGAGCCTCAAGATTATTCTTGAAATCCCTGCAATAGAGAAGTGTTGCACGTCTGTTTGAGCCTGTTCAAACAGATTGGGGCTTGTAGTTGTAATCATTAAGCTATTGAGATCAATACACACAGTTTATTCAAATTCATTGTTCTGTTATATAATCAAAGTGTTATTCCGCAAACTTCTTTGATTAAGTATTCTGATCTTGATATTGATATTTAGATCCTGTCAATTTTGCAATTAATGTTTATTGGTTTGTTTTTGATTAATTGAATGTCGTTTATGGTTCTTTCTTGATTATTGTTGTTGTGGCGATTTGAAATCACTTGGTTGGGTGTATTTGTTGGACCAAGACAGATAGACTCCGAAAGGATAATCAACCTACCTTAGCCTGACTTGGACCGTAGAGTTATGTTAAGGGGTTACTTTGACCATTAGTGACCGAGAGTAAAAGAGCCATTACAATAATTGATTAGGAAGGGTTTACCGATTCTAGATTGTGGACCAAACGATTTAGGATTAGAACTAGGAGGACCGTGTCCTAGTTTAACCATAAATTGCACATGTTAGGGTGTCCAGACTTAAATTCCTACAATAGTCAAAACAACCAAACTTTCGATCTATTCATGTCATCCATATTGGGGATTCGTTTTATCATGATAAGTGCTACTGTTTTCTTTTATTATAAACTTAAATCGTAATTTCATTTGCTTTCTTAGTTTTACTTAGTTAATTGTCTTTTTAAGTAATTAAACCTTTTTCAAACAAAACCCCCCTTTTTTGATTAATTAAACTAATTCGACTTTAGTCTACAATAACTTTACCGTTCCCAGTGGTAGATACGATACCTGGACTTTCCTACACTATATTACTCATGATCAGGTACGCTTGCCTGTATATGTGGTAAGACGGTGGCTAGGCATTAGAGGTTAAAACTTGTTACGCTTTTTATATATGATAATTACCGCATCAAGTTTTTGGCGCCGTTGCCGGGGAACGGTAGTTGCTAGATTTTAGTTTAAGTAGTTTAGTTAATCGATCCTTGTGAGGGATTCTGTCCCTTGCAAGTTTTTCGCTTTCTAGTTTAATAAATTAGTTTTAGTTTTATTTATATTTATATTATCTCTTTGTTTCCCGCAAGTTGCCCGTAACCGTTTGTTGTGATTTCAGTCACGGCAGACTTGTTAGAGCCATTTGAGGAGCCGGAGAGAGAGTTCAGAAAAAGAAACAAAAGGAAATCAAAAGCAAACAAAGTTCGTCCGAGAGCTTTGATTTTTGAGATGGGAGACGAGGCACCGATGTGGACTGCCAGGAGAGCCGCTCCAAATGTACCCACCAATCCAATCACGAAGCTGAATCTGAACAAAAAAATCCCGGGGAAGCTCCTACACATGATCAAGGACCTTACCTACGACGGGAAAAGCGATAGCAACCCTATCGTACATATGGAGAACTTCGTTGATATCTGTAATCTGTTCAAAACAGAGGAAGGCCGGGATGATGCAATTCGTCTTCGAGTCTTTCCTCTCACACTTACCGGAGAAGCTAGGGCTTGGTCAAGATCCTTAGAGCCGAGCTCAATCACTACATGGGAAGGACTTCGCTCAAAGTTCCTTTCCCGATTCTTTCCACCATCCAAAATCAACAAACTGAGAGCCGAGATCCGATCCTTCCAACAACAAGATGGGGAAACCATATCCGAAGCATGGGAACGTTTTAAGCACCTCCTAAACTCGTGCCTGAGTCATGAGTTGAATAAGAGTGAACAGGTTCAAACTTTCTATAATGGACTTGCTTACTCCTCACGAGCTACTTTGGATTCATCTGCATGTGGTGTCTTCATGTACAAAACGCCCACGGAAGGTTACAAGCTCCTCGAAGACATGCTTATACACAACATAGACTGGAGGACGGACAAGCGACTACAAATCCCGAGGATGGCCGGAAAGATCTCTACCGACTTCGATCCATCCGATGAACTAGCCGCTATGAAAAACCAACAGGTAAGGTTTGAACGCAAAATCGAGGAACTAATTAAATCTGTTCATGCTTTGCAGGTTGGACGTGAGGAGTGCAATGGACCACATTTGACAAAGGATTGCCCGAACAAGCCAATGATGACACCCGATTAGGTGAACTATATCAACCGAGGCGATTACCAAGGGAGGTGGAACACCAACCGTAATTTCATCCCCAGACCTCCAGGTTTCTTTGCACCAACTCAACAGAACCAAAGGCCGGATGGAGAGCCACGTATAACTATCGAAGATCGGATTATCCAATTCATGGATGCGCAAAAGAAATTGAACGATGAAGTGGGTTCATACCTACGTAATCACCAAAGCACCATCCAGAATTTGGAATTACAGGTTGGACGTGTTTCACAAATGCTGAATGAAAGAACGCAAGGAGAACTGCCAACGCAAACACAAGTCAACCCAAAGGTGGAGACTATGAAACCAATGCTCATGATGACTGGAGAGCCGTCAAAGAAGAAGTGGACAGACATCTACACGAAGAAGTACGTGGAGACCGAGAGCGAAAGTGAGCCCGACTATGCCATGGATTACGATTCGGAGGGGTTCATCATGTCTTTCGAACATCTAAGACTCAAGGTCCCCGAAGCTTCTAGTGATGATGATGAGGAGGATGGAAAACAAGGAGGATACGCGGAGTTCGTAATCCCGAAGAAAGAAGATAAAGGCAAGGAGAAAGAGAAGAAAAAAGCACCGGAAGATGACCTCGTTTACATAGCACCGATTCGACATGATCCAGGGAGTTATAACTTACCTATTTCTTGTCATAAATTTTCAGGTCTTGCTTTAGTTGATTCGGGTGCCGCTCTTAATATGATGCCCGTGGGTTTTTGCAGGAAAATGGGAATCACTCAAATCCTTCCAACGGACTATCAATACCGAGGAGTGAATGGTTACATGACAAAACCATTGGGGATAGCGGAAGGAGTCCCGATTCGTATTGGAAAATTCGTTTATTACATGGACTTCATCATAGCTAATCTTCCAAAGGACACTGAAATCCCAATAATCCTCGGGAGATCTTTCTTGCACACCGCTCAAGTAAATACCGATATGCGCAATCAAGTCACAAGCTTAGGCTATGGAGACAATCGGATTTACTTTGATCCTAACGGAGAGCCGGCGTGACACCTCGATGAACCTTATGATGATCCTTCTCTGGCCTACCCCAAAAGCACGAAGCGTCCGCTACTTCCGCATGAGCTTGGAAAGAAAACGGAGGATTACTCAAACCCGATGCACAAAAAGGGGCAATCAACCAAGGAATCGGGATCCTCCAAGAAAGATCACAGAAGGAAGAAGGGCTCGTCATCCCAACGTGCCAAGAAATGAGCCGAAAGTGGGGTCGAGCTCTAGACCCATCCAAAAATGAAGCGCTTCTCGGGAGGCAACCCGAGCTTTTTGATTTTCTTTCGTTTTTAGTGATTTTTGTGTGTGTTTTTATTAATGTTTTCATTTGATGTTGCTTAGGTAACCATACGGAGGGGATAGAAACCAGATTCGAGCGAAATTGGAGTGCGATGCAAAATTTCACAAGTTGGAAACAGTAGCCATCTGGCGATCGCCAGATTCTCAATCTGGCGACGCCAAGTGAGTAAGCCACGGGTCAGGTAAAATTTTTCGAACTTGGCAACGCGAAGAGGACCGTTTGGCGACGCGAGATTTTGAAAAATCAGGGTTTTGCTGAAATTGGCCTGTTTGGAGACACGAAACCCAGGGTTTCGCGACGCGAAGTCGGGGCAGGGGTTTTTAAAACCTTCTTTTTTCCCACTTTTCACAAACACACAAACCTAATTCCTCTTAGGCGCCGCCAAATCCTCTCACGTTCTTGCGAAATTCGACCTTCTTGAGCTTCAATTTCATCTTTAATCATGAACAAGGTACGTTTCCTTGTTAGTAATTATGTGCAGAAGTTGGCAAACCAGTGATTACACATCCAACGTTACTAGACACTCGAGGGTCACACCTGTGAGGACCTGTAAACCGAATAAATAAGATAGTCCCAGTTTGGAGAGATTAAGGTTTATAATAGTTAATTATAAATCAGTTGGGCATTTTCCGTACTAAATCCCAAAGTTAAAGGTTTGTTAGTAATTATATATTTATTAGATAAATAAATATATAAGTTTATTAATTATTGAATTATATATTTATTAGGTAAATAAATATATAATAGGATAATAATTAATAATACAAATAATTATCTAGTTATTTTTCTTTAAGGAAAAGAAAAGAATATTTGCCAAAGATAATTATGAAACTAATTATGGAAACTGAGTTGTATGGAAATTCCTCCATATAAAATAAGCCTATGGCTTATCAGTTTTCATAATTCATTCCACCAAGAAAAACAAACCAGAAAATTCTCTCCTCCCTCCTCCTTTGAAACCGGCGCCGATCCAAGAGCAAAACCAGTTCGGTTTTTGGTTCTTTGATTAATCCTTAGCTGTTTTTCATCGTATCGGGGACTCATTCCTGCTAGAGGGATCTTCGTTTGGTCGATCACGGGTGGATCTAACTCGAGCATTCCAGGTAACACTCTAACAAATCTATTACTATTATAATTGAAACGAAAAGATCTGTGGATATTTGGGTTTTATATCCAAATCGCTTCCGCACGTATCAAACCAGTTAGGTTTGATTCGATAAACTTATTGATCAGTTTGATCACAAAGTTTTGTCGTGTATCTCATCCAGTTAGGATTGAAATCCACAGTTTTCTTCGTGTCAGTTTGATACGAGGAACGCATAAAAACCCAACAGTGGTATCAGAGCCACAGGTTTATTCGTTTTATTCTTTTTAACTGTTTAAAGATCCGTTAAAAATTGTTTCTTGCGAATAAAGTTTTATTGATAATCGTTTCGTATAAAAATTCAATTTTAATCAGTTTGGGAAAAAATTTGATTTTTATCAGTTTAAAATCTTTTTCAGTTCCGTATAAAGATTTAATGATTATCTATTATAACTTTTCAGTTTTATCGTTTTATGTTTATCGTCGAAAAAGCTATCACGGAAAAAACCCCACAGGGTAGTGGGAATCGGTGGCGGAACTGCGGCAGATAGCCGACCGAACCACCCACCGATCGCGCGACCGAGGCTAGAGGCGGCGGTACGGCGGCAACAGCCGACCGGACCGCCAGATGGTGGCCGAACCACCACCAGGCCGTGGCCTAGATTACACTCGGCCGTGGCCTGACTCGCCACTCGGCCGTGGCCTGACTCGCCACTCGGCCGTGGCCTGACTCGCCACTCGGCCGTGGCCTGACTCGCCACTCGGCCGTGGCCTGACTCGCCACTCGGCCGTGGCCTGACTTGCCATCAGACCATGGCTTGATCAGCCATCAGACCTTGGCCTGATCAGAATTCAAGCCGTGGCTTGAGTCGACACTAGGCCGTGGCCTGATCAGAGTTCAAGGCATGGTCCACCAGCTTGGTTGGCCATGGTCTATACCCAAATCAAGCCATGGCCCGATCCCTTAATGCACCAAGGCGGCGCTCGGCCGAACCATCAGTTAGTGGTGGGCCGAGAGGAGTGCGACCACCAGCGGCCGCCACGACGACGATGGTCAGTGATGGCACCGGCGGTCAATCGCCACCAGGCGGTGGTGATCGACGGCGATGTGAGCGGCGATAATATCCCGGTTGATCAGTAGGTAGCGGTTGGTTTCAAGCGTTTCTCAAATTTTTTTATCTTTCGGGGCCCAGACTTATCAATTTGGTAATGGGCCGAAACCATGGTATTTTGGACCAAGTTTATGGCCCAAAAGGGTTTATTGGGTTTTAAGCTTTTTGACCCAAATTAATTTTATTTAGATAATATATTTTTATATATATAAATCAGTTACATTATATTATAAAATTATGTTTAAGGGATTTTTAGTTAATAATTATCCCGAGTAAAATTGTGTTTTATCAAACCTGTTATTTGACCCGTTTGGTCAAATAAGTCTAGTATCATGTTTTGACCAGTTGGTCAAACCACGACACAGTTTACGGTCCAATGTTTATTTTTCCGACCAGTTTGTTCGAGGACCGGGTTTTGATATAACTTTTAGATAAAAAGCAAATATTTTAGAAAATCGGATTTGCTTTATAAATAGATTTATTGATTATAAATCTTAGTATTTTTATAATTCAAGTAAAAACCGTTTTCAGTTTAAAATATTAGTTTCGGTTTATAAACAGTTTGTTTTACAAACCAAGTTTTGCGATAAACGGAACAAGATAATTTTTAACGGATCTAGGATTTCTTTATCGCTTTATTATATTGTTTAATATATATAAATGCGTGGTTGCTTGAGTATATATATGCTTTCGTATATATCTATTATAGGGCTTGCCAACTTAGACCTTTTGGATTAAATTTGGGGAGGCCTGCGTGCCATTTACAACCCCTTTGTAATAATGACCATAGGATAGTTATTTTTTTTTTTTTTGGGAGTTCCATCGAGAATGCCGAAGGCCAGTGGGAGCTACGCAAGAAAAACCCAAATTTTCTTTTCTGGAGTACTAACGAAGATACCGGGGAGCCAGTGGGAGCTACGCGAGGTGTTATAAATCCTTTAGAAAAATAGGTCATTATTGGTCCTTAGGAATAAAAGTTGGCAAACCTATAATTAGTTAGCTCTAACTGCGTGGTTGTTGACATATTAACTGCGTGGTTGTGATTTTATAATTATATCAAAATGTTTTAAAATAAGAGATTTTTTTAAAACTAGATAAAATCACAAGAGCGGACAGGTTTTATAATTAAAATTACCAGTTTTATAAACCTTTTTGAAACGGTGGATTTTATTTAAAACCTCAATAATAAGACTGTTTTGTATGAAAAGGCAAGTTGATAAAACAGTTAGTTTTGGTCAACAAATATGCTATCAAGACAGGTAGTTTTGATTAGCAAGTGTGCTTATTAAAACTGTTAGTTTTTAATTAGCAAGTGCTCTTTAAAACAGATAGTTTTAAAATAGCAAGCATGTTTAAACAGTTAGTTTAAACATCAGTTACCTTCTAAACAATCAGTTTTTCAAGATTATAGATTTTCAAAAATACTGGAACTAAAAGGTTTTTCAAAATTAATTAAAAACCCCGAAAATCATAGATCAGAGTGCAACCCATCTAGGGGCACCTCTGACGTAAGGTACGCAGCCGTTGTAAGTGAACACACCTTGAACGACCGCGTTCAAACCGAAGCTGGAGGGGATTAACAAGACTCTGCGAATTATCTCCGGGTGGTACCGGCCAGAGTAAAGTGTCCAAGTCCCAAAATGGTGAGATCTGTTTTGGTTCTGTTAAGTTTACCGGGTGGTACCGGGCCAAAAAGCACTTAGAGGGACTGAAACATGTACGGATAATTACCGTTGTTCCGAAAAGATCTAGGAGTCGTGTCAGTTAGATATGATTGGTAAAAGTCCTTACCTACCTAGTTAGTACGTGGTCCTGGTGAGACGTGAACACACCGGTCATCAGGGCGTATGTAATTAGGATCCTAGTCCAATAATTGATCATTTAAGGGTTTATTGATATTTATTGGAAATAGTCTTTCACAGTTACTAAAACCAAAGTTTTTAAAATGTGTAGATAGCAAACACTATTACCAACACTGATAAACTCCCTCTTCGCTCCATTCTCGAAAAGGACAAACTTACTAGGTATAATTTTTCGTATGGGAGCGCAGTCTGATGATTGTGCTCAGACACGAGAGAAAGTAATATGTCCTAGAAAAGCCTCTAGGTGAAGGCCCTTCCAGCAAAAGCTACTGTCACTGTCAGGAACGCTTATAGAAAGCATTCCGATTATTTGTTGGACGTAGGCTATCTTATGCTTGCGACTATGAGCCCAGTTTTTCGTACGAGGCTCATAAACACAAATGCCTATAACATGATCCGCCAGTTGAGGGACATGTTTCAGACGCAAGCACGCACAAAGCGTTATGATGCCAGTAGAGCACTGAACGCGTGCAAGATGGCAAAAGGGGACCTCAGTTAGTGATGATGAAAATAAAGAGGCACATTAATCACCTAGAGAGGCTCAGTCGTCCAGTTTTGTTGTAGTTAGCAACAAATACGATACTCAACTCACTGTCTGAAGATTATAAGTAATTGAGTTGAGGATGGAGACCAAGACCAAAGATGTGCTTATGGTCAAGAATGGTGAAGTAAAGAAGAAGCGTGGGCATGGGAACACCAGTAAGGGAAAGGGCCAAGTTCTGGCTACCCTGAGTGCACCCAATGTTTATGATATAGGCAAAGGCAAGGGTAAAAAGGTTAAGCCTAACAGAATAATAACCGAGAATCAATACTTCAAGTGCCATGAAGTCGGTCATTGAAGGCATAACTGCCCGAAGCGTTACGAAGCAGATATAAACACCTCAGGTATTCGTGACTGCTTCAGATTATCACTTTCGCTTGTTAGTTTACAAGTGTGTTGACACCTAGAAGCAAATGTTTATTTGCAGGTGGTCATTAAAAGTGAAGTGCCCAGATTGCAAGGATCAGCATGCAAGATTACTTTTAGATATTATCAAGACAATTTTAAATTTTTAAAACAATCTTGTCTTTCCAAAATTTGAATTTTTGTTTTTTGAATTCTTATCGGTTTTAAAATTTAAAACTATTGTCTTGATATCTTTATGCATGATATTTTGAATCTGTATAAGTCAAATTAGACTTGGTTCAAAATTAGATCCGAGATGTTGCCTATTACACTAACAGTATTGCTTCAATCAAAATAGTTTGAAGTAATGTATATGAAAACTGTCAAAAACACACGAAGTACTATAATTATAGGAAAGTGTTTTTAAATAAAACATTTATGAGTAAAAGATTATGAAAGTGTTTTATGATCAAAATTTATTACTCATATGTTTTAAGAAGAATTTAGGATATTATTTCAAATATCATTGATAATATCAGTATTTATAAAACTAGGAAAAATTCCAAGTTTCGGAATTAGGATTTAATATAATCCAGTTAAGTTTTATAAATGTTAAAATTCTCGTGTTTATTACTTGAAATAGAATTGACTAAGTAATCAAGTTTTGACTAAGTCAATAGTTAATTTTAAGTAATAGTTGGTTTTCATATAGGTTAGTGGGAGCCCAGGTTATTCTCTATCTAGTGCATGATAAAGAATAAAAGATAAAATTATTGATTTAGTATATATCTCGGAATTCATGATCCAGAAAGGATGTAAATTCATAAGATATACGAATCTATCTTTTAGTCAAAAGGGTAGAACGAAAGTTTCAAAGTCTTTGAAACTAAATAAGGTCATAATTGACTTCGAGAGAAATCAATAATTAAAATGTGTTGGAATAATTATTAAAGATATTAATTATCTTTCTAAAAGTGTCGTAAACACTAGAATAAATTTCCTGAAATTTGCCAGCTTGGTAAATGGAAATTTTATCTGATTTCAGGTAGAAATCATTCATCTACACAGCAACTAAGGGAAGTTGCAGTTTAAACTTTACATATTCAGGAAAACTAGGAGTTATTCCAGTGTCTCCAAGTTCATGGAATATGGTAAAGAAAAGTCTAATCTTTGTTTAAAAGTGTTTGCAAAACAAAGATTAGTAGAATCAAGTAGATTGTATCAGATGATACAAAACTTGTATTATTTTGGTTGTTACTTTGATTAATACGGTAAACATTAATCAAAGGGTTTAAACTGAAGTTAGGTGATACTTCATTTAAATCAGTATTTTAGTAAAACATTGAATAGACACCGTAAAAGTAATTAAGAAATGCTATTAATTTTGTTATTATTACAGAGTGTAATATGGACTATACAAAATTATTTTCTTTATCACTTTTATATTTTGCATGTTTTATGATCCAGGAATGAGACTAGTTTCCAGTCTTTCATTCGAAATTTGTCCGTGACAACTTATCGTGGTGGGAACCCGTTAGGGCGTTAAAGTCATTGTGAGCCTCTGGGTAGTTATGATCAGTGGTTGAATAACAGCTACAAGCGTTGTAGACCAGGAGTTGCACAGATATTTGATAGAGTAGCGAATATCGGACGTGATCCGCGGTTGAGACTACTTCTTGGATTTTGTCATAAGTAGAATCTCACAGTGGTTGTCCCTATCACCTGAGGTATCCGGTTTGATATCATGAGGACTGCTGGATACTTAGTGCGTTCAACCGCTACGCCGTAACAGGGTGGCTATAAAGGGCGTGACTAGATTCAGCGGAAGCCGTGGTGCTAAATGCAGATATGCAAGATGGGATTTGCACCTCTTCTCCGAAGAGAGATATTTCTGGGCCCCTTGACTGACTGAATATACTGATGAAGTGCATGGCCATGCCCAAACGAACTGATTAGTTCTTTGTCGTTTACCTATCAGTAGAGGTCGGATAGTCGAGAAACAGAATCATGAGTATTTAGAGTTGACTTAATCCATGCTCATACTCATAGATGAAATATCGTGTTGCAAAGGGAAAAGCCAAGATATACCCAATTTATGAACAGTTGTTTCATTAATGTCATTTTCATATGGAAGTTTTAAATCACCTATCTGGGTATAAGAGTTCTTGTAACCTGGTTAGCCTAAGCGCCTGTCTAGGGGCCTCCTTAGGTCCGTGTGATCAAAACGGTATTGCCAACTTGCACAAGTGGGAGTCTGTTAGTAATTATGTGCAGAAGTTGGCAAACCAGTGATTACACATCCAACGTTACTAGACACTCGAGGGTCACACCTGTGAGGACCTGTAAACCGAATAAATAAGATAGTCCCAGTTTGGAGAGATTAAGGTTTATAATAGTTAATTATAAATCAGTTGGGCATTTTCCGTACTAAATCCCAAAGTTAAAGGTTTGTTAGTAATTATATATTTATTAGATAAATAAATATATAAGTTTATTAATTATTGAATTATATATTTATTAGGTAAATAAATATATAATAGGATAATAATTAATAATACAAATAATTATCTAGTTATTTTTCTTTAAGGAAAAGAAAAGAATATTTGCCAAAGATAATTATGAAACTAATTATGGAAACTGAGTTGTATGGAAATTCCTCCATATAAAATAAGCCTATGGCTTATCAGTTTTCATAATTCATTCCACCAAGAAAAACAAACCAGAAAATTCTCTCCTCCCTCCTCCTTTGAAACCGGCGCCGATCCAAGAGCAAAACCAGTTCGGTTTTTGGTTCTTTGATTAATCCTTAGCTGTTTTTCATCGTATCGGGGACTCATTCCTGCTAGAGGGATCTTCGTTTGGTCGATCACGGGTGGATCTAACTCGAGCATTCCAGGTAACACTCTAACAAATCTATTACTATTATAATTGAAACGAAAAGATCTGTGGATATTTGGGTTTTATATCCAAATCGCTTCCGCACGTATCAAACCAGTTAGGTTTGATTCGATAAACTTATTGATCAGTTTGATCACAAAGTTTTGTCGTGTATCTCATCCAGTTAGGATTGAAATCCGCAGTTTTCTTCGTGTCAGTTTGATACGAGGAACGCATAAAAACCCAACATTCCTAACTTTGATTTCGTAAGGATTGCTCGATTTGGTAGTTGGAGATCTTGTTTTTGGGTATCAATGGTGTTTGTTGCTTGAATAGAATTGATATGATTCTTGTTACACCATTGATTGTTAGATGAATGCATGCTATACATTGTAATTGAAATCTTGTTTCTTGCATGCTAATTGATTGATTAATCTAGTGATTGTGGTTAAATGATAAGTGTGGGGATTTTGAGAACACCAAAATCCCGCACTTCTTCTTGTTTAGCTAGATTAGTTTGGAATTGGGATTGAACTAAAAGTTCAAGTGTGGGGATGCTTCACATCCCTATTGCTCTTGTTTTGTCATGCATATATGATTGTGATACTTGAACTTGTTAGTCATAGAGGTTTTTGTCTCGTTGAAACTTTGAATAAACCTTGTCTTGCACTTATTTGATTGAAAATTGTCTAAAACAATGGTGTTTAATTTTGTAGAGACAAAAGACCCGCGCATCAAAGACCACCGCCGCTATCAACTTCCATGCACCGGATGGAAGTCATGTTTTCACTTCGTTCACGAACGACCCAACGTTGAACGCTCGAAAGAAGGAGGAATATCGGGACATTGTCAACCGACTTCTCCCCCGCCAAATTCTTATGCCGAAAAGAGTTGATTGGTATCTTCTTCGATCAATGCATGTCGAGAACGACGTCAAAGCGATTCTTGAAAAGCACGCATACAATGAGGATGGCAATGAGTACTATATATGCAATGCTTGGGAGCGAGTTTTCGATATTGCCGAGACCCTTTACCGAGAGCTTATCGTAGAGTTTGTCGCCACGTTTCGTTTCGATGCGATCAAGGCTCTTGACGAGTTTCATCAATCTTGTATGACGTTCCGACTTGGTGGCATTTGGAGATCTCTTTCTTTGGTTGAGTTTGCTCTTGCTTTGGGGATATATACCCAAGTGGATGTTGATTTTCCCGGATTCGAGGAGTATATGTGGGCGACTTCAAAGAGATCCGATGATTTTGATCCGCGTTTGGCATTGGCAATTTTGGGTGATGGTGATTATCATGGCAACCTCAAGGTGACAGGTTTTGTTGTTTCGACGGATAGGCTTCTACACCGCATGCTCATTCAAGCGGTGAACGCTCGATCTTCTAGTGAGGAGAAAGTGATTGTGCAAGATTTGTGGCTTCTTGAGCAACTCTCTATGGATGATAAATATCCGAATGCTCCGTACCTCATAGCCGCTCAACTCGTAAAGCGAGCGGTTATCGCGAGGGTAGTCGCATCGTTGGTGGCCAGTACGTGACGCTCTTGGCCAAGCATTACAGTATCTTAACCGACGCCGCGATCGCTTCGATGACGAACCTCAGGGAGATGGGGTTGATTGACATGGACCAACTCCGAGGTATGGGCGTGGCGAGAGTTGAACATGCGATCGGAAGGGACTACAATGCATGAATCCGTAATCCTCAATCTTATAGGAGTCAACCGAGAAGTCAACCGAGTCAAGCACCGAGGAGTACGCATGAGACCGGTGGAACAAGTGGGGCGAGTTCGAGTCAACAACGGGCGGATTGGACTGCTTATTCGGGTTACCAAGATTTGAGTAACCAACTTTCGGAGATGTCACTTTCTTATGGCCGGCATCAACAGCATATGGAGTACGACACCGTGGAGGCTCTTCACCAAGCCAACTGGCAAAGTGGAGTGATGAACCAGATGGCCTCCCACTTCGGTATTCACCCGAATACCGCTTATGCTCCATCTCCTTATTGGCCATACTCCGAGGATGCTCCGCCCGGTTACCCGACTAACGAGGATTGGCAAAACCAACCTCGTGGCCCTTACTGATCTCTATCTTTTATCTCCATTATTCGATATGGTTGTCCTAAACAATTTTCTTTTTATTTTTTGAACTGCGTGGTTGTGTTTGAACAATTTTATTTTTTTGTTGGTTTAGGATTTTAACTAGTTTGGTTTGGTTATTTTTCTTTTGTTCGTTTTTACTTTTTCTTTTTCTTTTTGGTAGATATGGCATTTTATGATCGAGCACGAATTTTATGCACCACTCTCAGATCAGAACAGATTTCGTCACATAACCCGGGAAGTTTCTCTTTTTCCCAATTACTCCTTAATTGTGTTAATTGTTGCATTGAGGACACTGCAAATTTTAAGTGTGGGGAGGGGGTTATGTAGACTTATCTGTTTAAATGGGTTCACTTATTGCTTATGGATTGTCGTTTTTCAAACTTTTGAAAGCTTTGAGATTTGACCCCAATTTTTTTTCGAAATCTGAGATTGTTTTTGAGATTGAGTTGCTTGCATAGGAGAACACTGAATAGGATTAGTTGAGTAAAAGGATACCTTGGAATACAGATTACCATGAGTGCCTCACCCAATTCCTTTGAGAGATTGAGCATATATTGTTATATCTGTTTATTTTGTGAGGAATACCGACTTTGACCCAAGGTAGAACTTGTCATTTGAATGCTTGTTGAGACCACATAAGAGAAGTATTTATCACCATTGCACTGATAGAGGCCTTCGTTTCTAACCCTTTTAGCCTTCTTCAGATAACCTCATCATAAGGTTATTTGATTTGCCTAGCCTGTAAATGAAAAGTGTTCACCTTTTAACACTTTATCCCTTGAAACCAATTTTGAGCCTTAGCCTTTCATTTCTTTACCCACTATACACTTTATCCTTGAGCCTAATTGTTTATCTATCTCTTGGCCGTGACTTAAATTTGAATCTTGAGATGTTTTGATCCAGTTTTTCGTATCTGACAGTTTTTATGGGATTGAGAGTAAAAAGAGCCCAAAAGCAACATAGTTGCTGCTCTAAAAGAAAGAAAAAAAAAGAAAGAGAAAATGTTTGAGACTCAGAAAAGAAAAGAAATATCAAAAGAGTTAAGAATACAAAGGAAAAGAAAAAAAAATGAGAGCTGAAAAGATTGAAAAAGAATTTGTGCCCCAAATAAGCCATAGGCTTAGGCCAATTCTAAAAGAAGAGAGAGAATACTCATCCCAAAAGTATCATTGTTTGGAAGTCAGATTGTTTCACTGTTTGGATCATTACTGATTAAGTTTTCAAGTTTTTTGTTGCAAAACCCTTAGCCACTATTATATATCCTTTATCCTACCCTTAACCCTTAGCCTAACATTGCAACCCTAAAGTCCTCTTGACGGTTGAAAACTTCTTAGTAGTGGAGATTAGATTTGGTGACAAGCTTATGCATGCGGGAATTAGTCGAGTATTGGTGTGATCACTTACATATACACTTTTACCCCCCGAGAGATACACTTCATATTATGTGAGGGTAAAAGGTTGGCCTTGGTATCCAATTACTTGATGAGTCTTGTTTGTGTGTTCAATTGTGTGAGTATACTTTGTTTTTCTTTGACGACCTTGGGTGGAGATAATTTTGGAGTTATCTTTCTTTGTTTTCAGTCTTTTGATTGGGGACAATCAAAGCTTAAGTGTGGGGATTTTGATAACACCAAAATTATACATGTTTTGGTTGCGCATAATCGAATGACTTTATCCCATTTCTCACCCGTTTATGATCATTTCATGCAATAATTGAGCTTTTTATTGATTATGAAGGATTTGGAGGCCGTGGAACGGAAAAGTACGGAAAAAGGCGAGAAAACGAGAAAAATGCACAAGGTCAACACAGAAGACACTTGGCGATCGCGAAGTGCCCAATTTGGCGCCGCCAAGTGCGACTGAAGTGGAGATTAGGGTTTTATTTAGTGTTTGGCGACGCCAAGAGAGCAGTTTGGTGATCGCCAGATGACGTCTAGTCGTTTTTCTTTAAATATCAGCCTCCTCCTTCAGTTTTAGACATGAGTTTTGAAGTGCAACACACGAGGGAAAGTCAGAGGAACGAGAGTGAGAATACGAAAGGTGCCGATACGCTACGGAAGTCGATCTCTGATCATCTAACGTTGTACTGTCGGTATCATGTCGATGTCTACTCTTGTTTATGTTCTTGTGTTCATTATGAGTGAGTAGTTTATTAGTAGTGCTTGTCATGATAGATGAACCATTATGGATGATATTTTGCAATTAATGTTTATTGGTTTGTTTTTGATTAATTGAATGTCGTTTATGGTTCTTTCTTGATTATTGTTGTTGTGGCGATTTGAAATCACTTGGTTGGGTGTATTTGTTGGACCAAGACAGATAGACTCCGAAAGGATAATCAACCTACCTTAGCCTGACTTGGACCGTAGAGTTATGTTAAGGGGTTACTTTGACCATTAGTGACCGAGAGTAAAAGAGCCATTACAATAATTGATTAGGAAGGGTTTACCGATTCTAGATTTTGGACCAAACGATTTAGGATTAGAACTAGGAGGACCGTGTCCTAGTTTAACCATAAATTGCACATGTTAGGGTGTCCCAGACTTAAATTCCTACAATAGTCAAAACAACCAAACTTTCGATCTATTCATGTCTTCCATATTGGGGATTCGTTTTATCATGATAAGTGCTGCTGTTTTCTTTTATTATAAACTTAAATCGTAATTTCATTTGCTTTCTTAGTTTTACTTAGTTAATTGTCTTTTTAAGTAATTAAACCTTTTTCATACAAAACCCCCCTTTTTTGATTAATTAAACTAATTCGACTTTAGGCTACAATAACTTGACCGTTCCCAGTGGTAGATACGATACCTGGACTTTCCTACACTATATTACTCACGATCAGGTACGCTTGCCTGTATATGTGGTAAGACGGTGGCTAGGCATTAGAGGTTAAAACTTGTTACGCTTTTTATATATGATAATTACTGCATCACGAGCTACGCAAGATTTCTCAAGGAGTTGGTGGCTAATAAAGCAAGGATGAGAACAGAAGAGATAGCCTTTCTAAATGCCGAATGCTCAGCCACACTTTCAGGCACCCTCAAAAAGGGTGATCCAGGGAGTTTCATTATCCCTTGTTATTTTGGTAAAAGTGTTTCATGTAGAGCCCTAGCAGACCTAGGAGCCAGTATAAACCTGATGCCATTATCCTTTTACCAAAAACTGGGATTAAAGGATCTGAAAAGCACGCGAATGACTATACAACTAGCTGATAGATCCATAAAATACCATGTAGGAATAGCTGAGGACGTCATGGTGCGGGTAGACAAGTTTGATTTCCCCGCCGACTTTGTGATCCTGGACATAAAGGACGAGGTTAAAGTGCCTCTAATCCTTGGTCGTCCATTCCTTAACACGGCCAGTGCCGTTATTCATGTTGCCAAAAGAGAACTTAGTCTAGGAATTGGCGAATATCGAATCACACTTTCCATTGATGAAATTCTAGACTGTAATGAATCTATAAATAATTTAGACAGCATGGATGACTTCACCGAACCGTTTGAGTCAGAACTTAATGATTATTTTTTTGAATCAGGTGAATTGGAAGAAAGCTTCTCCATTGAAAAAAGATGGGATGAGACCATGGAGAGAGATGAAGAAGAATTCGAGGAGTTAAAACAGGAAGATAAAGTTAGGGTGAAAACCTCCTTGGAGGAACCACCAGATTTGTATTTAAAGGACTTGCCCGAACGCGTCGAGTACCAGTTTCTTGAAGGTAAAAATTCTTTCCCGGTAATTATCTCTGCCTTGCTAACAACCAATGAAAAAGAAAAGCTTATTGCGGTTATGAAAAGACACAAAAAGGCGTTAGCATGGAAAATTTCAGACATTCCCGGAATAAGCCCTTCTTTTTGTACACATAAAATTTTAATGGAAAATAATTTTAAACCATGTGTTCAAAAACAAAGAAGACTTAATCCAAAGATGCAAGAGGTTGTAAAAAAGGAAGTTATCAAGCTACTTGGTACCGGGATCATCTATCCCATTTCTGATAGTCCTTGGGTTAGCGCTGTCCAGGTAGTTCCCAAAAAGGGAGGACTCACAGTTGTCACGAATGATAACAATGAGTTAGTTCCCACCTGTACTGTTACTGGGTGGAGAGTCTGCATAGACTATAGGAAGCTGAATGATGCCACTAGAAAAGACCATTTCCCTTTACCTATCATAGACCAAATGCTTGAACGATTGGCGGGAAATGAGTACTATTGCTTCCTGGATGGATTTTCGGGGTACTTCCAAATCCCCATTGATCCCGAGGACCAAGAAAAAACAACTTTTACCTGTCCCTTTGGAACATTTACCTATAGGTGTATGCCTTTTGGATTATGCAATGCACCAGCTACTTTTCAGTGATGCATGACGGCCATTTTCCAGGACATGATAGAGGATTGTATGGAGGTCTTTATGGATGATTTCTCTGTTTTCGGTAACTCTTTTGATGATTGTTTAAGCAGCTTAGACAGGATCTTAGCTCGATGCGAGGAATCTCATTTGGTTCTCAACTAGGAGAAGTGCCACTTTATGGTAAGAGAAGGTATAGTTCTTAGGCACAAAATCTCAAAAGATGGTTTGGAAGTGGATAGAGCTAAGATAGACACCATATCAAAGCTTCCTCCACCTACCAACATAAAAGGGGTTAGAAGTTTCTTAGGTCATGCCGGGTTTTATAGGACTTTATCAAAGATTTTTCAAAAATAACCCGACCTCTAACCAAACTTCTTGAAAAAGATGCACCTTTCATTTTTTATGAGAAGTGCATTTCTGCATTTGAAACTTTAAAACATCATTTGACTAATGCCCCTATTATGGTCCCACCTGATTGGGATCAACCTTTTGAGATTATGTGCGACGTAAGCGATTATGCCGTCGGTGCAGTTCTTGGGCAACGTAAAAACAATCATTTTCAACCGATTTGTTATGCAAGTCGAACATTGAACGATGCCCAAGAAAACTACGCCACGACTGAAAAGGAACTTCTAGTGGTCGTTTTTGCCATTGAAAAGTTTCGGTCTTATCTTGTGTTGTCCAAAATCATAGTGCCTTAAATACCTCTTTGCTAAGCCTGATGCTAAGCCAAGACTCATATGATGGATACTTCTGTTGCAAGAGTTTGATATAGAGGTATGTTGGGTGCAAAATCGGATTGTATCCGAGATCACAAGATTGTGCTAAAAGTGAAGACAAAGCCAAAGTCAAATTGGTTAAAGAAGTCAAACCTTGCTTTATAGTTTTAGTCCTTTTATATGTACTTTGTAATAGTTTTGTAATAATAGGGTAGTTTGTGTAATTCTTGTAAACCTTGAGGGTTTAGATGTTTGGGTAGAAATACCCAAAGTGAGTTAGTTTGGTAGTTGTAACATGCATGTACGTATCATTGTGAAAGAGAGTGAATTGAGAGAGTTTTGTTCTTAAGTGTGTGTGTTCTTGGTGTATTGAGTGTGTGTAAATTTCATTCAAGAATTCAATAGATTACTCTTTCAATTCATTCTCCAATTGTGTGCATGTTAATTAGAACTTGAATCTGGAACAACAAGTGGTATCAGAGCTGGAAATTCACTTGAATTTGGTATGATTTCTTGACTTTTTTATGGTTTTTCGAAAATGGAGTTTTGAGGTTTGATTTTCTTCATTTGATCATTGTTTGCATGTAAAAATGATTGAATATGGTTAAAATGATGTTTTTACTGTGTTTGTGAGTGATTTTGAGTCAAAATTTGGTGTTTTGAGCAGTAATTTTTGAGTTTTTTACCTTCTGCTCGGTTTTTCCTCGGTTTTCCGAATTACTGTTCATATTTTCCGAATCGGAATATTCATAAATTCCGAATCGGAAAATACAAGTTTTCCGAATCGGATTTTTGAAATTTTCCGAATCGGAAAATATTTTGGACTCGAATTGTTGTTTATATCTGATCTTACTCGTTTTCCGACTTGGTATTAATCAATTTCCGATTCGGAAAACCTCATTTTCCGATTCGGAAATTGACCAAATACCAACTCGAAATTTTTCTCGGAACTCTATCAAGTTTGTTTTTCCGATTCGGAAAATTGAAAAATCCGAATCGGAATAAGTTGTTTTCCGAATCGGATTAGTTAAAAAAAATGGTCATTTTTCGGGCATTTTTTCACGTAAACTTTTTTAGACTTCTTATCTGATTCTACGGTGAAAAAGTTCAGTCATTTTTAAGAAGGTCATTTTTTCCCGAAGTTTAGAACCCGATCTTCAATGTGCAAGTGGCTCTTGAATAAATCAGTTCAAGACCCGATCCTCAATGGTATTTCAAGGTATTCTACTTACTTTGCGAGAAAGCTTTAAATATCAATGTTTGATTATCCATTTGAGGGGGAGTACATAAAAGAGATATTATTTTTAGGGGGAGTGTTTAAATAAGATTTAATGCTTACATATCTGAAAGACGAACAACTTTCAGGTATGAAAAATCATTGTAAATGTTCAAACTCACTTCTCGATTCTCAAATGATTTTTCGAATTAGAAGTGTGATTTTAAATGTTTTCATATCATGATGAGTTGACGAATATTTTCTAACCGTGTGTTTCCAAAGATTAATACTTGTGTATTATCTTTTCATATACTTGTTAAGTATTGTTACACACCGGTTTAGCTTCTTTTGACTTAGTTATTACCACGTCTCTATATGTTCATACTTTTCGGTGGTAATACGCTCACTTGCTATCTTCCTATTTGTACTTCATCGTTTATTTGATCAGATACGTTCTTCATTGCTATATCTACATCTTGATCGTATAGATAACTTTCATTCATTTTGTGTACACCAAAGCTTTTCAAGAACTTATCTCACATTATATGATGAATCCGTTTTCTCAAACAAGTTTTTATCATTCATGTTCTTTATTTCTTATACTTGTTTGAAGAAATTTTTATGCTCCTATATTGTTCATATATATTTGTTTGAAGTATGCTCTTATATTCTTCATATTGGCTCATTGATTCACTCGATGAATCATTGTACTTTCATGTTTAGGAAACTTATTTCACGGGATGTGTGAGGTTAATAGAACTTCTATGGATTTCCAGAACCGGCAATCCTACCCTAGAAGTTATCCTTGATAAATGAGTGAGGGGTCTACATCAAAGAGTGGGGGAGATAACTCAGGTGGTCGAGTTATTCTCATAGTGATTGAGCGAAAAAATGAGAGATTGGTTAGACGTGAGAATGTTTAAAAGAATTGGAGGGTGTGAGAACAGAGTTAAAAGAAACATAAAACTCTACACCAACCTTTTTTAAGCCGGGCAACCACATAATCTATTGGTTCACATTCTTTGGTGACCGATATTGAAATAAGGCAAAGCCCAATGCCGACTCTCGTTTTTACCCCACTAGCTACTCATTTCCTTCTTAACAAGGAGATGTTTCAATTCATCACGGGGACGCAGCACATAATCTATCAGGTTTTCATTTAGAAAATCGATATTGAAACAGAAGGAAGCTGCCCTGCCTTCGAACTTTATTTCTACACATAGAGTTGTGAAATGTTTTCACATTTTGAGCCTTATGAAAGCACTTGATGCTATTTTCTTTCATCACAAATACACACAAGGAATTTGTTTCTTTGTCGGAACGTTCATAGGAATACTTTTAGTGTTTGCGATGATTGAACGGAAGCCCTGGGGAGTGATCATCACTAAAGCTCTTTATATAGTGCATTTGTTGTACTGAGTTGCTTTGTGCTTCTCACAGGCATTCCAACTGATTCATGTGTTGTTTCAGGATTTCCCAATTAAATCTGAATTTGAAAAGATTCGGATTACTTTTTGGAATTGACGGTATTTCTTTGGAGTAAAAAGGGGAATTCTGGAGTAACAAGGTGGAGATGGTTATGTGAGATGGTTTTTGATTTCCTTAGTGGTTTGTTCATATGTTTGTATCTTTACGAGACGGTTTATCTGGTCTTACATTTCTTGAGTTTTGATGATTATTTCATATTTCATCAAAAAGGGGGAGATGGTTTAGAAATGTAAAGTTGAGAAATGCTTTTTGAAGATACTTTGGGGAGATGGTTCCGAAATGTCAAGATGAAGAGAAGATTATGAGATATGACGAAAGATGATTCGTTCGTTAAAGCTTCTTGTTCAAAGTTTGTTAAAACTTCATGAAGATTTGGATGATTCGTGAAGATTATTACGGAAGCTTATTGTTCAAGGAAGCTTATCGTTGATGATTAAAGTGTTGATGTTTTCTTGAAGACGTTTGCCTAATTATTTTTGTGATCTCGAATCCAAAGGGGGAGATTGTTGGGTGCAAAATCGGATTGTATCCGAGATCACAAGATTGTGTTAAAAGTGAAGACAAAGGCAAAGTCAAATTGGTTAAAGAAGTCAAACCTTGCTTTATAGTTTTAGTCCTTTTATATGTACTTTGTAATAGTTTTGTAATAATAGGGTAGTTTGTGTAATTCTTGTAAACCTTGAGGGTTTAGATGTTTGGGTATAAATACCCAAAGTGAGTTAGTTTGGTAGTTGTAACATGCATGTACGTATCATTGTGAAAGAGAGTGAATTGAGAGAGTTTTGTTCTTAAGTGTATGTGTTCTTGGTGTATTGAGTGTGTGTAAATTTCATTCAAGAATTCAATAGATTACTCTTTCAATTCATTTTCCAATTGTGTGCATGTTAATTAGAACTTGAATCTGGAACAACAAGGTAAGAGACAAGAGAGGCGCTGAAAATTTGGCTGCTGATCATTTGTCTCGCTTGGAGAATCCAGACATGGATTCCGGGGGCATTGAAGTCATTAGGGATAAATTCCCTGATGAAGACCTTAATATGATTAGGACCTTAGGAGAGGACCCTATACCTTGGTATGCAGATTTTGCAAATTATCTGGCCGCCGGTGTTCTTGTAAAAGGTATGACTCATCAACAAAAGGGTAAGTTTTTCTCAGATCTAAAACATTATTTTTGGTTCAAACCCCATTTGTTCAGAATAGGACCTGATAGGATGCCACGCCGATGTGTCTCAAGCCCTGTTGCCTGGGACATTCTCACTAACTGTCACAAAGGCCCCACAGGAGGCCATTTTGGAGCTAATCTGACTGCCAGAAAAGTCCTCGAATCAGGATTTTACTGGCCTACGATTTTTAAGGATGCTGATACTTTAATAAAATCTTGTGACGCCTATCAAAGGGCAGGCAATATCACAAAGAAAGATGAGATGCCTCAACAAAGCATCTCCGTTAGTGAAGTGTTTGATATTTGGGGAATCGATTTCATGGGACCCTTTCCCGATTCCAAAGGCAACAAATACATCCTTGTGGCAGTTGATTATGTCTCCAAATGGGCCGAAGCAAAGGCTTTGCCCACAAATGATGCTAAACTGGTTGTTGACTTCGTGAAATCTCTTGTATGTAGGTATGGATGCCCGAAAGCGATCATAAGCGATAGAGGAACTCATTTTGCAAACTATCTCTTGGAAAAGATCTTAAAAAGGTATGGAGTACATCATCGGTTTTCGACCGCTTACCATCCGCAAGCAAATCGACAAGCGGAAAATACCAATCGGGCATTGACACGGATCTTGGAAAAGACGGTCGATAACAACCCGAAGATATGGTCACAAAAGCTTGAAGATGCACTATGGGCGTACCGTACAGCCTACAAAACACGATTTGGAGCACTCCTTATCGAATGCTTTACGGGAAAGCGTGTCACCTTCCATTCGAGTTCGAGTACAAAGCACTGTGGGCACTAAAGAAAGTCCACTTGGATGACATTTCAAGTGGAAGGGGAAGATTGATAAGCTTGCACGAATTGGAGGAGCTTAGATCTCTCGCTTATGAGAACTCGAAGATCTACAAGGAACAGCGAAAGAAATGGCATGATGCGCATCTAAAGGAAGTAAAGGTATTCAAGGAGGGGGACAAGGTATTAATGTATCATATTCGCTTTATATTTTCCCCCGGTAAGTTAAAGTCACGATGGATAGGTCCATATGTCGTTTTAAAAGCTTATCCCTCGGGATATGTGGACCTAATGACCGAAAGAGGATCATTTAAGGTAAATGGCCATAGACTAAAGCTTTACAATGAGAACGACCCTGTCAGAAATGGCGAGGTCTGTCTTCTTTCTAAAGAGCCAATTACTTAGGTGATTCCCCTAGTCAGGCTCGCGACTCGTCAAAAAACAAGCGCTTCTCAGGAGGCAACCCGTGTTTTTACTAGTTATCTTTGTTTTTGTATGTTTTATAATCAATTTTGCAGCAGTAGTCAAAGGAAATCACAACCAGATCAAATTTTGAGAAAAGCCAAACAGGAGCCTCTTCGCGTTCGCGAATTTTTAAGTTTCGCGATGCGAAGTGAGCATGCAAGGTAAGTTCGCGATAGTGAACGAGGAGAATTTTGAAAATAGTGGGCCAGTTACGACTTCGCGACGCAAAATCCTTTACCTCGCGACGCGAAGTTCGAAACGAAGGGGTTTTAAATTTGTTTTCTAAAACCCTATTTTCAGAAATCCTCCTCTTCCCTTTGGTTTCTCTCTGCAATCTTCCTCCCAACCTGCAATTCCATGGCGTCAAAGGTATGAATTCCTCCTCTAGTTGCTTTAATTTTAAGATCCTCACAAGCCCTAGTTGTTTAAACTTTTGAATGTACCCAAAAAGGGGGGTTCCTTGGGTGAGGATGTCTTTAATGTCTATAAGAGGGAATTTTTCATATCTGGACTTGTTTAGATTTACACACTTGAGTTTTGCTTTATAATGTTGTGATGTGTTTCAACTCAAATGTGGGGAGGGGAGATTAGGAACATTGTGGTGATTAATGCATATGGTTTTTATTTGTGTAGAGGGCTTCGTCTTCTCGCAATGTTCAAGATCACCCATGCTTGTCTTTCAATGCCGATAACATCTTGCATAGCGAAAAGATGTCCTTGATGATTGAGATTGATCGCTTGAAAAAGCGGGACGTCGAAATTGGCTCGATTGTGGCCCTTCATTTTGTTGAAGAAATTGGATTTGGAGATAGGCTTTCAAGCCTCTTGAGGAAAGAGTACGGAGATCCCTTTGGTGTACTTCGTTTTGTGAGCAATGATTGGGAGAAAGCGCTAAAAACCCATGAGCCGATCTACTATGAGCTTGTGTTGGAATTTTTGGCTACATTTAGCTTTGATGTGGAGGCATATGAGGAAGATAGATTTGATGGCCCCTGTATTCGATTCCGTTTGCTTGGAGAATGGTATGGGATTACACTACCTCGTTTTGGAGTGTTGCTCGGACTCTTCACGGCGGCTCAGTCGAGGTCTGAATATTTTTCTCATTACTTCCTTACCGGTGCTTGCGAGCCTAGTGCCGAGTTCTCGGGTGTAGATTTTTGGGCAACCATTGGATCGGGACCGTATCTACAGTCTAATACCAAGGAAAGCTCTATTATTCTACCCGACCATCGCCTTCTTCATCGAATGCTAGTTCACTCATTTGCTTACCGGAAAGCTATCAAAGAAAAGGTGCCGGAAGGTGATCTTTGGCTTCTTTCACGATTGGTCGATCGGAACGCAATAACCAATCTCTCCTATGTGATGGAAAAAATGTTCCAAAGCGCCGGCAAGGTGCATGATAAGCCCGAAACGGGCCTTTGTGAGGGACATTTCATTACGGTTATAGCGGAGAAGTTAGGAACCCTTACACCGGACGTTTGTGAAACTCTCTCCAAGTTGTCTCCCATGGGTTTTCTTGATAAGGTTCTTTTTCGTTCCATGAAGTTACTTGCACCGGGGTCTCGAAGGGGTACTTTTGTTTGGATTGGGGATGCTCCATCCAATGAAGAGCCGATCGGTATGGCTACTTCACCGCCTCAACCTACCTTTTTGGGGCAATCAAGCAACCCTCCACCGGCAAGTCAACAAGGATCGGGATCTATTCATGAAGTTATTCAAGGTTTATCTGAACTGATGGGAGTTGAGCATCACGAGATGATGGAACGACTAGATCGGATTTCGTATGACATGTATGGTGTTCGGCGGGTATTGTCTTGGGTCACCGCGTCGATGAGCGAGTACTTTGAAAGCGTGGGACATGCGCCCTCAGCCCCTCTCCAACCTCATCCTGTATGGCGCGATAGTGATGACGGTCCCGCTGGCTACTCAACCTACGATGAATGGGCTTTTGAAAACCGTAACTAATCGGTTTTATTTTATTCGATTGGGTTGAACTCTACTTTGAACCTTGAACTGCGTGGTTGTGTTTGGTTGAACAATTTTTATTTCTGTTTGGTTTGTTTAGGATCTTAAGTACTTTTAAATTTCTTTGGTTTGCTTTATTTTGTTTGTTCGTTTTTACTTTCTTATTTTCCTTTTGGTAATAGATACTAGGGGTGAGCATAACCGGGTACCCGGCTATTTTCTATGGAACCAGAACCGGAACCGGAACCGGCGGTTCCTCAAATGAAGGAACCGGAACCGGAACCGCCAACACCGGTTCCTCATATGTTGGAACCGGAACCGGAACCGCCGGGAACCGGTTCCGGTACCGGGTACCCGGTTTCAAAAAAATAAATTTTCTAAAAGCATTTAAGAATGTAAAAATACAACGTACCAACTAAAATTAGTGATTCGATAAAAGTTAAAAGCTACAAACTTAAAAATGTAACAATCCACAACATAAACTTCACGTCCATAAAAACCAAAAACATAATTAAACTTCATGTCCATAAAAACCAACAACATAATTAAAAGTCTTGACACTTGATTCTTGATGTAAAAAGCCAAAAACACGTCCATAAACTTCACGTCAAGCCATCAAGTACCTAAAAAATAAAACACAAATAAGTGAATAACAAGTTTATAACCCATATAAATTACGACGAAAGAAACAAGTAATTAAATAACACCATTTTATAAATTAGAAGATTACCTCAAAAAGAAAACTAGTTGAGGCTAACAAATGTCTCCTCTAAATCGTTACGACCAATTTCTGAAATGAAAATAACAAAAAAACACAATTAAGAAAGTTGAATAAGATGTAAAAATGTCCAAAAAATAAGAAATATATAAGTAAATTACCTTCCTCGAATTTTTGCACATCCTCTAAATATTGTTCCATGTCAATACATATCGTTGACGCCCTCAACCAATCTTGAGCACATATCAAAGCTTCAACCGTCTTCGGACCCAAACTACTACGAAATTCATCCACCACACGCCCGGAAGTACTAAAAGCGGACTCACTAGCAACCGTAGAAACTGGAATGGCTAAAATGTCTCTTGCCATTGATGCTAATACCTTGTATGTAGTACACTTTTCACTCCACCACTTGAGAATTTCAAAAGATTCGATATCCATTTTCTCCGGTGGTGCATCAAGATATTCATCCAATTCAGATTTCTCAATAGCATCCCCAACATCACATTCATAAAACTCATCATACATTTTTCTCATTTGTTTATTCTTCACCGTCCCAACATAATTTTGACCACCTTCATCGTTCACAAAAGAACTAAAAGAATCATTCTTAGATGATAAAGAAACGGTAGCATAATGATCATACAAATTTTTCAAAACTTCAAGAACTTGATCATATATCTCACTCACTTTATCCGAGTTCGAAGGAAAGATCTTTTTTAAAGAAAACTTTACGAACCTCATCTTATAACGTGGATCAAGAGCGACCGCAACTAAAACCATCACATTTGTTTTACCAAAATCCCCATAGTACTTATCAAACTTTTTCCTCATTTCATCACCCATGCTAGTAATGTTTGGATCCTCATCCTCTTTCCACTCTAGCAAAGAAGCAAGGACACCCAAGATCTCATGAAAATGCATGTTAGCGGTAACATATAAAGTGCCGGAAATCCTTTTTGTGGCATCGTAAAATTGCTTCAAACAAAGCGATAAAGCTTTAGCATTTTGCCAATCCTTTTGGGATGGGAATCCATCTTTGAGTTCTTTCACAAAATCAAGATCGTCTTGTTTCATTCTTTTAAAAGCTCTCTCAAACTTAAGGGCCAAGTCTAACATGATATAAGTGGAGTTCCACCGTGTTGGCACATCTAGACAAACCGAACCCTTACATGGAACTTTTGTCTTTAAAGCACACTCATCAAACAACTTACTTCTTGCCGGAGAACTTCTCACATATCTAACCACCCCCCGAATTCTAGTGATTGAATCCTTAACCATATTCAAGCCATCTTTAACAATCAAGTTTAGAATATGGGCAGCACACCTCATGTGAAAAAACTCACCCCGTAAAACAAGTTTATCGGTAAGATTCTCTCTTATATGTGCAACAGCCACATCATTTGAACTTGCATTGTCTACAGTAAGGCAAGACAACTTCTCCTCGATACCCCATTGAAGAACACATGATTCTACTACTTTTCCAATTTCCTTCCCTTTATGACTATCCATCAACCTAAAGTTCAAAATCCTTTTGTGCAATCTCCAATTATCATCAATAAAGTGTGCAGTCAAACAAAGATAGTTATAGTTTTGCACAGAAGTCCAACAATCGGTTGTGAGAGCAATTCGAGAGTTTAAACTTTTAAAGGTATTTCTTAATGCCTCTCTCTCACTAAGAAATAGCTTACTACAATCTCTCGCAACCGTAAAACGTGATGGCATACAAAATTGTGGGACGGCGACACTACAAAAGTATCTAAATCCATCACGTTCTACAATTGAAAATGGTTCCTCATCAACAATTACCATTTTAGCTAAAGCAAGTCTAATAGCATTTTGATCAAACTCCCAATTAGAAACCGTGGCAGCATCACTTTGAGTCGTTCTAAACGTACTAAGTTTCATTTGCTTTTTATCCACGTTTAAAGGGTATTTGGAACATGTACCAAGATGTTTAGAGAGAGATGATGTACCATTTTTCGTGCACACCACCAATATTCTCTCACAATACTTGCATTTCGCCTTCGTAATTTTGCCCGTGATTGGATCTATGATGTCATCATAATGGTGCCAAGCACTTGATTTCCTTTTGTCTCCAACTTTCTTTGGCACTTGTTTTGGGCACTGCTCAACGACGTCACTTACATTCACATCTATGGGAGGATTTGCATCCATGATTAGACCTGAAATAAAAAAAAATAGTAGAATTACATAATGGTACAAGCTGCAAGGACATAAACTAAATCACTACAGGAGACAGAAGCATTCATAATACAAAATTACAGAATGAAACAAAATCAAACAGAACCATTGTTTGAAATAAAAGGAAATTCCCTAGAAAATGGAAACAACTTGCATTACAGAACCAGTTTACTTAACAACACAAAAGGTACAAATTCATAAAATAAATAACACAAGCCTATTAAAGAAATAATTTCACCAAGTTCAATAAAAAAGTTACTAAATGCATCAAGAATTTCAAACTGGTTCTTATAAACAATTTATATATTAAATCAATTGATGCTAAGTTGCTAACAAGGATTTCAAACCATATATATTTAAACAACGAACACCATCTTCGATTTCAAACACCAATTTCGATTTCGAACACCAATGATGCTTACAAGAAATTTATATATTAAACACCAATCTTTCGAACACCAATTTCAATTTCGAACACCAATTGATGCTTACTAGCAATTTATATATTAAACACCAATAATTTCAAACCATATATATTTAAACACCGATTTCGATTTTAAACACATACCCAACAAAAGAAGAAACCAATCTTGTTGTCGTTCAGATGGCAAGATTCGATTTGAAGACGGCGGAGGATTCGATTTGTAGATGGCAGGATTCGAAGCTTTGTTCAGCGAAGTCGAAGAAGGAAAGAAATAGGAGGCGGCAACTAAATGACTACACTGATTAAACTAAACCCTAAAAAGAAATATATTCCACCATTAAAAAAATTTATATTTTTTAAAAATAGCGGGTACCCGCCGGTTCCGGGTACCCGGAACCGGAACCGGAACCGGCGGGTACCCGGCGGGTAACGGTTCCAAAAAAATGAGAACCGGAACCGGAACCGGTCTTGACCGGTTCCCTATTTTAGGAACCGGAACCGGAACCGCTTAAACCGGTTCCGGTTCCGGAACCGCCGATTCCGAGGCGGTTCCGGTTCCGGAACCGGGTACCCGCTTTTTATGCTCACCCCTAATAGATACAGCGACCTATGATCTTGAATCGAGCACGATTTTGGAACACCCTCTCAGATCAGAACAGATTTCGTCACATAACCCGGGAAGTTTCTTTTTTCCCAATTACTCCATAATTGTTTTAATTGTTGCATTGAGGACACTGCAAATTTTAAGTGTGGGGAGGGGGTTATGTAGACTTATCTGTTTAAATGGGTTCACTTTTTGCTTTTGGTTTGTCGTTTTTCAAATTTTTGAAAGCTTTGAGATTTGACCCCAATTTTTTTCGAAATCTGAGATTATTTTTTTGGGACTGAGTTTCTTGCATAGGAGAACACTGAATAGGATTACTTGAGTAAAAGGATGCCTTGGAATACTGATTACCATGAGTGCCTCACCCAATTCCTTTGACAGATTGAGCCTTAATTGTTATTTATTTCGTGAGGAATACCGACTTTGACCCAAGGTAGAACTTGTCATTTGAATGCTTGTCGAGACCACATAAGAGAAGTATTTATCACCATTGCACTGATAGAGGCCTTCGTTTCTAAACCTTTTAGCCTTCGTCAGATAATCTCACCATAAGGTTATTTGATTTGCCTAGCCTTTGATTGAAAGTACTCATCCTAAGTACTTTATCCCTTGTAACCCTTTTGAGCCTTAGCCTTTTCATTTCTTTACCCAATATCTTTTATCCTTTAGCCCAATTTTTTTATCTATCTTTTGGCCGTAGCTCAAAGTTGAGAACTTTTCATGTTTTTGGTCCGTTTTATGAATATGACAAATAGAGAAAGGGATTACGAAAAAGAAAGAGAGCAAAAGAGTAAAAAAGAAACATAGTTGCTACTCAAAGAAAATAATAGAGAGCTTAAAAAGAAAAGAAAAGAAAGAGAGAAAACGACTCATTTAAAAAGAAACATCAAAAGAGTCGATGTGCTTAAAAGAAAATAAATATCGAAGCCACAAATAAGCAATATGCTTAGGCCGATATAAAAGTGATAGTGATAGAAATCCCGAGCTCTAAGAAAAATCTCAAAAGTCAGATGATTAATTTGGGTCTTGAACTGATTGGTTTTCAGGTTTTTGCTGCAACCCTTAGTCACTTATATATCCTTTATCCTACCTTTAACCCTTAGCCAAAAGTTACAACCCTAAAGTCCTCTTGTGGAGATTAGATTTGGTGACAAGCTTATGCATGCGGGAATTAGTCGAGTATTCGTGTGATCACTTATCATATATACACTTTTACTCTCGAGAGATACACATTACATGATTATTCATACTACGTGAGGGTGAAAGGTTGATTTTGGTATCCAATTACTTGATGTGTCTTGTTTGTGTGTTCAATTGTGTGAGTATGCTTTGTTTTCTTAGATGATCTTGGGTGGAGATAATTTTGGAGTTATCTTTCTTATCTTTCAGTCTTTTGATTGAGGACAATCAAAGCTTAAGTGTGGGGATTTTGATAACACCAAAATTATACATGTTTTGGTTGAACTTAATTGTATAACTTTACCCCATTTCCCACCCGTTTCTGATCATTTCACTCACCAATTGAGCTTATTATTGCTTTTGTAGGATTTGGAGGCCGTAGAACGGAAAAGTACGGAAAAATGCGAGAAAACATGAAAAATGCACAACATCAATCTAGTAGCCATCTGGCGATCACGAGTTTTCAAGTTTGGCGCCGCCAGGTTCGATAACGATGAAATCCAGAGTTTGACCTAAGTGGCTCGCGCCGCGAGACAGACGTCTGGCGAACGCGAAATGGCCCCTGGACACCTTCTTTTAAATACCAGCCTCCTCCTTCAGTTCAAAACACGAAGCAGAGACGATAGGAACGATAGAGTAGAGAGTGAAAGTCTGAGTGGTGCCGATACGCTGCGGGGTTCGATCTTCGATCATTCGTCGTTGTACTGTCGGTATCATGTCTGTGTCTACTATCGTTTTTTCTGTTTTAATTATGATTAGTGAGTAGTCTTTTAATAGTGGTACTTGTTGTGGTCGATGAACCTGTAGTTCCAGATTCAAGTTCTAATCATCATGCAACAAGTAGAGAATGAATTAGATAGCCAAATGTCATTGATTCTTGATGAAATTGATTACACACACTAATACACCAAGAACACACACACTTAAGCACAACAACTCTCTCAATTCACTCTCCTTACAAACAAGTACGTTTATACATGTCACTAACAAATGAACTCACTTTGGGTATTTATACCCAAACACTTACAACCCTCACACTATTGAACAATTACACAATCTACCCTAAGTAAGCAAAACTATTACAAAGTACATATAAAACAATTAAACATATAAAGCAAGCTTTGACTTCTTTGACCACTTTGACTTTGCCTTTGTCTTCACTTTGAGCACCAACTTGTGATCTCGGATACAATCCGATTTTGCATCCAACAATCTCCCCCTTTGGATTCGAGATCACAAAAAGAATTAGGCAAACGTCTTCAAGAAAGCATCGACACTTTGAACACCAAAAATAAACTTTCTTGAACAATAAGCTTCCGTAATAATCTTCACGAATCATTCAAATCTTCATGAAGCTTTAAGAAACTTTGAATGAGAAGCTTTAACGAACAAATCATCTCTCGTCATATCTCGTAATCTTCTCCTTGACTTGAAATTTCGGAACCATCTCCCCAAAGTATCTTCAAAAACATTTCTCGACTTTACATTTCTAAACCATCTCCCCCTTTTTGATGAAATATGAAATAATCATCAAAACTATAGAAATGTATGATCAGATAAATCGTCACATAAAGATACAAACATGTGAACAAACCACCAAGGAAATCAAAAACCATCTCACATAACCATCTCCTCCTTGTTACTCCAGAATTCCCCTTTTTACTCCGATGAAATTGTAGGACCTCTTGTGTTGTGAAGAATCAGAAAGACTCTATCTTACTTGCTTTCTAGTTTAACTTCCTTTATCTGTAAACTTTTAACTCTGTTAGTGCCCCTGTTTGAGGTTTGGAACCTCGGGGGCCTTTGTTGACTATTTGTGTAACTTCCTCTTACCTATATAAGGTAAGAGATGATTAGGGTTCTTAAGCATTGATTCATATTTACCATTTTGGGCAAAAACTCCATTGTTAAACCCTGTTCAAGCTTTTATGAATTCAATCAAGATTTCCATCCATTTCTTCATCTTTTCTATGATTTGTGGGACAACAATTGGTATCAGAGCCATACCTTGTTGATTCCTTGGCATTTGAGTCGTTTTTCAAAGATTTTAAAGGTTTTAAAGTTTTGGGTTTTCAAAACTTTTAGGGTTTTCAATCCAAAAAGTGTTTTTAAAAGGGTGATATTAAGTGTTAAGTGATTCCCCAGTGTTTTATAAGCATTTTCCTACAAATTGGGGCTCTTAACACTTGTTTTTTAAGAGTTTTTAAGTGATTTTGAGTGATTTTTCGGAGCTTCTGTGCAGGTTTTCCGAATCGGAATACGAGAGCTGAAATTTCAGCTCAAATTTTCCGACTCGGAATTTGTACTTTCTCCGAATCGGAGAATCCTCCTTTTCCGAATCGGAAAACATTGTTTTCCGAATCGGAAAACGAGCCTCTGATTTGGGTTTTGCTTCTGAGAAGTCACTTTTCCGAATCCAAGCCTTTCTTTTTCCGAACCCAAACTTTTCCGAATCGGAAATTGTATTTTCCGAATCGGAAAAGCTGTTTTCCGCATCCAAGTATTTTGAGCCAAATCCGATTCGGAAAACTTCTGTTTCCAGATCGGATTTCGCCTCTTTGAGCCGAAACTCTTGAACATTTATTTCTCAAATCCGACACTAAGCTTGCTTTCAAAAAAGTTTTCAAATCTCAAAGCTTTTTGTGTCCCGAGGCACTCAAAATATCCGTTTTTCGAAAATCTGTTTTTTTAAGCCAAGCGAATCGTACAAGGAGGTCTGGTTTAGTGAGAGAAATGTCGAAGGAAATCCTCGGAATCGGATCCGAGACTCGTCCTCCCGTCCTGGTGATGGGCGAGTACCAACAATGGAGACGCAGGATGATTCACTTCCTTGACCTGCTTGATGAAAACCTGATGAAGTCCATCCGAGAAGGGCCTATCCGACCGACCGTCACCGTTGCCGCCGTACCTAAAACCGATACTTGTCCCGAACTTCCGGCATACGTGGTCGAGAAGCCTGTTGAGATGTTCAACCCAGAACAGAGAGCCCGACATCTCATCGACAAGCGTGCACTGACACTGCTGATCATGGCTCTCCCAAACGACATGTATGCGAGAGTGGACAGTCTGACCAACGCACGAGACGTTTGGTTGGAAATCGAACAACAGATGCAGGGAGGTGACACTGCTGTGGAGAGTCAGAAGGAAAGCGCACTCAATGCCTACGAAGGCTTCAAGGCTAGGGAAAACGAATCCCTCACCGAGTCTTATCAAAGACTGAATGCCTTCGTCAACGACTTGAGACGGCTCGGGGTTGAGAAATCAAAGTATGAAGTGAACGTGAAGTTCTTGAAGAATCTCACTCAGGAATGGCAAAACATGGCCATCAACATTCAGCTAAGCCGGAATCTGGGAGCTATGGGTCTACATGACTTATTCAGCATGATGGTTCAACACGAAGAATTCATCACCGGTGGACGCACCAAGAAAGCAGTCGATCCTCTGGCATTGTCGGCCGTGCCCTTCGGAGGACCAAGCACTGCTCCCGTCCAACCAATGCCATTCAACAACGTCTCTCCCCAATACTATCCAGAAGAATACAGTCAAGAGTTCAACCCGAACTATGGAACAAGCATACAACATCCCGATGAACCGGTGATTATTTCCATCTCAGATGACGAGCTCTTCCATGTGAATGAGTCCCTTGCCCTCATCGCACACAGTGTACAACGACTGAACGCAAATCGTGGATACAACCGAGCACGAGGATCCGGTTTTCCCAGTGGAGGAAGAATGGGGCAAGGTAGAGGAGGTCATTATCAGCTTGAGAGAGGTCAGTACGGAAATCAAGGGAGAGGAAGCTATCAGCAAGGGGGAATACAGGCTTACGATCAAGGAGGTTATCGGAACAACCAGGGAAGGTTGAGAGAAGATCAAGGCAGATACAGAGATCAGCCGAGAAGAGACAACACTTATCTTGACTATCAAGGATGTCAAGGTAGTCAAGGAGATTGGAGAGGACAAGTCTCAGACATCAACTACCGGAACAGCTTGAGGCAATACACTCCTGAATCTGGGTACATCGATCGTCAGGGATATGAGATCGGGTATGGAGGAAGACATGAGCGTGGAAGGCTGGATCAAGGGCCAGGATACGGGTATGAGCAGCATAGAGGTGATCAAAGACAAGATGATAGAATAGATCCCGGGAAAAGCAACTACAATGGAGGTGATTCCAGGGGAAACAGTTCCAGGCAAGTTCAGAGGGATGATCAACAGACTCAAGCTGACCAAGGAATTCAACGGTCAAATGATCCTCAGGGTCCCATAACCCAGAACCCCGCTCCTCAACAAACTGCAAGTCCCACTACCACTTGTTACAAGTGTGGTAAGTTGGGACACTATGCTCGAGATTGCTCCGTCAAGTATAAGGATGCCGCGTACTTTGAGAGGAAGGCCTTACTGATGAGGAAGAAAGAAAAAGGGGTTGCTTTGCTGGTAGATGAAGAAAACTGGGTCTGTGAAGAGGAGAGTTCAGACGAGGAGGATCATATGGTGAAGGGTCTTTGCTTGATGGCTGACTTCGAGGGATCAGAAGCCGTTGGAGCGAGCACTTATCAAGATATCGATCCGTCTGAGGTATCATCTCTTCCAGATATAACTGACACTGTGGCAATGTTGGAATCTAAAATTTGTGAATTAGAGAGATGTCTCCAATCAGAGAGGACTCTCGTCACGAAATTTAGAATCGACAGTGCAATTTACAAAGACTCTCTCGAGGATTTGACCCTAGTCTACAACCGTGAAACACTTGAGTCTGGGATTAGAGAGTCCAATTTAGCAAACAAACTTAGTTGTCTTCAAAAAGCCCATGAGGAACTTAACAGTAACCATGGGGAGCTCAACATTAAATTCCAGTTGCTTTCGGAAGAAAGAACTCGGCTGTTTTTGTTAGGACCAAATTGTCCTAATTAGAAAGTTTTATTAAGGAAGCTTTGAGAGGGATTAATTAGCTTTTAATTAGTTAATTAGTTTATTGGGCTTGGGCTTGGGCTTGTGTATTTAGGCCCCATATATAAAGGGGATTAGGGTAGAGAGGAAGGTGTGAAAACGTTTCCTATGAGAGTCGACTAGGTGAAGTGTGTGTTTTTCTTGTTCTTGAGAGCTTTCAATAATAAAAACAAGAAACTTTGCTTTTCATCTTCTTTGATTCTCTTGATTTTCATCTCGTTGTTTGATTGTTTGGACCTCACAAATGGTATCACAGCCAAACAAATCATTAGATTTGTTTGTTCTTATTGAATCAAACAACTTGAGATGATTTTATTGGGTTTTGAAACTTTATTTTTTGAAAAGTTTCATTTTTTTGAGTTTTTGGGGTTTTTGGGGTTTAGATCTTGATGAAGATGATAAAAATGGGTGTTTGGGTTGTGTTTTGAAGCATCTTTGAGCTTGAAATGATCTATTTTTCAAGTTGCTTCATTTTTTGGATCTGGATTGAAGTTTTGGGCTAAATATTCATGTTTTTCGAGTTGGAAAACTTGAATATTCAAGTTTTCCGAGTTGGAAAACTCATATTTTCCGAATCCAAAAAAAAAAAAAAAAAAAATTCCGAATCGGTGAATAGTGCTTTTCCGAATCGGAAAACACCGTTTTCTGAATCGGAATAGTAAAAAAATAAAAAATAAAAAAAAAATAAAATAAAATAAAATTCCGAATCGGTGAATAGTGCTTTTCCGAATCGGAAAACACCGTTTTCCGAATCAGAATAGTAAAAAAAAAAAAAAAAAAAAAAAAAATTTGAGTGCCTTTTTGTTCTCATTTTCCGACTCGGAAAATACGAAATACCCTTTCGGGTTTTCGAGGTTTTCCGACTCGCTCTTGAGACGAGGGTATGCTCAAATTTTGTTTAAATCTTGAACTACCTTGCTGTTCTTATTTTCCGACTCGGGAAACATGAAATACCCTTTCGGGTTTTCGAGTTTCTCGACTCGCCTTTGAGTCAAGGTTATGTTCAATTTTTGTCAACACTTTCCGAACTCCATTTCCGACTCGGGAAACTGCATTTCCCGACTCGAGTATCATCTTCAGATAAGCCTTCAAGATCATATTCCGCTGCGATCTAGACCCACCCAAATTCAAATACTTGTGATGTTTCAAAACCCCTGCGCTTAAATAGCCACTTTTCTTTCCCAATTGATTCGCAAATCTCACACCAGTCCCGTTTTTAGCCCATATTCAGTTTTCAATCATGAAAATTGAATTTCTATCATTTCCCCAACTGCTCCAGATTCTTTGAAGACATGTCAGATTTGTAACGATTTCAGAACGATGGTGATCGGATTCTGCATTTGGTTAGACTACTCAGAAGCCTGACGCTCTGCAACCATTATTCTAGAGTTTTTATTAGATGGAATTATTCCTCGATGGAGTGCGAGTTGAGTTTTTCCTCTGGATGCCAGCTTCGGTGAATGGTACTATTGTTACGTGCTCAATTCCTAACCATTTTACCGTTGTGGAGGTTCATTTGCGATCTAGAATTTTGAGTGACGGTCGTCATCCATCTGACTAAGAAGACTAGATCTGGATCTGATTACTTGACACTTTGGAAGATTTCAGGAAATCGACTACCTTCTGAGCAGTAGAGAGATCAAAGCAGAGCATCTCGTTCAGTATCTACTCCCAGTTTCTCATTCCATACGGTGTTTCGGTGATCCAAGCTTCAGTGTTTCCCAGTTGTGAGCTTATCAGATTTAGAGCTCTTTTGCTGAATTCCTATTCAACACGGGGTTAAAGACAGAACCTTTATCTTTCTTGCTGATCTGCACGGTAACTCACACATGCATCTATCCCTTTGTTTTTCTGGGCGGGAGATCAACATAGTTGGATGAATCAACATGCTCTGGTTCAAGCTGTTGTATTCTGCGGTTATCAGACGTGTCGAGTTATTTACAGGTTGAGCTGTAGTGTGTGCAATCAGTCGCGGTTATTGCAAATTGGATCTGGTCTTTCAGTTGAAACCGAAGATGAAAAGCTACAATCGAGGGGAGCTTGGAGATCAAAATGTAGCCGAACGCCACTAAGGTTTTCTCACGAAAGCTAGGGGGAGAAGATCAGAGATGCTTCCTTTATAAAACTTTAGGGGGAGATTGTTAGGACCAAATTGTCCTAATTAGAAAGTTTTATTAAGGAAGCTTTGAGAGGGATTAATTAGCTTTTAATTAGTTAATTAGTTTATTGGGCTTGGGCTTGGGCTTGTGTATTTAGGCCCCATATATAAAGGGGATTAGGGTAGAGAGGAAGGTGTGAAAACATTTCCTATGAGAGTCGACTAGGTGAAGTGTGTGTTTTTCTTGTTCTTGAGAGCTTTCAATAATAAAAACAAGAAACTTTGCTTTTCATCTTCTTTGATTCTCTTGATTTTCATCTCGTTGTTTGATTGTTTGGACCTCACAGTTTTCAAAAATACAAGAGCTTGAGGACAACAATTTTAAAAAAGGACAATCTGAACAGACTTTAAGTATCCTCACTCAGCATGCCAAAAAGAATCCTTTTTACAAAGCCAAACCCGGCCTAGGTCTGTCTGAAAACCATGTTTTAGATAAAGCACCTTCTCATCTATACAACTTTGAGGATATGGCAGCCTCCAAGCCCAAACCTGCTCTTGTTGGTGGACATGTGACCGAGGAATTTGTTAGGCAGACTGTCACATACACCGAAGTCATAAACGGTGAGACCATAACTAGAACCATCAGTCCGACGAATAGTACCTCTAGCAGTCCTCCCACTAGTCCCCCACCGAATAGACCAATCTTTGTTCCGGGTAGTGATCCAACCAACTCCGAACCCACTTGGGAAGGCATCAAGGCCAGAACCCCTAGAGTAGCAATGCCTCCCATCAACTACACAGACCTTAACTCAAGCTATGATACTAGGGAAATGGAACTTTTAGAGGAGACCTTAGTTATCCCACCCGAGGATACTTCCGCAACTAAGTGTCCCGACCTAGTCAGGCTAGAAAAGGAGGTGTTTGCTCTTAGGTTAAAAGCCATGGATTTGGATGCATGTCAACATCAGATCTTGAATCTGAAAGTTATTGTTTCGGAGAAAGACACGTTGGTACGCAATCTGGAAAAAGACTTGCTCGAGGCCAACGCTGAGAGAATTAGGCTTTCTTCAGAGTGTGAGACCGCATCCTCAGCTTTCACTAATTTTCAAAACAAGGTTGCGAATCTTCAGGCTCGATACGTTATCCTAGATATCCACTTTGAACTTTTAAAAGAACTTGATCATGATGAAAGGATAATGTATCGCCAATCTTTAACCAACCAACGGGTGTCCAACTCCATTCTGAAAAGGAAAATTATGAATCTTGAAAATCTCCACTTTTCTAACTCAGTTGATGATAAGACTGCTCCAATCCTTAACCATCCGATAGTCACTCCCCAACCCAAACCTGTCTTAGACACTGAGGACTATTACTCCATAATCTCAGATGATGATGAACCCCCTAACTCACACCATAGGATAGCCGAACCCAAGACTGTCCAAGATCCAAATGTTGAATATGATATGAAGGTGTTTTTAGATGAGGATGATGATCCTTCAGGCTTTATTCCAAAGAAGCCAAAATCTACTGTTGTCAAATCTGAGAAATCTACTGAGTCACGAGCTCCTCTTTCTGAGAAAAGTAACCCGGAGGGTGAAAAATGTGTAGGTACTGACAAGGGTAAGTCAGTTAAGCCTCACGCACCCAAAGGACTCCAGAAAAAGCATTTAAAGTCTAACGATGCTCGTAACTCAGTCAAACACATTAAAAGTCTTGACTTTCATTCAAGTTCCTTTGAAGTGGGTGAGACATCTCAGTTACAACCAAATCAACCTTTTAGTTCCACAAAACCTAAATTTTCTAAAAAGTCATCTGGAAAAGGTGGTAACTCCATTCCCACAAAACCGTCCACTAACTCACACCGTGCTTTTCATGCAGATGCGAGGAGGAAAGATGGTGGACAGAATGTGAAGCCACCAAGAAAGGATCATCATGGGAGGAACAACTCTTTTTCTGCTTTCCCTAAGAAGCATAGTCCTAGCCGTGCGGGTTTAGGCTTTGCTCCACCTAGTGTAGGAAAGAATTCGAACATGTCTGTTAATTCTAATCGCAACTTGAACGATGCTTTTAATAGTTTTCGCAATGACATGTGCTTTATGTTTGATAATTTCCTGTGTTATGGTGTGTCTAACTCTTTCTATGCTCCTAACACTAATGTCAAATCCCGAAAGAGAAGGGTAAGAAAAAGAGGAAAAGCAAAATCCTCGTCGTCAGTGAAGTCCCCTCCGCCTAAGGAGAAATCCGAAAAGGGGACTACACCAACTGATTTATCTGTTTCTAACCCACAGGAACCCATTTGGCAATGGGTCCCTAAACAAGCTTAGTTGTCTTGCAGGTCAGTCATGTGTGGTACTTCGATTCCGGCGCATATAGACACATGACTGGTCAAAGATCCTTCCTTTTCGACTACGTTGAAAGGTTCGAGGGATACGTTAAAACTGCCGACAAGACGCCTAAGCCAATGGTGGGTTATGGGAAAATTACAGATGGGAAATACATCATTAAAGATGTAAGGTATGTCGAGGGGTTAGGATACAACATGTTCAGCTCCAGTCAGTTCTGCGACAACGGATACTGGGTGAAGCAATTTCAATACGGAAGCGACGTAAATGATGAAGACAACAACGTCATCCTAAGTGCACGGCGGAATGGCAATCTTTACTCCACCGTCTTCCGTTCAATCCCTCAGACTCACCCACAGTTTGAAGCAATATCCAATCCAAGGAATGCCATCTGTCTGCTCGCGAAGGCGTCAAAGGAGGACAGTTGGTTATGGCATCGAAGACTCTGCCATCAGAATTTCAAAGACATGAACAAGCTGGTTTCGAAAAATCTCGTCAAGGGACTGCCAGAGACTCGCCTTTCCAAGGATACACTGTGTCCCGCTTGCGAACAAGGAAAGATGACGAGAAGCTCTCATCCACCGAGGATGGATACGAATAGCAAGAGTCCCCTTGACATGATTCACATGGATCTTTGTGGACCTACCAGAACTGAGAGCTTAGCCCGAAAGAAATACATGTTAGTTCTCGTTGATGAGTTCTCTAGGTTCACATGGCTTGAATTCCTACGAGCCAAGTCTGACGCTGCCGATCGAATCATTGCCTTCATCAAGCGGATTCAAGTTCTCTTGGGTCGCCGAGTGAAGAAGTTGAGAAGTGACAACAGAATCGAGTTTCGCAATGCAAAGCTGCAATCCTTTCTAGAAGACGTGGGAATCTCTCACAACTTCTCAGCCGTACGCACACCTCAACAAAATGGGGTAGTAGAAAGGAAGAACCGGACGTTGGTCGAAGCGGCAAGATCCATGATGGCTCATTCTAGAGTTCCTCAATCATTTTGGGCTGAAGCAGTATCAACAGCATGCTACACGCAGAATCGGACTCTAATCGTTAAGCGGACCGGTAAAACCGCCTACGAGATGGTCGAACAGCGTAAGCCTAACATCGATTACTTTCGAGTCTTTGGATGTAAATGCTATGTTTTAAACGACCGGGATGATTTGGGAAAGTTTGAACCCAAGTCTGACGAGTCTATCTTCATCGGATACTCACATAACTCGAAGGCTTATAGAGTTTTCAACAAACGGACCCGAACCATCCTGGAAAGCTCAAATGTTGATTTTTCAGAAACCGAAACCTATTCTGTGGCTAGTTCAAGTAATGTAAATGCAGCTTTTCCTGAACTGTTCACCGCACCACCGAGCACAGATTCTTCCACTAACTTTTCTGCTTTAGACTTCTTAGACCTCGCAGATTATGATCTACCCACACTCACGGGTCCGATTGTAGTTCCTGCTCATGCTGGTTCCACTTCTACTTCAGTGACGTCCGATGCTTTCGTCACTGAGCCATCTTCAAGCACATCTACAAACTCAGTGTCACCAGAATCAACTGCGGTCCCCCCCTGAAATCTCATCATCTGCCTCACCGGAACCTGTCCGAGAACAGACCCCTCAACCTGTTCTTGCACCTATCCCAGAGGAAGCTCCACTACCTTCACCCAGTTCAGCTCAGAGAACGTATGCTCAGGTAGTGCGTGAACCCCGGTTGGAGGCATCACCGCAGCATAATCTGGCGACCGGGTCGTCAAGTAGAAACCAGCAAGAGGTCTTGGCCGTGCAAGATGAGAACGACGCCACCAACAATCAACAAGCTTATGTCACTCACCCACACACTCCCAAGTGGACCAAAGATCATCCCCCCTCCCAGATCATCAGGAGTCCCTCACAACCTGTAACTACGAGATCCGCAAAGAATGTAGAAAACCTGATTCTATTTAGAGGATTCCTTAGTGATTTCGAACCTTCAGATGTTTCCCAAGCTCTAACTGATCCGGATTGGGTTTTAGCGATGCAAGAAGAGCTTGCGGAATTCGAGAGAAACAAAGTCTGGCGCTTGGTAACCAGACCGTGGGGAAAATCAATCATCGGCCTGAAGTGGATCTTCCGGAACAAGAAAGACGAGAACGATCTCATCATCCGGAACAAGACTCGATTGGTCGCCAAGGGTTATCGCCAGCAAGAGGGTATCGACTACGATGAGACGTTTGCGCCCGTAGCTCGGATTGAGGCAATTCGGATCTTCCTTGCGTATGCCGCACACAAAAACATGACGGTGTATCAAATGGACGTCAAGTGTGCCTTCTTGAACGGAGTTCTTCAAGAAGAGGTGTACGTTGAACAACCGGAAGGATTCGTCGATCCCAGATTTCCAGAACATGTCTACGTGTTGGACAAGGCGCTTTACGGTCTCAAGCAAGCTCCTAGGGCATGGTATGAAACCCTCACTGACTACTTGCTAGGAGTTGGCTACAAGAAAGGTACTATCGATCCCACTTTATTTCTCAAGAGGTCAGGTAAAGATTTAATTATAGTTCAGATATACGTGGATGATATTATCTTTGCGTCTACGAAACCCGAGATGTGCCAAGAGTTTGAGAACACCATGAAATCCCAATTCAAAATGAGCATGATGGGCGAGTTGACGTTCTTTTTAGGACTTCAAGTTCGACAACGCCCTGATGGCATTTTCATAAGTCAAGCCAAATATGTTCAAGATCTTTTAAAACGATTTGATTTCGGTGATTCAGACTCTGCGGCAACACCAATGCCCAGAAATTTTCAACTAAATGCAGATACTTCTGGTAAACCAGTTGACCAGAAGACTTATCGGGCAATCATTGGTTCTCTTTTATATCTCACGGCTAGTAGACCAGACATTGTCTTCTCCATGGGTGTCTGCGCTCGTTTTCAGTGTGATCCACGTGATTCACACCTGTCTGCAGTCAAAAGAATCCTTAGGTATCTGAAGGGCACACCGGATTTTGGCCTTTGGTACCCAAAGGGTTCTGGTTTTGAACTAATTGCATATACAGACTCAGACCATGCAGGTTGTAAGCTCAATAGGAAAAGCACATCTGGTGCTTGCCAATTTCTCGGAGATAAGCTGGTGAGTTGGTCATCCCGGAAGCAGAATTGCGTATCCTTATCCACAGCGGAGGCGGAATATGTTGCCGCCGCCTGCTGCTGCTCGCAAGTTCTATGGATGAAAACCCAACTTGCCGACTTCGGATACACCATGCAACGGATTCCAATTTATTGTGACTCCAAAAGTGCGATTCAGATCACGGCAAATCCGGTTCAACATTCTCGGACGAAGCATATCGACATCCGATACCATTTCATCAAGGACCACGTCGAGAAAGGTAATGTTGAACTTTACTTTGTTGAGAGTGACTATCAGCTTGCTGATTTGTTCACTAAGCCGTTTGACGAGAAACGTCACTTCTTTCTCCTAAGCAAGTTAGGAATGCTAGACCTCCCGGCCTGAGGTCTAGGGGGAGTCGGGAGTTCATTTTATGCATGCATGTGTGTAGGGGGAGTCTGTAGGAATTCTCTCGAGATTGCATGAATTGAGGGGGAGTATTAAGTCTTGTTTTTAATGTTTGGTGTGCTTACTGACGTTCTCGGATCCACAACACCTTGGATACCATTTTATATTTTCTTTTGTAGGTGTGGATCCTCACGACGACTTCTGGTTACTTCAGATCAGAACTCGCATAAAACCCCGTCGAGACGAACCAGGTAAGTCTCTTTTCTCGGGAGTCGAGCGCTGAACTTGTAAATTTTCGCGAACTTGAAAGTTAAATTTTCGCGAACTTGAAAGTTCAGGGGGCGGTAGAGTACATGTCGTGAACTTACAAGTTCGGGGACTAACTTTGCTAATTTCTAACTCTTAAAGTTCAGGGACTCGTTTTGCTCTTTAGTGAAACTTGTAGTCCAGGGTCTGTTTTGAAACTTCTTAAAACTACAAGTTCAGGGACTAGTCTGTAAGTTTCTTGAAACTTCTAGTCCAGGGGTGGTTTTTGCCAATTGGTAAAAGTCGGGTTCAGATAGTCATCAGGAGAGCCAAACACAGTGTTTTTGACCCAAACACAGTGTAATTCGGTAAAAATATAAATACCGGTTTCAAGATTTACTTTTCACAAAAAATTCAAATTTTCACTTTTTCTCTCTGAACTCTCACCCGGTAACCGCTCTCGCGCTCGATTCGATATCGCTCGTTTTTGCTCCGTTCGTCGATCAGATTACGTTTTCGGATTCCTGGTAAGTTTACGATCAATCCTTATATAGTTATAACATCTAAATCTGTTGTTTTAAGGTCCGGATCGATGCCTAAACTTTTCAAAACTTACCCGAAACCCAAACTTCTTGGAATGGGATTTCGGGGCCTTAAATCGATCCTCTGTTGATTAGAAACTTGTTATTAACTGATTTAGGATGCATGTTGATAGTTTAGAGCCTTAGATCGACGTTCGGTGAACGCTTTTTTGTTTGGAACTCGAACAGCCTTCGTTTTCCGAATCGGAAAACTTGAATGTTCAAGTTTTCCGAATCCATCTACGATGAATACTCTTGTATGTTTTCCGATTCGGAAAACCAGATAAATCCGAATCGGATTATCAGGTTTTCCGAATCCGACTTGTGTCTCGGTTTTTAAGCTAAGTTTTTCCGATTCGGAAAACATGGAATCACCCTTACGGGTTTCCGAGGTTTTCTGAATCTCGTATGAGACCAAGTCTTGCCAAATTTTTTTTCTAAGTCTTGCACATATTCCGAATCGGAAAACCCACCTGTTCTTCTTAGCTTACTTTTCTAAGTGTGGGAGTTTCCCGAATCGGAAAAGTGCCTTTTCCGAATCGGAAAACTTGTGTTTTATTGAACTGATTTTTTTTCTCTAAGTGTTGGAGTTTCCCGATTCGGAAAATCACCTTTTCCGAATCGGAAAACACCCCCTCGTGTGTTTGTTCGTTTTTCGACTCGGAAAATACGAAAAACTCATTTATGGGTTTTCGAGGTTTTCCGACTCGCGCCTAGTCGAGGGTATAGTCTTTTTAACGTAACATTTTTCTAAACACTTAGCTTATCCTCGTGTGACTTGACAGAAATGACTCGTCAATCGAACACTCCTGCTCCTCCTTCTTCGGTCAACAACGCTGCTGACCGGGCCCTCATTGCGCCTGCTGACATTCGTCCCATCCACCAAAACAACGGGTACGTTGACCTGTCCAACTTCACTGCTCAGGACGAGGTGGTACTGGAGATCCTTCGTGCGCATCCACTGGCGTACGCGATGCAAGCCACTGCCAACGTTCCCATGATATACCTTCAGCAGTTCTTTGCTTCATCTACTATGGAGACTCGTGATGGCGTGCAGACCATCGTCGGTCGTGTTGATCACACCGACCTTACTATCACTGTGCAGGACCTGAGGCGCGTCCTCCATCTGCCTGCTGCCACTCCTGAGGCCCCGTTCGAACCACTGGTCTCCGGCTCCGAACTCTTCAGCGAAGTACTCGCTCTCGGGGTCCACTACACTGCAAACAACCGACCGAACGGGATTTCCAAGTCACCCAGGGGATGCTGCCACCGATCTGGTTCTCTTTCTTCAACATCCTCAACCGAACCTTATCATCAAAGACCCACGGAGTGGATCGGGCCTCTACTCAGTTCTGGCATATCATTCACGCGGTCGCCTACGGGAGACGTATTGACTTCGCCCAACAACTTTGGGCAGACATGGTCACCGACATCCATCAAGGGCCCGCAAGAACCCGTCATACATCCATTCCTTGGATGAGGTTCTTTAGTCTGATCATTCACGAGCACATGGAACGACTTCCGGCCGTAAGACGCAGATCCGGCCACCCTCGCTTCGAAAGCATTCAGATAGGCAGGATGAACCGCAGGAGACTTCGATCAGGTCAGTTAGAAATGCCTATCCCTGATAATGTACTTGGTTTGGCAGACCGTAGGTCTGAGAGTGTTAGGATGTACCGAGCGTCTATAGGTTTAGAAGACGCGTCCACGGACTCCTCAGAACCGAGGAGCCCTACCCCGGACGCGCGACCCGTCCTTCCTAGAAGTCGTGCCTCTGGCACGGCGGGCCAGAGCTCCAGTGGGGGAGCTCAAGGCTCGGGAGTGATGAGAGTGGACGTTAGGGGTGAAGTGGGTAGAGTCGTTGGTACGTCCGCCACGCCACACATGTCTCGAAGAAACAACCATAGTTGCCCGCGAACGTGAAGTCACAAGTCACTTCCGGGTGAAGCAGTACACCGGGATTCTCCAACAATCCCTAGTTCATTCGTCATCGGAAGAGCGCCGATCGCCGACACCGCCGCAACAACCTCTACAGACTGGTGAGGACGTGGAAGCTTCCCCACAAGAACAAGCACACGTTCCTCCACCACCACATTCGGCGGCCGTTACTACTCTGGGAGGCGAACCCTCAGGCGATGACTCCGACGGTCACGAGTCCCCCGAGCACACTCCTTCAGACCGTCGTGAGCCCGATGACGAAGCCACCGATGAAGAGATGATAGATTACGGATCTGACTCTGAGTTCCAACTTTCAGAACCAGCAAAGGGCGGGAAGGCCCAGGTGATTGATGTGGATGAAGCCACCTCTTCCTTCAACGACGACAGAATCTCCGGCAATCCAGTACTTGCTGAGGATCTTGCATCAGACGACCGGACCATCGGTCGTGAGGAAGAAGGTGAGGCCGAGATTGCTACCGGCTGGGGTAGAGAAGACAGTGAGGAAGAAGAGAGAGAGAGGGGAGAAAAGGAGAGAGAGAGAAGAGAAAAAGAGACCGAAGATGCTGAGGTCCAATTAGGTGAGCCATGGGCTCAGATTCAGGAGGGAGGCGGAGACGAAGAGCCGCTTAGGATAGAAATGGTAGTTCCTCTTACCTTGAGTCCATCCACCACAGAGGCAACCCACACTCAGACCGGTCACTCGTTGACGTCGGGTCATGATGCTAGCCGCCAACTAGCGCATTTGCACGCCCCAACCGCCCACTCGGCCATCTCTCAACAAATGGTCGTTTCATCTTTACACGGGGACTTAGCTCAACTTCCACCAACCACTCACTTGGAGTCTGTTGGTGTTGAAATGAGAGAGGATCTGCCCCGCCTCTCGACGTCTTTCCGTGCACCAGTTGTCCTAGAGCCACTTACCGAGAATTTTCAAGTCATTCACTTGGATAGGACACTACTTGGAGCATCATCAGCCCGGCCAAGTGGCGAGGCCGGAATGGGGAGAGTCGGTGCGTCGAGTGACGCCCTTCGAGGATCCACCGGAAGCCCTGACACCGTCAACATCATTCCAGCGGTGACATCAGGCTGAGAGAGCACCTTAGTAGGACTCTTCTCGACAACTGGAGCCCAAGTGGCACCGGGTGTTGTACTACCGGGAAGGGTCCGACATACTCAAGCAAAGTCTCTAAAGATGCTCACGCAACACCGGGGCATTTAGGCCTGACGGATTCGGGTGGAATCCCTAAAACCACCCTTGTACCAACGGGACTTTTAGGTCCGACGGATTCGGACGACATCCTAAAAGTCGTCCAAACCAGGTTACTTGCGGTGGAGGAAGCCAACCGGGCTCGAGATGCGCGGGTCGAGGCACTAGAGAAAGCCTTGGCCGAGACGGAGAGAAAGAGATTGGCAGATCTTGAGGCGTCACGAAAGCTTCAAGAAGACCGGGATGCGGAGCTCTACGAGCTCAAACGGCGAATCAAGGGCAAACACTCTGAGGCAGCCCCTTCATCCGAGACTCCAATCCCCCGTCAGACCGAAGACGTTCTCAGGCTCGCCCCTCCGACTTCGGGCGAACTACCTCCGATACCGGGCTACGTTACTGAGGCGGAACATGCCTTCGTTATCTCATCCTACACGACTCAGAACGACCGCCTCTCCGCCCAGGTTAGAGATCGGGAAGCCCAGATTGAGATCCTTCAGCAGCGCATCCGGGAACTAGAGGCCATGTGTCGGTCTCAGGCTCAGCCTTCCAAACGGAGGCATGATGACCCTGATGACTCGGCACCGGGTCCTCATGAGGGGGAGGTGCAGACTTCATCCAAAAGGCCTCGCACCGACCTCCATTCTGCCTCTGGTTCCGGTTCTACTCCAGCTCCAGCTTCCACGGCCGCCCCCTCCAGTGCTCCTTCAGAAGTTGCTGCCCCCGATGCTCCCTATGTCGATTCAGACACAGAGGATATTCCCGACATGGGGAGTTGGCATTATGAGCCGATTCCAGAAGGGGAGTCAGTACAGTTTCCTCAGATGACCGATACGGCGCAGATTAACGTCGTTTCCCCCGAAGCAGCGCCGAAAGATGTTTCAGATGTTCAGATTCCGGAAGAAGCCCAGAAGATTCTTCGGTCGCTTGCTCAGAGCCTCAGGATTTTCCAGAGGGGGACGACATCGTACGAGATACAGAATACAACAGCTTCCTATCGGCGTTTGAGTTTCCCACTCCAGAAGCTCCACGGACCATTCACATGACAGATCCAGAGACCGCCGCTCCAACTGTTATCCAGCTCAACTGGAATCATTCAGTCATCTTCCGTCCATTCCTTGAGGAATCCTTCTCCCGTATCTTCCAGCAGGAGAGACTGCACGTATGGTCTCGAAAGGTCTATTTCGGGATCTCGCACATCAAGACAAAGAGGAGAAGGACAGCTTACGTGCACCAACGGATGTGCAACTGGGCCACCCACGGACGTCAAAGAATCTGACGTCGTTTCATCAAGGTAACTGCTATGCGCCCTTACAAACATGGTCATCAGTTATTTCTTGAGTACGACGTCCGCATGTACGGGACCGGCACTCCACGAGGTGAGCTACAAGACTGGTCGTTCACGGAAGCTGATTTGGATCGGGTGCATCTAGAAGATCTTCTCACGCTCATCAAGTACCTCCAGGGTCCGATTCTCCGACCCCAACAGTACAGAGACGGCACCGAGATACTGAAGAAGTACGTTCGCCACGCGATCACACTTGCGCGGGTGACGGACTACCAGCTCGCGATCGAGAGCCGCCAGCCGAAGGTCAACCTGCTTAGACCGAACCTGCTCGTACCTGGTATTGATGCCTACCTTCCCTACATGCCAACCAGGATACCGGAGCACGGGGTTCTCTACGTGACGAGGAAGAAGAAGGAGCGAAAGTTTATGAGATTTGGCGAACTTGCCAAATTCTGTGATGGTACTCTTCTTTACGTCTACAACGGGATGCAGAGTCGACTCTTGGCGGATCAGATACCGGGCCGAAAGATTATTGACGGGAAGGGAAAGATTCTGGAGGGTATGAGACTGATTGAGAGGAAGCTCAAGGAACGGTTAATGTACAGGCGAGTCGAGGCGGCAATGCAGATGAGAGCGCGGATCATCGGAGACTGGGAAGAGTTTTTGCAGATGTCCAAGTGGGAGCCAGCACTGGAGCTTCCACCACCTTTCTGACTTCTTCACAAAGGGGGAGATTGTAGGACCTCTTGTGTTGTGAAGAATCAGAAAGACTCTATCTTACTTGCTTTCTAGTTTAACTTCCTTTATCTGTAAACTTTTAACTCTGTTAGTGCCCCTGTTTGAGGTTTGGAACCTCGGGGACCTTTGTTGACATTTTATGTAACTTCCTCTTACCTATATAAGGTAAGAGATGATTAGGGGTTTTAAGCATTGATTCATATTTACCATTTTGGGCAAAAACTCCATTGTTAAACCTTGTTCAAGCTTTTCTGAATTCAATCAAGATTTCCATCCATTTCTTCATCTTTTCTATGATTTGTGGGACAACAGCAATACCGTCAATTCCATAAAGTAATCTGAATCTTTTCAAAGTCAGATTTAAGTGGGAAAATCCTGAAACAACTAATGAATCAGTTGGAATGCTTGTGAGACGCACAAAGCAACTCAGTACGACAAATGCACTATATAAAGAGTTTTAGTGATGATCACTCCCCGGGGCTTCCGTTCAATCATCGCAAATACAAAAAGTATCACTATGAACGTTCCGACAAAGAAACAAATTCTTTGTGTGTATTTGTGATGAAAGAAAATAGCATCAAGTGCTTTCATAAGGCTCGAAATGTGAAAACATTTCACGACTCGATGTGTAGAAATGAAGTTCGAAGGCAGGGCAGCTTCCTTCTGTTTCAATATCGATTTTCCAAATGAAAACCTGATAGATTATATGCTGCGTCCCCGTGATTAATGAAACATCTCCTTGTTAAGAAGGAAATGAGTAGCTAGTGGGGTAAAAACGAGAGTCGGCATTGGGCTTTGCCTTGTTTCAATATCGGTCACCAAAGAATGTGAACCAATAGATGATGTGGTTGCCCGGCTTAGAAAAGGTTGGTGCAGAGTTGTATTTTTCTTTTAACTCTGTTCTCACACCCTCCAATTCTTTTAAACATCCTCACTTCTAACCAATCTCTCATATAATATTTTTCCGCTCAATCACTATGAGAATAACTCGACCACCTGAGTTATCTCCCCCACTCTTTGATGGAGACCCTCACTCATTACTCAAGGATAACTTCTTGGGTAGGATCGCCGGTTTTGCTAATCCATAGAAGTTCTATTAAGCTCACACATCCCATGAAATAAGTTTCCTAAACATGAAAGTACAATGATTCAACGGGTGAATCAATGAGCCAATATGAAGCATGCTCGAACAAATATATATGAACAATATAGAAGCATAAGAATTTCTTCAAACAAGGATATGAAATGAAGAACATGAATGATATAAACTTGTTTAAGAAAACTGATTCATTATAGGTGGTGAGATATGTTCTTGAAAAACTTTGGTTCATACAAATAAAATGATGTTATCTGTACGAACAAGATATAGATATAGCAATGAAGAACGTATTCAATCAAAGAAACAATCAAGTACAATGAGGAAATATCAAGTGAGCGTATTACCACCGAATAATATGAGCATATAGAGACGTGGTAATAACAAAGACAAAAGAAGCTAAACTGGTGTGTATGAATACTTGAAAAGTATATGAAAAGATAATACGCAAGTATTAATCTTTAGAAACACACGGTTAGAAAATATCCGTCAACTCAACATGATATGAAAACATGGATAATCACACTTCTAATTCGAAAAAAATCATTTGAGAATCAAGAAGTGAGTTTGAACATTTAAAAAAGTTTTTCATACCTGAAAGTTGTTCATCTTTCAAATATGTAAGCATTAAAGCTTATTTGAACTCTCCCCCTAAAATGAATATCACTGTTAAGAACTTCCCCTCAAATGGATAATCTGCAAAACAAAGTAAAAAATTGGTATTCATTGAAAATGAATCCTTAGATGTTAGTCAGATAGTATCCAATCCAGAATAATTAAGCAACTCCCCCTTAAATTAAGATACGTAAAAGATTTAAGTAGGAGTAAGCATGCCATGTAATGACCAAAGTTTAAAAGTTAGTTCTAAAGTTAGTCACTCGTTAAAAATGACCAAGTTTGAAAAGAATTTCAGAGTTAGGGGTGAAAAGTGGCATTTCTGCCTAATGTTTGGAAGTTGGGCTTATACCAAAAATGGTATGGGCTTAGCCTTTTAGCCCATACTATTTAAGGCATAAACCTAGGGTTTTTACCATTTTGGGAAAACATAGTTGGGTGATTAGTGTGTGTTGTGGAAATCAAGTTTAGAGCCATTCTTCATCTTCGGGGGCGGGATTTCGTCGTTCGAGGTAAGATTCGATACCCTATTAGTGTAAAATCGTTGTTATATGATGTAGGATTATCTTGTAATGATTTAGGAAGCGTTTAGATCTACTTAGAATCAATTCTTGGCCGATTTTGATATTTTCCGGATCTGATTGCGTTTCCCGAGTTGGGAAATCATGATTCCCGGATCGGGGGTTCATGATTCCCGAATCGGGAAAGTGTGATTCCCGAATCGGGAGTTTTGCTTGGGTGTTGGGTGGAAGCTCATTTCTTCGTTGCCTTTCCCGAATTGGAAAATCTAAGATTTCCGAATCGGGAATTTGGCTAACTTAGTCGTCACTTTGACCTCGCAACCTTTTAGATTCGAGACTTCGGGTTGGATGCCTCCCGAATCGGGAATTGGCGTTTCCCGAATCGGGAATTGCTATTTCTCGAATCGGGAGTGGTAGTATCCCGAATCGGGATTTTGAGTCGGGGAAAGGCGTTTTTCCGAGTCGGGTTTTGGGAGGACTGCGTCGTTGCGTCGTTAGCGGAACCCCCGTGCTGGGTCTACCTAGGGGTATCCTAGTTGTGGGTTTTCTAAGTGCGAATCACTAATGCCTTAGGAATTTATACAGATACCAGGAGATAGAGTAAACAGCGAGATAAGCTCAGGTGAGTTCCCATGCCTGAAAATGAATGGACTGCTTTTTACTGTTTTTAAACATATCCATTCGATTTGCAAATGTTTTGATGATGATATTAATGTGATTTTGTGAAATTACAAATGGTTGTGAATGCTATATTGAGGATCATCATATGCAAGCTGTTTTAATATCGCGGAATTGCATCGTGAGTAATGTGTACCATGGGACCGTACATCCCTGGGAAGTTTAGTGGTGGGAGGCACGAACTACGTCCGTAACTCCTTAAATGAGAATCTGGGAGATCCGACCACGTAAGGTTGATTGTGGGATGGTGCGAGGCACGGACTACGTCCGTCAGTCCTTAAATTGTGAATCTGAGAGATCCGGCCATCCGGTTTGTTGTGTTGTGACTTTATTACTCATGATGCTTTCCTGGTACCTTGTGATATCTGATTTTACGGCCAGCGGGCCGGAACTGTATTTTAAACTGTTTCGAGGGAATTCACTAGACCTTTCGGTCTAACCCTCGTTTTCAAAATCTAAAACCTTTTCAGGAAAAGAACGTGTGGCGAGAGGCAAGGAGAAGGTAGACGTCTAGAGTGGCTCTACCGATAGAAGTCTAGTATTTTGTCCTAAATTAGAATCTCAGCTGTGGAGGGATGTTCCGCATGCATTATTAAACCCGTACCTTTGCTTTGAGAATTCTTATTATTAGATCACTGGGAATTTATATTATGCTTTATTATTATTGTATGGGTTTTGGGTTGTTACATGCCAAGCTTGCTAACCAAAAAGTTAAAACGCTTTTCATCTAAGGGTTTAGTGAAAAGGTCAGCAAGTTGGTAATCTGTTTGAACAAAAAACATTTCGATATTTCCTTTCTCTACATTATCTTTGATAAAATGATAACGAATGTCGATGTGTTTGGTCTTGGAATGCTGAACCGGATTTGACGTTATCGCAATGGCGCTTTCCGAATCACAGTAGATAGGGACTCTCTTCAACTTGTAACCATAGTCTAGTAGTTGTGTCTTCATCCAAAGCACTTGCGAACAACAACTTGCCGCGGCCACATATTCTGCTTCAGCCGTAGAAGTTGAGACACAATTTTGCTTTTTTGAAGTCCAACTAACAAGTTTATCACCTAAAAACTGACACGATCCAGAAGTGCTTTTCCTATCCAGTTTGCAACCACCATAATCTGAATCTTTAAAAGATATTAGCTCAAAACTAGAATCTTTCGGATACCAAAGACCCATTTCTGGAGTGCCTTTGAGATACCGTAAGATCCTTTTAACTGCCGCAAGGTGTGACTCTTTAGGATTAGCTTGAAACCTAGCACAAAAACATGTGGCGAACATAATGTCCGGTCTAGTCGCAGTGAGGTACAAAAGAGAACCAATCATGCTTCTGTAAATCTTTTGATCAACGGATTTACCGGCTAAATCAGGACCCAAAAGATTTCTAGTTGGCATTGGTGTTTTAATTGGAGAACAATCAGTCATGTGAAACTTTTTCAACATATCTTTAATATATTTTGACTGATTTATAAAGATGCCATCAGGGTTTTGTTTGACTTAAATTACTAAAAAGAAATTCAATTCACCCATCATGCTCATTTCAAATTCGGTCTCCATGATTTTAGAAAACTTTGTACACAACTCTGGATTGGTAGAACTGAAAATAATGTCGTCAACATAAATTTGAACTAAAAGCAAGTCATCACCTTCTTTCTTCAGAAAAAGGGTAGTATCGATCGTACCTCATTTGAATCCTTCGGATAAGAGATGATTAGTCATAGTTTTATACCATGCTCTTGGAGCTTGTTTTAGACCATACAATGCTTTTTCCAAGATGCATACATGATCGGGAAAATCTGGATCGACGAACCCTTCAGGTTACTCTATATAGACCTCTTCAAGCAAGACTCCATTCAAGAACGCAGATTTGACATCCATTTGAAATACCTTGATGTTCTTGTGAGCTGCATAGGCTAGAAAGATTCGAATTGCCTCGATCCACGCTACCAGTGCAAAAGTCTCATCGTAGTCGATACCTTTTTGTTGAGAATAACCTTTAGCAACCAATCGCGCTTTGTTTCTGACAATCAATCCGGATTCATCTTTCTTATTTCCGAGGATCCACTTGGTTTTAATGATTGATTTATCTCGCGGTCTCGGAACCAAGCGATACACTTTGTTTCTTTTGAATTGTAGAAGCTCTTCTTGCATTGCCAATAGCCAATCAAAATCTTCTAATGCTTGAGAGACATTCTTTGGTTCAATTACACTAAAGAAACTTTTGTATAGGCAGTAATTTGCAGATGCAGATCGCGTTTTAACACCATCATTGACATCACCAATCACATTGTAGAGTGGATGTGCTCTTGTCCATTTCAACTGAGCAGGAAGAATTGCAAGATCATCTAGATTGTTCTGACTATCATTTTCATCAATGATTGCAGGAATCTCTGATTGATCATCAGGGGTTAACTCTGATTGATCAACACTTGGAACTGGTATTGTGACATCCGTCAAATTTTGACACTCAGGTTAGCTACTCGTTAAATTCACTCAGTAGCGTTCCTGTAGGCTAAAAGGTAGAATTTAAGTTGCCTGGATAATCTAGGTTAGTTTGCGTGAAAAAGTTAGGCTAAAACCTAAAAGTTCCGGAAACTGCCCGAAAAAGCCCGAACCGGCCCGAAATCACCCGATAATCCTAAAATGCCAAATTTAAAATGAATCTTGAAAATTTAAGTTATTCTGTTTAAAATATGAGTAAACCGACCTAAATAATCTAAAACCACCTTCGAAAAGTCGGTTTTTGCCAAAAAAAAACGCCGAAAACCCGGTACCGAATCGAACTGACAGTGTAAGAAAGTGTGTAAAAAAAAAAAAATAAAAGAAAAGAGAGGAGGAGGTGGGACCCACTAGGGGGCCGGCCACCCCCCCTATCTCTCTCTCCTCTCCTCTTTTCCCTACAAAATCAATTCATCATCATCACTTCACCCATTTTTCAAAAATCCCTCTCTCTCTAAACTCTTCCTCTCTCTAAAATCCTCTCATTTCTCTCTCAAGTCCAGCCCTAAACTCATCTTCAAAAATCAGATTTCTTGAAGATTAAAAACCACATTCAAGTTATTGTAATCAAAATCTCAAAGGTAAGAAGGTTAGGTTAAGTTTAGATTCGTTTTTCACTCCTTTCAAGCTCTATTTTCGTGTTTTTCTTGAGGTTTAACCTCCTTCTATGGATTCTAAATCCTTATGGTGTTTGGGAAAGAGATTCCACCTTAGAAATGTTGGAAAAACAATCTATGAAGGTGAGAGTCAATGACTTCCCCATAAGAACACCATTTGGATGTAAAATCCTTGTTAAATGATGTTTTTGACCACCAAACTTGTGCTAAACTTCATCAATAGTTCATGCATGGGTTTGGATGGTATGAAAGCATATATTAGTTGTATTACATTTGAATAATCTGAGTTATGGGTGAAATAGCAAGAAAAACCCCGAAATGGTATGATTTTATGTGTTTTGGTATCATTTTGAATGTTAAATGTTGGACAGATTCTGTCAAAATAATTGCATGTACTTTGTACGACTCAAAAAGGGTCTTGTTGTAGTCATTTCTTTATGAAATTTTTATGGGATGAAATTTAAGGTGTTAGGGTTCATACCCCACTGATTTTGCATAAAAACACCAAGATTTGAGTTCAAACCATCCAAAAACATTTTTGTGTGCAACAGTGTTTGGTCAGAAACTTTGGTCAACTTCAAACTAGCATAACTCCTTGATTATTCATCTAAAGCACAATTTTCTTGATCCTAAACTCAAGTACTTTGAGTTAGCTTTCTAAAAAGTCCAAGCTCATGTCATTTAGAGGAGTTTTGAGACTTCAACCAATGAGTTTAAGTTGGTGGTGTAGGCTGTCCTCTTATGGCAGATTACACATGCACCACTTGAAGAGGTCATAAATCTCTCAAAAACCATCCTTATGGCATGAATCTTATCTCAAACGTTTGGTATATGTTTTATCTAGGAAATCTCTTTGGAAATTCGTGATAAAGTGGTGTATGGAATTATTTATGAACTAAACTCTATCTAAAGGTATTCTGGAATTCCAGCCCTTACCACTAAAATTGTAAAAATGTTTAAAATTAGTAAAAATTCTCTAAAAATTATGAAATTTGGTGGAATTGTGCCTAACATCCCATAATTCAGGGGATAAAAATTTTAAGACTCAATAGTTAGAGGACCTAAGTTCAAAATAGCAATTTTTACAACTCAAAAATTTTGACAGATTCTGAAATTTTAGAAAAATCCAATTTTATAAGTTTTGAACCCCAAAATGTTTGGAGAACCTTAAAATTGTGACAAAAGGAATTTTTATTAAATTTGGACTATAAAATTTACATAATGGCATTATATGGATTTCGGTACGATTTTTAAGGACCGTTGGACTTAGGACTTACGTTGAAAATTACGTGTTTGATAGGGCAACCGTAGTTCGGAGACGGGCACTAGACCACGCACCAACCTTAACAAATCCGCACTAAACGCTAGAGGTGAGTATTCACAGCCCCATTTTTACCGCTTTTACGAAATTTTTGGGGTGAAAAGCATGTATATGATTAAATGTGTTTGGTTGTGAACTTGTTGCGAAATGAATTGAATTATCGAAATGAAATGACTTATTGTGACAAAATGAAATGATTCGTTTATATGAAATGTTTTATAAAATGATGTAAATCGAAATGTGAGTATGTTAATAAAATGAATTATTGAAATGAAATGTTTTGAGTTTATTGAAGTGAATTGAAATGAAACCATGCTTCGAGTATCAAATGAATTGAAATGAAATGAACTCGAGCATCGAAATGAAATGAAATGAAATATTTTATGAAATAAATTTTTGATTTGTTGAATCATGATATAGTGAGCAATAAATGAAATGTCCCCTGCACTACTATTAACCCTTACAAATTGGGCCTATGATACAAGTGGATAGCGCTATTTGGATTGACATACCCACCTAGAACTGACGAGTAATAGGTGCACTGTATTGAAAAATATTCACCCCGGCTGGAATTAGTTTTCCCCCGGCAAGGCTGAATAGGGGCGTAGCAATGTCACGAAATGAAGGATTGTAGTAACTCACTGATATATATCATGTAATTAACACATCGTTTGGGAAATCTACTCACTGTCGTTTACTAAACTGTTATTTGTTTTGGGGTGAATGAACTGATTCACCAAACTGTTTACAACCGTATTGCGAATAAACGTCTTTTGGGATGAATATTGTACATAACTGCTTTACATCTATAAAAACCTGTGAACTCACCAACTCTTGTAGTTGACACTTGTTTAACATGCTTTTCAGGAATTCCGAAGGTTTGATATGTTCATTAAGGGAACTTTTGCATAACACCAGTCATGTCAATTCATATTTTGTTTAAATTTGTAAACCTAAATGAAGGATGGATTGTAATACTTGAAATATTGTGTAAACTCTTTTAAATTTTGGTATGAATGATTGGTGTGATTTATATCCTATCGCGATGAAATCTTAGCTGTATCACCTTGCGGTTCCGCTTTAGCGGGGTGTTACAGATTTGGTATCAGAGCCATAGGTTATAGAGAACATTGGTTTTTCATAAAAACCAAGTACTATAACCCGTTTTTCCAAAATAAGTTAAAACTTTTAAGATTTCAAAGAATAGGAGAATTAGATACTAGTATGATTAGTATAGGTGTTATTCTGATATATCATAGATATGCGGAGCCTGATCACCTACGCCTAGCCACGATATAAATAGGATAAGACTTATAAATTGATCATACTATTAGGGTTTAAAAATTTAAACTTTCCGAAAATTCCTGAAAAATGTGAAATTGTGTGTGAGTTTGCATATGATATGTACAAAATTACTTATTTCTGAAAAATTTTATTTTCCCGTAAATTAACTTAATTCTTTTATCGCAGTATCATGTCTCACGAGTCAGACCCATCCGAGTACCGATCTCACGGGTCCCCTGAGCACCCAGGTAGCGAGAACGGTAACTCCCGATCTCGGACCGCCGTGCCAGAGCGGGATCCCTATAGCGACGATGACGCTGACTCTCGACCTGTCCCTGCTGTCCGGACTGGACTCCGGATTCGCACCACCGCTCGGAAGAGCGTGCCACTGCCTACCCGAATGACCTTCCGCATTCCCACCGGGGATGGGGCGGGACCATCACGGGTCAGGGGCCAAGGTGGGTCATCGTCGTCCTCGTCGTCCTCGTCATCAGGATCCCCGCCGCCTTATCGACCGTCGTCGCCGATCATTCGAGTACCTCCACCGCAGCCTGCCGCCCGACCACCGCCTGTTGCCCGACCATCACCAGTTCCTCGACCACCACACATGGCTCGTACCCCTGTCCTGTGCATGAGAGGAATGACTCAGACCGAGCGTCAGGAGGTCACACGTCTTGCTAGAGGTCAGGGTATCCATGAGCATATGATCGACCACCATGATCATATGATCGATTCCCTGATCGATGTGGCCGGAGCTGATAGCCAGCAGCTCACTCGAGTGGTGGCTCTCCTCAGCCACACCATGGCATCACTCCACCACCTGTATACGGTGGTGTATTTGGTGGTGACCGTGGTGGTACTCCTACTTCTGTGGACTGTTTGGAGGGTGAGGGCCTAGGGGGTGGGTTTGGTGATTGATCTTTTGATAAAACTCTTATTTTTGGGGCAGTATGCCTAGATTTGAACAATTTATGAATTATTATGGATGACTGTATGGATGTGATCGTATTTTGAACATGCTTGGTGAATTTATGATTTGGATTTTGTTTTATTAAATGGAAGCTTTATGATCTTATCTATGCTCCGCTTATGTGTTAGAAAATGAATATGCAATTGACATGCTTATTGTGGTTGTTTGAAATGTCTAAAAACGTTAGGTTAAAATGATAGCGTGAATTAGTATGGCATTTAAATTGCGAAAAATAAGTAGAATTGCGATTACACTTAGAAAATGGAAAGTGTCATTTAAACTTGTGGGCATGCTGTTGCTTTAGAAACATGCCTCCGAGAAGAGAGAACCCGGACTTGTCGAGGCTCGTATCGGAGCAAGTGATGGCTTCGTTACCCGGCATAGTTAGCCAGGTGGCTGCTGGGCTGAACACCAATCAGAACAACAATCAAGGGTCAAGGGAACGAGATTGTACATACAAATCCTTCCGAAGTTGCAACCCTAAAGAGTTCCATGGAACAGAGGGAGCTGTTGGATTATTAACATGGATTGAAAGTATGGAATCAGTCCTTCACATAAGCAAGTGCCTGGAAAGGAATAAGGTCGAGTATGCCGCTTGTCTACTCCAAGGGCGAGCTTTGACATGGTGGAACACCCAGGTACAAGTCCGTGGCCGTGACGCAACCGGTCAGATCACCTGGGAGGATTTCAAGAAGATGCTGAAGGAGGAATTCTGTCCAAGGAGCGAACTTCAAAAGTTGGAAGCTGAATTATGGCGCCACGAGATGAAGGGAAACGACATCACCTCATACACTACCCGATTTCACGAGTTAGCCAAGTTAGTGCCCCACTTGGTGACACCTGAACAAAACCGAGTCGATAGGTATGTTTGGGGTTTGTCCCCCGAAATCAGAGGTAACGTGACGGCAGCTGATCCAAAGAGCCTACAAGAGGCAGTTAACTTAGCAAACCGCCTTACCAACAACGCTATCCGATCGGGAACTTTCTCGAGTGACAAGGCAAAGGGAAAGAGGAAGATGGAGGAAGCACCCAAACTGCAATTCAGAGGAAAGACGGGAAAGGATAGAAGAATGACTAGGAGCTACGGAATGCAGATGCAAGTAGCAGAGAAAGAAAAGGGGATGCCTCAGAGATGTGGCAAATGTGGGAATCATCATGCTGGGAGATGTGTTATCTGTTCCAGGTGTGGCAGGGGAGGCCATACCGACAAGGATTGTAGAAAGAGAGCCTGTTTTGAGTGTGGGAGCTACAATCACTACCGGAATGCTTGTCCCAAGTTGAATCCAAGGCCTTACGCAAATCAGGCGCAGCCGGCGAATCCAGGAAACCAAGGAAACCGCGGAGGACTAGCTCGCGGGAGAGCGTTTGTTATTGGGACGGAGGAAGCAAGGCAAAACCCAGACGTGGTTACAGGTACGTTTCTTCTCAACAACTATCCTGCCACTGTGCTTTTCGATTCCGGAGCAGATATGAGCTTTGTGTCGTTAGAATTCAGGCCTAAGATAAATAAAAAGTCACAGAATCTGAAAGAGGACCACGTAATTGAATACTCCAACGGAGAACTAGTTAGGGCTAACAAAATAATCAGAAAATGCACTCTAGGTTTAGCTGGAAAGGATTTTAGCATAGACTTGATCCCAATCAAGATAGGGAGCTTTGACATAATTGTCGGTATGGACTGGATGTCCAAGCATCGAGCAACAATATGTTGTGCTGAAAAGATAGTCGCATTACCATTACCTGATGGAGGATTACTCGAAGTGTATGGAGATAGGCCAAAGAGAGACATCAAGATTGTGTCGTTTATGAAGATGCGAGGTCATCTACTGTGACACCCGTCAATTTTTGACGTTCAGGTTAGCTACCTGTTTATTTTGCTCAGTAGCATTCCCGTAAGTGGAAAAAGTAGAAATTAAGTTGCCTGAATAATTTAGGTTAGTTGCGTGAAAAAGTTAGGCAAAAATCCTAAAAGTCCCGGAAAATGCCCGAAACAGCCCGTACCGGCCCGGAAACGTCCGAAAATCCTATAATGCCAAAATTTGGAAACGAAATGTACAAAATAAAGAATTTTGTTAAAAACATGAATAAACTGTTCCATATAGTCTAAAAGTGCTTTCGAAAAAGTCGGTTCCTACCGAAAACGCGAAAAACCCGATACTGCGTTCGAATTAACAGTATTAGAAATACATAAAAAAAAAAAAAAAAAAAAAGAAGGAAGGAAGGGGATTGGCCCATTTGGCCGGCCACCCCCACCCTCCAATCATCATCCCTCTCTTTTTCTCTTTTCTAAACAAAATCATCATCACACCACCATTTCCCCATTCATTTTCAAATCCTTCTCTCTCTCTAACCTTTCTCTCACTAGAAATCCTCTCTAGCTCTCTCAAAAATCCAGCCCTTATAACATCAAAAATCTGGAAATTTTGAAGATTAAAAACAAGTTTTAAGAGTGTTCTTGGTGTATTCAAAGGTAAAGTACATTGCATGATAGTTTAGCTTCGATTTTGAACCCATTTGGGGTATTTTCTTCATCTTTTTGTGAGGTTTTAATCCTCTTTGTTGGATGAACATCATCCTTGATGTTTGAGGAAGAGATTTAACCATGATAATGTGTTAAAACATTTGAAAGTGGTGAAAATCTATGACTTCTCCATTAAAACACAAGATTGATGAGTAAAATCACTAGTATTTGGTGTTTTGATACTTGTTTTGGATGGAAATCGTTTTGATGATGCATGCATGTGTTTTATTGTGATTCAAAGTTATTTCATCTAATTATTTGTTAAATAAAATGAGTTTGTGGGTTAATAGCAAGAAAACCCCAAAGAGTTATGATTTTATGTGTTTTATTGGTGGATTTGATGTTAGTATTGAGACAGATTCTGTCAAAAATTTTGCATGCACTTTACACGACTCAAAAAGGGTCTTGTTGTATTCATTTCTTTATGAAATTTTTATGGGATGAAATTTAAGGTGTTAGGGTTCAAACCCCACTGGATTTGCATAAAAACACCAAGATTTGAGTTCAAACCATCCAAAAACATTTTCGTGTGCAACAGCACTTGGTCAGAAACTTGAGTCACATTCATGCATGCATAACTCTTTGGTAAATCATCCAAATTACAAACTTTTTGATTCTAAACTCAAGTATTCTGAGTTAGCTTTCTATAGAATCCAAAATCAAGTCATTTAGAGTAGTTTTGAGGGTTTAACCAATGAAAATGAATTGATAGTGCAATCTGTCCCATAATGGCAGAACCACATGCACAACTTCAAAGAGGCATATCTCTCTCAAAAATCACCTAAATGATGTGAATCTTGTCTCATTAGCTTGGTATATGTTTTATTTAGAAAACCCCTTTGGAAATTCGTAAATTGGTGGTGTTATGAATTATTTATGAATAAAACATCACCAAAAGGTATTCTGGAATTTCAGCTTTTACCACTGATTTTGTAAAATTGTTTAAAAATAGTAAAAGAACTCTAAAAATTGTGAAATTTGGTGGAGTTATTCCTAACATCCCCTAATTCAGAGGGTAAAAATTTAAAGATTTAATATTTAGAGGACCTAAGTTCAAAATAGCAATTTTTACAACTCAAAATTTGTGACAGATTCTGGAAATTTCTTAAAAACCCAATTTTTACAAATTTTGAACTTCCAAAATGTTTGGAAGACTTTCAATTGTGACAAAATGAATTTTTATTAAGTTGGGCTATAAAAGTAATATAATGGCATTATATGGGTTTCGGTACGATTTTAGATAAGGACCGTTGGACCTAGAACTTACGTTAAAATTTCGTGTTTGATAGGACGACCCTAGTTCGGAGTCGGGATTTAGGTCACGCATCAACCCTTTCAAATCCGCACTAAACACCCGAGGTGAGTATTCACAGCCCCCGTTTTTACCGTTTTTACGAGTTTTGGGGTGAAAAGCATGTTTATAAATGAATGTGAAAAATTGTGAAATTATTGCGAAATGAAATGAAATGAAATGAAATGTATTGTGAGCTAAATTTGAAATGTTATGCGGCATGATATATTGAGTAAAAGTCCCATGATGAATACACTACTATTAACTCGTTTCGAGCCAATGGTTATTGTGGATAGCGCTATTTGGTAGAGTGGACCCACCCTTGTTTACTGACGAGTATAGGGTGCACGTAATCATATGTGGTACTACACATGTGGGATTTAGTCCCACCGCTGAGGTAGTGCAGCGTCTACACATGTGGGGTTTTAGTCCCACCGTTGAGGTAGTTCGCGAGAACGCTCTACCCATGTGGTTCGCAACCACCTCTGAGGTAGATCGTTAGGGCAAATTGGTTTTAGGTTTAGTAGTGGCTCAAAGAATAAATACCATGCGATTAACATGACCCGGGAAATTTACTCACATGTTGGTAGTGAATGAACGGATTCACTCTAACTGTTTATAAAAATTTAGTGAATGAACGGATTCACTATAACTGTTTATGAAAATTTAGTGAATGAACGGATTCACTATAACTGTTTATGAAAATTTAGTGAATGAACGGGTTCACTATATCTTGTTTATGAAAAGTCGAGTGAATAAAAAGGTTCACTAAAATTGTTGCATTTAAACTGTTTTGTGCATATAAAAACCTGTGAACTCACCAACTCTCGTAGTTGACGCTTGTTTTAACATGCTTTTCAGGAAATCAGAAGGTGATTGAGAAAGCTTAGTTTTGAGCACTTGTAGACATCAATCAAGACTTAGTATTTTATTTTGTTATGTTTGTAATTTCAAACTTCCGTTGGTTGTAATACAATTTAAATTTTAAAAACTTTGGATATTTTGGAACGAATGGTTGATGTTGTTATCTCCTATCGCCTTGAAATCTTAGCTGTCGCACCTCGTGTTTCCGCTTTAGCGGGGTGTTACAGATTTGGTATCAGAGCCATAGGTTATAGAGAACATCGGTTTTTCATAAAAACCAAGTACTATAACCAACCTTTTTCGAAAAGAAGTTAAAACTTTTAAGTAAAAGATTTCGAGGTATATGAGAGTTTAAATGCTCGTGTGATTAGAATAGGTACTATCCTGGTATATCATAGAAATGCGGAGCCTGATCACCTACGCATAGCCATGATATAAGTAGGATAAGACTTATGAACTAGACATACTGTTAGAATTTAAAAGCTGGAACCTTGAAAAATTTCCTGAAAAACATAAACCGTGTGAGTTCACGTAAGCACATCATGATTGTGATATCTACTATAGCACTTACGCGTTTAAGTAAAGTAACGCCTTTGTTGAATACTCTTGCGTTAGCGATTAGGATGACACTAGTAGTTTGAAGGCGCGTTAATAAGTTATGCGGACACTACAATCACTATGCCGAACACCATTACTTAGACTTCGGAGAAAGACCCGTCTAGGCATTACAATACCGACATCGGAGTAACGAGCAAAGACGTTTCAATCGATCCACCTCCGAACCTCACAACACATCATATGAGACAACTCAGAAGAGAGCTGCGGCAACCATTCGGAGTGGACTGGCGATAACACATCTAGTTAATGTAAGGTCATTTCATGTCCTTTCGGGGATACTGATCGGTTGTACTACCAGTATGACACTAGGAGAGGCTTGAACTATCCGAGCACACTCGACGGACTGCAAAATCATCGAAGCAGAGTATCAAGTTAGAACCGGGATATAATTAAGTTGACGAAATTGGTGCATCTCTTGGAGGAAGGTACCACCAACGCTGTAGAGAAGGTTATGACGGCAAGGAGGACGACTAGGAGAGTTGACTTGAGATGGCAAGCTGTGGTGATACTGTTGGCAAAGTTGATCCTATCGATTGTAACTCTTGTGATTTTGAAAGAATTTCAAAAATGCACTTTTGGGGTTGTTCCATTTAAAACCCCAGCATGAGCAAGAGAAATATTTTAAGGATGCATTAGCATCAAACTTTGAACTCTTCAAATATGTATTAAGCTTTTACGAAATTAATTTTTATTAAATCACCAAGACGTTCTTACCAATTTTATTTTAAAGAAATTGTCACAAATAAAAATACAAATAATCTCGAACATTTAGAGACAACTTTTAATCAAACGTACATTTTACAAATGATTTAGAACCGCATTTTCCAAAAGAAACACACGTAGCTAGAAAGTGAACTGTGAGAATTAATCGATCAACATTGCTCAACTGATAGCCCAACAAGTCCAGGAAGTCGTACCTACCATAGTCACTAAAGTTACTACCGACCTTGTCGCAAAAAGAAGGAATAAGGAAGACATAGTACCCATCGAATGGAAAGATGGTAATACAAGAAAATTTGAGCACCAGTCAGAAGAAACGACTCGTGTTAATTCAACCGAAAGTTGAAAAGTAGTCGGAAAATGCACTCTAAGCTTAGCAGGAAAGGATTTTAGTATAGATTTAATCCCGATCAAGATAGGGAGTTTCGACATAATAGTTGGTATGGATTGGATGTCCAACCACCGAACAACGATATGCTGTGCGGAGAAGATAGTTAGACTAGCATTACCCGATGGAGGTGTACTCGAAGTGCACGGAGAGAAGTCGAAGAGAGACATTAAGATTGTGTCGTTCATGAAAATGCGAAGCCATCTACGAAAGGAGTGTGTAGCATTCATGGCGCACGTGGTGGATAAGAAAGCAGAAGAGAAGCAAATCCAGGATATTCCGATTGTGCGAGATTTTCCTGAAGTTTTCCCGGAGGAGTTACCTGGATTACCCCCGCAACGGCAGGTAGAGTTCCACGTTGACTTAATTCCCGGAGCAGGCCCCGTAGCAAAGTCGCTTTATCGTCTAGCACCATCCGAGATGCAGGAGCCGTCAAACCAACTTCAAGAACTGCTAGATAAGGGATTCATCCGACCCAGCTCTTCACTTTGGGGAGCCCCTGTGCTGTTCGTCAAGAAGTAAGATGGATCTTTTCGCATGTGCATCGACTATAGGGAGCTGAACAAGGTCACCATCAAGAACCGATACCCTCTTCCACGCATCGACGACCTGTTCGATTAACTGCAAGGAGCAACGTACTTCTCCAAGATCGATCTTCGATCTGGTTCCTATCAAATGCGAGTTCGTGAGGAAGACATCGCAAAGACAGCGTTTAGAACTCGTTATGGTCGCTATGAGTTCTTAGTCATGCCTTTTGGTTTGACGAACGCTCCAGCAGTGTTCATGGATTTGACGAACCGAGTATGTCGGCCATACTTAGATAGGTTCGTAATTGTCTTCATAGACGACATCCTAATCTACTCAAGAAGCAAAGAGGATCACGAGCACCATTTGAGGCTGATATTGGAACTGCTGAAAGCCGGACAGCTATACGCCAGATTCTCGAAGTGCGAGTTTTGGATTCGAGAAGTTCAATTTCTAGGACACGTAGTGAATAAAGGAGGAATCCACGTCGATCCAGCTAAGGTGGAAGCGGTAAAGAAATGGGAAGCCCCGAAAACACCGGCAGAAATTCGACAATTTCTCGGTTTGGCAGGCTATTACCGACGATTCATCGCAAACCTCTCCAAGATTGCGCAGCCGCTGACAACTTTAACGCAAAAGGACAAGAAGTTCGTCTGGGGAGAAAAACAAGAAGAAGCGTTTCAAACGCTAAAGCAAAGGTTGTGTAATGCACCCATTCTGGCGTTACCCGAAGGAACGGATAACTTTGTGGTGTATTGCGATGCTTCGCATCAAGGCTTGGGATGTGTTCTGATGCAGGACGAGAAGGTCATTGCCTATGCGTCCAGACAACTAAAGGTTCATGAGAAGAACTACACCACCCACGACTTGGAGCTTGGAGCAGTGGTGTCTGCCCTCAAGATATGGAGACATTATCTCTACGGCACCAAATGCACTATCTATACGGACCATAAGAGTCTCCAGCATATTCTAGATCAGAAAATGCTAAACATGAGGCAGAGAAGATGGGTTGAGTTGCTCAGCGATCACGACTACGAGATTAAGTATCATCCAGGGAAAGCGAATGTCGTAGCTGATGCGTTAAGCCGAAAGGAGCGGGTAAAGCCCACAAGGTCGCGAGCAATGGGAATGGTAGTGCAGACCAGCTTAAAAAGTCAAGTAGTGGAAGCTAAAAAGGAAGCTCTGAAGGCTGACAACCTAAATAAAGAAACTCTTCACGGCATAGGAAAGGAATTTGAGGAGAAAGTGGATGGAGTGTGTTATTTCAAGGGAAGAATTTGGATTCCGAGGGTGGAGCAATTGAGAAAGATGATCATGGATGAAGCTCATCAGTCGAAGTATTCGAGACATCCAGGATCCGATAAAATGTACAAAGGACTGAAGGAGCATTACTGGTGGCCCGGTATGAAAAGAGATATCGCCACTTACGTGAGTAAATGCTTGACTTGCGCAAAAGTTAAAGCAGAGCACCAGAAACCGTCCGGACTTCTTCAGCAACCGGAAATCCCGGAGTGGAAATGGGAGCAAGTATCGATGGATTTCGTGACTAAGCTACCCAAGACTAAAAAGGGTCATGATACGATTTGGGTAATCGTTGACAGACTCACGAAATCAGCGCATTTCTTGCCAATAAAGGAGACTTATAGCATCGATAAGCTTGCGCAGCTGTATGTCAGTGAGATTGTCATGCCAGCATTCAGTGTGCTCCATACGAGGCACTATTTGGACGCAAGAGTAGGTCCCCCCTTAATTGGTTGGAAGTGGGAGAGAACCGATTGTTTAGGCCTGATGAAGTACAGGAGACCACCGACAAAAAATCAAAATGGTTCAAGAAAAGTTGAAAGTGGCCAGGGATCGCCAGAAAAGCTATGCCGATAATCGGCGAAAGCCGTTGGAATTCCAAGTTGGTGACAAAGTGTTACTAAAGGTATCTCCATGGAAAGGGCTAATAAGATTCGGAAAGAAAGGAAAACTGAGCCCTCGTTTTGTTGGACCATTCAAGGTCGTAGAGAGGATCGGACCCGTTGCCTATAGGTTGGACTTACCTATAGAGCTGAGCTCTATTCATGACACGTTCCACGTGTCCAACCTGAAGAAATGTCTGTCAGAGGAGACAGTAGTTCTGCCTTTGGATGAGATTCAAATCAATGAGCAACTGCGCGTCTCGGAGAAACCAATCGAAATCCTTGATCGAGAAATCAAGCAACTCTAACGAAGTAAAATACCGATCGTCAAGGTTCGATGGAACTCCAGGCATGGACCTGAATTCACCTGGGAGCGGGAGGCGTTCATGAAAGACAAGTACCCGCATCTCTTCATAAAGAACCCCGGCAATAGCAGCAAGAATTAAATTTCGGGACGAAATTTCTTTCAACCGGGGGTAACTGTGACACCCGTCAATTTTTGACGTTCAGGTTAGCTACCTGTTTATTTTGCTCAGTAGCATTCCCGTAAGTGGAAAAAGTAGAAATTAAGTTGCCTGAATAATTTAGGTTAGTTGCGTGAAAAAGTTAGGCAAAAATCCTAAAAGTCCCGGAAAATGCCCGAAACAGCCCGTACCGGCCCGGAAACGTCCGAAAATCCTATAATGCCAAAATTTGGAAACGAAATGTACAAAATAAAGAATTTTGTTAAAAACATGAATAAACTGTTCCATATAGTCTAAAAGTGCTTTCGAAAAAGTCGGTTCCTACCGAAAACGCGAAAAACCCGATACTGCGTTCGAATTAACAGTATTAGAAATACATAAAAAAAAAAAAAAAAAAAAGAAGGAAGGAAGGGGATTGGCCCATTTGGCCGGCCACCCCCACCCTCCAATCATCATCCCTCTCTTTTTCTCTTTTCTAAACAAAATCATCATCACACCACCATTTCCCCATTCATTTTCAAATCCTTCTCTCTCTCTAACCTTTCTCTCACTAGAAATCCTCTCTAGCTCTCTCAAAAATCCAGCCCTTATAACATCAAAAATCTGGAAATTTTGAAGATTAAAAACAAGTTTTAAGAGTGTTCTTGGTGTATTCAAAGGTAAAGTACATTGCATGATAGTTTAGCTTCGATTTTGAACCCATTTGGGGTATTTTCTTCATCTTTTTGTGAGGTTTTAATCCTCTTTGTTGGATGAACATCATCCTTGATGTTTGAGGAAGAGATTTAACCATGATAATGTGTTAAAACATTTGAAAGTGGTGAAAATCTATGACTTCTCCATTAAAACACAAGATTGATGAGTAAAATCACTAGTATTTGGTGTTTTGATACTTGTTTTGGATGGAAATCGTTTTGATGATGCATGCATGTGTTTTATTGTGATTCAAAGTTATTTCATCTAATTATTTGTTAAATAAAATGAGTTTGTGGGTTAATAGCAAGAAAACCCCAAAGAGTTATGATTTTATGTGTTTTATTGGTGGATTTGATGTTAGTATTGAGACAGATTCTGTCAAAAATTTTGCATGCACTTTACACGACTCAAAAAGGGTCTTGTTGTATTCATTTCTTTATGAAATTTTTATGGGATGAAATTTAAGGTGTTAGGGTTCAAACCCCACTGGATTTGCATAAAAACACCAAGATTTGAGTTCAAACCATCCAAAAACATTTTCGTGTGCAACAGCACTTGGTCAGAAACTTGAGTCACATTCATGCATGCATAACTCTTTGGTAAATCATCCAAATTACAAACTTTTTGATTCTAAACTCAAGTATTCTGAGTTAGCTTTCTATAGAATCCAAAATCAAGTCATTTAGAGTAGTTTTGAGGGTTTAACCAATGAAAATGAATTGATAGTGCAATCTGTCCCATAATGGCAGAACCACATGCACAACTTCAAAGAGGCATATCTCTCTCAAAAATCACCTAAATGATGTGAATCTTGTCTCATTAGCTTGGTATATGTTTTATTTAGAAAACCCCTTTGGAAATTCGTAAATTGGTGGTGTTATGAATTATTTATGAATAAAACATCACCAAAAGGTATTCTGGAATTTCAGCTTTTACCACTGATTTTGTAAAATTGTTTAAAAATAGTAAAAGAACTCTAAAAATTGTGAAATTTGGTGGAGTTATTCCTAACATCCCCTAATTCAGAGGGTAAAAATTTAAAGATTTAATATTTAGAGGACCTAAGTTCAAAATAGCAATTTTTACAACTCAAAATTTGTGACAGATTCTGGAAATTTCTTAAAAACCCAATTTTTACAAATTTTGAACTTCCAAAATGTTTGGAAGACTTTCAATTGTGACAAAATGAATTTTTATTAAGTTGGGCTATAAAAGTAATATAATGGCATTATATGGGTTTCGGTACGATTTTAGATAAGGACCGTTGGACCTAGAACTTACGTTAAAATTTCGTGTTT